>CM070628.1:10494697-11146602 GCA_036346255.1 Ampelocalamus luodianensis
GGCGAAGCGGTCGCTATACTCATGGACGAACGCATCGCCACCGTTTGTTAATGCCATTAGCGCAAGTCGATCGCGTTTCAATTTTCGAATAGATAAAGAAAAGCGCGCACGCACGACACGCGCTGCGTCGCAGCACGCACGCGACGGCGCAGCTCGGCTCGTGACGGCGAGCGGCGCATGCGTGTATTGGCTCTCCAATTCCACAAGGGTCTATCACGTTCTTCCGACAAGGTCGTGCGTCCACATCGTCGGCCTCATGGCGCGAGCTCTCCTCACCATGGTCGACCTCTGCGACCTACGAGCCACGTACGTATTCGTTCTTTTGTTTTTGGTAGGTCGGTTATAGTCGGTTTGTGAAGATGATCGTAGGCGTACAAAACGAAAAGTCGTTCGATTGATCTGGCGCAAAAAATAAAATCCGTGATGATTTCGTTTTATGTTCAATATCCGATGATTAATTCTTGTATTAAGATTCTATCGTATTGAATTTTAGTTGCAAGGCCATATCTGGGCGTCCAAGGCGTGCGCGTAGGGCGCGCTGGCGCGAGCGGAGGAGGCGATGAAGTGGCGAGGACAACGAGCGCTACCTCACCATCGTCAACCACCCGGCCGGCGTCGGCAACCGGAGGCTGCTTCATTGTCGGCCTCGTGCTTGTCTTCGCGCCCAAGACATGCGCGCGGCCTCTCGTTCCTTGAGCGGGTGGCGTCGCCGTCGCGCCACAAGGCTGCGGCCTACGTGCTCGGCCTCCTCCTCTACGGCCGCGAGATATGCAACATTGGGAAGCACTACATCGGCAAGTCGAGGCGAGTCGGCGCGGGCGGTGCGAACGACCAAGAGGACCAAGCGGAGTGCAGCGGTGCGAGGCTCGCCTCGGACATGATCTGGCGGTGGTGTGGGGAAGATGGCCGGGCCTGGGTGGGTGTGGCGCTGTCGGAGGCGGTCACGGTGCACGAGCACCAGTGCGGCGTCTCGGGGTGGGCGACTCGCCGTCTTCTGCAACGATGACTGCAGGATTAGGCATGAGTATGCCAATTTGTTTGCAGAGGTGTTGGACTACTTGCCATAAAATTAGCGGTTTTAGCATAGGTTTGGATCACATTTTCTCACCGTTAGATCAACATTCTATGGCCCAGATTGTTTCTTTCTAAAATAGACAAAAGTATTAATAGAAAAATACAAAAAAAAATTCACAGACGTATCACAGACGGTTCTATTATAGGACAGTCTGTAATACGTATCACAGACAGTTCTATTGTGGACCCATCTGTGATATGAGACCATATCACATACGGTTCTATTATGGACTCGTCTGTAATACGTATCATTGACGTTCTATAATAAAACCGTCGTGATATACCTTTATTAATAGGAGCGCGCGCTAGGGTTTGCACCTAACTCGTCACTCCTAGCGCGCTAGGGTTCGAACTTTGGGATCCGCATCACGACTCCCCGCCGGATTCGACCTCGCCGCCATCTCCTCGCCAGATCGAGCTCGCCCCTATCTCCCACGCTCGAATCGAGCTTGCCCGCCATCTACATCGTTGAATCGAGCTCGCGCCATCTCCTCGCCGTGTCGAGCTCGCCCACCATCTCCCTCGTGAGATCGAGCTCGCCGCATCTCCCAAGCGAATCGAGCTCGCCCGCCATCTACGCCCCGAATCGAGGTACGCTGCTCCCTTTGCTCCTCGGCTACCTCACCTGGCTAGATCCGCCTCTCTCCTGGATGTGAGTTGTGCTAGTGGTGGCTGGTGTTTGCCACCATTGCCGCATCGTATCTGCACTGGATCATGATTTCTTTAATTATCATGGACGTCTAAGAAATCTACCAAGCAACATGAGGAGGATGAGACAGTAGCCATGGACATCCTGCATGCGCGAACTGCTTCATCAGCATGAATTGATGTCACAAATGCAATTGGATGTGATATTGTGTATAGATTAATTGTGCCTTGAGCTGTTAGATTACCTGCTGTTATGTATTGTGTATAGATTGTGCCCTTGGATGATACTTCTATTATGAATTGATGTCACAAATGCAATTGGATGTGATATTGTGCCTAGATTAATTGTGTCTTGAGCTGTTAGATTACCTGCTATTATGTATTGTATATAGATTGTGCCCTTGGATCCTGATCTCTTCTCTATAAAATCTCTAAGCAGTGTCTGCTTATGCCTTTAAAACCGGCATCATAATATATATTAATATTATACATAATATATATATATATATATATATTATGTATATATTGTTAATGAGTCCTCGGCCACTTTGAAGTCGTCACGACATGAGGAGGATGAGCAGCAGCCACGAACAACTTCATCAAGCCCCGTAAGATCAGAGCATGGTCGAGAGGCGTCGGACATCCATCACGGATGTCGTCGGCGAGGTAATTGGCGTCGTGTTCGAAAAGTGGCGTGGGCGCACAACTACGCCGAGTGGTATCGACCACGTTACTTTACGAACACTGCGCTCCAATTACCGTCGCGACATCTAGGTAATTGGATGTCCTAACGCTCTCTCAGCCATGCTTCTTGAACTTGCGGGCTCGATGAAGTTATCCATGGCTCTGCCTCATCCTCCTCATGTCGTGGGACGACCCTCAAAGTGGTGAGGACTACGAACATATATATATATATATATATATATATATATATATATATGATGTCGGTTTTAAAGACACAAACAACCTTGCTTGGAGACTTTATAGTGAAAAATCATCGAGAGCGGTTTGGCTACAAACTGCTATAGAGAAAAGTCATCACGAGCAGATTCACTACAAACCGTCTATAGAGAAAAATCATCACGATGGTTTGAGCTACAAACCGCTGTGATAGTTCCCTATCACGAGCGGTTACGAGTTAATAACCGTTTGTGACAAGTATGCTTCACGAGCGGTTTGAAGAACGCTGTGATGACTCATGTCATCACGACCATAGACTCGGACGGCTCACAAAACCGCTCGTGATGGCGTTAGAACCGCTGTGAAGACATTTTTTGTAGCAGTGTTAACTGACACTCATTCAATAGCTATAACTAGGATAGCCCACATATTCTGTAATAACATGTTCATCATTCAACGTCTTCATAACACTATGATCATTCAATCAATTCTGTAACATCTCCATTATATTTTTATATATTTATTGTGTCCACGGCAATAAAGAGTCTTCGTTTAGATTGTGCTCTAATATCATTTTCTCGGGTAAGTTCGATAGGGGACCCTATGTCCCGATCATCGGTAGTTGACGCTAGAAGGAGGGCGTCATCAACTTGAAGATCATTGTTGTGATGTTCTTGTGTCCTCCCCAATGGACAAGGAGAACTCCTTCGGTCTTGTCGACTATGATGGCCTCATGGATGAAGACTACGTCCCTGAGGAGACATGCAAATACGATTTTTACCTCGAGTACATTCCCGACGGAGAATCTTCGCCGCCTTCAACGACCCAACCCGTTGGGAGTGAGGCAGCGGGGATGCCACTGCCGCCCCCAACCAACTCGAGGGCGGTATATCCCCACTTCTATTTCAACTAGAGAGCAAGTCACCACACCTGCCGGTACAAGGCGGCAATGTTGAGTTTATGGAGGAATCATCTCGAGAACATCTATTTCGAAGTCTCAACTACAACCCCTCCTCGATGAGGATGGGACATTCTCACCTCTATCGCTCCGGGTTTTGTGAATGTGCGGTTGTCAACACCAACAAGGCCGATGAGCAACAAGTGGCATGTGAACAGGCCTATCACCAATGCGAGTGGCGACAGTTCGCCAATTACGCCTAGGTCGCCCGAGAATGACGGTATGAGATTTAAATATTGTATTTCACCTTCACGAAGAAACTCCGTCGACGGGTGTGCATACTTTCAAGTACCATTGCTAATCATCATATAGGAGAAAGCGATGAACATGACATTTTGGTCATTCATTCCTTGGTTGCCGACACGCAAGAGGCATTGCGAGAGTACAAAGTCTTTCGCAATCTTCAAGATCTCAAAACAGCTCTAGAGCAAACCACTCGCTTCTAGGCATCGTCGTCACAACAACCTTCGCAAGAAGACAATCCACCTTGGCGTAACATGCTTGAGAATAGGCTCATGTGAGCGTTCTAACCGTGGTGCAAAAGACCTCATTGTCCTAATAATTATGATGGTCAAAATGTCCGACCACGATGTGGCCATACACATGGTGCAAGGCTCTCACCTAGGCTAAAAGATGTTAACTAGCTTGAAAAGTTAAGTCGGGCATTTGGAGAGCTTTAATGGGACACAAAATCCCCATAATTCCCTGGATCTACATTACTATCGTCCAAGGCTGAGGCATGAAAAGGTAATGGCAAATTACTTATCCATTGTACTAAAAGGATCGCTCGGACATAGTTATTTAACCAACCGAAAAAAGCATTTATTTGAAAAATTTGTGTCATGCCATTATAGGTAACTTTAAATTGTTACACAAAACCAAGAGAAGAGCATGATTTACACTCTTCGTCAAACTTCGGAGAAAATTTATGTAAGTTTATTAAAAGATTTGTAGAAATTTATTAAAAGATTTATAGAAATACGTAATACTATTCCAAATATTACTAATGATTATGATATTCGAGCATTCAAACAAGTGATACGGTACAAGAGGTTCACTAAATATCTCAACATCCACCCGCTAAGAACTATGCCCGTTGTTTGCTGCGGTGCCTCGTCCCGAACTTGCCGCGACCGGAGCGAAGTGGCTTTAGTGGACGGAGAGCACGTAGAGATGTTATTTTTGTCATTCGGACAGAGGAGCTAGATTTGCTAGCCAAAAACTCAAGTGTATTCTATGATTCTATCTCCATCCTACCTCCATTTTCTTCAAGACATCCTCCAAGCTTCCAACTTGAAGAAACCAGAAGGCTAAGTTTTCATGAGAGCTCAAGGAAGCAATAAGAGTATACTTTGCTTTGACAAGGCTGATCCACTTGAAGCTTTAGATGCTCTTGTAAGTTCTCTTTCTATGTCCTGAACCAAGAAGGAAGTGGTGAATACCTAAACCTGATTGGGTACACTACATGAAAGAAAATGCAGCCTGACAAACCTTTTAAAAATATATTGACAGTAGCGCTTCTTCTGTTTCTTAACCATCAATAGATCTGACTGCACATGCAAATGGGGCATTTTCATCATAGCAATGAACAGTTCATCAAATGTTGAACATGCCACTTAAAAGGAAATTTGTACTTAAGATACAAAGCAATGAGGATCAAGATCAACTATCACAAACTAGTGCTGCAAACAGCAGAATGGTTCACAAATTAAAAGAAGTGTGCAACATCTCAAAAGAAAAGTGTGAAGCATCTCCAGGAGAAAGTTAAGCAAGCTTCTGCTGCAGTGGTGCTGTCTCAATATTTAACCATATTTGAGTGATTTTTTTCTCTATAATTACTGTAATAAGACTTTGGTTGTTGTGTCGTAAGCAGGAATAAAAACCGGCGGTAACCGCTACCGCAGGTCGGAAAATACAATCCCGCGGTTTTGTTCATGTTTGGCAAATTCAAATTTTGAATTTCAATTTCAATCGATTTTTAATCAAATTGGTAATTTCATCCGGAAAAAAATGAGAATTCCGTAACCGGTCGGTTACCGTCCCGCTAGCCGTAGGAAGTTCCTTGTAATGGTTTGCTGATCCCGTAAGGACTTTCGCTTCTCTTGGTATCAATTGTGTGGCGTGTTGTGGCCACTCTTTGTTCAACCTTGTAACCGACTACATTCAATCAATTGGGTGAACCAAAGACTGTTCACTTTGTTTTGTCTCCTTAATAAAGGAAACAGGACGGCCCTTTGTTCGAAGAAAACTCAAAACTACAGGAAATCTGGTATATTCCAGAAAAAAGAAGTTCAAATTGCACAACACCTTCCAGTTAGAGTTGGTTGTTGATTTGTCAGTCCTATTTAGCACCAACTAGTCAAGTTGATTACATGGGACTAGAGCTTCACAAGATGAGGTTTCCTGGGGGTGACTGGGAAATTTATGACAGGACCGTCCATGCATTTACATTTTCTAAATAAATGGGGATGGAAAGTAACTATAGAAACAAGTACAAAACTTCAGCTTTCATCAATGTTTTCTCTTTCGAGAATCTACCTAAGCATTATGGGTTTATGGCCCATGGACATTGCCAATAGCACTAGTGATTTCTGTTAGAACTTAGAAGTCGAGATATTAATCAACAAGTCAATTAGTGCATATGCTGACACACCAATTACTGTTATGTATTACTTGATGTTTTTTTAAAAAACTCCTGTTATTTACTAAATGCAGGGGTATGTTTCACTGTTGCAAGGTGTTGGATCAATTATTGTAGGGTTACAAACTAGACAGTTAAATTTTTCCAATTTAGATCTTGGGGAAGGATACAAGTGGAGTTTTTCGACAGGCATACGCTAGTAGTTATTAATGCATATAACTTAACTTAATATATATAACAAAAACCCATAGTGTCCAATTGTCAATGAGTATCTAAGATTTAAATACTGCTTTCCATAATAATAGAATTTTGTAGTGGACTGATACAACCATGAATGTTACCTGAAAAAAGGAACGCCATCGAAAGCAGTTAAGCCAGATTTCAACTGAAAAGCCAAAGAGTAACAACAGTCAATAGGCTGAAGCAAATTTGTTTGCACTCTTTGTATTAGAGTAACAGTCCAGGAGATCATAGTAATTCACATGTTCTATGTTCAAGAGTTCAACTTTGATATAGTCAACAGTGAGAAAGTAAGCGTAAGTTATACATTCCAGCAATGCACAAAGAACAGCTCTAGCACCATGGAGAATCATTGCATGTGAACAGCCCACGAAAATAGGAAAAAATTGATATAGATTCTCTCTATTTTGAAAGTACACCTTTCACTATAGTAATAGCACTTCCATGTTCTATGTGTATTTGTCTAGTATGAATGCATGCCATTTGTGCATTCTGGTAAAGACATGAACTGATGAACCAGAGATGACAGATGTAGCCAGCCTGACATTCATTACCAGGTTAAATGATTTCCTGGAACCAATCCACTGTAATAGGTGTATCATTTTGCATTGCTCAAAGTTAGAGTTTCTTGGAACAGAGGTTCTGTTTGAAGTGAAAAATATATTTATATCGAAAACCTGAAGGATGGAGGTGCATTTGGGGGATTTAAACACCCAGATTGGTAATATACCATGGTGTGCCATGGTGATTGGTGGCCGTCCAACCTTTTCAGGCCTAATATATACAAGTCAATATTGAAGCCTTGAGAGCATGTACAATGGTCTTACGTCAGCCGTCTATAGCATCTGCCACATGGGATTTTTGCTGACGTGGATGAAAGATAATGAAGAGAGAGAATATTGCTGTCTATAATCCTGCAACCGACTGTAGCACCAAAATCAAGAAAAACATTAAAGATTGTGTGTTGTCTACAATCCTATAGCCGGTCAGATCATCACAACCCATTGTATGAGCTGTCTTTAGTGCTGTCTATAGGTGACATGGATAGTTGTTATAGACAATAGCTATCTGCATCATTGTACATGCCCGAGTAGTGTCACTTTGTGCAAAATGGCCACGTGCACTTGCCCTTAGACCTTGGATCCTTGGTAAATAGTAAAAAAATGACATGGGAGTAAACTAATACAAAAGGTAGTCGACGAAAGTTTGGAACATATATCGCAGCATTTCTTCTTTACATGGCGACCTGCATACTGGTCCGTCGGCTATTTGTGCCATGTCATCTAAAGACGAGCCCATTTAGCTCATTAAGTTAAGTTTGGTCCATTAGCCCAAAAATTAAAAAAATATAGAAAAATCCAAAAATGCCAAAAATCATAAAATGTGTAGACTTTAAAAATACATATAAAATTATAAAAATGAGATAAGCATATTGAAAATAGAATATAATTTTATTAATGTTCAAATAGGTCGCTCGTAAAACATTTGTCATTTAGCTCATAAGACATGAAAAACATGTAAAACAATCCTAGAATATGTATATATATTTTAAAAACCCAAAATAAATTTATATATACTTATAAAATAAAGTATAAAATTTAAAAACTACAAAATAAAACCATATAAGTATTAAATAATAGAAAAAATCATAAAAATATTAATAAATAAAAATAAAATCATATATGTATATTAAAACAATATCGCGCCTAACGGGCCATGTCGTACGTCTGCCAGCCCATCGCTCGTGGTGGCAACCGAGCTATCGTATTGCGGCCGGCCCACCAGAAATAAGACAGCCGCATCGTACTCGACCGCACTAACAAGATCATGCCTCGGCCGTCCCGACAGCAACGCCCGCTGGCCAGCTCTAGATGGGTTGGTCGGTTGGGTGGTTTCTTTTGCCTTTCTGGTTCGGTCCAGGACCTTGAGTCCTCTCTTTAGGCATTCTTTTCACACTTTTTTCGGGTTTTGGGCTCGTTTTCATGTGTTTGAGGAATGTTTCGTGGCTTATCCTGTGTTTCACTCTCTAAACATGCATATTGGTCTAACTTAAATGTATTTGACTTGTTAGTCACTTTAGCCACAAAAATACACAAGAAGTGTTGATAAGCAGCCTTAAAGAGGAGTGATGGTGACTTCGAGGCTGTCTCTAAAAGCATCTACAATAGTGTGTTTCTTTCCTTACTAAGAAGAGAGAGTACTTAATCTAAAAAAGAAACAAGTCTTCCAATAAATTATTTTTTAAGCTTGTATCTAAGACTTTAATTCCTATTTTAATTGCTATACACAAAACAGTTTTTTAGGTAACAAGCAAGTCTCCAATAGCTATTTTGTTGTTTCTTGTGTATTGGTATCAACAACTTGTTTGTTTCTTTATCTAGAAACAAGCTCACCTTCTCTCCTCATATTCTCTCCTCCATATCACCTAAATGTTAATATATCCACCTTTAGTAATAAATGACATGGACTATTGTAGATACTCTAATCACAGAGGTAAGGAGCCTCGAGCTCTAAGCAATAAGAGTTAGAGTCGTCTTTAAAGCCTGCAGGTTGCATCTAGAGTAAAAAAATGTATGTTGATATACTGCAGCATATGGCGATTGCAGATGGTCAATGTTTGTTCCAATCTAGCTGCACGTAGATATTCGTTGATGTTTTGATGTTACACATTCATACAAGTTGAAGTTACAATGCATGCACCGCACTTAAAGTATTGGGGAATTGGTAATCAGTAGAGACTAGGATGGGAAAACAATTTAATGTATTGTGAGTCCCACCTTAGAGGCCGGGATGAAATCATTAAATGCTAAAGGAAAATAATAAGGATTAGATGTTTCTAGCTTAAGGTAGCCTCCAAAAGATACCTTACAAGTCTAGTGTCAGTGGCACAAACATTTAACCATACATATTCTTTTCTTAACTCATCTTTTTAAAAAAATCCTAACCCATGTTATGTGTGTAGCTAGCTTTGCTATGTGTGTTGGTTACAACCATCCTAATGTTATTGTCATATGAACTATATATGTACTGTTGAGTCGTACAAATCACTGGTCTTGGTCTTACCGGTGCATCCTGTCTTTACTATAGCGTGTATCATCCAGGGAAATCATTTCCGAATTTTTAACGGGGACCGGTAAGGCCTGTAACCTGAAAATCGGAAAATTTTGATCAATTTTGGCTGGAATTTTCAAAAATATTCTGAATTTTTCGGATTTTAAATTAAAAATATCAAGTTCGAACAAAATTCAATCAAATTCGATCTTTTGGACAAATTTCATCAAAACCGATTTTTCCGGGGCGGTTTGTATTCCTACCGCCCCCACCGTAACACCAGTTATCGACGAAAGTTCGCCGAGATTTTTTCACTAGTGTCATCTCGCCAACATTTCTTTGTTACTATATGTCAAACATCATATCTGAAAGAATATATGGTCCCAAAGTAATCCATATATAGCTTTTAGGTAAATCTATGCTCATGTATAGTTGATACGTATTAAAGTAAAGAGACGAACAAAACACAAAGCCATGGCAACATTTCTCCACAAAGTTCACAGCGCTGAACTTTCGAAGCCTCCACATGCAAAGGCGCAAACATCCGGTACACTACACACTCCACAGTCACAAATCAATACATCCTCCCTTGCAAGTTACGACTTACAAGCACAAACTCGTGACTTTCAGACTTCAGTAGGAGCCGAGCTCGGAGATCTTGACGTGGAGGTTCCTCTGCGCGAACGCGAACAGCCGGCCGACCTCCTCCCCGTCGACGGCGCCGTTGCGGTTGGCGTCGGCCGCGCGCACCCCCTCGCGCGCCTTCCACCCCGCAAACCACAGGTGCAGGCTCCGCAGCGCGCTCTGCAGCTCCTCCCGGCTGATCCGCCCGTCGCGGTCCGCGTCGAACTGCCCCAGCCACGCCCAGAACTCCTCCAACGTCACCTCGCCCTGCGGCAGCCCGCGGTACCGCATGAACGCCATCCTCTCGTCGATCGACCGCTGCTTTAGGCGCGCAGTTGCTTGGCTGCTTCTCTGGGCGGGTGCGAGGATGTGAATCGTCCTGAATAGCGAAGCAACTATGCACGGTCCATATATATATATATGCGATCGATCAAGGAGGGTTTGGGTTTTTACGGCTCAGTTACCGCACGTTTTCCACAATTACACGCACGCGCGTTTGGCTTGCCGCCGCGTACGGTTCTCTGCGATGAACTTTAGTGATTGTTCGGTGGAAAAGAATGGGATCGATAACTCACTAGTGGCTTGCTTGCTGGTAGATGCTGCAGCTTGCCTTTGGACTTTAGTAAGGAATAATCAGTGGTGCGGCTTAAAGTACATTCTTTATAGTAGGATGAGGTGATTGACACATAATCTAAAGATGCAGGCAAAGAGGTTATATGATTTTTTGGAATGAAACCGCACGAGGGCTGCCCGTTATATTAATTGAGAAAGGGATATGATCAAATTTTGAGATTCTACAAAATTGGTACCCACTAAAAATTGTAACAAGTACCACTTATGGGTTATTTGGTTTGTATCTATCTGTGCACATAACTATTTTTTTTTTTTGCAAGTGTGTGGGCACACTTTTGTGATGCCCACCAAATAGGTGAAAACACAAGGCTAAGAAAGTTAACTGTGCCTTCTGGCAGCAAAGCAAACTTTTTTTTTTTTGACAGGAAGAAACTCCTGCTTTTATAGAAAGTAAAATATAGATTCTTACAACCAAAAGGATCATAAATCAGTTACCAGTTAGCACCAAAAGCTCAATCAGAGCCAACGAAAGTCGATAACAAGTTCCCAGAGCAACCTACTACAAGAACAACTACCTATTCGTAAAAGCAAAAATTTCATCCAGCCTTCAAGCTGATAAGATTTCATCCAGCCTTTGTTGATCCTCTTTTTTATCGCCATCCTCCAAAGGTTGCAAGGGACATAAATTGGAACACAACTCTGTAAGGCCGTTTAGGTAAAATTCTCTCGATCGCCATCTTATTCCTGGTTTTCCAAAGTGTCTAAACCATAGTTGCAAAACTAATTAAGTAGATATCAGAGTTATTAACACCCTCCGTTCTAATCAATTTAGATGAAAATCTTCCAGAGAGTCAGGGCAATTACTCCAACCAAAAGCTTCCCTACAACAAGACCAAGCAAACTTAGCAAGAATACACTGGAAAAGAACATGTCTCGCATCCTCCCTCACCCCGCAAAGGACACAATTCACATCCCCTTTCTACTTTCTAGAGATAAGCTGATCCACCGTTAGTATTCTATTATGATAAGTTTGCCATAAGAAAATTTTAACTTTGAGGGGAATCGAGCTAGACCAAAGTTTTTTCATTCTAACATCAATGACCCCACCAAAAGACAGGTACTGATACAAGGATTTCTCAATAAACTGACCCTTACTATCTAAACTCCAAATCATTTTATCTCTCTCCCCACTCAGATCCACCCCATCCAACCTATCCTTAAGATTTACCCACTGTCTTTCATCTTCTTTCCCAAAATTTCTAACAAAATGGATATGCCAGGTTTCATTTACCACACAATCAACAACTTTAACATCATTATCAGAACAGATATTATATAAACGAGGAAAACTAATTTTAAGAGGGCAGTCATCAACCCAAACATCATGCTAGAAAAAAGTGTTTTTCCCATCCCTCACCTGGAAGGACACCCCCCTATTAAACAAATGCTGAACCCTATGAATAGATTTCAAAAATTGAGAGCTTTTGGCAGGGATAGAAGTTCTATAACCCCCCTCTAGAAAATACTTAGCTTTTAGGATCCTAAACTATATTTCATCCTTAACTTTACTCAGCTTCGAAAACCATTTACAGAGAAGACAATTATTCAACAGTCTGGTGTTAATCACTCCCAAACCACCAAACTCCTCAGATCGCACACCTCCCCACTTGACCATATGGTATCCGAATCGATCACTTGCTCCTCTCCAAAAGAATCTAGACCTAATAGCATCCATCTTATGCTGAACCTCCTCATTCAAATTATAAAACCCCATGGTATATATAGGCTGACTACTAAGACAGCTATTAGTAAGGACCGGTCTCCCTCCAGATGAAAGTAGATTGTTCTTCCAACTGTCAAGCCTCTTTATCATTTTATCAATAATTTTGCCTGCTGCTCTACTACCCAAACTTCTATTACCAATAGCAGCAAAGCAAACTCTAGCCTTATATTTCAGCAACCTAATATTAGATGTGGCAATCCTAGGCAATCAACTGATCTGCAGCCTAAACTCTAGCGTTAACTTCAGAAACTGCATATCCAAAACATAAGACCTACATTTCCATCTTGCTTGAGAGTGATTCAAATTTGCTTGCGTTGAACTGTCCTTGTACTCCTGTAGGCCGTCTGATTCAACTTTTCTTGGAATTTGAAATACCTTGTTCTCATCCGAGTGTAATCTTCAGCGCCTATTTTGTCAACAGATTGCCCCTGAGAACAATAATGCATATGTTCATCATGATGTACACTTTGTTCTTTGATGAATCTATCTCTGCTTTTTTCTTTATGCGCATTTATAAAAATATTCACTGGTGTATGGTGGTAGGACAAAATCTTACGGTATTATGGAAAAGGATGAGAGTTAATTAAGAAAAGTTGTGGTACTAGTCCTACAGAAGCCTCTAAACTCCAAGATTCTTTGTTTGAAAGATGCAGAAAATTCATTGATTAATGAAGAATCAGATTCTTTTGGTAGGCTTTCAGAGGCATTCTTGGACCAGCAAATTGCTGCGCAAAGTGTCAGTTATTTATCATGGTGGGTATAATGGGTTGTCTAGCTAGACTATATCACCAGAGTGATAAACACATGCAGCAATGCAGCAATAGTTTACTTATTTGTCACTGTAAGGATAGGATTTATCCTTGTTCCTGCATCGGAAGAAAATTGTGGCGGTAAATGACGACCTGTTATGTAAAATGATATGAAAAACTTGCCGCGGCAGTGGAGATTTCAGAAAATGAAGTGAAGATTGTACTTTGAGATTTACCCACTTTTTTACTATGGGTATTTCTCTGAGTTATTCGTAAAAATACGGCAAGGAGCAAGAAATGACTCAAACGACATATGCTGAGGCAAGAAATATAAATATGTCATATACAAAAATAAAACACACATCAGGCAGCTTAGTATAAAGATTGCAGGATCAATACCCGTAAGTAAATACCATGAGTTGAATGACATGGGAGTTTTCGATACCCGTAAGTAAATACCATGAGTTGAATGACATGGAAGTTTCTCGAAAACTCTGTAGAATTACTTAGTTTCTGTCTTTCCATGTACGTGCTCAAATAGGAGATCGTTTAGGACAAGTTTCGTCTCTCCATCCAGAATGAGCACCCATGTGCTCCCAACGCTTAGTTATACCAAAGTTTATATTCGATCTGGACAACTGTCCTGGAACATCGAGAAGAGAAAATACCTTTTTCCATTTTTCCTCGAAGGAACATGCAACAAAAATGCTCGAAGTCAAAAAGTTAATGCTCAAAGTCAGAAAAGTTAAGTGTTGAGCATCTCTGTAAAACTTACTCCTCTAATCACAAAAGAATATCGCTTTATGCAAGCAATGATACGGTCTCCAAAACACAACTTTGATCACTAATTTCTATTGTAACATATTTAATGAAACCTAACAAAATTATTGTAACATCCCAAAATCCGTATTCTGGGAATATGTATTATAAATGCCTTAGGAAAAATGTTTTGATCATTTTGCATATGAAAATATACCCATATTTGATTTTGACTTTTGTTTAAAAGAAAACATGAAATACAAACAAACATGTACTCAAAAGATATTAGTTAAAACAAAGTAAAATATTAAATGAGAGAATTATTTCGGCATAATTTCCTAGGAATAATTCACCAAGAACATTTATGTGAAAACTTGTTTAAAAATACAAAAAAATACAAAACATCATAATAGAAATTTACACGAATTTTAAAAAATCACAGAAGGTTTAAACCTCTACAAATTTTACAAGAGAAACCACATTAGGCCAGAAGCCTTCACAAAAATTTCATAAAATTTCAAAGTCGTTTGCTTGGTAAATAAAATCAGCAAACAAATCACCAAAATGAAAATCTAAAACTAATCTCTCCTCTCACTTCACGACAGTTGGCCCTGTGCTCAAGGACCTTCATCCACCTCGCGCCGGAGCGCCAAAGACATGCTGCGAGTGCATCGCCGCACCGCCCACCGCTTCCCCACCGCCAACCTACCACGTTGCGCCGCCTTCTTCTCCGCGCCATTCCCTACCCGCCATGCCCATGCTCGCCAGACGCCACCGAGAACTCCGCTATTTGCCCGTGGTCATCCTGAACTCCTCCTCGCCTACACCGCTCCGCTCTATAAAAAGGACACCCGAGCTCCATTTTCTTCTTTCTCCAAGGCGCACCTCCCTCCCATTTTCTCCTCATTTGAGCTCAATCACCTGAGTGCTCGAGCCCATTTCGGCCATGAGCCGCGGCATTCAAGAAGGCGCAAGCGCAGGAACCCATTTTGGGTCTTCCTCGCACCGCCGAGCACCAAATCACGATCATTAGGACTAAGTAATGATTAGTCGTTGGTTTAATTAGTGCTTGAGTCGCAGACATGTGGGACGAAGCTAATAGATTAAAGAAAACTCAAAACGAATCATTATCTATAATGAGTCATCGACTTGAGGGCCCTACAACTTAAACGACACATGGCTCTCGGTCCATGGACCGTGGACCGAGCACGTGGACTTTAGTCCATACGCTGCTCATATGAATCGAGTCGCCACAAGTGGACCCCACTTGTCATATTAATAAAAGAAATCAAAAGAAAATGAAAATACACTTTTAGTTTTGAGGAGAATACGTTTTCCTTATGGGAAAGTGTAAACCTCAATAGTGCATGCGCAGAATACGCTCTTTGTTGGAAAGCGTATTTCTCATTTTCTCTGGATTTTCCAAACCAAATGTAATTCAAACCTTAATAACTTTGCTACAAAACTCCAAATTGAATGAAATTTGTTTCTAAATTCATCTAAAATCATGAAGTACCAGAATATGTAAAAATATTTGATTTTGGTAACTGTTGAATTTATTGGTATTATTTAATTTGTTCCGCTTTTTTGAATTAGATGTCGATTGCTCGAGTTATTATTGCGACGATCAACAATCCATATTTCCAGAACAGCAAGAGCAAGGCAAGCACCTCCTTTGATCATGTTAGCAAGGCAAGCACCTCCTTTGATCATGTTAATCCTAGTATTTTACTTATTGTACTTTGTTTTATAAAATCTATTATGCATGCGTGTATGTTTTGAATGAAAATGCTATGATTGGGAAATTGGTAGTTGTAATCCTATTTGCTGCATATATCTCAATGGAATGTTGATCCCTTACTATTGTATCCTTTGGAATATGAGTTAGACAATATATAATGTCATTTGAGAAATTTTTAGTGCGAATATCGCACAATCAAGCATTAGAACGTTAGATTTTCCAAAAATTGAAAAAATGATAATATGTTAATTTGTGAATTTGGAATATTTTAAAAATGTCCAGAGGGGGTACCTCTGTTTTTAGATGAAAATAAAATGAAGTTGGGCTAGTGCAAGGCTAGAACTAGGTGATGCAAAGGCTGTGTCGCAAGCTCTAGACTGCTTACCTACGGTAGTGAGCAGTGATATAGAGAATTCCAAGCTGACTAGAATATTCGTGTACTATGGGTAAACTTGTACACCTTTGTAGAGTGTAAATCTATTTAAATAGCCGTGCTCGCGGTCATGAGCGTGCTTAGTGCGGCTGGTATGGTTGTATCTTTGATTTCCAAAAACCGTTTTGTCACAAAATCATGGGCAATGACTTGGGGTTTTATTTTGTTGAGTTAACTAGCATGTCTATGGCTGAACATTAAATGTGGCTCGCAGTTGTTGTTATACTTCTTTTGTGCTCGTAATCGAGAAGGGTTATGAAGTGCTATTATTATTCATTCAGTTCTTTACTTACCGTCATGTACATAGTTAAACTGCTTTTTCAAATTCCGTTGCACATTACTACTTATGAATATTGCAAATAAAAATGGCATTAAGTAAAATAACTTGTAGAGTAGAGCCTCATCCTTGATAGTCTTACATGTGTTATAATTTTGCGATACACTACAAGTCTTGCTGAGTACGCATTGTACTTAATCTTGTTTAAATTGTTGTTCAGAGTTTGAAAATGAGCCGACGCCAGACGACACATTGTTTGCACTCGGAATTGAAGGGTTCGGTGACGGGTCTACCTAGGTCTTGTTCTTTGTCGGTTGCTTGCGGGATTGGATGGGCATGCCGCTGGAATTTTGCTACTTCTATCATTTCTTCCGCTGTTATACTTTTACTCTACTAACTGCTTTCATTTGGCCGGTCAGCCGTTGATGTAATAACTTTATCGTTTAAGTTAAGTACCCTTTTCTTTGCTTGTATATGTGATTGTATGGATGTGATTACGAAATGTTATGAATGTGTGTACCAGCCACTGATCATGGGACTAGTACAATATACACATAGGGTTTTCGGGTATTCCACACTTGGGGGTCCGACAACGCTTGGTATTAGAGCAATACTAACTGTAAGACAAGCCCTAGATAGAATGGTCGATAGATTAGGACTTAGAATTAAAAATGCCTCCTAATCTAACCATAGGAATGGTTCTGAAAATTTAGAAAATTTTGCTAATCTTATCCTTCTTAGCATTCTCCTCTTATCTAAAGTCTCTTTTTTGGTCATCTCCTCTCATCTTATTCAAAATGACCCTAGTTTTGAGAGATGTGATGCTCTGTGAAAATAAAAGTTTTAATCATTTTTAGGACTTTAAAATAGAACCAAAATGATTTCAAAAAGTCTTTAAAACATCCCACCCAAAGTCTTTTGAAGAGTTCCTCTTTTAACTACTAAGGATATCACCCTAGATACCTCTTTTCCCAAAAATTTCAAAACATGTACTTGCTGAAATTTTGTGATGTAATATCCTTTAAGCCTCTCCTACCTTCATTTGGAGTTAAATTGAGTGATATTATAAAGGTATACTTTTATATAAAGACCAAGGGGGTAGTATTACCTGATTATGAGCCATAAGTGTTAGTTAAATAAAACTAAAGCATGGGTAAAACCTGTGTTGAAATTCTTTTTCTTGTCTAATGTTATTTCTTATCCATGCCTCTATTCACATGGTCACTAACTCTCATTTTCTTAAATCATCTGGATGCCCAACCAATGGAAGCCTCAGTACCGCACCAGTGCCTTTGAGGAGGGCACGCTACAGCACACCTTGTAGGTAATACTGCAGCACATCGAGTGGCCATATACACCCCAGTATACGGTCTACAGTGCACCTGCGAGTGTAGCGTCCACTGAGTACCTCACCATGGTGCTCATCCAGGGACGGAACTTCGGAGACCCTGCCTTCTATTATTACAGGAGGGGCTCGACGGTCCTGATGTCGTTGTATGATGTAGCGTATGTCGCGATCGTCCGCCTGCGGTACGAGCTGCCAGAGATGGTGGATTCTTTCTTCCACTTCCCAGCACGGACCCCGGACCGGGAGGAGCACACCTACAGGGTGGAGAGGAGGCAGTTCCTCACTTCCCATCTGCACCTCGCCAGCCTTGTGAGGTCTCTCGACGGATATCTCCATCGGGCGTCTCGCGGGCTGCTGGAGGCCTGCCGGAGGATCTGCACCCTAGAGGACAGCATCACTCCAAAGGTGGCTCAGGGGTTCTTCTCCCAAGAGCTACTGTACAGACATGATGTCGTACTGGTGCCGGCTGAGGAGCTACCACATCCCATCATCTGCATCCAATCCTATACCCGATGTTCCCGTATGTTGGTAACTGGTCACCAGCGTCGGGTGATGGCCATTTGCGCAGGGACAGAGGAGTCCTCAAGGATGGTGCAGCACCATCGCCACCCTCGCGCCGGGCATGAGGAGGCCGAGTACCAGAGTACTCCACCCTCCGTTGTCTCGGAGTCATCAGGAGCCGCCCAGCACGACTACAACATCTAGACCACAACAGATAGTCTAGAGCTCACCTGTAGGACCTTGTGTGAGCACTTTTGGACATTTTGTAGGGTTAGAATGATGTGTGATCTTGCTGTATAATTATTGTAATATGCTACTTATGATGTTTTAATAGCCCTCTTTTGTTATATCGAACAACGGGCATGTTCACCATGCAATATTTGACCGTATGTTGAAAATTCATGTTTGCTGCCCCTAAAGTTTAAAAATATGCATCATTTATGTTTAGGAGAAGTTAAGTTAGATTGGGATGATAATACTTGCTGACCTGCTCAACTTATGCTTATTCCCCCTTATCTTGTGCACGTTTGTTTACACTGCACTCTGTTTGATCAGGATGCCAGTAACGCGCTTTGTTTGCCACCTCATGGTAACAGGAGCTACCTTCGGATCACAACAACTAGGGAGTGAGGCTCCTACGCCTTGGCAACCTAACCTCAGCATCCTTCCACCTTGACGCTAGCTAAGCAATCTCAGCCTACCGTCACTAAAGAACCTGAAGTTCTACCTCCACCACCCACCATGGCGTAAGTGCTCGCCATGATTGAGCAAGGGCGACAAACCAACACCCTCTTACTCCAATAATTGGTACAGAATACCGCGACCCTTGGCATTGCTACGGAGGAAACAGAGCTGCTACCAACCAACCATCGTCCAGGATGGGTGAGTTCACGCGGACTCGGCCACCAACCTTTGCATCAGCAGTCGACCCTCTCAAGGCTGATGATTGGCTCCGCACAATAGAGAGCAAGCTGATCATTGCCCAGTGCAATGACGAAGAGAAGGTGCTATACGCATCTTATCAGCCGCAGGGAGCAGCAATAGCTTGGTGGGAAAACCATCAGGCTCTCATTCCGGAAGGCCGAACCATCTCATGGGCCGCCTTCAAGGAAGCCTTCCGTAATGCCCACATTCCTTAGGGCCTTTCGGACATCAGGAGACGGGAGTTCTATGAACTTTAGCAAGGAAGCCTGTCAGTGATGGAGTTCCTGCATCGCTTCAACTATATTGCTCGCTACACTGTGTCTAAGACACCGAACGAAGCAAGAAAGGTCGTCCTATTCTGGCAGCGAGAGCACCTCAATGACGAGATGAAGTGGTCACTCACTGCCCGCGACATTCCCAACTTCCAGACCTTGATCAATAAGGTGATCCGGGTCGAAGATAGCACTCGGACAGTGGTGGAGACCCACAAACATAAGTGGCATGTGCAGAAATCAGCAAGCAGCGTTCCACCAAGACCTCGCATTTGGCAACCATCAAACGCTCGTCCTATGGCACCACCATCCCCGAGGTTCCAAGCACCAGCTCCCCACCCTCAACCAACAGTAGTTCAACAATATAACCACAGAGGACAGCCGTTCGGTACACTAAACCGGACAACAGACGTCACTTGCTTTGGTTGCGGAGAACGCAGGCACTATGCCAATATGTGCCCAAAGAAGAAGTTTCCGGTGCCTTAGCCACAACCTATTGGAGTTCAGCAGTGACCCCAGGGCCTCGCCCGAGGTCAGGTAGGACATCAAGCTCCCAAGCTGATACAAGACTTCAGACGCAGCCGTCTAAACCACACGACTGCTGAGGAGGTTGATGCATCGCCTGATGTGGTGACGAATACGATTCTTGTAAATTCCGTACCTACATTAGCCTTATTTGATTCTGGAGCAACTCATTCCTTTGTCTCTTAAGAAATTTGCCATGCAACAAAAACTAGAAACTGCATCACTAGATAGCGTTATGCAAGTTCATTCACCCGGGTCCGTCCTAAGGGTGAAACTCAGATGTTTTGAAGTTCATATTGAAATCAATGAGGTAGGATTCAGGGCCAACCTTATCATGATCGATACACCTGGTCTAGACACAATTCTTGGAATGGGCTGGCTAGCCAAATACCAAGGACTAATCGATTGTGCAAATCGAGCTGTTTCTCTAGTCAACTCTGATGGAGAACGCGTCGTTTTCACCTCCACATGTGCCGCTCCATCGCAGTAGCCCAAGCTCAACTCCATCTCAATCCCAGATCTTATTTAAGTGCTCGTGGTATGCGAATATCCAGTCGTGTTTCTGATGAATTGTCGGGAATGCCGCCGGATGGGGATATGAAATTTGTCATCGATTTAATACCCGGGACAACACCTATGTCCAAACGACCTTATTGAATGGCATCTGATGAATTGGCCGAATTGAAGAAACAACTCAAGGATCAGTTGGACAAGGGATTCATTCGCCCTAGCTCATCTCCATGGGGAAGCCCCGCATTATTTGTAACGAAGAAGGACGACAGTCTACGGATGTGCGTCGACTATCGTTCTCTGAATGAAGTCACCATCAAGAACAAATATCCTTTATCGAGGATTGATGATTTGTTTGATCAAATAAATGGCACATGTATTTTCTCCAAGATTGACTTGAGACTCAGATATTTTCAACTCAAGGTCAGACTGGAAGACATTCTGAAGACTGCGTTTACCACCCGTTATGGTCTGTACGAGTACACTATAATGTCTTTTGGACTTACAAACGCTCTTGTGAATTTTATGAATCATATGAATAAGATTTTTATGGAGTATTTGGATAAGTTCGTGGTGGTCTTCATTGATGATATTCTCATCTACTCCAAGACTGCAGAGGAGAACGAGCAACACTTGCGATTGGTGCTCGACAAGCTGCGAACATCAACTGTACGCCAAGTTCAGCAAATGCAAGTTCTTGCTGAAGGAAGTCGGCTTCCTTGGCCATGTATTATCTGAAGGAGGTGTGGCAGTGGACCCGAGCAAGATACAAGATGTCTTAGCTTGGAAACAGCCCCACTCCATTCCTCAAGCCCGAAGTTTCCTCGGTCTGGCGGGGTATTACCGCTGGTAGATCGAGAACTTCTTCAAGACTACAAAACCAATGACTCAACTTCTAAAGAAGGAAAAGAAGTTCAAATGGTCAGCAGGATGTGATGAGAGCTTCCACAAGTTAAGAAAAAGGCTCACAACAGCCCCAGTGTTTACTTTGCCCGCATACACAAGGATTTTACTGTGTATTGCGATGCATCCCACCACGGCCTCAGTTGTGTGCTGATGCAAGAAGGCAAAGTAGTGGCCTATGCATCAAGCCAATTACGGTCTCATGAAGCTAATTATCCTACCCATGACTTGGAGTTAGCAATTGTGGTTCATGCTCTCAAGATCTTGAGGCATTACCTAATCGGTAGTCAATGCAAGATATACTCAAATCATAAAAGCCGATCTTGAGGCATTACCTAAACGGTAGTCGATGCGAGATATACTCAAATCATAAAAGCCTGAAGTATTTCTTCACACAGCCATATCTGAACCTAAGGCAACGAAGATGACTTGAATTGATCAAATACTATGACTTAGGCATTCATTACCACCCTAGTAAATCCGACGTTGTAATTGATGCCCTCAGCCAAAAACTTCATTGCATAAGCACATCGATCGAAGCAAATCAACAGATGTTGCATGAAGAATTTCAGAGACTCAACTTAGAAGTGGTTGAGGAGGGTTATGTTGCTGTTCTAGCACTACAACCTACCCTCAAATCACAGATCCAGTTCGCTCAGCTCAAGGATCCAGCAATAGCCGAAATCAAGCTCAACCTACGAGATGGTGGAAAATTAGAATTTTCTGAGAATGTGAGTAGATTAGTTATGCGCGGACAGCAGCTCTGTGTTCCAAATGATCATGATATCAAGGAGCTAATCCTCAGAGAAGCTCATGATTCTCCCCTCTCCATTCATCCCGGAAGCACCAATATGTATCAGGATCTCTGGAAACAGTTCTGGTGGCCCAGTATGAAGCAGGACGTTGCCGCACATGTTGCCATGTGCGACGTGTGCCAACGTGTCAAAGCAGAGCACCAATGTCCAGCGGGATTGCCTCGTCCCCTGAATATTCCCAAGTGGAAATGGGATGAAATCGGCATGGATTTCATAACAGGGTTACCAAAGACCCGAAATGGGTACGACTCCATATGGATTATCGTAGATCGCTTAACCAAGGTGACTCACTTTATTCCAGTTAGCACCACCTATAATGGAGCCAAGCTTGTAGAGATTTATATGGATAATATCATCCGACTGCATGGCATGCCCAAGATCATACCCTCCGATCGAGGACCTCAGTTCACCTCCCGATTTTGGGATAGTGTACACGAACTGTTGGAAATCGAGCTATTCTTTAGCATGGCATTCCACCCACAAACAGAAGGTCAAACAGAGAGGACCAATCAAATTCTGGAAGATATGTTACGAGTATGCGTGCTGTCCTATGGCACGAATTGCGAGAAATGTTTGGCATTCATCGAGTCTCCTACAACAACAGTTTCCAGTCCAGTCTCCAAATGTCTCCATTCGAAGCACTTTATGGGAGAAAGTGTAGAGCACCCTTGTTCTAGTCCGAAGTCGGCGAACGACAATTCTTTGCACCAACTTTCATCCAAGAAGCACAAGAGCAATTGGATGCGATTAGGAGACGCCTAAAAGAAGCGTAGTCAAGACAAAAGAGCTATGCAGACCATCGTCGCTGTGAGCTAAGCTTTGAAGTAAACGATTTTGTTTATTTCAAGGTTTCACCACTACGAGGTATCCGCCGTTTCCAAGTCCTTGGAAAACTGGCACCTCAGCATATCGGTCCGTACCGAATACCCACAAGGAAAGGCAAGGTAGCATACCATTAGAGCTGCCACCTCAACTTTTGGATGTGCATGACGTCTTCCACATATCGCAGTCTCCGAGCCCCCATCGAACTCACTCGGTTGGAGAATATTGATCTCCAACCGAATCTTTCTTATCGGGAAAATCCAATCCGAATTCTAGACGAAGCCACGCGTCATACGCGTAGCCATACCACCAAGATGTTGAGAATCCAGTGGAGCAACCACACTGAAATTGAAGCTAGTGGGAACGAGAAGACCGCCTTAGAGCCGAATTCCCCAACTTCTTCACCGAGTCCTCTAAATCTCGGGGCTGAGATTCTTTGTAAGGGGGGTAGGTTTGTAACATCCCAAAATCTGCATTTTGGGAATATGAATTAAATGCATTAGGAAAAATAATTTGATCATTTTGCATATGAAAATACAAACATGTTTGAATTTTGACTTTTGCTTAAAAGCAAATTATGAAATACAAACAAACATGTACTCAAAAGAAATTACATAAAACAAAGTAAAAATATTAAATGAAAGAATTATTTCAGGCATAATCTCCTAGGTATAATTCACCAAAGCATTTTTTGTGAAAACTTGTTAAGCAAAACAAATACAAAAACATAATAATAGAAACTTACATGAATTTTAGAGAAATTAAAAGAAGAGGTAAACTCTTTACAAAATTACCAAAGGAAATAAATTTGGTCAGAAGCCTTCACAAAAAAAAAATCATAAAATTTTGAGGTCGTTTACTTGGTATAAAAATTTCCTCAAACAATCCAGTTGAAAATCAAAACCTAAAACCTAACTCTCCCCTTTTCTCTCTCTCTCGCTGGCAGGTGGGCCCCAGTCACAAGGTCCTTCGTCCACCTCACGCCTGGCCACACTAGCGCACGCTCGCAAGTGCATCGTTGTGCGCACGTGGTTTCACCACGTCGCCCCTGGTTTTTCCACCGGCCAACTGCCCCGGTCACGTCGCTCGTCTCCTCCGTGCCTATCCCTACCCTTATCTCGCCAATGCCTTCCCGTATGCCTCTGAGAGCTCCGTTGTTTGCCCGTCGGTGCCCAAACCTCTCCCTCGCTCTACTCCGCCCCTTAGCCTATATAAAGCCACCCCGAGCTCCGTTTTCTTCTTTCCTCACCACTTCACACTTCCCCTCTCCTTTTCTCCTCCTCACCCGAGCTCAAACACCATAGAGCTCGAGCTCCATTTTCGGTCGAGCACCACCACCGCTGCTCCGGCCATTCAGAAGTGTTCCTCTTTGCATTATCTGTGTCATCTCGTGTTCCAGAACACCTTGATGCTTTCCCCTCACTCGCCTTCGTCCTTGATCCACAAGAACGGCCGAATCGTTGCTTCTTCCTCGCCTCCTGTCGTTTTTGCCGCCACCATTGCCGATTGAGCTACACCACACCTCGAGCCAATTCCTCACACCGAGAGCATTGCCAGAGCATTTTCAAGCTTCCCGACCATTGGACGACGTTCTTCCTCGGCCGAACGCCTTCTCCACGTGAAGCTCCCCGCGCTGCTGCTGATCTTCGTCACCGAGCCATCTATGGCTACCTCCGTCCTTCCTCTCGCTCTAGTATAACCGTAGTAGCCTGTAGATGTTTATGCGCGTGATCTTTAGTTGAAAGCATAGCTCATTTGCGCGTTGTCTTGTTGTCGTAGCTGCGCTGCCGTTGAACTTTGGTGCGCCATCGCGTCGAGCCACCTCAGGCCTTGCCGCCGGTACCAACAGGTGTGCAAGTGTGCGGGGAACCCATTTTGGTCATTCCTCGGCACCGCCGTGTACCGCCGCGCCGGCGACAAGCGCGGGCGCGAGCGCTGCTCTGCTGTGTCCAAAACAGACCAACTCTGTAGCAACATCATTAAGACCAAGTCTCGATCATTAGTACAAAGTAATGATTAGCTGTCGGTTTAGTTAAAGTCTGAGTCTCTGACATGTGGGACCTAGTCATTAGATTAAAGAAAAATTAAAACGAATCGTTATTCTCATAAGAGTCAATGACATACGGGACCCACAGCTTTAAGTGCACAGTGAACAACCCGTGAACCCATGCGGTGTGCTCGTGGACCTTTGGTCCACGCACTATTTGCGTGGACTGAGGCACTGACATATGGACCCCACTTGTTGGGTTAATAAAGAAAATCAAAAGAAAATATAAAATACGCTTTTATTTCAGAGGAGAATACACTTTCCTTACTTGAAATCGTAAACCTCAATACTGCATACACGAGAACGTGTTTTCTCTGTTGGAAAGCATATTTATCATTTTCTGTATTTAATCTAAATATTGAAAAAGCTATCGATGGGCAAAGTTTAGAAAGTTTGACTACACGTTTCCCAAAATGACATTCTTTGTGATCGGAGGGAGTAATTTCAAGATGAATGTTCTGAAGAATTTACATTTTCCAAAGTAGAATTGTTTCTGGTATCATCCGTTGGAAAAACAATGTTACCAAGAAGATATCTTTACTACTTGACTAGTCATGTGCCCGTATGCTGCTACGAACATCTCATGCATATATTACTTTATCAATTGAGTTTGAAGACGACAAAATATATCTCAATTCGATTGAAATGTGACACATAAACATCCAAAAAATATTAATTAACCCATTTTCAAGTTATTTTTATTACTAATCACTTTCCAACTTTATTCCAAATCGATCTTTGGCCACACCACCACCCATGGCGTGGCAAGACAACACTATCGTGTCACGTGGTAAGTCTAGCTAAATGGCACTTCTTGCCACACCATTGGTGGTTGCGTGGCCACAAACAATGCCACGCCACTGCCGTGGAGTGGCAGGATTTGGTCACGCTATGGTGACTAGCGTGGCAATGTTGTTTTGCCACATCATGAGTGGTGGGGTGACCAAAAGGGTTAGAATTGGAAATAAAGTTAGCAAAGGGTTATTAATAAAGTATTTTTTCAAAAAAGGATTATGTAATTTAAAAAAGATGCATAAACATCATAGCACATAACAATATGATATTGTGTAATAAAAATAGATGTTAAATCCATAACTGAGATTTGCAGTGATAAAAAACCATTTTATTTCAAACAGATATAAAAAAAGATTTCCAAACATTGCAATTGTTGTTCGGACATATTGAATTTGGTGGTAGGGAGACATGACAAGCACACTTAACAGAAAGAACTACCACTAGCCATAGATTGGAAGGTCTATTTGATTACAAACTAAGCAATGTCATGTAGAGCAAGTTCGCAAGGTAGTTGGTAAAAGAATTAGCTTCGTCGTCTGAGTTGATCGCTCATATACATCAACAGAACTCAAGATGGGTGCATGGCCGCAACTGGGCATCAAAGAATAGGACAATTTGCCACCATAATTTTCCTTCCTCATGCTCCTAATCTTGTGTACACAAAAGGGCAACTTTCAGGAATATGCAGGCTTATGCTCCAAATCTGTCTACTCATGTTCCATGTCTGCAGAGGAGAATCCCTAGCTGTCTTGAAGGAATTTTCATACAATGGTGCTTTCATTCAGAAAAGTTAATTAATTTTCTTGGTAGTGGACATTCAAAAACTTAAGTGTGTGATAACAGTTAACACATCAATTAAGTCATGACTTGTTTAGTGAACAAAAAATATAATTTTGAGTTTTTGACAGAGGTTAGAGAAGCTTCTGTCATGACTTGTTTCTAATACCAGTTCCTATGTGTGCTAGCAAAGGAAAAGAATATCTACATGACCTAGTAACGATAATCTCAGCATGCAATTCCATTATCCTAAACATCATAATTTCTTATCCTAAGGTTTCACTATAAAACAAAGATAGCGGTTTTAACATTGAGCCATGCCTTTTGTGTGATAAAAATACCAATACTGATGATCTGTTGCTTTGACTATCACTTTGCAAACATCGACAGACCACTATCGATTGGTTGCTGCTATAAGGTTGAATGAAATGAAAGTTTTCCTTCTCATTTGGCATTATGCTTAAATGGACTGAGGTGTAATACAATATGTCATCATTGTCTATTCACACGAGGCTGGCCTTGACAAACTAAACAAGGACTAAAAAATTGATAACCTTGGCAACCGATTTCAAACTATGTTTAATAGTGCGAGTAATACACACAGAAAAAATGGAGAAGACAAAAATGATGCATAATAAGAAACAAATAGACAAAAAAATGATGGATAATAAGAAACAAATCCATGCAGAAAATACAAGGACCTATCAAATAGCTGCTTCTTCTCTGATGAAGATCCAAACAACACACCATATAAAATTTGAACTTGAGCAAGGAAAATATATTTAGTAATTAGAATATGAATTAGGTGATCAGAACCATGAAATTTAAATATGAGTGATCCATACCTCGCCTAGGCACCACTGGACTTTCAAAAAAAGGCATATGTTCTCTTTCACATTCGATTAACTAGTGTCATTGAGTGACATGAACATTCAAAACATCTTAGGGGCCTTATTATAAAAATTCCTTTCATGGTGGCAGGAGCATGCATCATCAATATTAGAGTGCCTAAACAAAATTCTACACACCTAAATAGCAATGTCTAGCTCAGAACCATGAAACAGAGTTTTAATTAGTTTACTTTAGTTTACTAAAATGAATCCATACAATAATGTCTAGCTTTAACTATCTCTTCATGTACTCGTAGCTTACATAAGGGCTCTAACCCAATACAATCCATCAATCATTGTTACTGTACAAGAAATATTGTATATGTAGTCTAAAAAAATAACTCTTCACAAGACCTTAACTGAACTCACTTCTGCTACAATCTACAATTTGAAGCAATAAAGCAAATTAATTCCAAAACCAAGGTGAAAAATTAATTGCTGATGCATGCTTTCCTTAAAATGTAAAGGCTTGCATATACTGCAAATAAGAAAGATATAAAGACTTGCAAAATACGAAAATAATGAAGAACAAGCAAAAAAAAAAGTATAACTCAGTTCAAATAAGCGTTGTGCAAAGCATATAACATGTGTTAGCACACACTACCACAAGGTGTCCTCTCATGTTTGGCGCTTGATGTGGTCTCTCTCCTCCGTAACTTCCTTTTTCCTTCCTCCTCCCTGACTTCCTTTTTTCTTCTTCCCCACAAAGTTCTACATAAAAACAATGAGAAAATGCACCAACAATTTGGATAATGAATGCAAGTTACTTGATTTTACGAGAAAAAAAAGAGCATAAAGTAGTAGAAGGTAATCCAATGACTATAAAACATCGAGCTTTATATAACTTGCCATAATATCAATATCGATCTTGATAACAAAAGGAAAGTCATTTTTTTGTCGACAAATCCTTATATGCATGAGCCAATACATGAAAACAAGGATTGTAATGGGACATGTAGTAATGTATGCAAATTACTCAAGTATCAAAATGGCATATTGCAATGATGGCATGCTTTGTAGTTTGGTTATAACATAAAATCTAGAGGCAACTTACAATTATTCTTAGCAGACCAACTTTATATTCTCAAACCAAGAATATATGAAACGGAGCATGCAAAGAAAGTACAAGAAGATAATGTGAACTAAACTTGGCAAGATGATCTTTAATGTATAGATGCAATTATAGCTTCCATCCTTGTCCCTTGTCAAATGCAAACAATCTGCAGAGTTTGCATAAAAATCATGAAGACCGAACTTAAGTTGGTACCATTTCACAGTGACATTTTTTCCAACCGAATGTGTGTGTTTTCTTTGAATCAAGTAGGCCATATAACAAATTAGCACACTCTTGTTTTTTCAACGCCGCTTGAAAGATTCCTGTGCCAAATATATTAAGAATGGGAGAACAAGTTCAGGGAAACAAGAAGAGAGAGAAAAAGCTCTTTGGAATGGAAACTACATTGCAGCCTCAAACGGTTGTGCTAAGGTAGCACCGATATGTTACACACTGGGGGCTAAAAGTCAAACACAACCGCAGCCTTCCATGAGAAGATTTCCTCCTGATACTCCAGAGTACATCGGTCGAGGCGGCAATGCTGCCTCAAAGATTCTAGCATTACTCTCTTTCCAGATACACCAAGGAACAAGGATGATCACCGTGTCAAAATCCCGTCCGGCGATTTTGAGATGAACTTCCTGCGGTAAGCCACCAATCTTGGGAGCTAAACATCGCCGGAGGGGATCGGAACTAGATGCTGCTCCATGTCCTCGATCTTGCCTGCACTCTGGCCGAGGAGGATAGTCGATGAATAGCTGCTTGCAACCCTCGCCAAGGTGATTGCAAAGAGAACAACGCCCAAGATAGGGCCAACCACGCCGTTGGAGATTATCGTTGGTGAGGCACTTCTCATGAATGACCAACCACATGAAAAACTTGCATCGCAATGGCGCTTTAGATTTCCAGATGCACTTGTGGCAAGCGAAGGTTGTTGAAGCGGTGAAGAAGAGCTGATAGTGCTCGCAGTAATTTCGCTGCCTCGCCGGCGTGGAGCGGAGTGTCGATGACAATGTCCTACGCCTTCGGCATCGCACCAACGCCAAGAATGATGTGCCCCCTCGTGTCCTTAGTCTAGGAATTGTTGGCGAAAGCCTCCGCAACAGACTTGTTCTTTTTTCCGACAAAGGAGAACAGGGTCAGCACGACATTAGCAACTGAGCGCCCACCTTCGATCCAGTGATCATGCCGTAAGCGCGCGCGAGCCGCCACCCACCAATAGTCATGGCTACCCCGAACATGGCAAGGATGTCCACATTCGCCGGCCATCACGCCGCCATGGCTTTGGCTTGGGATACTAGTCGTCTAGTGCCAACGGCGGGCGCAGATCAACGACGCCAAATCGTGAATACCCAACCCACCACATCGAGCGGTCTATAGACTTTCGACCAAGCAAGCAAGCAATGACCACCACTTATGGAGTCAAACCTTCCAAACGAAAGCACGACACTTACGGTTTATTAACTTGATTGCCCATCGAGGAAGCCCAAGACCGCCATGAAGTGAATCGCAGCGCCATCAAGACAGATTCGTGAGTACGATGTGTCCGCCCGAGTTAGGAGTTCGTGTTTCACCCGCTAACTTTTTCGAGAATTTGTCGACGAAGCGGTGAATATCGCTCTTCCGAGAGAGCGAATTTGAGAGCGGAGTCCAAGGTACGGATCGAAGCGGCCGCCAACACTACAATGCGGCCGGATCGTTGTCTCGGTCTCATCATCGAGCGAATGGTCGTGATGGAGCACTTGGTCGATGGCCTAAGATGAACAACAACTCCTCACCACCTCACAACCTTGGGATGAAGGGCGAAGAAGAGCACAAGATCGTCCGCAGATGGAGACGCGCTCCATCCTCAGTGGCCGAGGGGCTTAGCAACCCCAACACGTGGCCCATCTCGCCGCACTGTAGGACATCCACACCATGATGAACAGGTGGGCGAGTGGGTCTCCCGCCGCATTCCCGCGAGAAGGACAGGGCGTACCACGCCCGCCGCTGAGCAGATCGACGTGGTTGCCGCACGAAGGATGGTGGCGATCCAACCGTGCCATCCGCCGCCGGGCCAAGTTGCGCCGAACACTCAACAGAACTCTTAGGATAAAGTATCAAGGCCTTCGTAATATCAATCTTGAGGAGGACGACGGGAATTTTCTTCCTATGTAGCGCCACCGCGTGTTACAAACTAGTTTGAAATTTTCGTGGATGCAACGCTTTGTAACGAATGCCGATTGCATCGGTGACACCAATTTGTCAATCACGGGAGAGCCAGAGTGACATTAAGAAGCACACTATTGCTTCTTATAACACATTCTTTGCACTAATGAATTATCAAATTAATCGTAAATATTTTGAGGAACAAAAGATCATTAAAGAACCATAACTATTATGCAAGAACAAGTGTGACCAATTGCCATAGATATTTGTTATTAAAAGCACAACAAACTGAATTGACTATCACTTGTTCATTTAGGCAGAAGATTGTACACCCCAATCTCATAACCAGGGCCATCAATTGTACATGCAAAAGATGATATTTAGCAGAGCCATACAAATATTTGCTCCTTTTTTAAAAAGCAAAGTCTTGAGCAGTTTGCAAGAATAACATGTGTAGTTGAAAGGTTATTATTTTTATTGCAAGGATAATTTGGGACTTCCTTGACTCGTTTCTATTTTATGCTAAATCTATGTGCAATAGTTACCGTTAGCAAACAGAGGCAATTGGATCTTTCTGAACTTCAATGTAAGTCAGTGAACAATTAGGAAACAAGAATCAATCGATAATTCAAGAGACCAAGTTTGTGTTATTTTCGCAGAAGCTTCTTGTCTAATCTTTTATCTTGTATGGAAGAGGTAGACTTTGTTTAAACCGACAATCAAATGATGCAGGAGCACTGGGGAAACAAATAAAAGTAAACTAGATCGTGAGAAAAAATAGCTTCAATGTGAAGCCCAAACACCAGAGCTAAAACTAACCTGTTTCAATAACTGTGATGAGTGGCAATTGGATAACGACCGATGGTGCCGCTCCAATCCTTGGTCTCATCGGAGTCTCAAACACCAGCCAAATTGCAAATGGGGCAAGAAATAGGAGAAGGTCAGTACTATAGCTGCATATCATGTTGCAAAGAAGGAAACAGGAGACAGAGAAGAACAAAAGATGGAGAAGGAGAAGAATAAATAGGAAAACAGGCTTACCTCAGCCCAACTTCTGCTCAAACACATACTTGCAACTTCTGAGTTTGCAACCACGTTCATTCAAGCTTGACGGTTGGCAAGCGGCTGCTCCCGAATCGGCAGTTGTTTACCCCACGAACGCCAACGACGGCATGAACACGGAGTGATGTTGTCATTGCGGCCATGCATCCCTTTGTAGTCGTGGCAGCGAGGTGCATCGGCAACCATGACGAATCCCACATCTGAGCATCACCCGACCACGAAGCCCACAACTACATAAATGACTCTTAGTGGACCCAGCGGCGCATGCCACACTAGTGACTGAAAACAATGTGGTTCACCCCAGCACACCGGTGAGAGCAAGGGTAGCCCTCCAGATGTGGATGTGGGGAATAGTGGTGGCGGCGAAAGATTGTGGAAGGGAGCGGCCGCGGCAACGCAAGAGACTTGATGAGGAAGCGATGGTGTCGTGAGATTGGGGGAGCATAGCATACTCATGGAGGTGCAGGAGGATTTGGGAGGGGCGCGCGACATCATGGACAAAGGCGATCACTGTGGATGCTGTGGGCATTGCCAGATGAACAAAGGTAGATAGGGAGGTGGTGGTGCAGATGCGATGAGAGTGAACAGGGGATTTGTTCAGGATGTTTTTCTTTATGGTGGAATGCGATAATAGATATGTGAATTAGGGGAACATTGATAGAGATTTGAGCTTCTGTTGTTAGAAATGCATGTGTGAATTAGGATGGTGATGCGGTGGCAGCCGAGGTGGGCCACCGAGGAGCCAAGGGCGCCGTGTAGGCAAAGCATTATAGAGGCGTGACGTGGGTCATGGCGAAGCTTGGCTGGGTGTCTTGGTGGAGCCAATGATGTGACGTAGGTAGAGCCCGACGACAACAGCTTGACATGCTGAGGTAATATGATGTTTTATCCGTAGCAATGCACGAGCATTCAACTAGTAGAAAGAAAACAAGAATATAATAATGCATTGGTGTTGATGTGGATACAAGTCATCTCAAGAAATTCTCGTGAGCTTCCATAGATTTGCAAATTAGACCTAAACAAACAAATGACTACTGCTCATGTGCTCGCGTGGATGCTTTGGATCATAAAAAACTTCTATTCTATATCATTTGTTAGATATGACTTGTATAGGGTGTTCTTTACACATTTACATACACATGTAACTTGTATATGTTGGCTTTTAGGCCCATTGGAATTGACAATGACTCATTCCAACATGGTATCGTAACCCATGGCTCTCTCCTCTCCAAAACCCTAAACCTAGACCATTCCTTCCTCCCCACGTGACCGCGCCATCCGCTCCACTAGTGAATCCCATACCCGTGTGCACCCAAGCTCATCCTCTACTGCTTGCGCCCGCGAGGTCGCCGCCAAAGATCCATCGCCGCAGCCCTCGCCTATCGCCGCCGCACCGATCCGCCTTGGTGGCTCGATCCACCGCCGACACCCCGGCCCCGGGTTCGACGCCGCCGCTCATATTCGCAATCGCCGCGCCCCAAGCACCTTCCTCTCGCTGGGCCGCACTCAACTCTCTCGTTGATGTCTCGCCTCTCGCTCACATCCCGAGCCGTTGTCACTCACCATCGGAGCTCCCACGTGCCCCTAGCACCTCTCGTGCCACCCCGACGACCTCTACTCCGCACACCCCGTCATCCTTCGCTCCACGCCCAAGCCACCGCGCTCTGGGTCGATGTCCGCGGACCTATCCTAGCTGTGGTACGACTTATGCTCACCAAGAGACTCACCATCTCTACGACTTCCGCGTGCGCTCCAACCCGAAGTTCAAAATCGCGTGTGCTTCAGCTCTTAACTTGCCACCCACGCCTAAGCTTGGTGGAGGCCCTCACGGCTGCTCATGCTAAGGAGACTCGTCATTATGGCATCGCTCAGATACCAACTATCTTGTGTTCTTCAACGTCGGCTCCTTCGGCACCGACCATGGTCCCTCCAGCTCCCGCGGCACTGGTGGTTGTTCTCTCTACTACGGGTCTCCACTACAACTACTGCCAGTGTGACAACCACTAGTACCAGGTCTACTACAAGCGCAATAGGGACCAAGGTCGCCTGGGTGGGCCTCCACCGAAGGGCTCTGGAGGTTCTTGCCACTCAGGAGCTGGCACCTCTCGCCAGGGCTCCTCTAGTGATGCCACATGGAAGCTCCTCCCGCTCCAAAGACTCCGGTATCACTCGCCCTCGCACTCTGGTTCTACTGCCCGCTCTTGCTTCTCAACAGCCCTCCTCGCCTTTGCATCCTCCCGCGCAGTATCTTGTCTCCGTGAATTGAACTCTGGTGTTTTCTTTCACATGACACCAGATTCTACCCACCTCACTTATGTGACTCACAGCTCTTTCTTTCACTATTCAGACTACAGATGGTAACTCTCATCTTGTTGCAGGCCAAGGTACCCTTTCCACTTCTTCTTTTTATGTTCATGCAGTCTCTCATGTTCCTCAGCTTACTATATAGCTTATGTTGGCTAGTCAGATCACCCATCACAACTATCGTGTTGTTCTTGAGTCTAACTCTTGTTATGTCCAGGACCACAGCACATGGACTCTGCATGATTCGCAACTTCTTTGGGAGCTCGATTGGCTGCACCTTCTTTTCGCTGTCTTCATCAGCCAGCCACACACTACCACTGCCCCCTATTTTTGCTACATCCTCTACTTCTTCCTTTGCTCAGTGGCACCATCGTTTGGGTCATCTCTGTGGATCGCGTATGTCATCACTAGTACGTCATTAGGGGTGTCAACGGATCGATACGAATCGAATACTGGTCTTCCCATATTCGTATTCTTATTTTATAAACAAATAAAAATTCGAATATTATCGAATACAAAACGAATGTTGTAACGAATACAAATATGAATTGAATACCTACTCAATTTGGTCGGATTCAGATATCCTCATAACTTATACAATTGAAGATATTTATGATACTTTATCCCCGCACATGCACACCTAATCATTCTAGTTTATTTATTTCACATAAAAACATGAATTCATATTAAACTGAAAATACTTATCCAACTAATTAGTCATTATGCAATAAAATATGTATATTGTTTTATCGAATTCGAATATGAATAATTAATACTAATAGTGAAAATAAAATAACATTTCAGATGGCAAAAGTCCATACCATATTCAGATCCATATTTTTACGTGAATACTAATACGAATAGGGAGAAATTGTTGATCGATTAAAAAATCTAAAACTATATTCGCTACCAACCAAATTCGGATGCTGGATAAAATGGATAATTCGGATTCGATTGACACCCCTATACGTCATGATGTTCTTGGGTCTATTTCTGGGGACTCCTCTTAACATTGTATAGGATGGAAGCTTGGTAAGCAACTGGAGCTCCCCTATCCCTCTAGTGATTATGTTTCTACTCGTCCTTTTGATCTTGTTCACTCTAATGTTTAGGGTCCGACTCCCTTCGTTTTGAAGGGGAGTCATCGATATTATGTGATCTTTATTGATGATTATTCTCGTCATACTTAGATCTACTTCATGTCCTCTCGCAGTTAGGTTCGCTATATTTACCAGATGTTCGCCACCATGGTTCGCACTAAGTTTGATTCGGTCATTCATGTGTTTTGTGCTGACTGTGTTGGCGAGTATCTGTTTGCTACTTTGCGCCACTTTCTCACTTAGCAGGGTACTCTTCCCCAGTACTCTTGTCCTGGTGTTCAACTCAGAACGGTGTATCTGAGCGTAAGCATCGTCACTTGCTCTGAGACAGCTCGTGCTCATGCTTGCCTCTTCTATTCCACCTCACTTCTAGGCTGAGGTTGTCTCCACTTGTGCTTTCCTTATCAACATGCAGCCTTCCACTGCTCTTCAGGGTTCTACACCTGTGGAGTGTTTCTACGGTCAAGCTTTAGAATACAGTCACATTTGTAGTTTTGGTTGTGTCTATTTTGTCCTTCCACCTCGTGAACACGCCAAGATGACTGCTCGGTCAATTGATTGTGTTTTTCTTATCTACTATCTTGAGCATAAGGGTTACTTTGATGAGTCCCGACCTTACTACCTTCATTCCCTACATGTCACTCGCATTCTCTTATTGAGTCGATCTCCTTTCTCGACTTCTCCGACAATCGCCTTTCCACTGTTTCACTTCAACCTCCACCTTCTTCGCTCTCTCTCTCCCTCCACCTATTCCCCTCCGCCTGAGGTTCCTTCCAACTCTTTGTTGAGATTAAACCATTTTCCTCCACTACTCTCATCATCCTCGACCTACTCTTCTTTTCTACTTGAGTCTCCGCCTTTGTTGGGCCCTATTCTCAGCTCTTCTTCTCTGCCCCATCGGGTCCTACTCCACCTTCTCCTCCCATATATAATCTTCGTGATCGCCGACCGCCACCCTCCTAAATGGTACGGGTTCGTAGCCACCGCTTCTTTCGAGCATACAACCTACTATGAGGTCGCTTCTCACCCCGAGTGGCAGCTCATGATGTTTGAGAAGATTATCGCTTGGAGCATACTAGCACTTGGGATCTTGTGACCTTACCGCGCATGTCACTCCTATCAGCAAGTTGGTGTACAAGATCAATACCCTTCTGATGGTTCTCTTGAGCACTACAAAGGTCGCCTTGTGGCGTGTGGTTTTTAGCAGAGCTTGGTTGTGACTACGATGAGACATTCTCTCATGTTGCCTACATGACCAATGTTCGCACTCTCTTTGTTGTGGCCTTTGTTCGACAAAGGCCCATCTCTCTACTGGATGTCAAGAATATCTTTCTCAATGGAGTCCCGCGTGAGGAGGTCTACATCTAGCTGCCCTCGGTATTCTCCTCTTTGCCGGTATGATTTGTCGATTCGTCGTTTCTCTCTATGGGCTCAAGCAAGCCCCTTGTACATGGTTTGATCGCTTATCCTCATCACATCGTTGTTGGCTTCTCCGCTAGTGATCACGACTCGCCTCTTTGTACACACACTCTCCTTGGGGCCTGATGCTCCTTCTATGTGGATGATATGATCATTAATCGAGATGACTCTCGATACATTGATTTTGTGAAGGATTTTCTCAAGAAGTAGTTCTTGATGTTTGATTTGGGTCCTCTTTGGTACTTCCTAGGATTGAGATCACTTCAAGCTCCGAGGGCTATTACTCTCCTAGAAAAAGTACATTCAGATATTTGCTCGCGCTTGTCTCACTAATCGCATGGTGGACACCGTTATGTAGGTTAGTGTTCACGCTCGTCCATCGACAGAGAGCCTCTTGATGATCTCACTCGCCATCTTGCCGAGAGCCTTGTCTACCATCGCTCCCACTCACCCACTACAATCACCTTCTTCATATTCTCATGATATCATCGGGACCATCTCACTTTTCCTTTCCTTGCTCCAACTCTTGCGCTCCTGTGTGTATTCTAATACGACTTAGGCTAACGATCCTTTGAGCCTTGTCTACCTTGGGATCACTCGACCGACATTTCTCACCCAGCTCATATTGCTCTCCAAAGAAGCACGAGCTCATATTTGTTGACCTAGATTTACACATCCGAAACCCACTAATCCCTCCACTACAATCACCTTCTTCAATCTATGTATTGTATTTATCTTAAGAATGAAACTCTTGCGTCTATGGCCATTCAACATGCCCACGTAAAAAAGAGCCATACAACTAACCTTGTTCAAGCCATATATGAATACAATTAATATTATTTGCATACATTTCCCACATAATTGAAAATATATAAATAAATAAGTAAACAATTGCTTGTCGAGTACATTTAAAGTACTCATGGCTTTGTGCCATCGTAGAAGAAGCACAAGCTGAGAACCTATTCTGTGTTGTTTAATCTCCTATTTGCCATTTGCCTTTTCTACTATTTTTTGTAAGAACAGTGTGAAGGTCAACCAAAGCCTAGCCGAGCCCTCCTTTCTCCTTTTCTTTTGTTTCGCTCCTTGCCGAGTGGCCCTGTGCACAGCTCTTTCTTCCCGCTTGCTTGGAACGCCTCCAAAACCCTAAGCTTCCTCTTGGTTTCCGCAGCACCGAGCCACCAGTTCTACCAGAAGATGCGTTCCATATCCTCCTCGTCAATCCCCTTTCTCCTTTTCCTCGACCACCGAGATGTTGTTCTTGGTCCATCCGCCGCGTGAGGTCGACTTAAGAAGAGCCCTTCGCACCGCAAATGATGATCTCACATCGCCACCGCCAATCCGCATCGCCATCTTGCCGAGAGCCTTGTCTACCTTGGGATCATGACCTTCTTCAATCTATGCCTCCATTGTATTTATCATATTGCCAACATGGGTATCGTATATAAGTTCAACTTAGTTACGATGGGTTTGTCATCACATGTGTCTTAATAATTAATTTTGCCACTTGTTAAAATTTGGGAGCCATGACAGGTATGTCATTGGTTTTGGTTAAATAAAATGGTTTTCGCTAGGCAGTGGTTGGTGGATAGTGGGATGTGGATTCTCAAAAGAGCCATACAACTAACCTTTGTTCAAGCCATATATGAATACTATTTGCATACATTTAAAAGCCTTGTGATGATCACACGCACGCTTGTCATTATAAGTTGATCTAGTACATTTAAAGTACTCATGGCTTTGTGCCCGTTGATTAAGTGTGGATACTATATATTGTATTTATCAGAAGCATGAAGGTTTTGCGTGAGATTAAGATGCTCCACAGTAAGAACCAGGAACTCCGAAGTTTCATGAAGGTTTTGCGGATTAGGATCCACTCGATTGCCTGGGCATGTTGATTGGCCTTTTGAAGAGTTTTGTTCACAAGCAAGAATTTATTTGTTTCTTTAGTTCTCGCGTGGCAAGTTACAAACGTTGACCATAAGGTCTAGTTATTATTATTTGTTACTTTGAGATCTTTTAGTTAAATCGAATAAATGGATGGTATTTCATCATCGCTTCCTGTGAGCTAGCTATCGATCCGGGACTAGTTCGTAATACACGAGGGTTCCCGAGATGCATTTTCGGTCCCGACAATCGCATACCGTGCCTCTTACGACTACATCCAATCATAGTTCCAACTATACGTTGTCGTGTCACCTCCGACTACATCCAACGCACTTCATTGCAACTACACCACCATACCACGACTACACCAGCTGTATCTTTTACGACCACCCTAATCGTGAATCCGACTACTACTAGTCGCACTCTCTTACTACACCTAGTCGCACTCTCCTTCGACTACACCTAGTCAAACCATCTTCCACCACGTGATCATGTAGTCTTCACATGTAGTCAAACTTCCTTTGACTACGCATAGTCGATCCTCCTTCGACTACATATAGTTGAACCGCCAGCTAAGTGAACCTCCTTCCGCTTGGAACGTAGCCGAACCTCCTTGTAGTCGTAAACTCCACCCAATCACATTGGTCTTTGAATTTGACCACATTGGTCTTTAGATTTGACCACATTGGTCTTTGGATTTCCAACACGCTGGTCTTTGGTTTCACCACAACTCGCTATTTATCACAAGCAAACCGCGCACGCACCAACCGTAGCATCCACGAGTATTGTAGCATCTATTAGTATCAGAGCGCTATGACTACGCAGCCCGCTATGACCACGCACCACGCTCGACCATCAGGTGGCCTTCACCACCGATTTCAACCACACAATTTGACCACCGTGTTTCGCCCACACAGCGCACCACCCTTTCGACCACACGCTGACCATCGTGTCTCAACCACACGGTTTCGACCAAGATCTCGACCACACGCTCACCACTCGCTTACCACTCAATTTCGATCACTCGCTTGATCACTCGTTTCAACCACCGAGTTCGACCACTCAATTCGCCGATTAGTTTGACCATTCATGAGATCATCCTAAATCGTGGGCCAACAGCTTATAAAAAGCTCGTGAATCCGCCCACTCGGGTTTTCTGCATCATGCTACAATTACACTCCATGAGCAACGGCAGAGGTTACAGAGCTACAAGCGGCCACTCCCACAAGCCCAAACGAGCAATAGCTCGGCTGAGTCAAACCACTAACACAAGCAAAGGGGAAGCGAAAGGGCGGGAGGGAGCAGCACTCACAGAGCGACGAGGTCGGCGTGGCAGACGAGGCAGCGCCACCCGAGCGAGGCGTAGAGCTCCACGAACGGTCGTAGCTGCGCCTCGTCGCTCCACACCCACGCGAACACCACCACGACGCCCTTCGCCGCCGCCGCCGATGGCGACGGCGGCGCGAGCGCCCAGTAGAAGAAGCCACCGCAGCCGAGCCACATGGCCAACGCTACTCTCCCGGGGAGGAGGCCGAGGCGAGGAATCGAAGTAGGAGAAAGATGCGAAGAAGGGTTTGTGCCGTCTCGCATATTCGGCTTGTTAGAGGAGAGGGGGAGGGGAAGGGAGGGGAGGGAAGGAGAGACAAGACGAGACGAGACAGGAGGAAGGCGGTCGCCTGCGCTTGTCTGCCGCTGATTTTTTTCTTCCTCTAATTGTAGCAGGTTTTCTAATTTCGCCTTTGCCTTTTTCGAGGTTCGTGTACGACTACAGGATGGGTTTTTTCCATCGATTAATAATTGAGACTTTGTTTGTGTAACACCCTGGCTATACGAAAGCCAAAATGCTACCCAAAGATCTAACATTTAACCATACAACGGAAAACATCAACAAGAATTCATCAACTAAGCTAAACAGCTCATCAACAAATGGAACATAAATAAGAATATAATATTGGATCCGTTAAGATAATCCTATCAACGATTAATCCATGAACTTTCGCAGTTAATTAATCAAAACTCAACGAATAGAAACATATCATCCTTGTCTAGTTTTAATTATTACAATCTAACAGTTAACGAATGAAAAACATAAATCATCCTTATTTTGAACCTAATGTAGAGTGTATTATTTGAGTAGTGTATGTCTACCCCCTCCCAACAAAACTTCATCACCGATCACCTATAAATAAATAAACAAACAAGTGTGACTCCAAGACTCAGCAAGTACAATGGATATAAGAACAGACAATCAACATGAACAAGACAACCTCCTCAAAGGTTCTGAACATACAGCAACTGAATATTTATGAATGAATGAGATGAATGTAAATAATCAAAGGAATGGATTGCACACGTGCTTATACCGGTATAGCCAGTGAGACACCCGTCGATGTTCACTCAAGCCCACATCTTAAGCAAAATGCGGGGATCCAAATCCCGTATGAAGAACGTTTCATACAGGTGTTCAAATCTACCCATACTCGAATTGATGGGTATTTCTATCCACTCCGTGGACGGACATGACAATGTCCAAATCGCCACATTGGAATGGTGGGACTTACAATCCACTCCCATTGATGAAACATGAATTATAGATGTATGAAATGATTTACTGAATAAATAATAACATCATCTCTACTCATGGATTCATCACATATGAACGAACATAGACATATCACCATCTATTGTATCATAAGATATCACAACACAATCATTAAGCAATCATCATCCACAAACATTAAGATTTGTAAGGTACTTGACTTCTGCGATGCGACGCGATAGCAGGCAAAGGTGGGGCTCCAAAACACAAAACTTCGCCGCCTAAACAATCAAGTAGTTGAAATAAGAACACATTGCACACGACACTTCTAAACAACGTTCTACAATGCTTCCCCAGTGACTCAAGATTCAACTAAAAACTCTAATCTTAAAACTGACAACTCAGGCACAAACCGAAACTGGACAGCAGCACGGTAAAAATCATATCTATTGTATCTATTGATCTGGAACTCGGAATGAGGTGAGACCAGTTTCTATGGATTCTTAACTAATATATCTACAATATTCTAGTTGACAAGATAACCCAATTCAGCCAATTTAAATTACTAACAGTTAGATGAACTAACAGTAATGTAAACCGCCTAAATAATTAAGACAACAATACTAAATAGATCATAACGTTTAATCTACAACTCCGAATTGAGCATTCTTTAACAATCTGAAAAGATTATGAAATTATTTACAATAACCTAGTTGGGTGAAAACCCTGAATTTGCCTCTAACATGAACATAAATTAAAAGACAAATTAATGATCAATCTCGTCGCACTCGACAGCAGAACGAAACGATCGTAACTTTTGATCCGCACGTCGAATCAGGTGTTCTTAGTGGCCACCGAAAGCTAAGAACATTATATAAATAACTCTAGGAGATCAAAACTTGATTCGGCCTCTAAGATGTCGTAAAAGCCCGCGCAATATACCGGATAGATTCGAATCATCGCAGATCGAGTTGATACTCCTTGGATACGCTGTAACGCTGAACAAAACCCCATGAAGAGGATCTTCTTCTTCTCCTCCTTTCTTCTACTCCTTCTTCTCCTTCCACCACGCCGCGGCACTCTCGAGCTTCTTCCTCAACTTGGTAGAGCAACAGGAGGGGGTCACATAGCACTGGTGCTACAAAGGTGGCAAAGATCAGAAAGGCAGGTTAGGGTTTTGGGAAGGGCACCCTCCTTCTTGACTCCACTACAAGGTCGCCCACTTGGTTAGGACGCTGGGACGAAAGCCCAAGGTCCAATCATCCTCAAAACTTGAATTTTCTTTTAATTTTCTCTAAACTTTAGTGCATTCAAATTTGAATAAATTTCTTCCGAATAATATGTTCTCTCTATTTGATATTCGGGTATTACATTCTACCTCTTAAATAGGATTCGACTCTAATCCTCACACACTCTACACGAAAGAACAACCACAACTAAGAACTAACAACCAGAAATGATACCCGCTATAACAAACCGGATAACGCCACCCAAAGCGAATCTCCAACTCCCAAGTCACCTCTCTCGGATCGAGAACCACAACACAAAGACGGAATGCACGAAAGTCCTCACACTCAACCCTACATCTCCGTGTACACTCATTGACAAGACTCAAGGTAAGATCTTACTCGATGGTCAACGTTGTTAACGAATGACAAACTCGATCTCCCTGTACTCACTCCGCACTAGAACAAACCAAAAGTGAGTACATCGCGTAGGAAACCCGAGACGGTCTTAGCGATACGACAACTAATCTAAAACAACCCAATGTACCTTGGGTTAACCTTCCCATTGATGTCTAACCACACAACATGCACATAGAACACGGATCTCTTGTTCCACACCTCAATTGAACTCTTCATCAAAAAAGGATCACCTCCTTTAACCGAAACACACAATCGAACTCTCTTTAAGAAAACTCTTTACCGACAAAACCCATCCGAATAAGAAAGATTCACATCGCAACTATGCGCTGCCAATCGGTATCAAGAGTCGATCCGTAAATCGAAATTCATCAAGAAAACCTTTCCACTTTCCAAGTGGCAATTTATAATAAACGCTACGAAAGCCAAAGGAGAAAACACTTGAATGCTCAAATCAAAAATTCATTTATTCCGCTCAATCGAAAGAATCACACATGCCAACATAAATGCCGAGCTCAACTTATAAAGACATCCGTCAAAACACATAGCTCAAACAAGAATCAAGAAAACGTGTTCTACTTTAGGAAGCATCAATTTCTCGCTTTCTTTAGGAATAACATTTCTCTCAACCTTTGGAATTCCAATTCATTGCATAACACACTAACTCATCTCTCTTAACTTGGTATTCTCAACGCTATACTCAAGTCGAAATACATCATCCACACCTCAGATAGAGGCTCTATCGACTCCACCAAAACTTTCTCTCAACAACTCCTCCACCATGTAATTAATTTGACAGCTTGACTTCTAATGCATCTCAAAATAGATCTCACATGCAATCACATCACCTCAATCTTTTAAGAATAAACAACTCGAAATTCCCAAAGACACACATTCATCTACTCCATCAAAAGAGTTCTATCAATGATCATCCCACTGCTCGAATCCACCCTTATTCTACTTCCTCTACACATAATCGTTGGGCACTCAAGGTCCTAGCAAAAGAATGCGAAGCCCAAAATTAAACTCCAAGACTCCTACTATGAACTTCTCATATAGAAAATAGGGAAATCTAAAATTAAATCCCTAAAATTCTCACAATCCAAACATACTCACGCATTGACATCAACACGAAAACATTTCTTCGACTCAATTATCTTTATCAAGATTCTAACTCTTAGAGAGTTACTTACTAAGTCCAAGTCTTTCCCGCAATAATCCAACAATCTCGACTATCTCATTAATCGCTTTAACGATCGACACTTCGCTAATACTACTCTCATCACAACACCATCATAATTCATCTACACAACCGCAAGGTACCCAATCGCGACACTCTAATACATCGAGTAAGATTCCCATCCTTTCGAAAATTCTAATGTTCCACCCGAATTGAACAATGGATCTTGGATCACAAATCTCCATAGGTTCTAATGGTTGCAATAATGCAATCGCTTAGCCTCAAAGGCAAACATTATGTATAAATAAAATTCTCTCCAAGAATTACACACTAAATTAGTTCATCCTTCAATGCTCCTCGATTAACTTACAATCTAAGGTCTCACAACCACATTGAATAAACATTTCAAAACCACTGTGAAACGAATCGGTGGATCCTTACTCAAAAGAAAAGGCAAATGAAGACATTTATCGTCAAGTAAACACAGACTAAGGGAAATAGTCACTTAGGCAAAGAACTCGGGCTGAGGCCTCAAGTCCTGCTATGTTTAATACCAAACCACAAATGAGAAGAAAGTATTCCCCTTTGAAAATTGATAAACTCTTATGGAACAAATGCATAAGGTTTAAGCACACTCAAATAAACTGCAAGTTACGAAACGCGACTTAAATCTCAAATACTTTTACTTCACTCCTTCCTTTAACCAGGAAAGTTATTTTCTGTGATTACTACATCACTTTGCCAGCTTAAACAAGATAAGCTCTTAAGACCAAATCATAGGAACCACTTAAGAACCAATAAAATCTTTCAACATGTCACTTTGCTCGAAGCAACTCAATCACCACATAACTCAAGAGGTCCAAATGATCACAAACGCAAAACTCGAAACACTTTTACTAAATCCAAATTACGAAAGACGATCAAATTACTTTATTTCTACAAAAATCATCACCACACACACAGTCACAATCTCTTGCGATAATCGCACTAACATCAAGAATAACACACTCAACACGAATCTTTATCATCAACTATTCAATTAGAAAGCCCCCAAAGTTTCATCAAATTGTTCCATACTACCTTTTCATCACATCTTCAAAACGAGAGTATACCAAAACCATACAACCTCACTACATCAACCTCTTAAGATCAGAAGGGGTCTACTACACAATTGAAAAGGTCCTACCAAAACCCTTTCGCCAAAGACACCTTATCATCCGATGATTTCACAATCATGTGGGCATAAGCCCCCTATTATATCATATCAGTTCAATCTTTTCGTGATGCTCAACATCAAACTTCAACACGCAAATGCTTATACTCCAACCATTGTTGTTATCAACTGGCTTCATTATGAAATCTAGTTGCTACCTACTTTCCTTCCCAAATCACATGGATATTTACAAACACATATTCAACTACTCCTCCTCATATTTGGATTTCGACAAAAATATACTAAAACTTCAAAATCGAAATCTTCTATCGATCAAAAGTCTCAACAACACTACAACCAATTATCGCGCCATTCTATATAGAAGAACTATATAGAACTCCTCCCATAAATTCTAGATCCACCTGTATTCAATCCCTTCAACCGGTTGTACACAATTCCAATAATTAATCATACTAAGGAATATGCAAATCTAGCATTTCCTCTAGTTTAAAGAACCCAACAAGTTTAGCAACCTAAACATTTTTAATGACCAGTCTAATTCATCAATGTTCCATACTTCTTAATATTTCTTTTGACTCCAAATAGGTATGGACATACTCTCAGACACTACTCATATATACAGTTCATCAAGAACTAGTAGAAGACAACATCAACTTAATCAATTTCACTTCTAAGGTTACTAATTAATATTAATGATGCATCACACCAAAGACTCGACTTGATACCCATACCATAACAAGTTATCACAAAAGGTTTTTAACAATTTCCATCAGAAAAGAGATGCATTAAACTTCAACCCTCGGAATAATCCAAAATAAATACATAAAGCCAAAGCTTTCTCATGTTAACATACTTGCAACATAAAACTCTCATTACCCAAACTATCAAACGAATACATGAGTCATTCTTTTCCAATGAGAAAGAAGGAACAACCATGGCAATATCAATATTGCCAATTGACGAGGATCACAAGTAGTAAAAGCAACTCAACAGTCGGAAAATAATTATTATTTCAGAAAACCATTAGAGACCCATTGAAACTCAAAGAACTACCAAGAACCACGAACCCAAGAGAAATTCATCATCCACCACGGAACAAGAATTTGCCAAGTTGAGAGATCAAGGAAGAAAACAACTTTCTAAAGCAACTCACGCTCAACACCTGCAACTATGGTATTTGGGGTAACTACTTTTTCGTCTACCACTTAACGGTGGTGTAACTCGACAAAGTTCAGGCCACAACCACGACCTCCATCGCTAACATACGCTATCGACACTCATAAACAATATAATCAATTATGAATATACATGATCATCTCATGACAATCATAGAATAGATTCATAGATATAGAATATCATAACATATCATAGATTAACAACAAGAAAGATAGTATGTAAGCAATTCAACAATTGCTCAACAAATGAAACATAACAAAATAAATATGGAAACAATGGATTTACCAACCCCACCTACCGTGCACAATGTGTCATTTTAATATTCTTCTATTAACCATGGACCTAAAGCCCGCTCGATACCAATCAGTAACACTCAGCTATACTAAGCCAAAATGTTACCCAAAGATCTAACATTTAACCATACAACTAAAAACATCAACAAGAATTCATCAACTAAGCTAAACAATTTCATCAACAAATGGAACATAAATAAGAATATAATATTGATCCGCTAAGATAATCCTATCAACGATTAATCCATGAACTTTCGCAGCTTAATTAATCAAAACTCAACGAATAGAAACGTATCATCCTTGTCTAGTTTTAATTATTACAATCCAACAAGTTAACGAATGAAAACATAAATCATCCTTATTTTGAACCTAATGTAGAGTGTATTATTTGAGTAGTGCATGTCTACTCCTCCCAATGTAACTTCATCACCGATCACCTAAAAATAAATAAACAAACAAGTGTGAGTCCAAGACTCAAGCAAGTACAATGGATATAAGAATGATAATCAACATGAACAAGACAACCTCCTCAAAGGTTCGAACATACAAAGAACCGAATATTTATGAATTAATGAGATGAATGTAAATAATCAAAGGAATGGATTGCACACGTGCTTATACCAGATAGCCGCGACACACCCGCCGGTGTTCACTCAAGCCCGCATCTTAACAAAATGCAGGATCCAAATCCCGTATGAAGAACTGTAATACTCGCTTTCATTTAGGAAGTTTTCGTTCAAATCGAGTTTAAATTCACAATTTCGACGCTTCCGATTCTTCCGTTTTTGGCCCGGGCCTTTGGCCAACAAGCCCAAAAGGAGGCCTGTGGGCCAAGGGGCTGACTTGGAGCCCAAGGGGGCAGCCGTGGGGCCTAAGCCCACCAAGGGGCCGCCATAGGGGCCTTTAGGGGCGGCCGAAACCCTAGCTCCCACCCCTTCCACCTCTCCCTTGTGCAGCCGCCACTTTCACCTTCCTCCTTCTTGTGCGCCACCTCCAGCACGGTGCCGCCTTCTTCCTCCCCATTGGTGCTGCCCCAAGGTCCCGGAGTCGCGCCCCTTCTCCCGGAGTTTTCCTCGGTGTAGAGCCTCTGCCGGCCTCCCGCTGCTTTTGGTGGTGTTTCGCAGGGTTCAGATCAAGGAGGCCGGGATCTTCACCACGGTTCGATCGCCGTGCTCCTGGGCGCCCAAGGGTAATGTATCTCGGTTGGGGTTGGTGGTTTGGTCGTAGGAGAGGAAACGAATAGAATTGCTTGGATCAATGTCGGTCTGCTGTAGATAGCAATCTGTCCAGTATGTTGCGTGGACTGTTTCGTGACTTTAGAGGCCGAATCAGGAGTTTGGGTCTCCTGGAGAGTTGTAGGTCTTGTTCTTAGCTTTCGGTGGCCGCCAAGATCACCTCATTCCGACTTTGAAGTCAAAAGTTATGATAGATTTATTATCTGCTGTCCAGAATCCTGACGAGAAATAGCAGTCTCTGTATAGGTTGATTTATGGCCTAGTTAGAGGGTGATTCAGAGGTCTTGCCCATAACAAATTTTGAAGCTGATATCACTAGCTTTCAGGATTGATAAAGAACACCTCAGTTGGATTTATAGATCAAAAGTTATGCACTTTTTTGTGACTGTCCAGATTGTATGTCAGTCTGTCCAGTTTGTATGTCAGCTTTCTATCTTTAATTTTGACCCGTGTGCCACTTTTTGTTAAAGACAATATATGAATGTCGTGCCAACTAGGTTATTGTAGATAATTTCATAACCTTTTCAGATTGTTAAAGAACGTCCAATTTGAAGTTGTACAACAAAAGTTATGGATATTTTAATTTAGCCGATATTTCTGTCTATTAATTCAGTCAACAGATTTGAGCCGTAATAAATTTTATTAGAGGCAAAATCTGAACTTTTGTCCAACCAGAGTATTGTAGATATGTCAGTTAAGAATCCACGGAAATTGGTCTCACCTCATTCCGAGCTCCAGACCAATAGATATGTCACCATGTGCTGCTGTCCAGAATTAAGTTATGTCAGAAATTGTTGATTTCATTTTAAGTTTTGTATTAATGACTAGAGTCATCGTGGAAGCAAAGTTTAGCATCGATTAGTAGTGTTGGGTATATTATTTTATTGAAATTATTTTACTTGTTTAGGAGGTGAAGCCTTGGGTTTAGGAGTATCACCTTTGCCGACTAACGCTGTCAGATCGTGGAAGGCAAGTACATTGCCACCCTTAATGATTGTGATTGATGAATGTTTATATGGTCATGCTGTGATTTGGTATGATACGAGAGAAGATGGATTGTCTATGTTCTTTCATATGTGTTGAATCCATGTTTTGTTATCATGTCTTTCAATATTCAGATTTCATTCTATGCATTCATTATGCATGTTTCATCCACTAAAGTGGATTGCAAGTCCCACCATTCCAATGTGGGGCGTGTTGGACATTGTCATGTCCCGCCCACGGAGTGGATTTGAAAGACCCATTAATTCCAGAATGGGCATGTAAGACCCATTAACTCCAAGATGGGCAATGTTGACACCGTATGAAACGCTCTTCATACGGAAGTGGATCCCGCATTTTTGTTAAGATGCGGGCTTGAGGAACACCGACGGGTGTTTCATCGGCTATACCGCAGATATGCATGTGTGCAGTCCATTCCTTTGATTTTGAGCATTCATATCATGTTTTCATTTGTAATCGCCAGATGTGATCGAACTCGATGATGAGTTTGTCTTATTCATATTGAATGATTATCTTATTGATAATCGCATTTGCCGAGTCATGGACTCACTCTTGCGTTGTTTGTTTATTTTAGGTAACCCCGATGTTGGCTCTGGGAGGAGTAGACACGCACTACTTGTTCACAACATCAAATTCATGTTCAAGTCTAAATTTTAGTTCCATATTTCATTCGTTAACGATGAACTGTAATAATTAAATTATAATTGGAGAAGGAAGGATACCTTCTCCACTGGATGTTGATTTATTATCAGCAGGTGAACCTTCTTTATTGATGTTCAAGATAAATAACTTAGAAGGTGAAGGAAGGATACCTTCACCATGTCCTGCTTATCTTAATGTCTGTTTTTAGTTGATATACTTGTTTCAAGTTCTTCCGCATTATGGATGTATGTTAGATGTTTTAGGTGACATCTTGGCTTCCTGACAGCCGTGGTGTTACGCTTGGTATCGAGCGGCTTTAGGTCCGTGGTTAATAGATCTAACATTAAAATGACACATCGTGCAATGAGGTGGGTTGAAAATTACATTGCTTCCGCAATATCTCGTTATTATGTTTCATTTTGTTGAGCAATTGTTGAATTGCTTCGTACTATCATCCTTGTTGGTAATATATGATCCGCTATGATATTCAATATCTATGAACTAATAATATGATTGTCATGAGATGATCCTATATATTCATAGTTGAGTATTTTGGTGAGGCGTGATGTTATCAAATGATAAGAAGTGGAGGTCGTGGTTGTTACTCTGGGATTCACCAGGTTACACCACTGTTCGCAGAACGTGGTTAGAGGAGTAGTTACCCCGAGTACCATAGTTTCAGTTGTTAAGCGTGAGTTGCTTTAGAAAGTTGTTCTCTTTCTTGATTTCGGAATTTGGCAATTCTTGTCCTGTGGTGGTTGATGAACTTCTCCGGGATTTGTGGTCCATGATAGTTATGGTTTTCCATAGATCCTCTTGGTTCTCTCAAACAAATATTGCCTTTCAACTGTTGAGTTGTTTCTACTACTTGTGATCGTTGTCAATTGGCAAGATTGATGTTTTCTTGGTTGCTCCTTCTTTCTCATTGAAAAGAATGACTCATTTACTCATTTGATAACTTGATTAGTGAAGAGTTTTCATTGTAAGTTCGTTGCTTGGGAAAGCTTTGGCTTTATGTGTTTCTTTGGATTACTTGAGCGTTGAGGTTTGAAGTCTCTCTTTGTCAGTAGTAAGGTGTTAGAATCCTTTGTGATGTCTTGCCATGCTTAAATTGAGAATTTATGATTAAGCTTAATAAATTGTTATGATATGAGTTACCTGTTGGGTTATTAGCATAGTGCAAATCAATTACTCTTAACTACCATCCATGGAAGTGAAACTGATTAATTTGATATGTCCTTGTATTTGATTCATGGTGTATGTTAAATAAAGACTCACAATATCTATTCGTAACCTATAGATCTTACATAAGAGCTAGATTTATCTATTTCCTAGTATGCTAAAATTGTTGAAACTTGTATAAAGTACCAGATGGTGTGTGTATCGACTCATGAAACCTTGTTTATAGGAAATTATGTTAGTGAATCTTTAATCATGTTTTGAAATGATTTTCAACAAAGGTGAAATGTGAATCTATGTTTATAAATGGTTATGTGATTGCAAATAGAATTAGTACCGTATGTATACGCGTGGTTAGTACAATCATCATTTGTTAATGAGCGCTGAAGAAAGTGTTGAGCAACACCAACAATTGAGTAGATGAATTTCGTAAGTAGTCTTTGTTAGCGTGCCTTGTGATATTGTTATTGCTTAGCATAAACTTGTTATGATAAATTTGTTTCAACCTTGTGGTTTGTGTTCCTTTGGGAAGTTTTAGGATGGAGTAATAAAGTTTGATGATTCTGGTTCTATGTATGTTGTCGATGTTATTAATAGTCAAAATGTGATAATGAGGTTAATTCTGAGTAATTTGATCACCCATGGTGATATTTCCTAAATGATCAAATTTCGAATTTGTATTCATGATCTTTTGGGGTTCGTGCTTTATGTGGTAAATGAAGTTTATCGAGTAACGATATGTTACAATGTTGCAATGGTTCTTCAGTTGATGCAAGTGTTTCGATTTTGAATACTTATTTGTTCTTATCTCATAAGGTTCGATATTCTCTTCTTGTGAGGCTTATGCGTTCAACCGTGGACTCCACTTATGTTCCGTGAGTTCATTGCTTAATTGGTTTCTTCTCTGGTCCCATGTTCAGCAAGTAGTGGTGGATGAGTTTTCTAGTTGGTGAAAATCGCTTTCATTTGTCTCTTCTTTCGAGAAAGAATCAACTCATTCTTTCACGTGGGTCTTTGAAGTGTTTTCTAATTGTTGTTGTGCGCCTGGTGATATCGTCTGATGTGAATATTTCAAGTTTAGCTTTGTGATATTTTCTTTGAGCTCTTAAATCATCCGTAATCAAATTATTTTAAATAAATTAAGGTATTGGATTGTCCTCTGCTTTTAAGAGATTTGTGTGGTTTAACTCTAAAGGCTCTTTGGTTTGAGTTGGCAACGCTGAGGTTGCAACCAAAGAAGTTATGTTGGTTCCTTTAAGAGGAGAATAATCTACTTGCTTTTCATAAACTCGAATTGGAAATGTTTGAGTTTGGTGGTGAGATTATTTGGATCTCATGTTTCTTGTGTAGTTGAACTGCTCAATAAATATAACGTATGGAAGAATTTTTATTGGTTCTTAATTAGTCCTTGTGGTTTGACTAAAGACCTTATCTTGTTCTTTGTGGCAAAGTGATGTTAGTCAAAGAATTAATTACAAGTTAAAGGAGAGAGTGCATTATGAATATTTGAGAATTGAGTCAAGTTTTGTAACTTGTGGTTATTTGAATTGTTCATAAACTTTTTGCTCTTTTCACTCAAGAGTTGTTTAGTTTCAATCGCAATGTCATTCTTCTTGTTGGTGGTTATTTGCTATTCCCTTTTCGAGGATGCGTGCACTCCACTGAACTCAATTTTCGCTTTTCCTGATCTTCGTTACGATTATTTCTTTTGGTCCGTGCTCACCGTGAACAGAACATTTTCCGTGTTGTGAAATTTGTTCTTGTTCGCTCTTTCTTTGAGAAAGGATCAACCGCTTTGTGTCAGAAAGTTTTACAACTCGTATGTTGTTGTTTGTTTGGTGGTGGTTAATTGATTGTAGGGGTGAGATTTTGCTACCCAAATATTGGAGGAGTAATAGAAGATGAGTTGGTTTTGACCAATCTCTTGGAGGGAAGTTGATTCAGATGGAATGTTTGGTTTCGAGATAAAATCGATATTGTCCGACTAAGTAGGACCTATGGTATAGTGTAGTTCCGAACCTTGGTTCATGTTGAAATGTTGGGGATTATCAAATGTATGGAAAACGTAATCAATTTTATACAAGAACACTATTGAAAGTATCGCGATGTGGTATGAGTGATTCTCGATGATGTCAATGAGTGAGTATGTCGAATTGTGGGGATCATAGAGATTTAATCCGATGATTTCACTATTTGTTATAAGAGGAATTCGTTGTAGAGGTCTCTGAGGTTAAATTTGGGCTTTCTGCTTTCATGCTAAACTTTGGTCACCCAAAGATTGGTGTGTAGAGGAGATAGAAAACTGGAGTATTCGAGTAGTGGAATGATTGTCGAGAACCCTTTTGTTGTAGTTCATGAGCTGTGTACTAAAATTTTGATGTGATATTCTTGAAAGTTGGAGGTGATGAGATTGCATGGGTTTTGAGGGGCTTTGGTGCCTTCTATCAAATTAATGTCATCAATTGAAGGAGTGGTCCATTGTGTTCAGTGGAATCATAGAGTCTCTCCACAAAGGTGTGGATGATGTATTTGCTTAAGCCTAATTTGAGGATGTTAAATTAAGAGGTTTGAGCCCTGTGGTATGCGATGAATTCAATTCCAATGTCTGAGAGAAATTTTATTCCTAAAAGAGGAATTGAGAAAAGGATGTTTCCTTGGGTATTGAAGCGTTTTCTTGTTACTCATTTGAGCTTTATGTTGTTGGATCGTGTCTTCAGATTGTGAGTTGGTGTTGTGTTGGCATGTTTGCTCCTTTCCAATTCGTGCAAAACAAAAGAAGTATTTGGTTTGAGCATTCAAGTGATCTCCTTTGGCTTTCGTGGACGTTGCAAATTGCCACTTGGAAAGTGGAAAGGTTTTCTTGATGAAACTCGATTGGATTTTACTCTTCAGCATCTAGCTGGTAACGATAGTTGTGACGGAATCTTTCTTATTCAGATATGTTTTGGCTGGTAAAAGAGTTTCGATAGTGTTTCGTTAAAGGAGGTGATCCTTGCTTTAGTGAAAAGTTCGATTGAAAGGTGGAACACGAGTTTCGTGTTCTTCGTGCTTGTCGTGGTGGTTCGTTTCAATGGGAAGGTTAACCCAAGGTACATTGGGTTGTTTTCGCTAGTTGGCGACGCTGTGATCTGCTCTGGTCCATGCGTGGAGTACGTAACGCCTTGTATGTTATCGTGTTGGGTGAGTACCGAGATCCGAGTTTGAGTTTTCGCTTGCGCCGTTGACCATCGAGTGAGATCTTACCTTCGAAGTTTTCTCCGATGAGTGTACCCGAAGTACCGGTTGAGTGTTAGTTCGCACGTCGCCACGCCGTGTTGTGGTATTTTCACCGAGGAGATGCTACTTGGGAAGTTGGAGTTTCGTGTGCGTGAGTTTTAACGGTGTTGTTCACAACGCACGTGGTTACCGTTGTTTGTTCTCATCGTGGTTGTTCTTTTCTAAAGTGTGTTTAGATTCGGGTCGAACTCATAAGGGGAAGAATGTAATACTGCTTTCATTTAGGAAGTTTTCGGTTCGAAATCGAGTTTAAAATTCACAATTTCGACGCTTCGTCGATTCTTCCGTTTTGGCCCGGCCTTGGCCAACAAGCCCAAAAGGAGGCCTTGTGGGCCAAGGGGGCTGACTTGGAGCCCAAGGGGGGCAGTGGGGCCCAAGCCCACCAAGGCCGCCATAGGGGCCTTTAGGGGCGCTCAAAACCCTAGCTCCCACCCCTTCCACCTCTCCCTTGTGCAGCCGCCACTTTCACCTTCCTCCTTCTTGTGCGCCACCTCCAGCAGGGTGCCGCCTTCTTCCTCCCCATTGGTGCTGCCCCAAGGTCCCGAGTCGCGCCTTCTCCCGGAGTTTTCCTCGTGTAGAGCCCTCGCCGCCTCCCCGCTGCTTTGGTGGTGTTTCGCAAGGGTTCAGATCAAGGAGGCCGGGATCTTCACCACGGTTCGATCGCCGTGCTCCCGGGCGCCCAAGGGTAATGTATCTCGGTTGGGGTTGGTGGTTTGGTCGTAGGAGAGGAAACGAATAGAATTGCTTGGATCAATGTCGGTCTGCTGTAGATAGCAATCTGTCCAGTATGTTGCGTGGACTGTTTCGTGACTTTAGAGGCCGAATCAGGAGTTTGGGTCTCCTGGAGAGTTGTAGGTCTTGTTCTTAGCTTTCGGTGGACGCCAAGATCACCTCATTCCGACTTTCAAGTCAAAAGTTATGATAGATTTATTATCTGCTGTCCAGAATCCTGACGAGAAATAGCAGTCTCTGTATAGGTTGATTTATGGCCTAGTTAGAGGGTGATTCAGAGGTCTTGCCCATAACAAATTTTGAAGCTGATATCACTAGCTTTCAGGATTGATAAAGAACACCTCAGTTGGATTTATAGATCAAAAGTTATGCACTTTTCTTTGTGACTGTCCAGATTGTATGTCAGTCTGTCCAGTTTGTATGTCGCTTTCTATCTTTAATTTTGACCCGTGTGCCACTTTTTGTTAAAGACAATATATGAATGTCGTGCCAACTAGGTTATTGTAGATAATTTCATAACCTTTTCAGATTGTTAAAGAACGTCCAATTTGGAGTTGTACAACAAAAGTTATGGATATTTTAATTTAGCCGATATTTCTGTCTATTAATTCAGTCAACAGATTTGAGCTGTGGCCAAATTTTATTAGAGGCAAAATCTGAACTTTTGTCCAACCAGAGTATTGTAGATATGTCAGTTAAGAATTCACGGAAATTGGTCTCACCTCATTCCGAGCTCCAGACCAATAGATATGTCACCACGTGCTGCTGTCCAGAATTAAGTTATGTCAGAAATTGTTGATTTCATTTTAAGTTTTGTATTAATGACTAGAGTCATCGTGAAGCAGTGTTTAGCATCGATTAGTAGTGTTGGGTATATTATTTCCTTATTGAAATTATTTTACTTGTTTAGAGGTGAAGCCTCGGTTTAGGAGTATCACCTTGCCGACTAACGCTGTCGATCGGAAGGCAAGTACATTGCCACCCTTAATGATTGTGATTGATGAATGTTTATATGGTCATGCTGTGATTTGGTATGATACGAGAGAAGATGGATTGTCTATGTTCTTTCATATGTGTTGAATCCATGTTTTGTTATCATGTCTTTCAATATTCGTATTTCATTCTATGCATTCATTATGCATGTTTCATCCACGAAAGTGGATTGCAAGTCCCACCATTCCAATGTGGGCGTGTTGACATTGTCATGTGCCGCCCACGGAGTGGATTTGAAAGACCCATTAATTCCGTAATGGGCATGTAAGACCCATTAACTCCAAGATGGGCAATGTTGGACACCCGTGATGAAACGTTCTTCATATCGGAAGTGGATCCCCGCATTTTTGTTAAGATGCGGGCTTGAGTGAACACCGACGGTGTTTCACCGCTATACCGCATATGCATGTGTGCAGTCCATTCCTTTGATTTTGAGCATTCATATCATGTTTTCATTTGTAATCGCTGTGATGTGATCGAACTCGATGATGAGTTTGTCTTATTCATATTGAATGATTATCTTATTGATAATCAGATTTATTTAGTCATGGACTCACTCTTATGTTGTTTGTTTATTTTAGGTAACCCCGATGTTGGCTCTGGGAGGAGTAGACACGCACTACTTGTTCACAACATCAAATTCATGTTCAAGTCTAAATTTTAGTTCCATATTTCATTCGTTAACGATGAACTGTAATAATTAATTATAATTGAGAAGGAAGGATACCTTCTCCACCGGATGTTGATTTATTATCGCGTGTGAACCTTCTTTATTGATGTTCAGATTAAATAACTTAGAAGGTGAAGGAAGGATACCTTCACCATGTCCCGCTTATCTTAATGTCGTCTTTAGTTGATATACTTGTTTCAAGTTCTTCCGCATTATGGATGTATGTTAGATGTTTTAGGTGACATCTTGGCTTCCTGGATAGCCGTGGTGTTACAAGAACATTTCATACAGTGTCCAAATCTATCCATACTGGAATTGATGGGTCTTACGTGCCCATACCGGAATTGATAGGTCTTTCTTTCCACTCCCGTGGACGGGACATGACAATGTCCAAATCTGCCCACATTGGAATGGTGGGACTTACAATCCACTCCCGTGGATGAAACATGAATTATGGATGTATGAAATGATTTACTGATGGATTCATCACATATGAACGAACATATCACCATCTATTGTATCATAAGATATCACAACACAATCATTAAGCAATCATCATCCACAAACATTAAGATTAGCAAGGTACTTGCCTCTCATGCATGACGCGATAGCAGGCAAAGGTGGTGCTCCAAAACACAAAACTTCGCCGCCTAAACAATCAAGTAGTTGAAATAAGAACACATTGCACACGACACTTCTAAACAACATTCTACAACGCTTCCCCGGTGACTCAAGATTCAACTAGAAACTCTAATATGAAAACTGACAACTCAGGCACAAATCGAAACTGGACAGTAGCACGGTAAAAATCATATCTATTGATCTGGAACTCGGAATGAGGTGAGACTAGTTTCTATGGATTCTTAACTGACATATCTACAATATTCTAGTTGACAAGATAACTCAATTCGCCAATTTAAATTACTAACGCTAGATGAAATAACAGAACGTAAACCGCCTAAACAATTAAGACAATAGTACTAAATGTTCTCTATTTGATATTCGGTATTACAGCTTGGAAGCGCCAGATCGATCGATCGGGATAAATCCACAAGGATCATCCCGGCCGGGGATTTCTTCCAGGCGCATTCTATTTCGCTGCTTGGTCGACTCGTGATCGATAATCCTCCTCGCTCCGACCCAATCCATGGGAGTAACGACTCGCCTCCGCGGTGGTTTCGCCCCTCGCTGCTGCGCTGTTGTTACGATCGCGACCGCGAGACGCGAGTCGCAGCTCCTCCGAACGACGCCGCCTCCCCTTGGCCCGGTGACGATAGCTCGCCGCCTCTTCCTCCTCCTCCAGTTAGTCTCCTCCTCTTCCTCCTCCTCCTCCTACGATTTCTAGGGTTTGTCGCGGATCCAGTTAGCTCTACCAGTTTTTGTAGATCCGACCGGGGGGAGAGAGAGAAGAGAACTCCAACCAAAGGCGCTTCATGTGGTCAGAGGAGGGTGGAGAACTCCTGAACTAGGCCAAGATCCGTAGCCGCTCTCTGACGGCAAGGTCCGCCTGGCTCTGGGGCAAGAAGGAGATGCTAATCCAGCTCACAACAACAACCTCTCCCGATCCAGTGAAATGCTTACTTTGCTCTTCTCATTCTAAATATCTCTATGGCTTGTTAAATTGCTCCTAGAAGAGGTTTAATCCTTGCTGGATTTCATGTGTTTCATGGAGGAATTGGAGCCTATTTTTTGTTTGTCGTTTTTGTTAGATTCCAAAGAAAAAAGATGATGGGCAGTGTCTATCTATCGTGGTAGTGCTTTTACCGCTCTTTGTTGCAATTACTTCAATAAATGAGTAATGCTAGAAAATTAACTAGATTTCACTGGTAATGGTGTGTTCTTGCTCGCCTCATTTTGTGTACCGCGAGTTAAAACTAGTTCTTTGGTTTGGTATATTTAGTCCGGTCTATTGTCGCTTGCTCTAGTTTAGATGCCCAATTCTCCAACAGGATGAGCTATGAATTATGATCTCTTATATTCCTCATCTGTGTAATCATGAGTTAAAACTAGTTCTTTGGTTTGTGTTACTAGAATTTTGCTTCGCTTGTGTATGGATTGCATTGCATTGCTTCGCGCCCAAATTTTCTTTGTGTTAAGTGGCCGATCTCTCTTTCCGCTTGTGTATGGATTGCATTGCATTGCTTTTGCTATATATGATTGTTTTTGGAGACTAGTATATATTAACCTTGATCCCAAACTTTCTCAGATGTGTTGCGTTGGTGCCTGAGCTGATCTCGACTCCCAAGAAAAAGCTGACTGGCCTAAATAAAGAAAAGAAGCAGAGAGAGGTATATAGCTAAATCTCATGCATCCTATCCTATCGGCTTACATGCATCCATGATTCCATTCCATGTTACTAGGAGGATGTGTGGGGTGTGTTTTACAAATGTTATAAAAAGTAGAGTAACAAAGAGAGTGAGGGGACGAGGGAAAGAAGAGACCAATTGAATTTAATTGATGGATGTGTTTGGTGAGACCCTGGGGTATTTAGCTTGTAATGCTTAGTCTTCCATTGACTCTAGCATCACAAACAAAATATCCCGTGCCTCGGGGAAAATGTATACTTCCCAGAATTACACTATACACACCCTTTTACAAAATATTGCATCAATTCCATACATCACATGTAATCAAGCAAAAGCTTTACAAGCAAAAGACATACAATATAGCTATTATAAAAGAGAGGCCAACCAGCTAAGAACTAAAAGAACAGTAAAAGCAAAATGCCATAAGATGGCTATGAACAAGAGCCAACCGGTTTGCCCTATACCCACAAGGCAATTCGACCGGGCCGCCAAGCTAGTTGTCCACACCGCAGCAAAACTCACAAAAGTCGATCCCTTAGGGATCAACCTCCTCTGCAACAATTAAGCAAGCAAATGAGTATAAAAATGTACTCGCAAGACTTACAAGTAACAAACCTAGATATTACTACATGCAGGCTTTAATCAAAGGAGAAGGTTAAAGGTTTATTTTCAGCATAAAACAAATTTTATTTGTAATAAGTAATAGATTGAAGGGAGTTTTAACAATCTAAATTTTTATTTGTTCAAATAACAATGAGTCAATAAGTAGTAACATAAAGACATCCTGAGATGACTAACCTAATAGCCATCACAATAATAGCACGAATTACCCATTCGCATCACCCACATCAAGTTTTAATTAAAATGTTGTAGTTCAGTTCTTGCACGACCTACCAAGCATGTCCATAACCTAGATGAGGCTATTCGAATAGATCAAACCCCGCAGAGTGTACCAATGTACCCCACTCTGCATCGCTTTTGCCACTAGATTAAGCACACTTCCAAAGGTATGCGGGCACGGCTAAGTTCTACGAGACGTTTTCAATATTGTGTATTAACTACGAGCCGCTCGTATGGATAGAAACCCATACGCTACATTGCAAAGCCGAAAGTCAACAATCCCATAAGGGTGAAGGCTTCGGACAACTACAATGCTCCCAACATCTGCCTCCTACAACCTCCTGCGACTCGAAGCTAACACACGTCAAAGTACTAAGTCAAGAGAGATCCCATATCCCTCTAGTGTGGTTAGCACGCAAAAGCACTTGGCTTAGTGACACAAGTAACTCGGTCCTTGATGACTCGGGCACCAACCATTCACACCCAAAAGCATACCATCTTACCATTGTGCCCAAGTCTAAAATATTTTATTTTTAGTTTTGGTTTTCACAAATAAACAAAGCACAACGTATTGATCATCAATAATTGTAAGATTTGTGTGATCAAGGTCATCGACTAAGTCAATAACCGCCCAATTCTACCGGTAACTAAGCATTGCTAAGCATCATATTGTAAATACAATAAAAGAGCATAAATCATTCACCGGCTCTAATTCACCAAAGGAGAATATTAACTTAGGGTAGTGGCAGGGGTGAACAATTTCAGGGAAATAATGCAATAGAATTAGCTACCTCTAATCGATAAAATTAACTTTGACACAAAGAAGCATGCATGCTTATTCTTTGCAAACAAGATATTAGACTTTAAAAGTAATAGGAGCAATATGATCAAATGATGCTACATCTACTTGCCTTGCTGGGGATCACTTGGTTGCTGTAGAGGATCACTCTCAGGTTCAACAATTTCTTCAGAACCTATCGCAAGAACGCGAAAATCCAATAAGAACGAAGAACACCGAAAAATGCTCAAAAACCAAAATCATCCAAATTCTATGAAATTTACACAGCAGGACGATCATGATTTTAAATGAATTTAGCAACAAGAATCATTCGATTTGAACTAAGCATGCAAAAGTTATGGCCTAAACAATTCCAATCACAGAAAATTCAAATTAAATTGTTTTCACTACTGCTCATGGCAAAATTTTCAGAAAGTTTTTAACATAAAATTTTTATGGTAGGCAAAACATGGCATCCTAAGAACAGCAAAATTGGGTTTACTTCATTTGGAGTTAAAATGAGTTTTTATGATTTTTCGAGTTATGAAACTAGTGTCCAACATTTTTCGAGACAAAGACCTAAATAAAACATATTCTGTGATACCCTAAAATATATTCGAAAGGATTAGTCGGGAGAAATTAAATAAATCGAGAGAGTATTTGAATCGAGAAGGGTTCTTTTAGAAAATCATCAAATCAGAAATGAGAGGGGGTTTTCGCGCTTAGGGGCAACTTGGGCTTGGGCCTAAGCCCATGTGGGCTGGCAAGGCCATAGGGGAGGCGCCATCCTCCCCAAACCCTAGCCGCCCACCCCTTTCCCCTCCTCCCCACTTGTGGCCGCCACCTCCTTGTCCCCTCTCCACCTTGGCCGCCTTCCTCGCCTCCCGCACTCTCCCTGGTGCTCTCCCTGCTGCAGGCCAAGGACACCGCCTCGCTGCCGGTCTAGTGGAGGAAGAAGGAGGACGCCCGGCTTGTGGATCGCCAAGAAGAAGAAGGATGAGGGGAGAAAGGAGGAGGAAGATCATCTTCTCCAAGGTTCTCCCACCTATGTCCTGGTTTCTACAAGGGTAACGAGTGCCGATCCTCATCGCTTGATTAGTGGTAGATGTGTTTTGGTTCAATTTTGATTAGATCGATTTGTTATGGTAGAAATTCGATTCTGTCCAGATTGTTGCGTGGACTTTTTCGTGATGTTAGATGCCGAATCTGAGTTTCCCATCTCCTAGAGATATGTAGGTCTTGTTCTTAGCTTTCGGTGGCCGCCAAGATCACCTCATTCCGACTTTCGAGTCAAAAGTTATGATAGATTTACTATCTACTGTCCAGAATCCTGACGAGAATTAGCAGTCTCTGTATAGGTTGATTTATGGCCTAGTTAGAGGGTGATTCAGAGGTCTTGCCCATAACAACTTTTGAAGGTGATATCACTAGCTTTCAGGATTGATAAAGAACACCTCATTTGGAGTTATAGATCAAAAGTTATGCACTTTTCATTGTGACTGTCCAGATTGTAGATCAGTCTGTCCAGATTGTATGTTAGTTTTTATCTCTAGTTTTGTCCTGTGTGCCACTTTTTGTTAAAGGCAAAATTTGAATATCGTTCCAACTAGGTTAGTGTAGGTAATTTCATAAACTTTTCAGATTGTTAAAGAACGTCCAATTTGGAGTTGTACAACAAAAGTTATAGATATTTTATTTTAGCCGATATTTCTGTCAATTAATTCAGTCAACAGATTTGAGCCGTGGCCAAATTTTATTAGAGGCAAAATCTGAACTTTTGCCCAACTAGAGTATTGTAGATATGTCAGTTAAGAATTCATGGAAATTGGTCTCACCTCATTTCGAGTTCCAGACCAATAGTTATGTCAATTACCGTGCTGCTGTCCAGAATTAAGTTATGTAAGAAATTGTTGATTTCAGTTTAAGCTTTGTTTTAATGACTAGAGTCATCAGAAGTAGTGTTTAACGTCGATTAGTAGTGTTGGGTATATTATGTCCTTATTGAAATTATTTTACTTGTTTAGAGGTGAAGCCTCGGGTTTATGAGTATCACCTTTGCCGACTAACGTCCGATCGCGAAGGCAAGTACATTGCCACCCTTAATGATTGTGATTGATGAATGTTTATATGGTCATGCTGTGATTTTGTATGATACGAGAGAAGATGGATTGTCTATGTTCTTTATATGTGTTGAATCCATGTTTTGTTATCATGTCTTTCAATATTCGTATTTCATTCTATGCATTCATTATGCATGTTTCATCCACTAAAGTGGATTGCAAGTCCCACCATTCCAGCAGCAGGGCGTGTTGGACATTGTCATGTCCCGCCCACGGAGTGGATTTGAAAGACCCATTAATTCCGAATGGGCATGTAAGACCCATTAACTCCAAGATGGGCAATGTTGGACACCGTGATGAAACGCTCTTCATACGGAAGTGGATCCCCGCATTTTTGTTAAGATGCGGCTTGAGTGAACACCGACGGGTGCTTCACCGCTATACCAGATATGCATGTGTGCAGTCCATTCCTTTGATTTTGAGCATTCATATCATGTCTTCATATGTAGTCATTGTGATGTGATCGAATCGATGATGAGTTTGTCTTATTCATATTGAATGATTATCTTATTGATATATGTACTTGCCGAGTCGTGGACTCACTTTGCTATTTGTTTATTTTAGGTAACCCCGATGTTGGCTCTGGGAGGGAGTAGACACGCACTACTTGTTCACAACATCAAATTCATGTTCAAGACTAAATTTAGTTCTATCTTACATTCGTTAATGATGAACTGTAATAATTAAATTATAATTGGTGAAGGAAGGATACCTTTCCACTTTGAGGTTGATTTATTATCGCATATGAACTTTCATTATCAATGAATCGAAATAAATAGATTAGATGGTGAAGGAAGGATACCTTCATCATGTCTTGTTGTTTTGGTACTATCATTAGTTGATTTTATTCGAATTCTTCCGCAATATGGATGTATGTTAGATGTTTTAGGTGACATCTTGGCTTCCGAATAGCCGTGGTGTTACAGTTGGTATCAGAGCGGCTTTAGGTCCGTGGTTAATAGAAGAACATTAAAATGACACACTGTGCACAGAGGTGGGGATGGGAATCTATTGCTTCGCATTTCTATTGTTATGTTTAATTCGCTGAGCAATTGTTGAGTTGCTTCAGATTATCTTCCTTGTTGGTAATATATGATCTGCTATGATATTCAATATCTATGAACTAATTCTATGATTGTCATGAGATGATCTTGTATATTCATAATTGAGTATTTTGGTGAAGCGTGTTGTTATCGGATGATAAGAAGTGGAGGTCGTGGTTGTTACTCCGATTCACTGTGTTACACCACTGCTTCGCAAAGACGTGGTTAGAGGAGTAGTTAACCCAGTATCATAGTTTCAAAGCAAGTGTGAGTTGCTTTGAAAGTTGTTCTCTTCCTTCATTTCGAATTTGGCAATTCTTGTCCTGTGGAGGTTGATGAATTTCTCCCGGGTTTGTGGTTCATGATAGTTTGTGGTTTTCAATAGATCCTCTTGGTTCTCTCAAACAAATATTGCTTTTCAACCGTTGAGTTGCTTTTACCACTTGTGGTCGCTACATTGGCAAGATTGATGTTTTCATGGTTGCTCCTTCTTTCTCATTGAAAAGAATGACTCATTTAGTCGCTTGATAGCTTGGTTAGTGAGAGTTTCTCTTGTAAGTTTGTTTGCATGGAAAGCTTTGGCTTTATGCGCTTTTGAATTACTTCGAGCGTTGAAGTTTGAAGTCTCTCTTGTCAGAGTAAGGTGTTAGGATTCTTTTGTGATGTTCGCCATGCTTAAAATTAGAAGTTATAACTAAACTAATAAATTGTTACCTTATGAGTTACCAAGTTGAGTTATTAGCATGGTGCAAATCAATTATTCTTAACTATCATCCATGAAAGTGAAATTGATTAATTTGAAATGTTCTTGTATTTCATACATGGTGTATGTTAAATAAAGATTGTCCATATCTGCTCGTAACCTATAGATCTTACATAAGAGCTAGATTTATCTATTTCATGGTATGCTAAAATTGTTGAAACTTCTATAAAGGACCGGATGGGTGCTGTGTATCGATTCGTGAAACCTTGTTTATAGAAAATTATGTTAGTGAATCTTTAATCATGTTTTGAAATGATTTAATAAAGGTGAAATGTAAATCTATGTTTACATATGGTTATGTGATTGCAAATGGAATTAGTAATGTATGTACACACATGATTAATACCATCATCGATTGTTAATGAGCGCCAAGAAGGTGCTAGCAACACCAATAGTTGAGTAGATTAATTTCGTAAGTAGTCTTTGCTTTCGTGCCTTATGATATGGATATTGCTTAGCATAATCTTGTTACAATAAATTTTTTCAACCTTGTGGTTTGTGTTCCTTTGGGAAGTTTTAGGATGGAGTAATAAAGTTTGATGACTCTTGGTACTAGTGTATGTTGTCGATGTTATTAAATAGTCAAAATGTGAGAATGAGGTTAATTCTGAGTAATTTGATCACCCATGGTGATATTTTCTAAATGATCAAGTTTCAAGTTTTGTGTTCTTGATCTTTGGGGTTCAGCTTTATGTGGTAAATGAAGCTTATCGAGTAACGATATGTTACAAAGTTGCAATGGTTCTTCGATGATGCAAGTGCTTCGATTTTGAATACTTATTTGTTCTTATCTGTCAAGGTTCGATATTCTCTTCTATGCAGGCTTATGCGTTCAACTGTGGACTCCACTTATGTTCTGTGAGTTCATTGCTTAATTGGTTTCTTATCTTGGTCCCATGTTCAGCATGAGTGGTGGATGAGTTTTCTAGTTGGTGAAAATCGTTTCCATTTGTCTCTTCTTTTGAGAAAGAATCAACTCATTCTTTTCACGTGGTCTTTTGAAGTGTTTTCTAATTGTTGTTGTGAAATTGATGTTAATACCCATAGTAATTTGATCGCCTTGGTGATATCGTTTCGATGAGAATATTTCAAGTTTAGCTTTGTGATATTTTCTTTGAGTTATTGAATCACCTGTAGCTGAAATTATTTTAAATAAATTGAGGTATTGAATTGTCTTGTTGTTTCTTAAGAGATTCATGTGATTGAATCTAACGGATTTTTGGTTTGAGTTGGCAACGTGAAGGCAATTAAAGAAAAAATTATGTTGGTTCCTTAAGAGAAGAATAATCGCTTGTTTTTCATGAAATCCTGTAATTGGAAAAGTTTCGAGTTTGGTGATTGAGATTATTTGGATCTCATGTTTCTTGTGTAGTTGAACTGTTTCGAACAAATATGACGTATTGAAGAATTTCATTGGTTCTTAATTAGTCCTTGTGGTTTGACTAAAAATCTTATCTTGCACGTTGTGTCAAAGCGATGTTAGTCAAGGAATTAATTTTGTTAAAGGAAAGAGTGCAGAGGAATATTTGAGAATTTGAGTCAAGTTTTGTAACTTGTAGTTATTCGAATTGTTCATAAACTTTTGCTCTTTTCACTCAAGAGTTGTCGAGTTTCAATCGCAATGCTATTTCTCTTAATGGTGGTTATTTGCTATTCCCTTTCGAGGGGCGTGCTCCACCGTGAACTCAACTTTCATTTTTCCGATCTTCATTACCGATTATTTCTTTGGTTTCGTGCTCATCGTGAGCAGCAACATTTCCTGCGCGTGAAACTTGTCCTTGTTCGCTTTTCTTTTGAGAAAGGATCAATAGTTTTGTGTTGCAAATCTTTACAAAGCGTAATTTTGGCAACCGTGTGGTGGTGGTTAAATAATTGTAGTGGTGAGATTTTGCTACCAAGCTATTGGAGGAATGGTAGAAGATGAATTTGGTTTTGACCGTACTCTTGGAGGGAAGTTGATTCTGATGGAATGTGTGGCTTCAAGTAAATCAGTATAGTGTTCAACTAAGTAGAACCTATGATATAGTGTAGTTCCGAACTTTGGTTCATGTTGAAATGTTATGATTATCAAATGTATGGAAACCTTAATCAATTTTATAGAGTAACACAATTGGAAAGTTTTATGATGTTGTGTGAGTGATTCGTGAGGATGTCAATGTGTGTGTATGTCGAATTGTGGGGATGTTAGAGATTTAATCCGATTTTTTCACCATGTGTTATAAGAGGAATTCGTTCTAGGGGTCTTGAGGTTAAATTTGAGCTTTCTATTCTCATGCTAGACTTTTGGTCGCCCAAAGGTTTGTGTGTAGAGGAGATAGAAAATCAAGTATTCTGAGTAGTGGAATGATTGTCGATAGAACCCTTCCGAGGTAGTTCATGAGCTGTACCGAGGATTCGATGTGTTATTCTTGAAAGTTGGAGGTGATGAGATTGCATGGGTTTTTGAGGGGCTTTGGTGCCTTCTATCAAATTAATGCCATCGCTTGAAGGAGTGGTCCAGAGTGTTCAGAGAATCAATAGAGTCTCTCCACAAAGGTGTGGATGATGTATTTTTGTTTAAGCCTAATTTGAGGATGTTAAATTAAGAGGTTTGAGCCCTGTGGTATGCGATGAATTCAATTCCAATGTCCGAGAGAAATTTTATTCCTAAAAGGAGAATTGAGAAAAAGATGTTTCCTTGGGTATTGAAGCGCTTTTTGTTACTCATTTGAGCTTTATGTTGTTGACTGGTGTGTTCTGCAGACAGATTTGGTGTTGTGTTGGCATGTTTGCTTCTTTCCAATTCAGCAAAACAAAAGAAGTTTTGGTTTGAGCATTCAAGTGATCTCCCTTTGGCTTTCGTGGACGTTTATTCGCAATTTGCCACTTGAAAGTGGAAAGGTTTTCTTGATGAAATTTGATTTCTCGGATTTTACTCTTCAAGATTCATTGGTAACGATAGTTGTGATGTGAATCTTTCTTATTCAGATGTGTTTTGCCGGTAAAAGAGGTTGCTTAAAAAGAATTCGATTGTATGTTTCCGGTTAAAGGAGGTGATCCTTGTTTTCAGTGAAGAGTTCAATTGAGAGGCGGAATAAGAGTTCCGTGTTCTTTGTGCTTGTCGTGTGGTTCGGTATCTTTGGGAAGGTTAACCCAAAATACATTGGGGTTGTTTTCGCTAGTTGGCATATCGCCAGGACTGTCTCGAGTCCATGCGCGGTTTTTTTTGTTGTGGTCTCAACAACCGAGTGTGAGGCCTCTTGGGAGTTGGGGTTTCGCATGCGTGAACGTTATCTCGATTTGTTCGCAACAAGTATCTGCTTATCGCTGTTAAATTCCAGCTACGCTTTCCTTGTTATAGATCGCAGTAGAATTCGGGTCGACTCGCTAAGGGGGTAGAATGTGATACCCTAAAATATATTCGAAAGGATTAGTCGGGAGAAATTAAATAAATCGAGAGAGTATTTGAATCGGAGAAGGGTTCTTTAGAAAATCATCAAATCAGGAAATGAGAGGGGTTTTCCGCGCTTAGGGGCAACTTGGGCTTGGGCCTAAGCCCATGTGGGGCTGGTCGCCAGGGGAGGCGCCATCCTCCCCAAACCCTAGCCGCCCACCCCTTTCCCCTCCTCCCCACTTGTGGCCGCCACCTCCTTGTCCTCTCCACCTTGGCCGCTTCCCTGCTCCCCTGCACCTCCCCTTGGTGCCTCCCTGCTGCAGGCCAAGGACACCGCCCCGCTGCCGGTCTAGTGGAGGAAGAAGGAGGACGCCCGGTTTGTGGATCGCCAAGAAGAAGAAGGATGAGGGGAGAAAGGAGGAGGAAGATCATCTTCTCCAAGGTTCTCCCACCTACGCCCTGGTTTCTACAAGGGTAACGAAGTGCCGATCCTCATCGCTTGATTAGTGGTAGATGTGTTTTGGTTCAATTTGATTAGATCGATTTGCTGTGGTAGAAATTGATTCTGTCCAGATTGTTGCGTAGACTTTTTCGTGATGTTAGATGCCGAATCTGAGTTTCCCATCTCCTAGAGATATGTAGTTCTTGTTCTTAGCTTTCGGTGGCCGCCAAGATCACCTCATTCCGACTTTCGAGTCAAAAGTTATGATAGATTTACTATCTACTGTCCAGAATCCTGACGAGAATTAGCAGTCTCTGTATAGGTTGATTTATGGCCTAGTTAGAGGTGATTCAGAGGTCTTGCCCATAACAACTTTTGAAGGTGATATCACTAGCTTTCAGGATTGATAAAGAACACCTCATTTGGAGTTATAGATCAAAAGTTATGCACTTTTTCATTGTGACTGTCCAGATTGTAGATCAGTCTGTCCAGATTGTATGTTAGTTTTTATCTCTAGTTTTGTCCCGTGTGCCACTTTTTGTTAAAGGCAAAATTTGAATGTCGTACAACTAGGTTAGTGTAGGTAATTTCATAAAATTTTCAGATTGTTAAAGAACGTCCAATTTGGAGTTGTACAACAAAAGTTATGGATATTTTATTTTAGCCGATATTTCTGTCAATTAATTCAGTCAACAGATTTGAGCCGTGGGCCAAATTTTATTAGAGGCAAAATCTGAACTTTTGCCCAACTAGAGTATTGTAGATATGTCAGTTAAGAATTCATGGAAATTGGTCTCACCTCATTTCGAGTTCCAGACCAATAGTTATGTCAATTACCGTGCTGCTGTCCAGAATTAAGTTATGTAAGAAATTGTTGATTTCAGTTTAAGCTTTGTTTTAATGACTAGAGTCATCGGGAAGCAAATGTTTAACGTCGATTAGTAGTGTTGGGTATATTATGTCCTTATTGAAATTATTTTACTTGTTTAGGAGGTGAAGCCTCGGGTTTATGAGTATCACCTTTGCCGACTAACGCGTCGATCGCTGGAAGGCAAGTACATTGCCACCCTTAATGATTGTGATTGATGAATGTTTATATGGTCATGCTGTGATTTTGTATGATACGAGAGAAGATGGATTGTCTATGTTCTTTTATATGTGTTGAATCCATGTTTTGTTATCATGTCTTTCAATATTCGTATTTCATTCTATGCATTCATTATGCATGTTTCATCCATAAAGTGGATTGCAAGTCCCACCATTCAAGTGTGGGCGTGTTGGACATTGTCATGTCCTGCCCACGGAGTGGATTTGAAAGACCCATTAATTCCAGAATGGGCATGTAAGACCCATTAACTCCAAGATGGGCAATGTTGGACACCAGTATGAAACGTTCTTCATACGGAAGTGGATCCTCGCATTTTTGTTAAGATGCGGCTTGAGTGAACACCGACGGGTGCTTCATCCGGCTATACCAGTATATGCATGTGTGCAGTCCATTCCTTTGATTTTGAGCATTCATATCATGTCTTCATATGTAGTCGCCAGATGTGATCGAATCTGATGATGAGTTTGTCTTATTCATATTGAATGATTATCTTATTGATATATGTACTTGCCGAGTCGTGGACTCACTCTTGCGTTGTTTGTTTATTTTAGGTAACCCCGATGTTGGCTCTGGGAGACATATTCTATATTAAAGAATATTAACAGAGGAACCTAACACACTTTAGTTTGCTCAATTTGGAGTTATAGAGACTTATGCATTTTACAAGTTTTAATGAATTATGGGCAACAATTCATGCTAAGCAAAACAATATAACCTACACAATTTTCTGGTACAGAACATGGTTCCAGCTCATGTTTAGATTAAAGCTTATTTTAAACCAGAGATAACACAATTTGAATCACCCTAAAAGGAGTTAAAATGAATTAGTTATGCGTTTTTGAAATTTAAAGCAATTAACAGTTTGCAAATAAGGGCTTTCGAGCTTTTCTTAAAAAACTAACTCAACCGGAGAGGTCAGGGCCGTTGAGATTGAATCCAATGGTCCAATGCATGGATGCACAGTGCACGCGAAGGCCCACGCGAAGGATCTCCACGCGCGCTGAGGAGGTCTAGACTGTCGGATCTAGCTCTGACGGTCCAGATTTACAAGGGGAGGTCCTAAGGAGTAGGTCTAAGAGAGGATGTCTGAGACGGCCAAGATCTAGACTAGGGAGGTCCTAACGGCTAAGATCTTCACAGCGGGAGGTCTTAACGATCAAGATCAAAACTGAAGGATGTCCTAACGGCTAAGATCTCACAGAGGGGGTCTTAACGATCAAGATCTAACTGAGGGAGGTCCTAATGGTCGAGATCTAAATGGAGGGAGGTCCTGACGGCTAAGATCTCACAGGGGGAGGTCTTAACGGTCGAGATCTCCACAGAGAGGTCCTCAATGATAAGGTTTAAACGAGGAGAGGTCTTGAACGGTCCAGATCTCCATGGGGAGGTCCTGAACGGTCGAGATCTACCCGGGGGTGGTCCTAAAGGTTAAGATCTGCGAGGAGGGAGGTCCTGAGGTTTTCTTTACAAAAGACCAAGGGTGGTCTTTTGCAAAGAGGACCCCGAGGGTAGTTCCGAGGGTGGTTTTTGCAAAAATGACCACAGAAGGTCTTTTACGGAAACACAGAGGGTGATCCTAAGGGTCAAGATCTAACCCAAAGAGGTCTTAACGGCTTAGATGAAAATAGAGGAGGCCCTAAACGGTCCAGACGCTGAGCCGAGCGCTGTGCATTAAAACACGTAGCTTTAAGTGTGCGGGCCCACGAGCCAGAGACTTAGGGTCCGACACTAAGCGCTAAACATGTGCGTTCCGACAGGGAGTAGCATTAAGGAGCTAATGACTTCACTTAGGACAAAGATGAAAAGCTACTCATCAGCTACAGTGTCGGTCCAAATCTGACAACAGAGGAGTTCTAACCATGAGTTTCCCCGGCTTATCACCGGCAAGGAAGGCCACGGCGGCACAAACAAAAGGCAGGAATGAGTTCTAAATAGCAAGGTGCACCAAGAGGTACCAAAAGCTAAGGCTAAAATGCTTCCTACCGGCGGCTAGCCAGAGATGACCGCCGGCGACAAGCACGACAAAAACGCAAAAACTAAAGAAGCTCCGCACCGTCCAACAGAGCAGGTGCCCAAGCACTAAGGGACTATAAAGGAGTTACCTGAGTGCTGGAGAGGGCTAGAGATGGGTGGTGGTGTGCTGGCGACGATGACCAGTGCCAGAGATGAAGAAGATGGCGGGGACAAATCGGCCTGAACAACAAGAAGGGGACCGGTGGTAAAATTAGTTTCATTAAGGCCTAGAGATGGCCCAAAAGCAAGGAATTGGAAAATGGAGGTGCTTACCGGTGCTGAGGAAGAAGGGGGTAAATCTTGACCGAAAACGTTTCAACCCAAAATTTGTCGACTCTTGAGGATGTCAACAAGAATTGAGTTAGAGGAAAAACCTAAGATGAAAAGAGGCTCAAATTGACACGAAATATTGGTCAAAGGAACTGCTGGAGCACGGTGGTGCTACCAAGCTCTTGTCGACCGACAATGGCGACCTAGGTGTATTCTCTGGATTTTGAGCTCACGGAGCTAAAGTAAAGCTGTGGGAGGTGATGGTAGTGAGGAAAAAGGATAAAGATGGAGCTCTAAGGCTATTTATAGCTAGAGGAACAAAACCAAGAAGAACTAGGGTTTGTCACGGTCCTGGTTCACGGCTCTGCCATGGACACGCTGAGCTGGTGGAAGGGAGACTTTTAGGGCAAAGCTACTGACAAACATTAAATGCACAGGACAAGGAGACGTTGACGAGGACGAATGGTGGTGACAAGGCTCTACGCCCACGCTATGGCACTCTGGCACACACGCACGTGCACGAAGACGATGATGACCAGGCTCGAGGCCCACAATCAGTGAGAGAAACCAAGGTGGTCTGGTCAAAAGAACAGAAAGGGTTAGGTTAGACCACAATCGAGCCAGGAGGTCTTGGTGGTTGGATTAGAAACGGAAGGCCACAATTTAAAGTGACATTCAGAGGTCCTAACATTCAAGGAACTGGAGCGGTACGATCAAAATCACATGGCTAACACGAGTTACCAACTCGGGGAGGTCCGAAGGTTCAAAGAGATCTGAAACATAGATCTAAGCATGGACGGTCCACGATCACCTGGGCGCTACCTCGCATGCCCAAGGGTGGTCTTTACAAAAGGGCCACGGGGTGGTCTTGGCGAGGCCGAGGGGGTGGTCTTTGCAAACGACCCAGGGTGGTCTTTGCAAAAGACACGAGGATAGACCAGGCGAGGAGGAGGTCCGGAGCGTTGGACCGAGATCCAACGGCCCAAAAGATCACGCTCAACTGGTCACGCCCGAGAGCAGTTGAATGACTTGGTTTGACCAAGTCAAGTGTTTGGGCTCGGGTCTGACTCGAGCCCAACAGTGACTTAAGTTAGGGTTTGAATTAGAACAGAAAGTTTTGTGAAATTTTTTAAGGTAGCAAACTAACTCCAAAAATTATAAAATTTTTATAGTAGCTTGCTAACTCTGATATTGGCCTCGTATAAAATTTTCAGAGATTTTTATATATAGCTTTTTTCTCTAAAAATTTCCTAAGGTTCTGAGTTAGGGTTTGACTCAAAGTCAAACTGGTTTGACTGCCTCTTAAAATATTTAAACAATTTCTATAAATTGTTAAATTTTTCAGAGGGGTCACACAACCAAGGAAAGGTATTTCCAGGGAGTTGAACCCAAGATTTTCAACAAGGAGTTTATGACTTTAGTCAAATGGGAGATTTAGGTTTTTGATTTCCCATAATTCCTTTACAAGAATTACAGAAAAGTTCAAAAACTTCAAGATGCAAGAAAAGTTTTAATTTCTACGCATTTTCTTACATTTGAAACACAAGCCAAGAATTGGGATGTTACATGTTTGAGGAATGAATGATGCATGGATAGCTGCTAGTCTTGATCTTGAAAAAAAGCTCATGTCTGTCCGTTCAAGAGCTTATTGTTTTTCTTTTATTTGCCTCCATCGTGATCGTCATCATTGGTAAAATTCTTTCTTATAGCTGGTTGTCCAAGATATTAATAAAGTTTAGTATTGGACTGAATGGAAAACCGAATCTGGTGACATTTATTATGCTATTTGCTAATGTTTCCATCAATCATGCAATCTGTTTGCTATGCATCTTTCATCCCCTCTCCCTCTGCCTAACTATTCTATGCAATATGTTAGATTCAGCAAGATTATCGCTGGAAATTGGAGGAAGAGAAAAAAATCAGTTGTATTTGAAAGAGGTATATCTATCATCATCCATATATTCACCACCAATACAGTAGTCTTTTCCCAACAGAACTTATGATTGAGTGCATTGAATGATCATGGGACACTGTTCAGATTATAAGACAAGAATTGAAGAGCCAAAGGAAGCATGTACAGATTTTGAAGAAAAAGTCTCTTTGGTATAAGATACTCGAAGATGTAAGTAATTTGTACTGTATTTTTGTGTGCATAAGATGTAGTATGTAGATAATGACAACTTTCCAGTCATATGAGTTTAATGGGTAATTTTGAATCATGCACCAGTTCTTGAGAACTTGTAGTTGACTAGTTTACAATTAAAACTAGCACTTGAGACCTTGTAGTTGACTAGTTGTTAATGTATTAATTCACTGATTATACATCAGTTCTTTTTTTATTGGCCATTTTTATTGCCTTGTCGTGAAGTTGTATCTTTGTGTGGTTTCGTTTTCTTTTAGTATGTAATTTTTTGCTGCTTTTTTATTCCCCTATACGATACATGGAGATGCTATTCGAACTAAAAGGAGGGAAGAAGATGACGACATGATGTTCATTGTTTTGCCAACTTTACATCTATTGTCTGCCAGTGCACAAAGTGAAAAAAAAAAAACTGAGGCATGCATCTAGACTACCTGGTAGGGAGCAGCTTATGGAAATCCTTGAAGGATATGAAATGGATTGTAGAGTTGCATTCCGTATGGAGCCAGTGGTCTTTAGGACAATTGAAAATTATCTTAGAGAGAAAAAACTGTTGAAAGACATTAGAGGTGTTAGTGTTGAGGAGAAACTTTGATTTTTCATGTTCATGCTCTCCCACAATGCAAGCTTTCAACATTTACAATTTGAAGTCAAGCATAGCGGGGAAACAATTCATCGTCATCTTAAGGAGGTTTTCAATACAATTCCTGCTATCACCTATAAATTTGTCAAGATTCCTAATGCTGATCAAACTCATTGGAAGATTAGATCGGATCCTCGCTTCTTCCCCTACTTTAAGGTGCATAATTTGATATTCATGTATAAATTAATATTTAGTTTACAAAAAATAAAAACTCATTGATATATTATTTGCCTTGTAGAATTGTATTGGTGCTATCGATGGTGCCCATATTCCTATTACTATAAGTGGAAAGAAGGCTGCTCCGTACAGGAACAGAAAGGGTACATTGATTCAAAATGTCATGGTAGTTTGTGATTTTGACTTGAACTTCACTTTTATCTCATGTGGCTGGGAGGGATCTACCACAGATGCTAGAGTCCGTAGGTCTACTCTGAGTAGTGGTTTTCAAGTACTGGAAGGTAATTTTTTTTCTTGTCGATGGTGGTTATGATAACACACCATCGTTCCTTGCACGTTATCGTGGTGTTCGATATCACCTGAAAGAGTTTGGACGTGGTCACCGTGGACCAAAAGACTACAAGGAGTTATTTAATCATTGTCACGCAAGCTTGCAAAATCACGTAGAAAGGGCTTTAGGAGTTCGAAAGAAGCTCTTCCCTATCCTCAAAGTAGGCACATTCCATCGTGTAAAGAACCAAGTGAAGATTCCAGCAGCTGCAGCAGTTTTCCATAATATGATCCAAATGCTTGATGGCGATGAGGGATGGTTAGATAACCAAACTAGCAATATACCATCCGAAAAGTTTGTCGATCTTCCAGGAGGTGACAATGAATACCAGAGCGATGTGGATTCACTTAGTAATCAAATGGATCATGGAAATAATGTTAGAGATATAATTGCAAAGAAGATGTCGGAAGATTATGTTCAGAATCAGGCGAGTAGCAAAACAATGCTTTGTTTCCTAATGGGATGTAATTAAGTTGGATGTATTTGTTTTGTTTGCACCCAATTTTCCATTTGACTCATTTGTAGTTATGTTGGATGTTTGAAAGTAAAAAATAGTTCTTTGTTTATTTATTTGAATAAATTCAATCAGATATTACTTTACAGTCATGATGTTTGCAAGGGGATCTCCAAAATTCAATTTGTTGCAAGCTAGAAATGCACAGAAGAGAGCATCACCAAAGGGATAGCACCAGGAGGTATTACTTTATAGTTTATGCAATTATGCGTATAATTAAGCCTACTTTCTTATTATTTTGATCTAATTTTGCCTAACAGTTGATAAGTCTAGAGCATCGTGGAATCCTGGGCTAGAAAAGGCTTTAGTTGATCTGCTCCATGAGCTCAACAACCCTTCTTACACGGGCGACAACGGATGGTCGAGTGAAGCATGGAACAAATGTTATAAAAAGACGTGTTGATGATTTCTCTATCAGGAGTTGCATTAGTGTTTTGAATATAATGGAAGATCTATCAAATGAAGAGAAAGTCAAAGCCTTTGGTGTATTCAAGGATGCTCAAAACAAGGAGATTTTCATTAGTGCGGAACCTGTTACTCATCTCTTGTGGTTGAGAAGTGTGATGGTAAGTGGATAACTTGTTTCTTCCATCCTATGTTTGTTGTTTCTTATTTCTATTCGTGCTTATTGTCATTTTCATATATTAACAAGATCTGTGAGCTTGAGGTCAACAAAGGTCATTTTCATCTATTAGCTGGTAAGTGTGATGGTAAGTGTTGTTTCTAGCATTATATGCATTATAATACTCAGCCAAACATATTAGCATATCTTTTTTTTTTGTGTGTGGAGCAACATAGTTGTAGTGATCATTTTTGGGATGGTGATGCTAACCATCCCAAAAACTCGTGAATGAAATGAATCTTGTTAACAAATTAGCTCTTTTCGCACTCTAGTCTGCAGCAAGTTGTGTGTTATTTTGGACAATGCAGTAAATTTGACAGTCCATTTGACGGGGTAGAAGCATAGTACATTGTTGTGTAGTATCTTTCCATTAGTATCCAAGTTATATTGGAGCTAGTGCTCAAATTATCTTTACTTTGTGGAATTTTAGGTACCTCCTCTTCAAAGAGCATGACATATTGGACACCCTTGTGGATTGATTTTGATTATCAGGAAGTCATCAGTTGCTCTAATGCAAGACATGTTTAGAGTTTTGATGTTGTGGAACAAAATCCTTAAGATATCTTGATGTCATAGTTTTTTTGTCTAGACCATCTTGAACTTGATACGATTGTTGCTTCCTTTCTATCCTGATGCGATTTAGGAACTCAGTAAACATGTACCAATGGCATGCTAACTCCAAGCTTGATATCAGATGTTTCGTAATAGCATCACTTGTTATCCAATTTTCTAGAGGTTGTATTCAAAATTTTAATATTTTTGAAATTTATAATCTGTGTTTTTAAATTTTGAAATTTCTAGACCTTTTGTTCCAATTTTTTTATTTTTTCAAATTTTCTGCACTTTTATTTTTTCAAATTTTTGGGTGTTTGTGAAAAAATTCGAATATTTTCCTAATTTTCTGGTTTGGTTTTGGAAATTTTCCTGAATTGTTCCAATTTTTTAATGTTGTTTTTGGAATTTTCTATATTCTTTTTTGCTTTCAGATTTTTTAAATATATGCAATCCCTATTGATCCAACCATTTGCCCAAACAAATCAAGGGATTAGATCCAAGGTGGGAGGAGATTGGGTGGAAGGAAGGGGATCAACCCAATCCCCCCTTGGATTGTTTCTCCCTTTGATAGATTTTCCCACTAGCCAAACAAGGCCTTAAGCGATGAGTAGTCAACAGGGGCGTAGGGACATAGGTGTACAGATGTATACTATTTTTTGGAAAAAAAAAACTAGTATTTATTAGGTATATTATGTATATATACTAATAAGTATACTTAAAATACATACTTGCACTGTGTATCCTGATTCAGCCCATCGCACTCGCAGCAGGCCACACCCTCTCCAGGCTCTAGCTCTATCCGTGCGGCCCACTCCATGCCCGCACCACGCCCGCACGGCCCAACTCCAACTCCCACGCAGCCCGTTCCCACGTCCTCACAGCCGAGACCGAGACTCCGAGTGCCACAGGCAGAGGTCAAGTGGCCAAGTGGGCGAGCGGCTAACCCTATCCCTTTCCTCCCCTTTCTCGCGCGGCGAGGCGGCAAACGATGGGGCAGGGGTGAGCGGCGAGCCGGATTAGGGGATGGAGGGTGCGGCACGTGGCAAGGGGAGGGAAGCCCTACGCCTGCGGAGCGCGACAGCGCCAATGGCAGGGCCGAGGCCGAGGCCGAGTAGGAGCAGCCACCGGCACAAGGAGTGGTGGCGGCACGCGGAGAGGTCAAGGTGAGCTCTGGTCTGCTGGTTTCTTGCCTCTTGGTGTGAGATTTGTGTGCATCCGAATCTCCGATCATTTAAGCCATTGAGGTCTGCTACCTACTGGTCTGAGCCTCTGAGGATTGGATTTGCCGCTGGGCGCTGGCGCTCATGGAATTGGAGGACAGGAGGAGAACGAAATCACAAATGGTTGTTAAGTTGGATGTGCATTGTGCTTGACTGCTTGTTAAGTTGTTAGAATGTTAGCTTCATAGTTTGTATGTATGCAATATATGGAAATTGGCACTGATTGGCTCCTTAGTTTTACATTCTATAGATCTTTTGATCTCAATAGGGCAGTTTAGTTACAATGGTTACATGTTAATTTTTTATCAGGTTCTACCCCATGCAGTGTTCCTTTCAATGAATGTAATATGATTTTATCATAATTTTGTTAACTGTAGTGTTCTTTTCAGTGGTAGGACAATGAATTTTCTTAGAAAAGAAGTCTGGAACTTTACGTGGTAAGTGGAACAGAAGTGTCACTTTAGGCATCTATAGGCAAGATGTCATTTTCACTACCTTGGACAGATTTGTGAAACATACAAACTCATAATTTGACATGATTCTAGTAGGGAACAGGGGTTTGAAACTTTGGATGCTAATGTTCAATGAATGAATTATAGTTGATGGAAAATATTGTGATAGAGGAAGACCAACATTGGTTAGGGGACTTCAGTAACTAATATTTTTTTAATGTAACCTATACATAGATTTGTGAAGCTTTTGTTTTATGTGAAGCTTTTGTTTTTCATACCTTGTGATTCTTAATTATTTTATAATTTCTCTAAATTATTTGATATGTTGTCTCTAAAGATTCACATAACTAATTATTTAGAGTATATAACTAATTAACTATATTCCACATCACATCAATCACAAACTAGCCCTTAATGTATAAAAAAACGTGCCTTTACCTTCTCCTAAAAAAAGCATTAACCAATTGGTACGAATTCTGCAAGATAGGGCTACCATTCTTCGTGTGTTCTTTGAAAAGTTGCTTATAAATTCTAATCAGCGAAACCCACGCCTCCTTAAAGTGACATTATTTAACTTCCACTATGTTTGCTTGCAACTTCACATTACTCGATAAGGAGCTGCAAAGCAATAGATATCATGACTTATTCGAAAGAAAAGCAAACAAAATTCGCAATAGAGCAAAGATAATCAATGGAAGTGACATTTATAAGACAAATCTTTTTTTCTAGAAAAGGCTATGCGTGGCTTATATTGCCAAAAAAAAACCTCATGGGATATGACATTTAAATTTAAGCAGAAACAAAGAAAAACTTTGAGCAAAAAAGGTATAATTGAATCAAGATGCTTTACGGCCGCGATAGCAAAGATATCAATGGAAGTAATATTTGTCATCCTCTTTAGACTTTAGGCCAGAAGCAATTCGTACCAGACTAGATTCTGGATGGCGTTTCACGCTGACATAATCTTGGCACAATTTTGCCTATACTTTCCATACCTTGTGCATCTCGCATGCATAATCTACTATCTTATTAAAGCAAAAGCAAAAGAAGCCACAATGTTTGCTCTTAAGGGTAATCGGAGTAAAAAGAGAAATATCTACATTATCGATTTCGGTAGGTCTAGATTGTAACCGGGAGATTAAAAGAAAAAACCCATGTCAAGTACATTACGAAATAACAGAAATTCGGAATAAAAATAAAATAAAATTAGTAATTTGATTTCTATATAAATTTCTAAGTTAAATTCCTAAATAATAATAATAATTCAGAATAAAAATAAGCAAAAATATAAATTGGATTCGTATACATATTCCAACCAAAAAGAACTGAAATTGGAATGAAAAATAAATTAAATTAACAATTTGATTTTTTTCAAAAGTAAAATCCTAAATAAATGTAATTTGGAATAAAAATTTATTGAAAATCTCAATTGGATTTGTATACGAATTCCACAAAAAATAATTGAAATTCATAATATATAACAAAATAAAATTTATAATTTGATTTACATGTGAATTCCAAAGTAAAATCACCAAAAAATAAAATTCAGGATAAATTTAGTAAAATTAGTAATTTGATTTCCATACTTATTCAGTAGGTAAAATCTCTAAATAAATATAATGCAGAATAAAAATAAACAAAAAAACAATGGGGTTCGTACACGAATTCGAACAAAAATTAAAATTTTGGAATAAAAAAATAGCAATTTGATTTTGATACGAATTCCAAATTAAAATACTAAATAATTGTGATTCAGAATAACAATTAAAAATAGAAATTGGAATTGGAATATGAATTCTAATAAAAAATGATATTCGTAGTCAAATATAAAATAAGATTTGCAATTTGATTTCCATATGAATTCACAAGTAAAATCCCTAAATAACTAAAAATCAAAATAAATAAAATAAAATTTGCAATAAAAATCGGGTAGCTAGGAGCGTGCCATCATTAATAAGGAGCATGGCGTCACCGACGATAGCGAGAAGGTTCTTCATATCGTTAGACAATGACTAAAACATGCATATTGTCATCGGTAAATATGGGAGGTCACCGCGGTTAGTAAGAAAACCACAGCGTTGAGTTAACCAATGTTGAAGAAGGAGGGCGATCAATACAGGAGAATAGGACATCGAGCATGTATAACATTATGCATGTGTACATACATGCATGCATTTGTACTAATAGAAGCACGTGCTTACAAAACCAGAGGAACAAAGAGCTCGGAGTAGAGATTGTGCAACCATAGGAAATAGGCTTCGGACCACTAGAGAGCGTGGCCAATGCGTATTTTTTCAAATTAATTTTTCGTTAAAACTCACATTTATACCTGCTCGTCTTATTTCGATTTTGGACCCGAGTGGCGCCATGACTCACGGCGCCGAGCTAACTCTGACTCGGCGCCATGACTCATGGCGGCGAAGGTACCGCCACGCGAGCATGATTCACGCCGCCGCCACGGTGGCAGTGCGGTACTCGGCGCCATGAGTCATGGCGCGGAATGTTCTTCGCGCCGTGAGTCACTGGCACACCACCCGAGTCCAAAATCGGAAATAAGACAGCGGGATATAAATGTGAGTTTTAACGTAAAAAGGTTAAATTGAAAAATTGGTGACAGTATCCCGTGGAATCGGCAACTTTGGCACATGTATATGTGTTTGATATTGCAACGGCTAGCATTAAGCAATAATTATAGAGAAATAGAAGATAACTACTATATTGAAAAGGTTAGCAGTTGAGAGGGATCGATCAAGAATTGAGCTTACTATTGGAGGCTGAAGCAGAAAAATAATGGAGGCGAGAAGAGATAGAAGACACACGGTTCGGTAGGGCATTCGGCGTGTGAGGGTATAATAAGTACAAGATAGGTTGTTCATGGTGCATTAGTGTATGCGTAAGTAAGGTACTAATATCGTATAAACTAATAAAATGATTTACCGTACGCATAATCAACGTATAGTTTTGATATTAAATAGAGGTAATATGTGCATGTATATATTTGGAAAAGAGTAACTAATAAAAGAATAATCGGGGCATACAACTATATAATCTATATATGATGGAGAGTGATTATGTTTCTAACAACCCCTACAACTTATTATGATCAATGATTTTTCTTCCAGCAAAGCTCACACTTCAATTATGTTCCTCAAGTCGTATTTTCCTTTAGATTTCTATTATCATTTCCATTGTTTATGTTGTCTTAAAAATATAAATAACCTATACGATATATAAATATATTATCAAGCATCTAAGTTATATCATTTAATATCTATAAACTTTGAAATAAATCTAGCGCATAAATATACAGTCCACCTATTAGTTGGTACTGAAACAGATGGCTCACACGCGGATGTGGAGAACAGTCAAAAGGATTATTGTGACATTGACACTTTCCAATCTTTTTTTCAAAACTGAAACTTCATATCACAGAAGACATGCATAGGAAATGTCAAGATGTCTCGGATTACACCTGAAGTTTGGCACGCTCTTTAAGGCTTAACTCTGCTTTTTTGCAGTATATTTTTTTCCATGTTGGTAGTGATCGGCCCGAATTCCTCCATGTTGGGCCCACTAGTCACGCTCGCATAGCCCGCTTTTACCTAGTTGTATGTTGGGCCAAGCCCATATAATTGCAGAACTTCGAATATCTCAAAATACAGAGTAAAACGGCCTTTTTGCAGTCGTGTTGCTTAAATCTGAGTCTGAGGTTGCACGTGCAATATTCCTCTACTACCGAAGAAGTTGTTTTATCACCGAGCCACGTGAGATTAGTACTACTACTACTACATTGCGCCACGTGAATAAATTTCTCGATCCATGTAATTATGCAACTTAACCAAGCTGTATAAATATGTAGAATGTATTAACCACACAGTGACACTGTTACTGCATCAAGTTGGTCATTATAGTTAAGGATCATGCAGAACACACCAATGGGAGCCTATAATCCTAGGAGCCCAATTGCTCCACTACGTATATGATGAGTATTGTTGACCAATCATCCAGGTACATCTTTATTTTTCTATTTGTAAATAACTCAGATCCTCTACTGGGTCCAAGTTAGCTTGTTGGGCCCAAGATTAATCAAGCGGTCGGAAGGTGGCCCCAAGAGTCTTTTCTTAGATCACCCCGGGACCTCTTCCAGAAAGTCCTTTTGGACCTCCCTTGGAGGTCACTTCAAATCACTCCAAGACCTCTCCTCCGCAGAAGAGGTCCTCAAAGGCAGTTACCCACGTATGGTTAATAACAACCCACGTGGAGATAAGGCATTGGTTGTTACATCCGGAGATGCGACGATCGCCATGAAGGGACACAATGATTGGCTTGAAGGGACGCGACTATTGGCGCGAAGAGGCACAATTGCAACCAACTGCTGATGCTTGTAGACTATAAAAGACCCAGCCTATGTGCCTTTGTAATGATCCTGATCCTTCACGTTTATCTACAATCATTCTCCCTGTAATCAGAACATACCCATTGCAATATACATCATCACTTGAGTCCTTAGGCGAATAGACACCAATCTTTATTTTTTTTCGTTATACTTTTGTTTGCGTTCTGTGATGAGAGTCCCGCACGTCGGCACCGGTATTGTCCGTGGGGATCGCCGTCACCATTTTCGCCGACTCATCCCGTAAGGCATCCGATGTCTTGTACATGAATCGAAGTTTACGGTGTGGAGAGAAGAATGCATCCTCGATGTCTCGACACGATGACCACATGGACGAAGGCCGTCCTCATATCCGACAACACCAACGGTTCCTTGAGGCCATTATCAAGAACCGTCGCCCATCGAATCTGCACTACCGCTCTACGTCAGCCATGCCTTCGTCCGCAAGTGCAACTGTGGATGAGTACTATCCTGAGCCTGTCTCCCTTAAAGCAGGAGATTCAGAAAGTTCCTACGCAACGCGTCATGATGATCTCGTTGGCGGCCTCCACATTGACGGCCTGGAGAGAACATCTAGGATAATCTTCTCTCCACCTTACAATACACCTCACCCTCTTCTTCAGAGGACGACGGCATGTTCACCTCTTTTGCCTATTCTGGAGTACGTCAGTCGCTCCGACAAGAGGAGCAGGCCTGACAAGCCGAGATACGTGCCACCACACAGGTGCACATCTCGCAGGTTCGCAGTCACTACTATCGAGACGCTCCTGGCTCCTCAACGAGGGTGCCACAACTAGCGATGCATACGCCACTGCCGCGGGCAACGATAGTAAGGGATCTAAACGCCTTGCCAACCCCCATGCAGGAGGATTGAAGGGATATGGGTAGGCTACACTATCTGGCAAATCAAAAATTCTATCACGTAACTAGAAAGTCATACATGCAAGAGATCATAGATCGTTATCACTAGACATGTAGTGCAGCAGAAGAAGAGTTGGAGCAGCCCGATCCAACATTGAGCACGTCGATGTAGTGGCCGTAGTTGATCATCCAGTGTCCTTTGCGCCGATCGTCACCTCCAGAAACCAATCGTGTTCCTTGTTGAAGATCGTGGGTCATCCTTGAGCACAACAGCAACCGTAGCAACGCCTCTACGATATCCACACGTCCAGGGATGGAACACTGAACGCCGGTGTGCTAGCACCAACTCGCACGACATGGTCTTCGAGAAGATGGCGGCTAGAGTTTTAGTAGAACAACTCACGTTGTCTATGTGTCTATTTACCCAACAACCTCATGCATCCCCTTATAAAGCACCCATGATGGATCCTATCTAAACTCGTTTGTTCCTACCCGTTAAGTGTGTGATCCTATAGGTTCATGTGTAATCGGTTGTGACTCGGAAACTCCTTTCCGACCACGAGTTGTTAGCAGTTCCTAGCACAACATAACGATTCTCGAATACACATAAATTATATCGGACGAACCTTATTACAATATGATCTACGACTAGATCCTTATCACTTACGACCATCTCGTATCTCTATATGACTAGTTCATATATAGTCACAACTAGTTCGTAACTCCTTACGACCAGTTTACGACCGCTTAGTGATTATGTTCGACTAAACTACGACCAACTCGTATCACCATACAACCAGTTTGTATCTTGTCAAACTGAACGACCTACTTGTGTATTCTCCCTTTGCCTCACGATATCTGGTTGAACTCTAGGTGAGATAAATTGGCATCTATGTACTGTTCAATACTTTCTCGATCAAGTGACGGATAACTTCATGTGGTCATATCTTCCATCACTAGTGGCATGGCCATGCACTTTCTTTATCTGACCACATCGAGAGGCCCAGAGACATCTCTCCTGTTATGTTAGGAGGGGTAAATCCCATATCTGACCAGTTACATTCCTCCGCATATTTCATAGTATACCCGAAAGATACCTTTATAACTACCCAGTAACGGAGTAGCGTTTAGCAACCCCTAAGTGTACTATTACATATGTACAAAACTATACTGATCTCGGGTCTAAGGATTATACATCATCATTGCTTGAGACTAACTAATGACACATAAAATCATAACAATCTCAATAGTGACTCAAGGTGGGTCAATCCAACACCATGTTCTTTAACATGTGTTCACATTATTAATTTGATATCCCTATATCCATGATCGGTGAAACATGGTCATCAATTAATACATGTGTTGGTCGATAAGTCACTAGTGTTCCGACCAGTGACATCCGATTAGGGATACATTTAGAATGGCATCATATAAGTTAAAGAGCTTCACCAACAAGTCACATACTTGTTATCTATATAACTGATAATTCATTCAAGGAACATAATAATATTTATTCAATAACTCATAAACATATACGTGATACAATCATCTCTATGACTACCTCTATGGCATATCACCAACAAGGATTCCCCTGCGGAGCGCATTCGCAACTTAGCAAGCGCCATTGCACGTCCTCCGAAAGGATTAACTCCGGAGCAGTGAATGCAAGTAATGCGTGCTATTGCACAAGAGCTGCAGGATGCTGCGGAGAATATCTCCACCCGATCACATACTGTGCTTTCCCAGGCAAACTCTCATTTAGAAGGGTCCTCACTTGCACGACGAAGGGAAGGCCAGATTGATAGTTGTAAGATCAAGGAGGATGACTAGAGGGGGGTGAATAGGCGGTTTTAAAATCTTTTGGCTAAAACCAAGTTTTATGCGGAATTGTAAATCAATTAGGTTTTGCTCAATTAAAACCTAAATCAACAAGTCTTGACTAAGTGCACCAACAATACAAGACTATGGATAAGATAGCAAACATACAAAGATAATTAACCAATTTAATTCTAAGAATATAAATTGCACAATGTAAAGCACAAGAGAACAAATCACAATGACACAAGGATGTTTTTACTGTGGTGTTCAGAGACTTGCTAGTATCCCCTAATCCACATTGAGGTAAGCCCAAATTAATTTTTCCGGCTCCATGAATTAAGCCAAACACCTTGATCCACTCGGGGTTGCTCTTCCTCCACTCCGGAGATGGCGAGCACCAAACCACTCACAACATGACGCCTCCACACCATCTAGGTGTCGGCAAACACTAAGAATAATAAGTCAAGCCCTTTGCTTGACTCTCATTATGTGCAACGAATGCACAAGCTCAAATGGATACGAAATCCAACTCTAGATGCAACATATACAACCAGAGACCTTTCTCTTTGCTCACAAGGTACAACACATGCACAATTGAGAGGAGATGCTCACACTAGCTCAAGAGAGTGAAATGAGATGCCAAAGGTTGTCTCTCAACTGGCCAAGGGAGTATTTATAGCCCCCACAATGAAACTAGCCGTTGGGAGGAAAAATCCCAAAAATCAGGATTTGGAGTAGTCTGCGGTAAAAACCCCGGTACTACCGTTTTTACTGTTCAACGGTCGAATGGGTGCATTAACGGCTCAAAAACTAGCCGTTAACGATTTTAGTGTGGTAGTACTGCAGTACAAAGTCTAGTACTACTGTTCAGCGGTAGTACCACTCTTTTAAGGGCGGTACTACCGCTCAGCGGAAGTACCTCTCTTCTAAGGGCGGTACTTGCGCAAGCTATTTTTCAGCACACACGATACTCGGTAAAAGGTCATAACTTTTAACTCTGATGTCGGAATTGAGTGATCTTGGACTCTATTGAAAGCTTATTCAGAGTGCTACACAACCCACCTGATTGCATGATCTCAAACACATAAATCAATAAAAAAAAGTATAAGAATTTCAAATAGTCACAACCATGGTCTAAGTCCATGGAAATAGCAACAAGCAATCTTAAACCATATCAAGGGAACATGCATGAATCCCAACAGTATGCAAAACACATTTACAAACTTAAATCATGCCACAAGGAGTAGGTACATGGACTTCAGCCATTTGCAAAATACATTTGCAAAGTATAGTCACATGCTACGAGGATTAAACGTATGAGCCTCAACTATTTACAAAACACATTTGCAAATAATAGCATCATGCCACAGAGAGCTAGAGCAAGCGAGATTGAGCTATCAACACATGATGAGACTCAAACTACTAGACAATATCCCTCTTAATAGTACGATAACCTATGCTAGCAATTCGGTCTTCTAACCAAACACCAAGACCGGTAAAAAAAACTAGGAACACATCCTTAGCCCTAGCTAGTCATACCTTTGCCTTGAGCTTCCTCTTGAAGCTTGATGACGCACATCTTTACTTCAAGTCCAGGTCATTATCATGATATGCATCAACCCATGATGCATCCTTTATTACTCCTCCATCAACATGCTCCAAAAGGTGTCTTTCTGTAAAATACATGTCGCTCTTTGATCGGTCGAACCGGGTTGCGGTAGTTCCACACAATGAACTCCGGTCATACCGCTGTGCGGTAGTTCCGTCAAATGAACTCTGGTACTACCACCTTCCAAGTCCGAACATTCATCCGAGTACGTTCGGACCACCCGATCGGACTACCGCACATCGATAGTATTGCCATATGAAAACTGGTACTACCGCACACCGGTAGTACCGCTTAACAAATGTGGTCGCATCGATTTCCACCAAGTTCTTCCAAAAGCTATTCGAAATGCAATGCAGCACTCCTTTGTCTTGAGCCATGTAGATCTTTTATTACCTGTGCATTTCCTTTCCATGTCTTCATTCAAACTCCGGGACTAAGCTTCTAAAACATCTTTGCACACACATTAGTCCCATAACACAATTACAAATAATTAAATAAAAAGCAATTTGAGTATATATGAACTACACAAGTTTTATATACTCAAAAGATATGTTTTAAAGTAGAGATCCCCAATATATGTGGATAAAGAAATATGGATCAATACTAATGAAACCACAAAACATAGAATGAACTCCCCCTAAATGTGTGCATACACGGATGTGTAAAAAAACATATGCACATATTCCAATTAGCCTTTTAGCGGAGTTCAACCTATACTTTGCATTCGAGGAATGCAACAAGATATAATAATATGATGTTGAAAGCATACCTCCATGATTTTCACCTTTTATCCAAATGAGACTAAACAATAGTTATATCAATAAAAGTGTTAGTCTCACATATACATTTATCATTAATCACTAAAATAATCCATTAACTCATAATAGTGGATCTAGATTCTTCAACAATACTCCAGGCCATCACGTTCAAGGCCAAGATAAGTACGGTACCCGTTTTCTGGGACATGGTAGACACCCTAGATCTCTTGCTAACCGTAATAATTCGTCGCAGTATACGGCAATGTGTTGGTCCTTATGCAGGTTGCAAAGCCTTTTCTCCTGGACTAAGAGATGTTATCCGGCCGAAGAAGTTCACAATAGGGAGTATAGAAAATTTTGACGGACACATAATCCATCGAGTTTTTCCAAGTCTATACTACCACCATTCAAGCCGCTAGAGGCGATGACAAGGTAATGGCTAATTATTTGCCCACGATTCTAAAAGGTTCCACCAGACTTGGTTGTTCGATCAACCTAAGGGATCCATATAAAGCGGGAGATGCTTTGTAATGCACCGCAAAATAACTTCAAAAGTTTTTATGCAAAACCAGGGAAGGAGGATGATTTGCATCAGCACCGCCAAACCCCCGATGAAAATTTATATCAGTTTGTAAAGCGTTTCATAGAAGTCTGTAATACTATACCAAATATTTTTGGTGACTCTGTGATTCGAGCTTTTAAACAGACGGTAAGATATCAAAGGTTCACGAAAGACCTCAACATCAACCCATCTAGGACCGTGTCAGAACTCTTCGACCTGGCTAATCAATACTCCAATGCCTTCACCAAGTAGGACGTCCCTAAAGGTATGTCTATTTCTTGTAAATTTCCTTTAGTAGTTTCTCCTACCATAAGTAATTGCAGAGTAGGGAGAATATTGATAAATAGCGGTAGTTCTTTAGATCTGTTATTTATTAATACTTTAGATGAAATGCAAATTCCTCGTTCTAAGATTAAACCAATGACAAGTCCCTTCTATGGGATAGTGCCAGGTATGTCTGTTATACCTATATGGCAAGTAGTGTTACTAGTAACATTCGGTACTGTTGCCAACTTTTGAATTGAATTAATTACTTTCAAAGTAGTTGATTTCGAGTCTGCATATAATGCCATTTTAGGTAGACAATCTCTAACAAAGTTCATGCAGCTACACACCATGCCTACAAGAAGATCAAAATCCCAGGGCCAAAAGGCATAATTATGGTGCAAGGTGATCAAGCCATCGCACTTTCATGTGATCGTAAGTCGCTAGAGCTTGTTGATCAACTACCTCCAAAAGATCTTACTTTAGAGGATAAAATAGGGAAGGCCGTGAAAATCAAGGCAACTCCTCATCCCAATGAGCAAGTAAAGATAGTACCACTCAGCCCCGATGACCAATCCAAGATGGTCCGGATTGGCACAAGATTAACTGAGAAATAGGAAGACGAGCTCCTCACCTTCATCCGGGCCAACTTGGATGTCTTTGCGTGGAAGCCATCTGACATGCCCAGGGTCCCAAGAGAGGTAATTGAACACAGGTTAGCCATTCAGCCTGAGAAAAAACCAGTCAAGCAAACACTGAGACGCTTCGTCCTGGATCATCAAGAGGCCATCAGAGTAGAGCTAGATAAGCTCCTTGAAGCTGGCTTCATTTGTGAAGTAGATCACCCCAAGTGGCTCGTGAATCTAGTCCTAGACAAGAAATCTAACGATAAGTGGCGCATGTGTCGCGACACCGGGGCAGAGGACCTCGGGACCTCACTGTGTAAACCACACTAGTCCCATGATCAGTGGCTAGTGTATACAATCAAACAAGAGATGGTACCACATCCATACAACATCACTATATTAACAAAATTTGAGTTAATTACAAAAGGGCGCAAGAACAAAAACAAAAAAAGCAAAAACAAAAGAAGCAGTCAGAGCCACCGATTCGCCACGGGCTATTGGTGAGGCGCACCTAGTCGTCCAAGACCTCCGGTCCTCTGCGTGAGCCTCTTCACCACTTGTGAACAAGCAAGAGTAAGCACAACAACCGTGCTCTCAAGTCACACCCGTCAAGTAACAGATTGATGCATGCAAGGGCATAACAAAAGGAAGACTTATAGAGTTAGTTTGCATAAAGTCAAGTTTCTTTCCAAATATTTGTACTAAGTTCTAAAGCAGTCTAAACCATAACTAAAATTTATTTTCCCAAGCACAAGTTTTATAGTTAGATAATATTCATCAATAAGTGGTGAAGGATATCCTCCTATCACAAGGCTGCCCACCGAAAACCCATTTGGATAGAGATCCAAAACCATTTAAGCAAGTCTTTTGAAAACAAAACTAGAAATCTAACTTGGAGCAGCTTTGTCAGTATGACCATGACCGTGGACACGGCTATTCGAATAGTCTTACACTCTGCAGAGGTTGTACAGCTTTACCCACACGACACGACCTCTCTAGTTTGTTTGGCATCCGTCAATACCACCGCTCAGTTCCTTAGGTGAGCAGTCTAGAGCTCGTGATAAGGCCTTTACAATGCCTCGTCCCACCGCAGTCCCCCCACGCTAAGGTTTCGCTTCCTTTGGACTAACCATCCGTCGGATTCAAGCCACCTCTTGCGCTAGGTGGGAATGTAAAGAAGTAGGTCATGAAAGACCACCCAAACAACCGGATGGAACGACCACAGTGAGACATTGCAAATTACTTAGCTAGGTCCTACCCACTCAGAACATGTGGTAGTATAGGAAGGTATAGCAAAATACACTCAAAGACCGGTCCTTAACTGACCTAGGCGACAACCAAAAGAACCCTGGGCATCAACCATAGAAATGGATCGATCTCGTGCATGAACATGCACCCATCCAAACATCCATTTCGCCTAAGTCAAAACTAGTTTTTATTTTGTTTTACCACATTTAAAACATTTTAGAAAAACTCACGAGATCGACCATACCGTAGCAACGATTGAAAATAGAGTTGAGCTCTTGGTTAACTTCCCCAAATCAAAGATTTTTTAGCTCAACTTCGGCTAAGCATAGATTTTTGTAACATGTTCTAGTTCATACTAATGTACCAACTAGCTTTTCACTAAGGTATCAAGGGAGGTCCAAATGATGTTCAAGTCTAGGTGTACAAAGGAATTAGGAATAACTATCAAGTTAAAACAGGGATTTAAAGTACTTTGAATTGAAATACGCATGCAGTAGTAATTTAAAACAAAAGGTACATAATTTGAAATACTTGGTGCAATATGATCAAGAGTATGACTTGCCTTGCTCGAAAGCTTATGGATCTACTTCTTAGCGAACTCGCTTCCCTGGCGTCGTCGAACTCTACACGGAGGCGAGCAGGATCAAATAAAGCTCACATAAAGATCCAAATAAAATCCAACTCAAAAAACTTTAGAGAAGGAGGTCCAACGGAAAGAGCTGCGAGACGAGAGCAAAAGAGCGGAAGTGCTAAGGTGAAAGCGAATGGAGTGGAAAAGGGAAAAGGCTCCCTGGTACGCTATATACAGAGGAGGTAGGAGAGCTGGGTGACAAGGATATAGCGACGGGATTCACGGTGGCGTAGCACACGCACACAGCCGGAAGGTGAGCAAGGGGACGGGAGCAGGTAAGGGAGGAGACAAGAGGGGGAAATGGGTACAACAGAGGTGACTGCATTTAATGTGATGCAACAGCATTTAATGCGTGAAGACTTCTGCAGCAAACGTGCAAGATAGGGAAAGTGAACAAGGCTAGATGAAACAGAGAGGTTGGTCAAGGTCAAATGGGAGGTGTGACCAAGAGCGAGGTCTCATCAAAAGGGTGGACCCTAGGAGGAGGTCCTGAGGAGGAGGTGGTCTTTGCAAAAAGTACGGTCGCGACCGAGAGGGTCGTCTTTGCAAAAAAAGGGATGTTGCAACCAAAAGAGTAGTCTCGCAAAGGGCGATGGCACCGAGAGGGTGGTCTAGGGGATGAAGACCATTCGATTCTGATCGAACAACTCGCAAGGATTGGGAACGTTTAGACTGAGCAAACACGCAAATGAGATCGGGCCCTTCATACTCGATCGAACGACTTGCATGGATTGAAGGCGTAGGCGTGCGGGAGGAGGAACGGACAGAGAATGGGGAACTAAAAACCAGAGAACTCCAACAACTCAAGATAAACCAAACCGAATTAATTGAAGTTTGATTAATTCATATTAAGATGCTTCCTAACTCCAAAATCTCTATGTTAAGCTTTAGCAATTCACAAAACCAAATAGTTCTTTTTATTTTGAAAACTTTAAAAAGGCTCAGAAAAGCAGGGTGTTACATACCTATCCCACTTAAGGGAATCTCGACCCTAAGATTCAGACTTGGCCAGCAAAAAGGTGGGGATACTCGGCCTTCAGATCTTCTTCTCGCTCCCAGGAGGCTTCTTCTTCTGAGTGATTACTCCACTGGACTTTGCACGAACGGATGAACTTGCTTCTTGTAACATGCTCTACAACATCAAGAATCTTGATTGGTTGCTCCACATAGGTGAGGTCTTCTTGAAGGTCGATGCTCTCTAGCGCAGCTTGCTCTGTTAGAACTCGGAGACACTTCTTGAGTTGCGAGACGTGGAAGACGTCATGCACTACCGACAAGGAGGTTGGTAGCTCCAACTGATTAGCGACTTCACCTCTTCTTCCCAAAATCTTGTAAGGTCCAACAATGATGAGGACATCAACCCTTCGGATATGACCACTACTCCACCTCCAACCGGGCGATTCGACTGCCATGGATTCGGTTGCGTCAAGCATTACTCCAACGCACCGACGAATTTACGTCACTTATACCTGGTGCTGCGATACCTCACATTGGGCCGAGGGTCTTGTATTTGTATCAATTATTTGGCTCAAAGGGAAGCCACCACTCTAGGTTATCCGGACCGGCCACCTCCTTGGCCTATTTGGGCCGCCTCCACCCGAGTCGGACATACTATTCATGATTATTGTTCACATGAACAGTAACCCCCCATGAATAGTACCACATTGCTAGCTATTAGACATTTGCGGCTCCCCCTCCCCTATATAAGGAGGCCTCACCCCTTTAGTTTTTCTTGGATTTTGTTTAGTTAAAAGTTAGCTTCTATGCAACTTCGTGTATTGGCTTGTGTCGACTAGACCAACCATAATACCGCTTCGAAATCCCAATTTATCAAATATTTCATTCATATTCGCAATTTTAGATTGCTTATTTATCTTGTTCTTGCGTGCTTCTTCGGTGTATGCAGGAATCGACCCGTGGTCGAGTCAACCGAGTATTCGCACGGTTGATAACGACTTGTCAATCGATTCAGCGATTGTGTGGTTTCGAGCCTTGCGTGTTCGTAGCCAGGATTGTGAGAGTTGAGCGACGACTACCGAATTTATCGTTCTCATTGAAAGATCGGGCCAACAATCAGACCTTCGGGTTCATCAAACAAACCTTGGTGCGAGCTTTCCCTTGGTTTGAAATCTTCTTACTCCTCTGAGTGGAGTTACTCTAAGATAAATAAAATCACCTATCTCAAAGGAAAGCTCTCTGCAACGATTGTTAGCATAGCTCTTTTGTCGGGATTGAGCCACTCTCAATCGTTCTCTTATCAACCTTACTTTACTATCAGCATCCTTTATCAAATCAGGTCCAAAGAACTGATGCTCCCTGACTTGATCCCAAAGGAGAGGGGTTCTACACTGTCTACCATTCAACGCTTCAAAGGGAGATATTTGCAAACTAGCTTGATAGTTGTTGTTGTAAGAGAACTCTGTATAAGGAAGATTCTGGTCCCAACTCTTCCCAAAGTCTAGCGCACAAGCTCTCAAAGATGTCTTCCGAACTGGTTCACACGCTCTGTCTATCCATCGGTTTGGGGATGATACGTCGTACTAAAGTTGAGTCTTGTCTCAAGGCTTCATGCAAGCTCTTCCAAAATCTGGACGTGAACTGTGAACCTCTATCCGACACTATCCTTTTGGGCACTCCATGCAGACAAATAATTCAGGACATGTACAGCTCTGCCAACTTACTGCTCTGGTAGGTGGTCTTGACGAGGATGAAGTGTGCCACTTTGGTCAAACGGTCGATCACGACCCAGATGGAGTCGTAACCCGATTGGGTCCTAGGTAATCCCGTGATGAAGTCCATACCGACTTGCTCCCACTTCCACTCGAGAATTGGCAAAGGCTGCAATAGACCAACTGGTCTTTGGTGCTCTTCCTTGACCCTTTGGAATACGTCACAATGTGCCACGAACTCAGCGATTTCTTGCTTCATACTGACCCGCCAATACTTTTCCTTGAGGTCCTAGTACATCTTGGTACTTCCTAGGTGGATAGAGTAAGGTGATTCATGAACTTCCTTCAGAATCAGCTGTTTTGTTTCTTGGTGGTCGAGCACACAGATACGGCTGCCGAACCACACGGTGCGTTGCTCATCCTCAGCAAAACCTAGGGCTTTGCCTCTTCTCATGTTCTTTCTGATCTCCTGGATGTCTTCATCTTAATTCTAATGCTCCCTGATCTGACTCTGCACGGTTGGCTCAACTTCCAACGTGTTTACACAACCTTGGTTAACAATTTCTAAGTTCAGACGCCTCAGCTCTTCATTCAACCTTGGCTGCCTAGCTTGCACCAACATGGTGTTGCAATACCCTTTTTGGCTTAGGGTATCTGCCACCACATTTGCTTTACCACGATGGTAATGGATTCTGATGTCATAATACTTTATGAGCTCTAACCATCTTCTTTATCTGAGGTTGAGTTCCGACCGAGTGAAGATGTACTTCAAGCTCTTGTGATCCGTGAAAATCTCGTAGCGATTACCGATGAGGTAATGCCGCCAAATTTTCTAGACATGGACAATAGCACCTAGCTCCAAATCATGCATCGGGTAGTTCCCTTCATGATGCTTCAACTGGCGAGACGCACAAGCTACAACCCTTCCTTCTTGCATTAGCACACAACCGAGTCTCTAACAAGAGGCGTCACAAAAGACTTCAAAATCCTTGCGGACGTCTGGCAAAACCAACACTGGGGCAGTGGTTAAGCACTTCTTCAATTCTAGGAAACTCTGCTCACAATCCGAGGTCCAAGCAAACTTATTTTCCTTCTTCAACAGCTGAGTGAGAGGTCTTGTTATCTTGGAGAAACCTTCTATGAATCAGCGGTAGTATCCTACCATTCCCAAAAACTTCTAATTTGAGGCATCGACTTGGGTGACTCCCAATTGAGCATATCCTGAACCTTGCTGGAGTTGACAGCAACTCCTTCTACAGACAAGATGTCACCCAAGAAGATAACTTTCTTCATCCAAAACTTGCACTTGTTGAACTTGGCAAAGAGTTTATGATCTCTAAGCTTATATAGGACCAACCGAATGTGCTCTTCATGGTCTTCTTCACTCTTGGAATACAGTAGGATATCGTCAATAAAGATAATAGTGAACTTATCCAAATACTCTATGAATACTTTATTCATCAAGTCCATAAAGTAAGCAGGAGCATTGGTCAATCCAAAGGACATGACCGTATACCCATACAATATATAACGGCTTGAGAAGGCTATCTTGGGGATATACTCCTTATGAATCTTCAATTGGTGGTAGCCTGACCTCAAATCTATCTTCAAGAATACTCCAGCTCCCTTTAACTGGTCAAACAAATCATCAATCCTGGGTAAAGGATACTTGTTCTTGATGGTAACTTCATTGAGCGAATGGTAGTACACACACATTCGTTGGGTACCATCCTTCTTGGCAACGAAGATCACTGGAGCTCCCCAAGGGGAAGAACTTGGTCTAACAAAACCTTTAACTTGTATCTCCAATCTGCTTCTTCAGTTCGACTAAGTCGTCAACCAGAAAACGGTAGGGTCTTTTGGAGATTGGTGTTGTTCCTGGGACTAGGTTGATGATGAACTCTAATTCTCTCTCAGGTGGCATTCTTGGTAGTTCTTCAGGGAACACATCCGGGTACTCATTGACCAGTGGGAGGTCCTCTAGCTTTGCTTCCTTCAGATTGGTCAGTGAAGGACCTTCTCTAACAGAGGTCTCGAGTCTGAATTCAACTTGAACTCCTTACTCATTGGTGAGTGTGATAGATTTATTGGCACAGTCTATTCGACCTTGATTCTTGGCTAGCCAATCCATTCTAAGAATCACATCTAAACCTTGGGAGTGTAACACTATAAGGTCTGCAAAGAAGGGTACTCCTGATATTTCCAAGGTAAGGTTTGGGCATAGTGAACTAGTCCTCATTTTTGAGCCTAGAGAATGGATTAACATAGGGTTAACTAAAGGGGAGATAGATAGTCCATATTTACTCACAAACTTGTTGGAAACAAAAGAATGCGAAGCTCCAGAATAAGAAAGAACTTATGCTGGTATGGAATTGACAAGGAACGTATCAAGGACCACATCTAGTGCGGCCTGAGCTTCCTCGGCTGTGACGTGATTCACACATCCTCTGATGTACTAGATTGAGGGCTTCACCACCTAGGTCTTTGCTAGATCTTTGGGACTCCACGGCCGAGCACAGTGGGCTGCTTGGTTCTTGCTTCTTGGTACTTATTGTCATAGTGCCCCACTTTGTTGTAATGAAAATAGGTGACTCCCGCTGTGGAGATCGTGGGTGACTTCTTCTGGTACTGAACTCCTAGAGCAGTCACACGAGGACTGGGGTTGCTAGGATGTCTGGTTGGCACAGGCGTCCTAGACAGAGAGGAGGTCATGACTCTCCCCTGCTGAGGTGGCTGGGGTTGGGAAGTCCTGGGCTTAAGAAAGCCCCTAGAGTTGAACCTCTGAGCTACCTGCCTTCTCTCGCGACTTTCCATCTGGAGGTGCTTGCCCCCCTGGCTAATAGCTTTGCTCACAAGCTACTGAAAGTCGGGTAGTCTTGAGCGATGAGTTGGACTGAGAGGTCATCGTTGAACCATTCCAGGAAACGTTCTTGTTTGGCTTCATCGGTTGCCATGTCTTCTGGTACATAGCAAGCCAACTGGCTGAACATGTGCAAATAGTCGTTGACTGAGCGGCTGCCTTGGCGCAAGGTGCAGAATTCCTTCTTCTTCAAGGTCATCACACCGGGTGGGATGTGTGCACGGCGGAAAGCCTACACAAACTCATCCCAAGAGATGGTTTGAGCATTAGCGTGGGACTGGGTGAAGTTGTCCCACCACTTGGGACTGGTCCGATTCGGTGGCGAGAGGCAAATAGGACTCTCTCCCGATCAGAGCACTAGATCATGTCCAGTTTCCTATTGATGGCCCTGAGCCAATCGTCAGCCTCCAGTGGCTCAATGCTGCTGGAGAATGTCAGTGGCCGCATCCTCATGAACACCGAGATGTCGACCCTCAGAGGAGGTGGAGCGAAGGCTGGAGGTTGCTGCCACTACTCATTGTTGCTGCTGCTTGCAGGTGTTGTTGATCGACTGGGCAAGCAAGTTGATCAACTGCCTTGGTTGGCCATCATCTGGTTTCAGTCGTGTCCTTCAGCTGGAGGAGCTAGTGGTGGGAGAGGGTTCTCTGGATCACCCTCGATTCCTCTGTCCTGACTGCTGGTGTTGCTACTGCCATTGCGCTTTGTCACCATCTGCCAGAACAACAAGGACTTAGGAAAGAGAGGAGAAACTAAGGGGAGAGGAGCGAAACAACCAACCACGCAAAACCAACCAACTCAAAAGCTTTTCCAAATAACTCTAATAGCTTTAACCTATGCTCTATTCGATACTCACAGTCTGGGTACTTCTGGGACAGCGAGGTCTTCTTGACAACTTCAAGTCTTGAGGTCTTGATCACTAGGACTGAACCGAGGGACCCACTAAAGAAAGTTATAGGGGGAAAAGGATCCATTTAACTCTGTAAAATGGTGAGGAGAGATAATTAGGTAAGAAAGAATCGCTATAAGGGGTAAGGGTAGGTAGATGACTAAGATGAGGAGAGAACAATTTATTTTTCTTGTTACAGAAAATAAGTTTTGAGGTCTTCAACTAACGGCCATTCTACTAGGTTGCGACCTACAGTCGAGATGGCTCTAATACCACTTCTTGTCGCGACCCCGGTGCAGAGGACCCCGGGACATCACTGTGTAAACCACACTAGTCCCATGATCAGTGGCTAGTGTACACAATCAAACAAGAGATGATATCATATCCATACAATGTCACTATATTAACAAAATTTGAGTTGATTACAATAGAGCACAAGACCAAAAGCAAAAAATAGCGGAAACAAAAGAACAGGTCGTAGCCACCCGATTCGCCACAGGCTATCGGTTGGGGGCTCATTCTAGTCGTCCAGGACCTCCTGGTCCTCTGCGTAGGCCTCTTCACCTGCTTGTCAACAAGCAAGAGTGAGCACAACAACCGTGCTCGCAAGTCACAAGCAGATTGATGCATGCAAGGGTATAACAAAAGGAAGGCTTATAGAGTTAGTTTGCATAAAGCCAAATTTCTTTCTAAATATTTGTACTAAGTTCCAAAGCAGTCTAAACCATAACTAAAATTCATTTTTCTAAGCACAAGTTTTATAGTTAGATAACATTCATCAACAAATAGTGAAGGATATCCTCCTATCACAAGGCTGCCCGCCGAAAACCGATTTGTATAGAGATCCAAAACCATTTAAGCAAGTCTTTTGAAAACAAAAATCAAAAATCTAACTTGGAGCAGCTTTGCCAGCATGTCCATGACCATGGACACGGCTATTCGAATAGTTTTACACTCTACAGAGGTTGTACAACTTTACTTACACGACACAACCTCTCTAGTTTGTTTGGTATCCATCGATACCACCGCTCACTTCCTTAGGTAAGCAGTCTAGAGTTCGTGACAAGGCCTTTACAATGTACCGTCCCACCGCAGTCCCCCCTCGCTAAGGTTTTGCTTCCTTCAGACTAGCCATCCGCTAGATTCAAGCCCCCTCTTGTGCCAGGTGGGAATGTAAAGAAGTAGGTCATAAAAGACCACCCACACAACCGGATGGAACGACCATGGTGAGACATTACAAATTAGTTAGCTAGGTCATGCTCACTCAGAACATGTGGTAGTATGGGAAAGCATAGCAAAATACACTCGAAGACTGGTCCTTAACTGACCTAGGCGACAACCAAAAGAACCCTAGGCATCGACCATATAAATGGATCGATCCTGTGCATGAACATGCACCCATCCAAATATCCATTTCGCCCAAGTCCAAACCAATTTTTATTTTGTTTTACCACATTTAAAATATTTCAGAAAAACTTCATAGTACTGACCATACCATTGCAACGATTGAAAACAGAGTTGAGCTTTTGGTTAACTTCCCCAAATCAAAGATTTTTAAGCTAAGCTTCGGCTAAGCATAGATTTTTGCAACATATTCTAGTTCATACTAATATACCAACTGGCTTTTCACTAAGGTATCAAGGGAGGTCCAAATGACATTCAAGTCTGGGTGTACAAAGGAATTGGGAATAACTATCAAGTTAAAACATGGATTTAAAGTACTTTGAATTGAAATACGTATGCAGTAGTAATTTAAAACAAAAGGTAAATAATTTGAAATATTGGGTGCAATATTATCAATAGTATGACTTGCCTTGCTCGAAAGCTTGCGGATCTACTTCTTTAGCGAACTCTGCTTCCCCGACGTCGTCGAACTCTACACAGGAGAACAGAGCAGGATCAAATAAAGATCCAAATAAAATCCAACTCAAAAGGCTTTAGAGAAGGAGGTCCAACGAAAAGTGCTGCGAGACGAGAGCAAAAGAGCAGAAGTGCTGAGGTGAAAGCGAATGGAGTGGAAAAGGGAAAATGCTCCCTGGTACGCTATATACAGAGGAAGTAGGAGAGCTGGGTGACAAGGATATAGCGACGGGATTCACGGTGGCATAGCACAGGCGCACGGCCAGTAGGTGAGCAAGGGGATGAGAGCAAATAAGGGAGGAGACAAGAGGGGGAGATGGGTACAACAAAGGTGACCACATTTAATGCAATGCAACAGCATTTAATACACGAAGGCTTCTGCAACAAACGTGCAAGAGGGGGAAGTGAACAAGGCTAGATGAAACAAAGAGGTTGGTCAAGGTCAAATGGGAGGTGTGACCAAGAGGGAGGTCTCACCAAAAGGGTGATCCTGAGGAGGAGGTGCTGGGGAGGAGGTGGTCTTTGCAAAAAGTGCGGTCACGACCGAGAGGGTCGTCTTTGTAAAAAGGGCTGTTGCGACCAAAAGGGTGGACATTACAAAAAGGACGGTGGCGACTGAGAGGGTGGTCTAGGGGATGAAGACAGTTCGATTCTGATCTAACGACTCGCAAGGATTGGGAACGTTCGGATTCAAGGCGCGGGCGCACGGGAGGAGGAAAGAACAGAGAAGGGGGAACTAAAGACCAGATAACTCCAACAACTCAAGATAAACCAAACATATTTAATTGAAGTTTGATTAATTCATATTAAGATGCTTCTAAACTCCAAAATCTCCAGGTTAAGATTTAGCAATTCACAAAACCAAATAGTTCTTTTTATTTTGAAAGCTTTAAAAAGGCTCAGAAAAGTAGGGTGTTAGAGCATGTGCGTTGATTTTACCAGTTTAAATACTGCTTGCCCAAAGGATGACTTCCCTTTTGCCTTGCATTGATTAGCTAGTTGATTCTACTGCGGGTTGCGAACTGATGAGTTTTCTTTATGCTTATTCTAGATACCATCAGATCAGTATGGCGAAAGAAGAGGAAGAGAAGACCCCCTTTATCACACCCTTTTGTGTCTACTTCTATGTTAAGATGTCGTTCGGGTTAAAAAAAATGCTGGAGCCACGTACCAGCGTTTAATGCAAAAAAAAGCCTGGGCATTTAAACAACAATTATTATAAATTATTGTTTAAATTGTATCCATAGCATTGGTGTGCCATGGAAGTTTATAAACGATTTTAAAATAAATAAAACAAAATAAAAGACTGGTTTAGACTTGGGCGAAATGGATAGCTGGCGAGTGCAGGTTTATGCACGGGCTCAATTCAGTGAATGTTTGGAGGCCCAGAGATTGTTTTGGAAGTCGCCTAGTCAATTAAGGACCGGTCTGCGAGATGCGGATTGCAAAGCCCTTCCGTACCACCACAAGTCTAGTGTGGGATAGACCTAGCTAACTAATTTGCCATGTTCTAATGTGGTCGTGCCATCAGGTTGTGTGAGTGTCGAATGACCTATTTTTATGTAATCCCACATGGCGCAAGAGGGGCTTATGTTCAGCGGATGGTTTAATCCAAAGGAAGTGAAACCTTAGCGGGCGGGACTACGTTGGAATGGTGCATTGTAAAGGCCTTGACACATGCTCTAGACTGCTTACCTAAGATAGTGAGCGGTGGTATCGACGGATGCCAAACAAACTAGAGATGTCGTGTCTTGTGGGTGAAGTTGTACAACCTCGGCAGAGTGTCAATCTATTCGAATAGCTGTGTCCACGGTCATGGACATGCTGAGCAAAGCCTTTCACGGAATAGACTTTGGTTTTGTTTTCAAAATGTTTTGTAAAACAATTTATGACATGGATGGGTGTCCATGAGAAAAACTTATGGGTTGGAGCCCCGGGTTGGTGCCCGTGTTTAAGTTAGTGTTAGGTTGGTGCCTACACTAGTTTTGTCATTTCAGTTAAAACTTAATTTAGATATTATAAAACTTGAGCTTTTGAACTTAATATTGTATTTAATGTCAAATGTTGTTTTTGCACAAATAACCTTATAAGCCTTCTTTTGATAATATCCATACATGCATTAACTTTGTTATTGGGTGTAACTTGCGAGCACGGTAGTTGTGCTCATACTTGCTTTATGCAAACAAATTTCAAATGAGAAGGACTTTGCTACCGGTGTGGATCTCGATGACTAGGCCGCTACCCCAGTCGATTGCCTGTGGCAGATCAGCTAGACCCTACTACATCTTCTTTGCCTTCTGTTGTGCTCTTTATTGTTGGCTCGTAAGCCTTTTTTGTAATAAACTCTGTTTATTAATAAAGTTATGTGAATTATGGATACTACCACATTTGTTTACTGTGTGGACTAGCTACCAATCATGAGACTAGTTTAGAAATACACAGAGGATTTGGGGTGTTACTCCCGGGTCCGACAATCATCGCCTTTTTTGACTTGGAGTATTGATATAGTTGGACCACTACCGCAAGCACCCAATAGGTATAAATTCATGTTTGTAGCCATTGATACATTCACTGAGAGAATAAAAGTTGGGCCAGTCGTTCATATAACGGCTGTGGTAGTAAAGAAATTCTTCATACGCAACTTTGTCATAAGATTTGGAGTACCTAGTCATCTTATCATAGACAACGGGAGCTAATTTATTAGTAACATGTTCAAAGACTATTGTGACAAAATTGGCACCAAGATTTGCTTTGCTTCGGTGGCACATCCATAGAGCAATGGAGCAGTAGAAAGGGCCAATGGTCAGATTATACAAGGTATGAAAAAGGAGAGTTTTCAATCGCCTAAAGACATGCTCAAAGACTTGGATGGATGAGCTCTTCTTTGTCCTATGGGCATTGCGCACTACTACCAGTAGAGCAACTGGTGAAACACCATTCGCACTAGTCTACGGTGCAGAAGAAGTGCTACCTAGTGAGATTCAGCTAGGTTCAACGCGTATAGACCTCCAAAATCAAGTAAATCAGGGAGAATTGCGTGAAGACGATGTCAATCTGTTGGAAGAAAGACATGATCGAGCACTATCAAAATCAGCTGCTTATCTGCAAGGGCTGAGACGCTACTACAATCAAAGAGTTCGTCCAAGAACACTTCACGTGGGTGACCTGGTCCTAAAGCGAATCCAGAACCAGACCAACTTGAATAAGTTGTCCTCTGGATGAGAGGGTCCATATATTGTAGTCTCTATCACTAGGCCAGACTTAGTTAGATTAGCCATGGAGGATGTTCGTGTTCTATCCAACACATGGAACATTAAACATCTTCGAAAATCTTATGTATAAGTATCTTTTTCAAATATTGTTTAAATAGACAATTAGACTGTCTTTTTATTGTCAATATTATCTTAATTTTTTATTCATAATTTTTTTCGTATCATCTCGCATACATGATCACCATCTTTGTGTTATTTAATCAAGTGCCTACGATTGATCAAATCTACTAATGGGTCATAGTGTCTTTACTTCTAAAATAGCCATCGATATACATTTTGGAAATGACAATTGCCTATGACCTCTTCTATAAGCCAATTCTCATTGCATAAGAGCCAAACAGCTTGACTTCATCTTCCTGAATACACGATGAGTTCGGATCATTGACTTTGTAAAGATATATTGGTCCTAAAGCATTTGTTCACATGAAACACTTCTCCTATTCTTTGGACAAAGTGTTCAGACGAGGGGCTACACATAACAAAATAAATAAATAATCTAACTTGCAAAAGAAATTCAATTTCCATACACCTAATACTTTCATCATTCCACACATTAAAAATGCTTTATCACATTATCATTGTTAATATAAGTATCAAGAAGCACTTGAGCCAGGAGTACTTGCTGCAGTGAGAGTACTTGAAGAAGTGGCAGGAGCACTAGATTTAATACTTTTGATGATCTTCTCTACTACTGGTGTAATCTTAGCTTGAGCTGCAATACCTGCTTCTTTTGTCTTGAATTTGGGCGTAGGAACAAGCTTCTGAAGATCAATAGAGTCCCCATAAAGGAGATCAATCTTCAACAAGACTCGGTTCAAAGCTTGACCCATTGGTTTCATTAAAGAGTGATACACAGTCTTCTTCATAGCAGGTATGTGCTTCTGAATGCATGGAATCTGAGTATAAATGTCAATGCTAAGTTCATCCAAGGTCATGTTGGTTGCAGGAGAAGTTACTAGCCTTTCAGCTACTCTGCGATCTCTCACAATGAAGCCGAGATCCAGAAAGGTTCCTTCCGTAACTATAGTGATCTCCTTGTCACCTCGTGGTTCACATTTTCATTTTGAAAAATTTCGCTCTGGTAAAGCACCAAATGACCAAATTTTTGGTATTTCGGTTGAATATTTTGTGATGGTCAATTCGGGTTCAAATCGAGCGCGATTGGACCGAATTTGGAACAAAATTGGAACTAATTTGGAACGAAATTGGGTGACATTGGAACAAAATTGGACCAAAATTTTAGCCCAAAAGAGAGAAATAATGCGCAAGTGAGAATTTCGATCTATCGAAATCAAATACACATCAATAGACTATCGAATCGAAATAATGTGTAAGGTTAAAAGCGGATCAACGAGCTATCGAATTGAATATTAGATCAACAATTCAACATAAAGATCTCGAGATCTCATAATTTTAGATTTGTTGCTCCTTTCACATTCGGTGCAAACACACATCAATAGGCTATCAAAATATCGAGATCAACATAAAGATTTTAGATCTCGATTTTTAGATTTGTTGCTACTGTTCCAATGGTCTTTGCTCCATTCCAATGCTCTTCTATTTGAAAAAACAAAAGGAGTGTGTGTCACATGATCCACATCCATACACATCAATACATACATTTATACACATCAATACATACATTTATACACATCAATACATATATATTACCTCTGTTCCAATGCTCTTCTAGCAAAAATCTACAAGATGGATGCAAACATATGAGACCCATGACATCAATACATATACATTAGGTTCATTCTTGTTACTTTGGTATACTTCAAGCTAGAAGAACAGGGGTTTTTGGCTGGTTCTCGGGTGTGTTTTTCTACAAGATGGATGCATACATAATATGAGACCGGACTACCTCTAGACATTCTATTCAACAATTAAGTTTCAGATTTTAGTCACAAGTCACAACTCCAATATTTTGCCCTCCAATTTCCAAATTATTCATTTATGAAATCTAATGTTCATATGTTCCCCTTTCACACTGTCCCTAGGCATTCTGTTTTCTTTATCATAAGTTCGCAGAATATTGAAAGAATATAGATCATGTCCTTTATCTTAGACAACATATTGACATAATGTTGTAATATAAATACAACCAAAAAATGAAAAGTTAAAGAGCCCCCGGCAGCCCCCACAATATCATCAATGATGACAAACAAAAAATATTCAAGTTTTGTAAATATTGAAATGGAAAGACAAACATGTAGAGCTTTAAGAACATGCTCATGAAGAATAAGAGGATAGTTTAGCCTACCCAGTGTTGAATTGTACGGAGAGGAAGGCCTTAAGAGAATAATTGCTATGAAATACCATAGCTCACTACATGTGAAATATCTTGGCTAATAAAGGCTTGAGAGGTCCTTCTTCTTCTTCTTGACTGGCTTTGACCGTTGTGGATGACGACCGTGAGCCTCTCTATCTTCTGCAATCTCCTCATATTCTTGTCCTCCACTACCATCATCATCATCATCATCATCCTTGGATGAGGTATCCTCAAATTCATCCTCTTCGTCATCGTCATCACTCTCCATAAATTCTTCCTCTCCATCCACCATTAGCATCTTTCCTTTCTTCGCCTTTTCCTTCCTTCCAGCACGAGAAAGCCTCCTCTCTGAGATCTCTCGACATATTTCATCTAGAATAACCCAAGATGGGGATACTTCCTCATCTAGAATCAGGCACGATTCACTTTGGGACTTATTAAGCCAATCCATGATTGGGTTTGATTGATCAAACAGTGCAGCATCCATCATTATTGCACATGGATCAAGGTCCTTCTCATCCTGTTCAATCTCATTTTGCTGGATGTGCAGTTTCAAATTATAATGGACATATACTAACTTATGCAGCTTCTCATAACCTAGCCGGTTTCTCACCTTGGTATGAACAAATGCGAATGTGCTCCAATTGCGCTCACACCCGCTGGATGAGACGCATTGTGAGACAATCCGTAAAGCATATTTTTGCAAGAGTTTGACTTCTCCTCCATACTGGAACCACCAGGCGGTTGCAAAATCAAAATAACACATTATTGAAGGAAAGTATTTTTCAATGGTCATTAGATCCGAATTTGTTTCACTTACTTGGGCTAACAACGGATGCTCCAAGGCGTGCCATGACACCGTCAAACTTCAACGGATGCTCCAAGGCATGAAATATCTTAAATTGAGCAAGTACTTAGACTGCAGTATGAGGTGAGTCCACTGTCCTACCTATTACATCAGTTAGTGCTTCGGCATAGTCAGCTTTGCTGCTAAAGCGGTACTTGTAGTGTCCTTCGGGATCAAGGACGGCAGCTACATGGGAAAGAAAGACAATGTGCATTAGAATGCGTGAGAATTACCTAATACATAATTTCATAAGCTTACTTTCTCATTACCTGCAACCATCATAGTATCCTCGTATAGAGAGCTAACCCTGTGGGACACCTTACTCATGTATCTATCCAAATCCTCCATCCCCTCGCCAAGATGAGCTTCCATTGCATGCGTAGCCGCCATCATCTTTGCCATGAATCCAGAAATTGTGCAAATCTTTTGTTGATCGGCAATATCGTAGTGCGGCATATAGTGGCTCCACTGTATCTAGGACCCACCTAAGCTCAGACCACCAACCACTTCTTGTTAAGTAATTTTCTACGTAATCATAGTTAGGATCACTTTTCCAATCGTTGTCCCTCCACTCTTCGACACCATCCATTGCGGAACTTGTCTTTCCTATCCTAGAAACTTTGAAGAAAAATAAATCAGTTCCAAAGCAGGTGGCATTGGTTCGGATCAACTCTCCGCCAATCTTCTTCCTCATCTCGTCGTGCAACTTTGTTGCGGTTGTAGAAGAATCTATAAATCCGTTGGTCACTTTTGACCACACTAGCAACCTCACGAATTTACCTATGTCCTTCAACATAAGGTTGATAGTGTGAGCGCACATGGCTGCCAAAAATGTTTGGGTACTGCAGATGAGCTTGGCACATGCTTTCTTGTAATTCGATCCATTGTCGGTGACAATTTGCACAACTAACTTATGGACAATCTCATCAACCATCATCTTAATCTCCGTGTAAATAAAATTTGCATGGGAAAGGAAGACAAGATAAATTATAGCACATGAGAATGAACAATAAATATAATTGCTAGTATCTCTCTCATTACGCATTCGGATTTTTCCACTTGCATTGTGGACTTATAGAAGAACATATTCTCATTGCAAGACACCATGAAATTGATGATGCTCATGGGGTTGGTCTGTCCATGAGTAGCACATGTGATCACACCAAATTGATCCTAATCCTTTTAAATTTCTCAACATACACCTCCAAATCCTTATAGTTGGCTTGCAAGTATGTCCCATCAATTTCAAGTGCCTTTAGGAGGTGCACCACCATACCTTCCTCTTGAGTCACCCTCAATCGCTCGAAAGTGAGGCGGTTGGCTTTACGACCAGCGATGTCATTGGCATGAAACCACTTTGCCCAAGCTTGGCCAAGTTTTCTTCGATCCTTCTTTATCATGGTGTCAATCCTAGTCGGATGGGCCCTTTGCTACGTGCCAAATGTGAATCAAGCGAGTAAGAAGCACTACCACTACGACCAACCCCTGCACTGTGAAGCATTCTGACGAGTCGGGTTTCACTAGCACCACTACCAACACAACTACCACTCCCACTCCCACTCCCACTCCTAGAGCCATGCACAAATGTGCTACCCATCCTCTCCACTACATGCCAAAGTTGAATATCTCTCAATGATCTCGACATAGCCAACTGCACTCGGCCCTCTTCATCACTAGGCACATCAATTACTTCATTTTCCTCTAATTCGTGCATAAGTTCATCTTTGAATCTAAGTTTGCTCTCCTTGAGTTCTCTTCTCTTTTGCTTCCCACTATTCTGAGACTTCCTCATTGCAATCCGCACTTCTCGCGGCACATGTTCACAAGATCTCACTTCACCTTTGTCGAACCCGGGAGCGAAGGATCCCGAATTCTCTGTGTTCATACACCGGTCCATGATTTCCAGTGTACACAGTCTTTACAAAAATGGATATCACATTCATATCACGAAATCGTAAATAACATTAAGTAAAGAATTGTTTAATACAAATGAGTCTGAACAACAATATCAAATGTCAAATGAATAACACAGCGGAAACATAATAATAGAGGTGAGCCACATGATGCGCCACAGGCAATCGTCTGGGTCGAAGGCCTACTCGTCCTGATCCTCACCGTCGGAGAAGAAGTCTTCTCCTGAATAAGATTTATTCAGCAAGAGTGAGCACAACTACCGTGCTCGCAAGCTACACCCAATATTGAATGGAAATGCATGCATAAGGTGTCAAATGAGTATGGCAGGGGTTGTTTTGCGTAAAGCAACATTTTCAGTTTAAATATCCATAATAATTTCTAAGGCAGTTTTATACCATGACAAAATTCATATTTTAAAATGATGATGTTATAATATGGATAACCTCCAATGATTAAGTGAAGGATCCCCTCCTAACACTTGGCTTCTCGCCCAACTTTTCATAAGGATTAACCATCCTCAACATTTAATAAAGCATTTAAAAACCAAAAATAATTCTAACTTTAAGTGGCTCTGCTAGCATGTCCATGACCGCGGACGCGGCTATTCGAATAGTTTCTACTCTGCAGAGTTGGTACAACTTTACCCACACGAGGTGACATGCTAGTTATGTCGGCCAATACACGCTTCCGTAGGCGTGTGACTGAGCAATTACCATGAGGCCTTTATAATGTCCTGTCCTAGTGTACTCATGCCCGCTAAGGCTTCGCCCCTTTGGACTAACCGTTCTCCGGAAGCCCCCTCTTGCGCCAAGTGGGAATAAAAGTCTAACCGACACCCACATAATCAACATGATATAAATACACTAGAACATCACAAATTAATTAGCCAAATCCTGCCCATACAGGACATGTGGTAGTACGGTAAGGCATAGCATTAAGCGGCTCAAAGACCGGTCCTCAATTGACTTGGGCATCATTCCTACTAACTGTGGGCCTTAATCTTAACCAGATCAATCCCGTGCATAAACCTGCACCCACCATTCCGACCATTTCGCCCAAGTCCAAACCCATTTTTGATTTTATTTTGAATAAAACTCTCTTTATAAATCCATGTGGTCAAACAATACCACAATGTCAAGTTCGAAACAAATTTGTAAGAAATTTGGTTAAACCCTCCCAAATTCTTTAAGTGTGAACTAAGCCAGGCTAAGCATATGTCTAGTTTTGATAATATTTTGTCTATGGTGTCAAGGTAGTCAAGTACAATATTCAAATTTGCCATCCAATTAAACATGGGAGTAACTATATATAAAACAGGATATTAAAATATTTATACAAACATATGCATGCATTAAATAATTAAAAAGCTAAAATTAACTTAAAATACTAGGGGCAATATGGTTAATGGTGTAACTTGCCTTCGTTGATGTCTTGGAATTATAGGTCTTCAGATTGGTCGAACTCTTCGGAGTCATCGAAGTCTATTCGCGAAAATACGACAAATTCAAATTCAAATTCAAAATCATAGTTCAAATTAACTCCAAATTGAAATATTTTGGTTTAGTTAGCTAGATTATGATTTTATATAAATTTTGCAACTTGAATCACCCAATTTGGAGTTCGAGATGCAAAAGTGATGAATTTTGAAGTTTAAATCTATTTAAAACCTAATTTGAGTTTATTAGATTTTCTGATTTATTTTTCTAAAGGAAATTATAGTTATTACGCAATGATGACGTCGCGTGATATTTGAATTAAAAGAATTAAAAATAAAATTCTGACAAGTGGGCCCCACGTGTCATAGACACGGTCCACAGCGGACTGGGCTTATGGGCTGAGTTGGCGGCGCGGGGGTGATGTGGCGCCACGCAAGCGGTGAGGTGGCGGACACGCGCGATGTGGCGCCGACGTGTCTTCGCGGTGGCGGCCGCGTGGCGATGCCACGGTGGCACAAAGCCGGCGGGCTCTCAGCCCTAAGGTCGCCGGCGCTGGTCGCCACGGCTACGGCCGGCGAGGGAAGCAAAAGGGCGAGGAGAGTGCGGGGAGTGCAATGCTTACCGTGGCAGCGCAAATGCGTGGAAGTAACGCCAGCGGCGAGGTGAGAGGCGGCGGCGCAAGACGGCTCACGGCGGCGCGGGGGCTCGGGCGGTGCTTCGGCGACGCGGGTGCGCGCACGGGGTGTGCCGCGACGAGGCGATGACGACGGTGTGGACGACGACGGCGACGGGGAGGTGAAAGCGGCGCTAGAGGCGGCGGAGACTCACGGCGACCGGCGGCGAAAACTCCAGATTACGGCGAAGTGGAGAGGGGAGAGGCCAAGTGAATGGTGGCGGCGAGTTGGGGTGGTGAAGGCGCACCCAGGGCGCCTTTAAATAGGCCGAGGGCGAGATCGTGGGAGAAGATCGTGCGCGCGGGCTCGACGGCGGCGGTTCGGGCGCGCGGGCGAGTCGGGGAAAAACCAGAGTGAGGTGGGGACAAGGAGGGGCGTGGCGGTTGGGCATGCGGTCGTGTCTGCGTGTGTGGCGGGAAGCGGAGGCGTCAGGCGCGATTGCGGAGTTGGTGCGCCGAAAATGGCGGAGGCGGCGGGCGCTGTGCGAGGAAGAAAGGGAGGAGGAAGAAAGGTGCGGGCGGGTCCACCTGGCGGCGAGGGGGCGGAGGCTGGCGGGTGGGGCCGGGGAGTGAGGGAGAGAGAGAGAGCGGGCGGTCCAAATGGGCCGGAGCGGGAGGAGGTTTTAGGCCGAGGCCTTTGGGTTTCGGCCCAAGGCTATTTTTTATTTTTCTTTTGCTTTACTATTTGTTTAAATTCTGATAATTCATTTAGGCTTTAGAAAATAGTAAAATAATTCTAATAATTATGGAAAAATTTACATAAATTCCCATGATCATTTTGGACTTAATAAAATTATTTCCAACTTAATGTTGGCTTTTCACTTTGCAAATAAATTTGCTTTGACTTTAAAATATTTATAAAAAGCTTTTTAAAATTTCAAAAAATTCCACAAAAATACATAAATTTTAATTTTTACTGAAATTTGAAAATTGGGCTGTTACAACCTTCTATTCCACCCAGATGCTCCCTCAGCCGGGTTGCACCTCCATCTTTCTTCGTCAATGAGCAGTAATGACATATGAAGCCTTGTGTACTAATTCTGGTAGCATGATTCCAAACATTGTTAATATCTGTAGCAACACAGATCAATAGTTTACTACTACAGTTATATGGGAAATGAAACATTTGGTACACTATAATTCATGCAATCTGAATTCAATTTGCACTCATAGTGTTCACCCCACAAGCATTGAAGTGAATCAACTAAGCTATACAATAGCACTATCTGCTATATTTTACACAGTAATCCAACAACAAGCTACAGATATAGATATCGACATCAAGATGATGGCTTCACTAATCTTTTCCTCACATCAAGATTGGCTTCACCAAGACACTAACCAAATCTTTTCTCACATGAAAGCAATGAAGCATACGGCATACCTTCCACAGAACAAGGAGTCGGTGCAGCTGAAGCAGTGGCGCTGCCAACCTCCCTGCCGGTGGCACTGCCCCTACTGCTCCAGGTGCCTACATCCATGCCAACCTCCCTGTCGCCACGGCTTGCGCCAGCCATGACCTGGCCACCTGGAGGGGAAAAGGGAGACGAGTCACGAGCGAAAGGGGAGAGTGGGACTGTGGGAGGCATCAGCGGCAAACCTGACGTCTGGGCTGCACCACAAGCTCTGGCCGGACAGAGGAGGGCAGGGCCAGGTGAGGGGAGGCCGTTCATTGGACGTGCTCCATGGTGTTTGCGTCAACGGCGGTGGCAGCATCCCTCGACGACGTGAGGGGAATGGGGAATGGGGAATTTGGGATTCAGGGGGATTCGGTTAGGGACTCCACTTAGGGTTAGGGAGGCACGGGGCTTGGGCCGGCCAGATGTGCGTTTGGGGAAAACTCAAACGGGATGAATTTTTTTGAACGAAAGCACTTTCTTTCGGGAGCCAACGAAACGAACAAAATTTCGGCCATTTCGCCAAAATTTCGACAAAATTGTGAACCCTGGCTAGCCTTCATCAAGGTCTCCACTTTCTTCTCAAGTTCATGCACGGCGGTGCGATACCGCGCTTTCACTTCTTTCAAGTCTAGTAACATCCCAATTTTTTGAGCTTTAAAAATCTTTTGAATAGTTAATAGGAAGAAAATTCACCATTTGGATTTATTTGAATTTAATTCAAAAGCTTAAGCATGGACTTTCAATAACAAAATCATTTAATATGATTAAAGTCAACTTGAACAATAGTCAAAACTATTTTATTAGGATTCTATGTGCTCAGATATATTTTCTAGATTTTTTTAGAATTTTTCTGAGCTCATTTGCTATTTTCTTTTGCTTATTTGAATTCTCAGTATTTTCTAAATTAGAAAACTAATTAAAATCTCAGTTAACTCCTTGGGCCGAATCCCCTAGGCTCTGGCCCAATCCTACCCAAGCCTTAGGACCTCCCCTAGTCCTCCCGCACGACCTCTCTCAATAGATCTCCACCGCTCACAACCTCCTCAATAAATTTGTGACGTCCAGGACCTCTCTAAAGAGATCTCCACCGTCCGGGACCACCCCATGAGATCCAAGCCATCCAAGACCACCCCATGAGATCTGTGCCATCCACGACCACCTCAATAGATCTCAACCATCCACGACCACCCCGGGGATCTCGCGTTCGGGACCACCCACCGCCGTCGCCTCGTGCCACCTTCGTCTCCAAGCGTGTGTCTCTGCGTCGCCATTCTTGAGCTTCAAGCTCCGTACGACAACTCGTCCTTTCCAAGTAAACCCCTTCTAGAAAATGTTCCAAATCTTATCTCTAACCGTTTCGCATCTATCCAGATCACAATCAAATCCTGAATATTTTTCAAACTCGGAGATTTCCTCGTGTTGGTTTCGGACTCTTTTAGGGTTTCGCCGCCGCACGCCGCCCTAGCCCCTCTCGACCCCTATAAAAGGCACCCCCCGGGATCGCATGGACGCCCGCACCTCAAACCCTCAAGACACAACACCCCTAAAGCCTGGCCACGCGCAATCTCAGTTCTAGGGTTTTCGGCGAGAGCTCCGTTTCTTCAAATTTCGCCGCTGCCATTGAATCCCTGTGCTCGTGGTCTACACTGCCGGGTCCGCCGTCGTATCCTCTACCTCCCGAGCCCCTCTATGTCGCCGGAGCACCGCCGTAGCCCTCGTCCAACAACAACCGTACCACCTTCTACGCTTGAACCTCGCCGTCGGCCGTCAACGTCCACCTCGACCACCAGTGAGTGCACCCACGTGTGTGCAATAACCTCAACTATCTCCTGGTACCACTCACCGACGTTAAAGAGCCGTCGTTCGCCGTTGCCGTTGGAATCCGAGCGCCACCGTCACCGATCTGACGTGGCGTCGCCATCTCAGCAGCCCCGTCAGCTTTGTGCGTGCATGTCATCTCACGTGGCGCCAAATCAGCACCCACGTGTTGCGCACATGCCACTGAGCGATCTCGGATCCACGGCTCGGAGACACGGTCACCGTGGGAGTGTGGTGGCGTGTGGGTCCCACGCGTTAGTGTTTTATTTTTATTTTATTTTATTCCCGAAGTTTCTTCGCTGACGTCAGCCGACGTCATTGATCTAGATTTTCAATTGAAAGATAATTCGGGTTAATTCTGATAATTCAGTTTTAGGGTTTTCTTTTAGATTCAAACTTCCAAAGCCCATATCTTTTGCATCTGAACTCCGATTGAGCCTATTCAAATTCCTAAATTCATCTAAATTCGAGATCTATTTATCTAAGATTTTTATTTAATTTTTGGAGTTTGTTTTTTCTCTGTTGTTTATTTATTTTGTTTATTTTCTTCGTTTGCGAGTAGATGTCGATACTTCGGGGAACTTTGAAGAAGAAGGAGCACCTCAAGATCAAGACCAGTACCTAGACCTTTTCCAAGGCAAGTTATACCTTTGATTATATTGAACCCAGTTTTCAAAGTACTTTGATCTAAATTATTGCATTTACTTTAAGTATGTATTTGAATGCTTTTGGGTATAGCTATTGTCCAATTTGTTACATCCACCTTGGCTAATTGATATGTAATAATCTTTTGTCACCCTAGATTGGTTCATATTTAGTTAGTGCTATGGTATTACCAACGTGGGTTGGTTAGATACAATTAGATTGCTTAGTCATGCTACGAGTTATCATCTCATGTGAGTTGCAATTATAAACTTGACTAAGTGATTATGGAACTATGTGATAAAACTTTGCGTGTACTGTGTGCTATTACTCGTAGATGGTATATGTTGCACTTAACCAACAGGGTGGAAAAAGATTTAAACTGGGGCAAGTGGTGCTGTATTGGGTCTGTGTTGGATGGAAATGATAATCTGGGTGGCATAGTTAGAAATTGAAAGTCTTGCCTTGGTCAATTAAGGACTTAACTTTGTGTGTCATTGAACTGAGCCTTACTGTACGACCACATGCCTGATGGGACGGGCCTAACTTAGTAAATTATGGATTCTTGGCATTGACTACTCAGGCAGTAGGTTAGGCTGTGTAGTCGCATCGCGGGACGGTTCACCACATCCCTGTCCAACGGTGTGTGTCGGATTAGCTATTGTGTTGGGCGGTCTGGCGTTTAAACACTTCGGGAGTGTCAATGTTGAGATGAAGTTTCTAAAACGTTTTGTTATGATTAGTGCTAGCTACACTGATCGTATCTTGTGGGTAAAGTGTACAACCTCTACTGAGTGTTAATCAATCTATTCGAATAGCCGCGTCCGCGGTCATGAACAATGCTCGGGGATTTCACACGAGGGGTAGATTTTTCACAAAGTATTTGGGATGGGAGCTGTGTGACCTAAGCCATGTGGTTGTGTGAATTAAACTACTTAGGCTATGTATCTTTGTAAAAATAACTGTTGAAATTAATATTATTTATTTGTTTTACTTCCTGTTTCAATCTATTATTGTATTCAATTGCAAATATTGCATTTCTACAAAAGAACCACAAAAGCCATTCCTTTGGAATAAGCCTGCATCTATATTTTGCATTCTGTGGTATGACTTGCGAGTACGGTTGTGTACTCACGCTTGTTGTAAAACTTGCGCCCAAACCTACAGAAGTGAAAGAGTCTTCGCCTGCTTTCGAGGAGGAGTTCGTTGAAGTTTGCTGATCGTTAGGGTCTGGATCCCAGTTGGTTGCTTGTGGTGAATTGATGGGATCTCCGCTGGAGTTTACTTTATTCCGCTGCTATTTATTCTTTGTTAGCCCTCGCGGCTCAATAAGTTGTAAACTCGACCATAAAGTCAAAACCCTTATTTGCTATTCAAATTAATCGTCTACTCTATTAATCGCTTGTGTGGATCGATATTTGCCTATGTTGACACTGTGTACACTAGCGTGATCTTGGACTAGTGTATTATACACAGAGGGTCTAGAATTGCATTTTTTGGTCCCGACAAGTCTTGAATTTTAAGATCTTTGTTAGAAGAGGTCTTCTGAAGATCCTCTTTTGCCTTTTCTAGTTCTAAGAAAGAACAAAAAAGATAGTAGAATTCACGCATTACAAATACTGACAAGGTTAAATGTTTTGAGAAAAGAAAAAGAAAAGATTTTTTTACCTTCCTTCTCCTTAATAAGCACCTTATTCTGCTCAAAGAGATTGTGGTTTTCCTCGGATTGCCTGCCTAGGATCTCTTGTAATTTTTTATTCTTTTGAGACAAAGAGCGAATTTCTTCGGCTTTTTCTGCCATGATTGCCGCATTCCTCTCTGATCCTTTCTCCGCCTCAGACAATTTCAATCTGAGGGCGTGAAGCACAGTTTTAGCATCTTCTTTTCCGACTTTTGCCAGCAAGCACTCCCTATAGTGTGAACAAAGGCATAAGTTAATTATTCAGTTAGAATCTTACGATTGAATAATAACTTTACACACTTACTTCTCTTTGTCCTCTGCAAAAGTTTTGATCTCCCCTATCATGTCAACATTAACTTTCCAGCACTTTTTGACAAACGTCATTAGGTCCTGGAGGTTCTTCTTTTTGGCTCTGGGAGGAGAACTTTCAAGGGGAACTTCATCCTCTGACTGATCCAATTCAACTAAACAGAAAATTCCTTTGGTAGGATTAGCCCCGTCATCTTGTGACTCCTAAGATATCCTACGAGTCAGAACTATACTGGTATATTCAAAGATGAAATTACCAAAATAAAAAGTTTACAAGATATGGTCGTCTTCGTCTTGGGTTTCGATGGTCTCATGGACCACCTCCCCTGACCATGTGGTCTCACAGTCCACTCTTGTTGTAATGGACCCACGTACCGCTTCTTCCACTTGATCTTCTTTGGAGGTCCTCTCCACTTGGACCTCTTTGTCTTGTGACATCTCCTTCGATGTCCCGACAGCTGTTGCCAGAATATTCTGGACCACATCCTTAGTGGTTTGAGGAGCTCTCTGTTTGCATAATCTCTTCTGCTGGGGACTCCTCTGCCGTCGGTACAGTCGGTGGTGAAGTTTGTTCTTGCGCCACCAACTGTCCCCTCTCCGGATCTGATGGCAAGGAGAGGCTAAAAAAGGAGGATTGGTTATTACAAGCCAAAATCATGAGGTTATTTTTGAAGAACTTACTCGATCTCGAATCCTATCTCGTTGAAGAGCTCCATGACGTCCTCATTCAAAGTGAAGGTAGGTTGTTCCGCTCGCTCTGGCAAATAGGGAACCAAGGCTAGGGAGGTCTGTGGCCTTGGAGCCTATTGAGGGAGAATCCCCTCTTCGGACTCCTCCGATGATCCTTTACCCTAGATCACCCCAGCCACAAGAGTTGATGTAGTTGGGGGGTTAAAGGCATATTGAGAAAATGGTGTCTAGACTTTGGTTTTCAGTACCTTGCGGGTAGAAGGACTGGAAGGAGCTGAGACCAGAGTCAGAGTCGAAGTAGGAGGCTTTGGCGGAACTGAGGCCGAAGCTGGTGCGGGCTTCGTCTTCTTTGGTACAGCAGGAGGCTTGGAGCTTGTCCTTCTACTCTTTGCCGGAGGAGTGGCAGAGCTCACACCGACATCAGAGATGGGACATTTATTCGATGTCGTCTATTCAGAAATACACAAGTTAGACATTGGCAAAATTACTTCTTATGTCTGCTATTCTTACAAATACTTACCACTTTACGATCTTTCCTAAGTGATAAGGCAGCCCCAATCAAGCTTGGGGGCTGCACTTCTAAATCGATTGGTTCCCTTTCTAGGATCCGATCCTTCAACAGGACTGAGGCCCTAGCCAGGACCTAATCATCCGAAAGAGATGCAATATGATGAAAAATTACTTTACTTCAACTACAAAATTCAATTTGAGTAAAAAGATAAACAGATTATTACCATTTTTTGGGATGTCATAATCACAGGATAGTACTTCCCTCTTTTGGAGGGTGAAGATCCTATTCTTGAGGAAGTTATGGACGATCTTTCGTCCAATCAAACCTCTCCTCACCAGGTCGTTGATCACTAGGACCACGTTCTTCTCATCATTGGTGAGCTTGATCTCCTTGTCAACAACTCGGTTTTCTAGGGACCACTCTAGTGGTGCATTACGACTGTAAGTAATCTTAATCTCTCTCAAAACAGCAAAGTAAAACCAATGCCTGCTCCATGATTGGCCAGCTTCCTTGGTAGCCAAGAAGGGGAAAATCCTCTTGCTGGCGTCTTGAGGCTTAAAGTAAAAGGAGTCCAAGGCACCAGCAGCCTTCTTGTTGCAAATGATTTGGTAATAAAACCTAAACAGACATAAACTAGGGGCTATTCCTAAAAACACCTCAAACATGTCGACAAAAACACTAAGTAACAGGATCGAGTTTGGTACAAGGTGAACTAGCTCGATTCCATAATGATTGAGAACTATCAAGAAATCACTCTCAGGCAAGCGAAAACCTACTCGAAGATAAGGCATAATGAGTACCGTGAAGCAGGCCAGAGGGCATGGTTCAGTCTCCCTCTCCGGCGCGCACCATTCAATGATGGCCTTCTCCGGTAGATGTCTGTCTTGTTGCAGCCCTTCGAGCTCCTCCGCGGACAACATCAACGATTTCCATCCAGCCAATACCTTGGTTCACTGGTAGACTGGGCACTCTTCTCTTCGAAGGTTTGTGAAAGATGAAGGGCTCTTGGTGAATGAGGAAAGTGAAAACGACCGGAGTAAATCGTGCCTAAGGAGGGGTAAAAAATCCATATATACCCTTAGCGCATTTAAAACCCATTACCTCAAGGACATGATAACTGCACCTCGACTAGTGGTGATATGACAACTCACACTCGGTCAAGGAAGTTGGTCCGTGCGTCAAAGACGAGCAAGATAAAACAGTTGAAAGCTTTTTTCTCTTTTTCCCGAAGTTATCTTTATACCATAATCATTACGAGTAAAAAAGTACTGCGTTTAAAACAAAAATCGCCTCGACATGCGCTTCAAGGAGATTTGAAACCTTGAAAAAGAATAATATAATCTCTTTAAGGTTTGGGTATATCTAGCTAACGAGGATTGTTGACCAGTAAATCATTTGGGTATATTTTTATTTATTTTTTCTATTTGTAAATAACCCGGATCCTCTATTGGGCCCAAGTTAGCATGCTGGGCCCAAGATTAATCAAGCAGACGGAAGGTGGTCCCGAGAGTCTTTCCTTATACCACCCCAGGACCTCTTCCAAAAAGTCCTTTTGGACCTCCCTTGGAGGTCTCTTTAGGTCACTCCAGGATCTCTCCTCCGCAGAAGAGGTTCTCAAAGGCAGTTGCCCACGTATGGTTAATGACAACCCACGTGGAGAGAAGGCATTGAATGTTACATCCGGAGACGCAATGATCACCATGAAGGGATGCAACGATAGGCTTGAAGGGACGCGACTATTGGCGCAAAGAGACACCATTGCAACCAAGCGCATCACGCTTGTAGACTATAAAAGATCTGGCATGTGTGCCTTTGTAATGATCCTGATCATAATCCACATTTATCCACAATCATTCTCCCTGTAATCAGAACATACCCTTTGCAATATACATCATCATTTGAGTCCTTAGACGAATAGACAACAATCTCTATTTTTTTTTCTTTATACTTTTGTTTGTCCGTTCTGTGACAAGAGTCTCGGGCGTCGACGAGTACGCTAGATGCATCGCACACATTGATAGTAACTGGCATGTTCCCCCTTTCCCCTTCTTGTTTGCATGAGTTCACTTTTGTTGTTTCTTGGCGTCATTCATGCGGACGATGCCACGCAACTGCTTGTTCACGACAGCTACAATAAGTGCAAAAAACGTCCCGGCAAGAGGTGGTCAAACTAACACACCCCGCCTGTAACAGTCTCAGGTTTGTCATCCCATGGTCCATCTTCCTGAATCCTGATGGCTGATCCGATGTGAGTTCTGCAGAGATCCACAAATAGAGTCCTTTCCGGGAGTTCATGAACACAGGATGTTCGCTTTTTCTTCGTGAATTTGTTAACGAGAGAAGTATCAATGCTGGGTTAGTAGTACTTCGTCGCCCACCACCGCCGCCGGATAACGCGGGAGTGCTCGTGAGAAGAAAGAATCTCTCCCACTTTTCAAGGGTACGCGCGTACGTCGCCCCAGCAAGAATCACGATTTCAGCGTCACCACTAGTTCGTTTTCGGAGTGCGTAAACTCTCGCCACCGCAGCGGAATGTTAGAGCATCTTTAGTGTATTGAACCGACGTTGATTCAAAGTTATACCATATAAGTATTTTAGAAATTAAGGTTATTTTTCTCCAATGTATTGAACCGATTGCTACTAATAACTGAGACCCACGTTACATTAAAAAATCATAAAATAATAATATCTTCTCTCAACCGCACTCTCTCCTATGTAGTTGTTTAATGTTTATATGAATTATTTAATGTTTTGAATCGATTCCTAACTAGAGTTTGGTTCCATACATTTTTTTGTTTGAATCGACCCCTCTAATGTATTGAATCGATTCAATACCTTCTCTCTCCTCATTTGAACCGGTTAAAACACAATATTAGAGATGGTCTTACAGCCTCCTTGCCTCTTGGGAATCCTCGCCTCGACTTCTCCCCGCGAGCCACATTTCCGCAGGCAACTGCTACTACTACTAGAGCGGACCTTTGGTGCTGCGCCAAATGGGCAATAGTCTCGGAGAAAATTGCGTCGGGACCAAAAATATCTTTAGTCGGTTGGTAACACCACGCCATCGGGACTAAAATGTTGCACAAGGGCCTTAGCAATAAGGCAAAGGCGGCTCTTTGGTAGCGAGCTAGTTGCGGGAGGACTTTTAGTCGGTTGGTGTTACCAGCGGCTCTGGTAGCAGCCGGGACTAAATGTCAATGTCTTTAGTCGGTTGGTACTACAATCCGGGACTAAATCTTTAGTCGGATTGTAGTACCAACCTGGACTAAAGGTTGACATTTAGTCGGTTGGTAACACCAACCGGGACTAAATGTCCCTTCTATTTAAACTCTGTTTGGCGTTCGTCACGGGGCGGGAGCAGTGGTCGTGGCAGGGACACGCGCGCGCTTCTTCTTTGTCACCACCGCGGAGCCGTTCATTCACTCAACCGTATTCACCGGCGTGTTCGCGGTAAGCTCTGATGCTAACCCTGCCGTCCATTTGACATCTACCGCTTTAGTCCATTTTCTTTTATTTTCGATTTTTGAATAGTCAGATTTGTGATTTTGTATAATTAAATCTAGAGCTCAAAAATTCTGAAAGTTTTGTGTATGCTCTCTGACATGTATACTATCTATGAAAAATATGAAATGTGAAATTTGAATAATTTTTATATGTTATAAAATTGCCAATTAATTCATAAATGGAACTTTCATGATTTTTGTAGGCCACAATAAATTTCAAAAATCATGAAATTTGTTTTCCACTAAGTTACACTGTGAACAGTCCATATAAAAATTTTGAGGCTATTTGGACAAAGTTGAATTTATACCTATTTTATGCTTATTTATTTAATTATTATTCCATGAATTTTGTAGGCTAAATTAATGATCCAAAAATTCTGAAAATTGTTTTGCCATGACACATGATGGTGTTCCATGGCATGTTACTCAATTAGTTCATTAGAGAAATAGAGAATTTTGGTGTATTTTTAATTTCATTTGTTTACAAAATAAGAAATTTAATTATGTGATATGTCATATAATGCGACGATGACACGCCATTGGATGTACAATGCCGATCGCCGCTCAAAGAGTTCATTGATGGTGTGCATTATTTCTTAAGAGTGGCGAGGCAAACAAGCGGGATGGTTTCATGTCTTTGTCCATGTGCCTGTGTAAGAATTTGAAGGAATATTCTAGCTCAAGGAGTCTTCACTCACACTTGTTGAAGTCGGGTTTCATGCCAAACTATATTTGTTGGACCAAGCACGGAGAAACCGGGGTTATAATGGAAGAAGGTGAAGAAGAACAATTGGACCCAGCGACATTATTGTTCAATACGGTGACCGATGATCTTGCAATGGCGGCGAAGAAGAAGAGCGGGGCGAAGACACACTCGTGAAGATGATGCTCTTGGTGATGTCATTCGTGATGCACAAAAGATTGCGAAAGTGAAAAGGAGAAGGCTAAGTTTGACCGCATGCTAGGCGATCACAAGAAATTACTATACCGTCCGTAGAAGATGGGCAAAAAGTTGGGTACAACACTGGAGTTGCTACAATGGAAGGCGCAGAATGGTGTATCAGACAAGGCATTTGGGCAGTGCGAAGATCCAAAAAGATGCTTAGAAGCCTAACGAATTGCACGCCACTACGTGCGAAGCAAAGCAGGTCGTGCGCCCTTTGGGATTAGAAATCCGGAAGATACATGCATGTCGTAATGGCGCATCTGTATCATGGCAAGGACTACGAGAATTTGGATGAATGCCCGTATGCAAGCGTCGCGATATAAGATCGGCGAGATGACCACTGGCGATGTTGAGGCGAAGAACGTCCGGAAGAAAATCCTGCCAAGGTTATGTGGTATGCTCCTATAATACCACGCTGAAGCGTCTGTTGAAACAAGGACCATGCAAAGTTGTTGCGATGGCACAAAGAAGACCGTAAGGTAGACAACATGTTGAGACACCTGCGATGGGTCCCGGTGGAGAGCAATAGGCAGAGAATTCCGGAGTTTGCGGATGGCGCAAGAAACCTAAGGTTCGCTTTAAATGCGGATGGTATGAATCCTTTTGGGGACGAGCACTAGTCATAGCACTTGGCACATTACTCTATGTATCTACAACCTTCCTCCATGGTTATGCATGAAGCGGAAGTTCATTATGATGCGGTGCTCATCAAGGCCGAGAGCAACTTTGCGCGACATCGATGTCTACGAGGCCATTAGTTGAGGAACTCCTGCTTTTATGGAGCAAACCGGTGTGCGTGTGTGGGATGAGTACAAGCAGGAACACCGACTGCGAGCATTGTTGTTCGTAACAATCAATGATTGGCTGCTCTAAGTAATCTTCGGAGACGGACAAACAAGGGATACAATGCATGCACACCTTGTTTTGATGACATTGTGGTATATATTTGAAAAAATGTCGAAAGGTCGTGTACCTTGGCCATCGTCGTTTTCTTCCTATGAATCACCAACTAAGAAAGAAAGGCAAGCATTTTAAAGGTAAGGCGGACCACGAACCAAGCCTCATAGCCAGCTGGGGAGGATGTACTTGATATGGTCAAGGATGTGCAAGTAGTCTTTGGAAAGGGACAAGGCGTGAACTGTTCCAAAAGATGCTAAGGGACACGCACCCATGTGGAAGAAGAAGTCCATATTTTGGGAGCTACCCTATTGGCAAGTCCTAGAGGTCCATAGCGCGATCGGCGTGATGCACGACAAAGAATCTTTGTGTGAACTGCTAGGATTCATGGATGTGTATGGAAAGTCTAAGGATTCACTCGAAGCCGCAGCGGGACTTGCGGCACATGAAAGAACGAGACAACTTTGCATCGAGAGAAGGCAGACGATGGGCGCCATTACTTAAGACACTGCTAGCTTCACTCTTAGCAAAGAAGAGAAGGAAAGCATGTTTGAATGCCTAAACGACATCAAGGTCCCATCTGGATTCTCCTCCAATATAAAGCGTATAATAAAAATGCCGGAGAAGAAATTCCTACACTTAAAGTCCCATGAGCGCCACGTGCTTATAGCGCAATTGCTTAGGTTGCTTTAAGAGAATTCTACCTCCACATATGCGTCAGCCACCGTGAAGCTATGTGCATTCCTCAATGCAATTTCTCGAAGGCAATCAATCCAATGGAACTAGCTACTCTGAGAATGATGTGGTTCAATGTCTTGTCGACTTTGAGTTGGTGTTCCCTCCATCCTTCTTTAATATCATGACACACCTCCTAGTTCACTGGTCAAGGAGATTAATATTCTCGGTCTGTGTTCCTACACAACATGTTCCCCTTTGAGAGGTTCATGGGAGTCTGAAGAAATATGTTCACCAGCGTGCTCGGCGAGAAGGAAGCATCGCCAAGGGCTACGGGACGAGAGGAGGTCATTGAGTTACGTGTTGACTTCATTCCCGACCTTGACCCGATTGGTGTTCTGAATCGCGACACGAGGGAGACTTAGTGGAAAGGAACACTAGGGAATAAAACATATATCGATGCGGGGGCGATTATTTCAATAAAGCGCACTACAGTTCTTCAAAACTCCTCAGTGGTGGAGCCGTATGTCGAGTACACAAGGAATTCCTCGATCGGTTTCGGGGAAGAATGAAGCTTGGATTAGGCGTCATCACATGGAAACTTTCAGCGGTTGGTTGCGAAAAGAATGTCGAGTGATGACAATATTGATGAGCAAGCTGTATTTGTTAGTTAGGCAACCGTCGTGGCACATCCTCACGTACAAAGTGCGAGATAAATGGAAATACATTTTACCGTAGCCCAAGATAAAAGACACGAACCAAAGCAGTGGTGTCGCGTAGATGCCACAGACCCAAATGGAAAGAGGCAAACATATTATGGCGCATAGAGGAGATTTGGGAACTAGACTACGCACCTAATTTTAAAGTCCCTTTGTTCGGTGCCAATGGGTGAAGATGGCCGGAGGCGGGGTAACGATCGACAAGGAGTATGGAATGACAACGGTGGACCTCAACAATATTGGGTACAAAGGCGAACCATTCGTCCTTGCTGTGATGTGAATCGGTGTTCTATGTGAAAGACATGTCTACAAAACCAAGAGAGGGAAAAATGGCGACAAATCAACCAATGAGCCAAAGCGCCACATAGTTCTTTCGGGGAAAAGAAACATCGTGGGAATTGAGGACAAGTCGGACATGTCGAGAAGATTATGAAAGGGATGATCGAATCCGCCCTTGATGTGACCAAAGACCCAAGCATCTGCTAAATGCGAGGACACTCCATGGTTACGGCATGATCATAACCAAGGGTCATACGTCAAGAAGAAGTTCACCTGTGTGCGCTTGATATATAGTGATGTTTAATAAATAGTGTGTATTAGAGATTTTATGTAATAATTGTAACTTGGATGTTTCTATCATATTTTCTTGTTTTTATCGTTTCAAATGAAATTCCTATTCGATAAAAGGACACATGTACCTCTGTGAAGCATGTCTTCTCCTTTGGTGTAAAAATGACTTGAAATTTTTAGCAAGTATTTATGCCTTCAAATGAAATTCCCGACTTGTGGTTTGAGCCCTTCATTTTGTTTATAGTTGGCTCTTCACTTCCACTTGTACCTCTGTGAAGCTTGTGGTCACTATAAAAGTCGTTTGAAATGTCAATAAGATCTCTGTGCTTTCTGGGACATGATCGCAAATGTTCTCGACAACATTTGATGATTCTTTTACAACAACTTGGATCGAAGATTAAAACCTCAAGCGAAAGTTTCCATTGTATCTGAATACAAGGAAGTCACACTGACCTTATATCATTAGTCTTGACAAATGCCTCCCAACTTTGCTTGAGGACTAACTTATTCGGATATCTGGTGACTACAAGCGTGCAAATGCTTCCATTACATGCTTTCAATTTTATCTTTCACGGGATCTTGTCTCCAAAGCGGTGCAAATTTTTAGTATGATCTGCAAACATAAGGGGGTAAACTCATATAATGTCGAGAAAATGGTAAAGTGCAACTACTATGCAAAGGAAAAAATGGAAATTTCTCCTTAGTGGGGTATTGCTACATAAGGATTAAATTGCTTTTGGGGTTTTAAAAGCGGTTAGTCGAATTTCTTGCACTTTAAAGCAGGCCTAAAACAAGATGATCAAAGTAGCACAAAGGCTAATCAAGAAGACAAGAAGAGTAAAACCATAAAAGTCGCGAATAAAGTACTAGTAGCGATAGTAGTTCCAATCTCACCTATAGTTCCAATGAAATTCCTATTTGATGGTGGATTTCTGCATCGCGCATTTGGACAATGAATGATGGAAAACCAAAAGATTAACGTTAAAATGATGCAAAAACAAATTTCCTATCGAAAACCAATAGTTTTATTTTTAAAAACTATTATTTTTAAAAATTTATGCCTAATATTTAATTTATTATGCATTTAACAAGAATTAGCATATTTATACAAATAAACTTAATACAAAACCCGGCAGGGACTAAAGGTTCTCTGGAAAATAGTGGCGGGAGGCTGAATAGTGGGGACCTTTAGTCCGGTTGCTAACTGACCCGGGACTAAAGGTTCTCTGTGTGATAATTGAATAGTGGGGACCTTTAGTCGGTTGCTAACACTGACCGGGACTAAAGGTTCTCTGAAAATATGTCCCAGCGCAAAATTCACCTTTAGTCGGGCGTGGCACCACGGGACTAAAGGTTCTCTGAAAATATGTCCCAGCGCAAAATTCACCTTTAGTCGGGCCGTGGAACCACCGGGACTAAAGGTCAACCACTAGTCGGTCAGTATTACCACGAGGACTAAGGTCTTTAGTCCGGTTGGTAAAACGCCGGGACTAAAGGTCCCAAATATAAGCAACGATTTCGTCTTCCATTCTTCCTCCACTTCCCATCGCGCGCCCTCTCCCTCGCCGTCTCTCGCGCGCCTCTCCCTCACGCCGCCGACTCAGCGCCTCCTCCGGTCCTCACGCCGTCGGCTCAACGCCTCCTCGGTCCTCCCTCACGCCGCGTGCCGACTCGGCCACCTCCACGCCAGAGCCACACCGCTAGGCCTCCTCCTCCACGCCGGAGCCATTTTGGGGTGAGAGGAACTATTTTTACCTTTATTTCATTCACAACATTTTGCCTGTCATATCTATCTAGCTTTGTGTTTATTTAAAAACATTTTGCCGAAGCGGATGTCAATAAATCACGCCATGACATTAGGTTTAAATCACGTCATGACATTAGGTTTTAACTTAATGGAAAACAAATGGCAAACATTTGGTGCAACCTCTTTTGATCCACAACAATGAGTGCAAGGCGATAAGCGATATGTCTCAAAGAGAAGATTAGAAAATATTTCATTAGCATATCATTTGCAAGGCAAACCCAATCATAATGTTTCCGATTGAGTTTTGTTACCATTTTGATACGACAAATTAATAGCATGCCAAATAGTACAAAACAATACAAAAGATCAAACTAACCTTTGGTTGGTGGGAATACTTGGAGTTCATACATTCTTTGGACAAGTGCTTTGGGACACAAATGCTACTTTCATTTCGGCATTGTCCTCTCGAGTTTAGTTGATGTTTTGTGCAATCTTGTGCCCTAGATATCAATTGCGTGTGGATATGTGCTTCCCTTTCAGAAGAACAATTTTATATTCTTGAATGATAAGTTTTATATTACGCGATATATTTGCGAAATGGCCGACCGAATGACAACATGGGCGATGCCATCATGGATATTATCAACAATGGCGCCTTACAAGGTGCCCAAGTCGAAGGTGATGACAACAATCAAGAAGTAGATGGCGGAGTCGATGCTTTGCCGATTATGAAGATGAGGTCTATCTACAATCTCTTATGTATCTACAATCTCTTATGTATCTACAATCTCTTATGTATCTACAATCTTTGTGTTTCTACATTCGTAGCCCTCTGGATCGGCGACAACAACGGGAAGAGTAGAAATGTACGAGGCCAGAAGAAGCCGTTGGAGGGTCGGTTCATTCTCTCGGAGTCGAGGAGGATCTGAGGCAAAGTACTTGGACCACATGCTGAGAAATTTGTCGACCACTTGTGGGTGCCTTGTAAGGGACAGGATCCGATCAATGCTCGTGAATGGAAGCAAAAGAAAGAGGCTCCTCATATTAGTTTTGTCTCGATCGTGACAAGGCACTAGTTTGGCAAGATGTCCTTCAACATTTCGCTCGTCTGAAGATGAAGCTTTGAAGGAGAGTTAGGAAGCGGGCTATGAAGAAGATGGCCACACAATTCCGGTGTTGGAAGAAGAAATTGTACAACACATTTATCAAGAAGAAACGGCGCTTGATTTCAACACTAAGGCCTACGTCAAGTTGAGGCCGTTTTGGGATGAGTTTATGCAGTTCAAGACATCGGAAGAGGGTGAGGCACGGGTGAGAAGGAACCAGCAGAATGCGAGACAAAGCAATACCACCATCACTTGGGATCGGTGGCTCTGAGTGCCATTCCTAAGTGGGAAAGAATGGAGCAGAGATTCTTACCAAGGGATCGAACAGAATCAATCAAGCGCTTTGCGCGCCAAGTATTGGTTTTTCGGTCATGGGAAGCTGGACCTAGAGGCCGGAAAGATAGTGTATGGCGCAAAACTCCAAAAGCGCGAGAAAGATTTGCTTATGCTCGAGGCTTGGTGAGAGTGGCGGTGTGGCGGCGAGCAGAGATAAGGATGGTGACATACGCCTGGAAATCTTGAACACGGTGGGCGAACAAGAGGCTATGGGGAGGTGTCGTGGGAGCATGCCTTCCCTAAAGACAAAGCCACCTATAGAAGCCGCGAGAGAAAGAAGGGCGAGGAGGCGAGCGGATCGCGAGGATGGAGAAATGGTTCTTGAGTCACGGGAAGTGGCTCGTGAAGCGTCTCTGCGAAAAAGCACTTGAAGCCAAAATGAATGAGAAATCAAAAGGCAAGTGCGGATAGCGATAAGTTCCATCCAAAGGCAAAGCGCATCAGGCCGAGAGTCAACATCAGCCCCCTCATCGGTTGAAAGCGATTGCGCTTCCACGAGAGGTGCGGTGATTCAAGATGGCGCAGGCTGCGCTTCCCGTGGATGACATCACCGATCCTCTCACGACATGTGAGTGCACATTCGAGAGGAATGCCACCGTCATGGTGGCTATCGGTGTTGTATCTCGTATCGACCCTACGAAGACACCAAGATGCCATGGGGCATTAATACCTCTGGATATGCTAGCGTATCGGTGGATAGAGTTGTGAAAGGTTATAGCAATGTGCGTCTTGACATTGAAGGAGGTGATGGGAGAAGACTTTAGGAGAAGCGGAGAAGACATTCATATGTTGGCGCAAGCGCTATATCATTATTCTGGGCGTCACCTCCTCCTCCTCAACAACCTAACCCTAGGTGCGGATGAAAGTGAGCGAAACATTTTTCACTAATTATGTATTGGCTTAAATAACGGTTTACTCATACCACGTTGTTTTCACGTGAGAACCTCCCCAACCTAAGTCAATTATCCATTCACCACAGTCACGGTGTTGCGGCGATGACAATGAAGTGGAAGACACGGCTGCATCCCCACCGCCCCATCTCCTCCACGGCGGGATCAATGCGCCACCGGCCCCATCGCCTCCACGGCGGGCTCCACGCCGACACGGTCGCCCATCGCCTCCACGGCGGGCTCCCGCCGCCGCCAGCCCCATCGCCTCCACGGCGGGCTCAACGCCGACACCGCCCGCTCCATCGCCTCCACGGCGGGCTCCGCGCCGACACCGCCCAGCACGCATCGCCTCCACGGCGGGCTCCAACGCCGCCACCGGCCCCATCGCCTCCACGGCGGGCTCCAACGCCGACACCGGCGGCCCTACGCCAAAGAAGAGGCCCACCCCACAAGCAGCGTCGGCCCCACCGCCGAAGAAGAAAGCCTCGGGAGAACACCGGCTATTTCTAAGGCAGCGAAACTTTCCTATGAGAAGGCTGCAGAAATAGATGCTTGATAACAGATGTGGGCGGTTTCTTCGCGAAAGTCAAGGCTAAAAGTGAAGCGGCGAAACCACGAAGCCGTGCTTCTTCGTGCGTCCCGAAGTTCTAAGGCAAAGGGTGGGCGCTCACGAGAAAAAGTTACGTCATGCTCGTAAGGATTCGCCACTATCGGACTATGACCGCACTCTCACCAAGTCAATTGAGGAGGCGAAGAAGAAAGAGAAGAGAGCACGGAAGGGTGTTGCGGCTCGGGGAACAATCACGCAATCGGTGCCCCACTAGTTATTGGGAATGAATATGGTTCAAACACGAGCGTGCTAGAACAGATATCGGAAGCGTGCATTTGGATCAACTTGATGAATTTTTGAAAGCGGTCTAAGCATTTCCCAAATGCTCGTGAGCACACATCGAAAGTGCTCGGAAGTTGATCATTGGAAGAAGGAATATGTATATGGCAGAGTCTATACAACCACGAGAAGCTCATGGAACCGTGCGCAAATGTACTTGTTAAACAAGTGGTACATGGCGGCATGTCGCGAAAAAGCGGATGACTTTATTTGCGTCAAAATTATAAACCATCATTACTTAGTGGCGATGACATTATAATGGTTCGGTTTAATGAGTTACACAGCTATGCCACATGGGCGCTCTAGACAAATCTCTCATCATTTGCTTTTATGCATGCGTGATTCTTTCTTTTAATAATCTCACTCTAGCATATGTATATGTATAAGTAATTATCCTCACACTAGCTAGCATGTCTATACATATGCGAGAGACATGATGAGAGACCTCACACGTAGAAATGACAAGAACATTGGTTTCGTTGATCCATATATCGTATTCAAGGACCCAAACACTCCCCACGATCAATGGAGACCTCAAATGGAGAGGAATTTTGGAGGTTCTTGATCAACCAAAAGAACAAAAGATTTATACTCTTCCCTACAACTTTGGGTGAGTGTTGTTATCGTGTGCACATTTTACTTTACTTACTCAATCCAACATAAAGATATATATGTTGACTCTATAAACAAATCGACTTTCACTTGGATCACGATTGTCTTGATCTCTCAAGCGGTCATTTGCTAATCTATGACTCGTTGAAAACGCGGGAACATTACCAAGATATGATAGACATTATCCGGGGTAACCGATCTTTAAATATTTATTCTGCTCTTTAACTCTGCAATAGTTAATTAACGATCAATTATTGGGCGGGGTTTGGGCTTGGTTCGTTCGGCTACACCGTCCGGATGAAAGCGCCACTTCACGATCCACACCATTGGATGTAAGTTGTACTAGCTCCGCGTCTTTACCTTATCATGCTTGACTCACGCGGGATAGCGAGAGTAATCTTTTATATCGTCTGATGGGTTCTCTGGCGACCACGAGGCAACAATTTGTGTGGATACTACGTTTGCGAGTTCCTCATGGTGTATGCAAAAAGAACCCATCTGAGATCTGAAAATGCGTAACAAGTATATATAATAAATCCATTTTATTTATTTGTTGCTATTAAATAAATCTTATGTATATTAATACTTCTTTCGTTTAATGCAAATTGAAGGAGATATGGTTGAAGAGCAGTGTTGGATATGGACCGCCTCAAAGGAATTCAAGAGACAATCGCGAGATTTCTTAATGAGCATGTCCTCAAGCCCGCACCGAGTTCTACTTAACGAGATGAACCATTGAAGCCAAACCGGGACGAACATTTGTATGACATTTAAGTGGAGGACAACATTTGTGTTGTAAATACCAAGGATGCATGAATAATTTTGTAAATTTTTGTGCATATATATATATTATACATATATATAGCTCCATAATATATATAGTTTCATACTTTATTTGTGTGTAATAATGTTCCAAACTAAATTATATATGTGCGTATACATATATTAGCGTGAAGAATACGCATTTGAAAACCTAATGTAATTGTAAAACCAAAATCAATAATGAATTGAAATGGAAACAAAAAGAAAAAAAACACCTTTAGTCGGTTGGTAATACCAGTTGGGATTAAAAGGCCAGCCCGTGGCGCATCAGCGGACCTTTTAGTCGGTTGGTATTACCAGCGGGACTAAATCGACCTTTAGTCCGGGCTTGGGACCGGGACTAAAGGTGAACATTTAGTCCCGATTTCCTAGTCCGGCTCTATAGCGGGACTAGAGGTACTAGGCCGGGACCAAAAGTGCGATACGTAGTAGTAGTGGGAAGTGCGGGCGGCGCAGCGGCGCGGCGTAGGCATAGGGCGGCGACGGAGCGCGTAACATGGGTGGCGAGTGGCGGGCGCGGCGGAGCGAGCGGCGGCGAGGCGCGGCGATAAAGCCACTACTACGTAAACGGCCATCACAGGCGGTTGAAATCGTCATCACGCGGTTTTGAGCAACCGCGAAAAAGTTAAATCTGTAATAACAGGCGTTATTCTGACGGTTCAAAACCGCTCGTGATACGAATATCATAGACGGTTGAAAGTAGAACCGTGCGCGATAATAATTATCGAGCAGTTCTGCTCCGAGCAAATGCAGCGATGGTATATTTTCACGAGCGGTTACGAACAAGAACCGTGCGCGATATATTCTATTACGCAGCGGTTCTTGTTAAGAACCGTCGTGATAGTTTTTCAGCGCAAAAAAATACTAAATGTATTCCCCCCCTTGGTCGTCGCCTCTCGCCTCGGCACCTCGTCCACCTCCACGGCTCCGCTCGCTCATGAACCTTACGAAGAAGGCCATGATCTTGTCCTTGTCGTGGAGCTCCTCGAAAGTGCATCCTTACCTCATCCTCGCCCTCCTTCCTCACGGCGCATCGCCGGCTTAGGCTTATTGCCTCCGCCTTGGCCCGACTCTGCATTTGTCAAATCATCAAGCCACATTGTTCCCATCCATTCAATCACAAAACTATATTCAAGCATACATTCAATCACAAAACTATATCCAAGCACACATGTATACCTTGATCTAAGAGAAGCGGCGGGGAAGGACGGCGGCACCGGAGGAGGAGGGCGGCGCTGGATGGGGCGATGCGGGAGGAGAGCCGGTGGAGACGCCGCCGGCCGTCGGGGAGGACGAGCGGCGGAGAAGGAGGCCGCGGAGGAGCAGCGGGCGGCGGGACGACGAACGGAGGGACGAGGGCGCGCGGAGAAAGGCCAGAGGTCACGCTGGATTTGGGAGTCCTTATTGTATATAAGGACTTACGCTACTCCGCTCACGCATTCAAAATTCCGCGCACGCATTCAAAATTTCGAACTCCGCATTGTGAATCACGGGCGTCTCGTATCACGAACCGTGCGTGATGAGGTACTATCATAGACGGTTCGTGATACGAACTGCGAAATGCGCGATAATATCACGAGCAGTTCTATTAAAGAAGCCGTATCGATAATATCACGAGCGGTTCTATTAAAAACCGTCTCGTGATATGTAGATTATCACGAGCGGTTTTAATAGAACCGTCTATGATACTGCAGATAATAGAGGTTTGTATTACAAAACGCTCCGTGATAGGCCCGACAGACCCAACACAGACGGTTCTATTTTAACCGTCTGTGATGAGGCATCTACTATTGCCTATTTTGTAGTAGTGAGCGCAAGCGCAAGGCGGGCGATGCGGCGTGGGTGGCTCTGCGGTGAGTGCGTGATAGCACGGCGCGATGCGGGCGGGCGGCCAGGCGAACTCGCTCCCCACCAAGTGCGAGCGACAACGCCTTGCTCCTCCTAAGCAGCGATAGTGCACAACCGACGCCTTTGATTGGACTCGCTCCTAGGCGGCACCTGCGGCGCGCGTCGGGTCCGACGGTTCATGAGGTCCAGGCTTGTGCTACTCGTCTCCCACGTGCTCTCCCTATTTGGTAACTAATCGCTCGCTGTGTGCTTCAGTTTTTTCTTATGTGATTTGTTCATGTGCTTTAGTTTCCCCTTGTGTGATTTGTGTAGGGACACGGGTAGGCTACGCTAGCAACAATACAAAAATTATACCACGTAAACCAGGAAGCCAAGCAAGTTATATGATCATAGATCATTACCACGACGCGCGAGGCTGTGAAGAAGAGTCGGGCGACTGGTCCAACGAAGAGCGCGTCGATGTACTGGTCATAGATGATCGTCCAACGTCCTTGTAGTCGATCGTCTCCTCCAGCAACCTTCGTCATTCCTTGTGAAGATCGCGGATCATCCTTAGCGCAACGGCAGCCGCGATAGCGCCTCACGGTATCCACACGTCCCAGGAAGGAACAAGCGCACGGTGTGCTAGCACCAAGTCGCCGCGGGAAGGCTCTCTCAAGAAGATGACGGCTAGGGTTTGGTGAGAAACAACTTACGTGTCTGTCTCTATCCATACCCACATAGCCTCATGCAACTCCTTATATAGTGCCACGTGCCGGATCCTATCCGAACATGTTTGACGAATCGTATTAAATCTGGTTTATTCCATCCCATTAAGTGTGTGACCCGTTAGGTTTGTGTAGTTGATTGTGACTTGAAAACCCTTTCGACCACGAGTCGTAGCGGTACCTAGCAGGACATAACTATTCCCGAATGCACACAAATTATATCGGACGAACCTTAATGCAATATGATCTTCGACTAGGTCCTCATCACTTACGACCAGGTCCTATCTCTATACGACCAGTTCGCAATTGGTCACGACCAGTTCGTAACTCATTACGACCGTGTTTCGACCACTCTGTGATTTCGTTCGACCGGTCACGACTTGCTCGTATCTCCATCGACTTATGCGGACACGGTCGAACTAAGCAACATACTCTAGTATTCTCCCTTTGCCTCACGATATCTGGTTGAACTCCAGGTGAGATAATGTGTCATCCATGGACGGTTCAATACTTTCTCGATCGAGTTGTCGGATAACCATATGTGGTCGAACACTTCGTCCACTAGTGGCATGGCCATACACTTTCTTTATCCGACCACTTCGAGGGGCCCAGAGACATCTCTCTTGTTAAGTTAGGAGGGGCAAATCCCATATCCGATCAGTCACATCCCTCCGCATGTTTCATAGTATACCCGAAAGCTACCTTTATAACTACCCAGTTACGAGTAGCGTTTGGCAACCCCTAAGAGTGTTATTTACACATGTAGGGAACCATGCTGATCTCAGGTCTAAGGATTATACATCACCATTGCTTGAGATCAACTAATGACACATAGAATCATAACAATCTCAATAGTGTCTCAAGGTGGGTCAATCCAACCCCATGTTCTTTAACATGTGTTCACATTATTGATTCGATATCCCTATATCCATTACCGGTGAAACATGGCCATCAATCAATACATGTGCTAGTCGTAGAGTCACTGGTGTTCCGTCCAGTGATATTCGACCAGGGATACATTTAGAATGATCATCATAAGTCAAAAGAGCTTCACCAACAAGTCACATACTTGTTAATCTTTATAACTGACGATTCAAACAAGGAACAGAATAACACTTATTCAATAACACATAAACATAGACATGATATCATCATCTCCATGATTGCCTCTAGGGCATATATCCAACAGTCTCCCACTTGCACTAGAGTCAATCATATAGGTATCTTATACCCATTGCTCTTGTGTGCGCCTCGTGCTAAGGCTGCGAGAGAGCCTTTGTCACTGGATTCATGTTTGACCAGTATACGACCAGCTCATAGCATCAAAGCTTCATACTAGTCTGGAAGCGGTCGTATCACCATACAACTTGTCTGGATCCGGTTGTATCACCATACGACCAGTCCATACCTGGTTGAACTTAAATCCATGTGCACTCTGCATATCTGGAACTCTTCTAGCTTTTCTGGTCGTATCTATACGACCATTCTGGATCTGGTCATATCATTATATGATCAGTCCATTCCTGCTCCTTCATTCAAACAAAACATAAACCCTGATTGCGATCTGAACTCATCCTTGTCGGTTTGGAAGCTTGCATAAGTGTAACTATTTACGATCAGCTCTTCCTCACCTCTAGAAACAAGGAATGCATCCTTAGTCCTTCTTAAGTACATAAGGATATACTTGACTGCTATCCAGTGACCTTCACCTGGATCCGACTGACATATACTCGTAACACTTAGAGCATACGACATATCTGGTCGTGTACATAGCATGGCATACATGATAGATCCAATAGCCGAAGCATATGGAATTCTACTCATTTTGTCTTGCTCATCAGCGGTCGAAGGACCCTAACTCTTGCAAAGATTAATGCCATGTGCCATGGGCACCGGTCTTCGACCAGCTCGTATCTCCATACGACTAGTCTGGACTCGGTCATATCACTATACGAGTCATGGGTACCAGTCTTCGACTAGCTCATATCTCCATACGACTAGTCTGGATCTGGTCGTATCACTATACGACTATGTATATATCCTAGCTTAATCTAATTAGCCTTTTAGATATATCTCTATAGATCCTTATAACAAGAATATATGCTGTATCTCCTAAATCTTTCATTGAAAAACTATTTCTTAATGAAGTTTTAACAGATTCAAGCATTGGAATATAATTTCCGACCAATAGTATGTCATCTACATACAAGATTAGAGACACAAACTTGCTCCCACTAACCTTCTTGTAAACACAAGGTTCTTTTTCGTTCTTGATGAAGTCAAACCTTTGACCACTTCATCAAAGACGAATGTTCCAACTCTGAGATGCTCGCTTCAATCCATAGATGGACTTCATAAGCTTGCATACCTTTCTAGCTTCCTTTGGATCGACAAAACCCTCAGGCTGTGTCAAGTACACATCCTCACTTAGGTTTCCATTAAGGAAAGCCGTTTTGACATCCAATTGCCATATCTCATAATCGAAATATGCAGCAATTGCTAGAATGATCTGGATAGACTTAAGCACCGCGACAGGCGAGAAGGTTTCATCATAATCAACACCTTGAATTTGTTTGAAATCCTTTGCGACCAGTCGTGCATTATGAATGTGAATATTTCCATCCATATCTATCTTTTCTTAAAAATCCATTTGCACTCAATGGTCGTAACACCATCAGGTGCTTCAACCAAGTTCCAAACTTAATTGTTAACTAGTCTACGACCAGCTCGTATCTCTATACGACTAGTCTGGACCTGGTCGTATCACCATACGATTAGTCTAGATCTGGTCGTACGACATGAACACATTGATTTTATCTCGGATCTCATGGCCTCAAGTCATGACTCAGAGTCTGGGTCCACCATCGCTTCCGCATAAGTTTTAGGCTCATCTTTATTCAAAAATAAAACGTCATGCCCATACCTTATAGGCAATTGACGTGGCCTTTTAGATCTACGTGGGGCTGATGCTTCATCTACAGGTTTAACAACATTTTGTGCATCCTGTAGAGGATCAGTAGGAGTTGAAACATTTTCGGATGGTTCTCGAATTTCTTCGAGTTGCACCTTGCTCCCACTGACTCCTTTGGAAAGAAACTCTTTCTCCAAGAAGACACCATTATGGGCATCAAATACTTTGTGAGCTACCCGATTATAAAGATAATATCCTTTAGTTTCCTTAGGATACCCCACTAAGAAGCACTTATCGGACTTCGGTGTGAGCTTGTTGGACGTCAAACGTTTCACATATGCCTCACAACCTTATATTCTGAGAAAAGACAATCCAGGACTCTTTCCGATCCATATCTCATATGGTGTCTTCTCTACAGTTTTGATGGAATCTTATTTAAAGTGAAAGCAACCGTTTCTAGAGCGTATCCCGTGAATTGCAATGGAAGATCAGATTGGCTCATCATTGAACGAACCATGTCTAACATTATTCGATTCCGTCGTTCGGACACCCATTCAATTGAGGCGTCCCTGGCGGAGTAAGCTGTGGAACAATTCCACACTTCTTTAGACGTTCACCAAACTCATGGCTCAAATGTTCACCTCCACGATCAAATCGTAGATATTTGAATATCTTGCCAAGTCAATTCTGCACTTCATACTGAAATTCTTTGAACTTTTCAAAGTATTCCAACTTATGCCTCATCAAGTAGACATAACCGTATCTACTGACATTATCAGTAAACGTTACGAAGTACTGAAAACCACATCTGGCCACAGTGCTCATTGGTCCACATACATTATTACCAGTAGATCACTCGTCCTCTCACCTTTGGCCGTGAAGGGCGCCTTCCTCAAGATTCAAAACATACAATCCATTCACCAATGGAGCATGGCCATAAAGCATATCTTCAAAATAAATTGAACAACAATTGTTCTTTATTCTGAATTCATAACCTTCTACTCCTAAGCATGAAGCAGAAATAATGTTTTTGCTTAAGGCTGGAACATAATAACAATTATTTAGTTCCATAACTAATCCTGAAGGTAAAGCTAATGGTAAAGTGCCAATAGCTAATGTAGCAACTCTTGCTCCAGTGCCCACACGAAGATCAATATCGCCTTTTGCCATACTTCTACTCCTTATCAGTCTTTGCATCGAATTGCAAACATAAGCAACCGATCCGGTATCAAATACCCAAGAACTGGTCGGAGAAGTGGCAAGATTAATTTGTATAACTTTTATACCTGAACTGGAAGTCCTACTTCCCTTGTTCCTTTTCACCTCTGCTAAGAACTTCTTTACAGTTTCTTTTCCAATGCCCACAAGAAAATAATGCCTTCGAGGTATTAAACCTCTCTACCCCCGCTTGATCCTGAAACATACCCTTCAGACCCACAATCATATTGTAAGTGTTTATGGTCTCATATTGCTTCTGAAGCTCAGAGTTCATGGTTGCAAGCATTAGGCAGTGCACATCGACTGCGTCATTGCAATGCTTCTCATAAGCACTCTTTTCAGCTCGAGTAGCATCAGCATTCGGTTCCTCAGGATATGGATTCTTTAGAACATATTCCTTCTTTTCTTGTTTGAGAACAATTCTCAAAATTTGAAACCAGTCAATAAAGTTTGAACCATTCAACTTTTCTTTCTCAAAAACAGATCGTAAACAAAGGTAGATGCGGAAGAAGTAGTAGGTAATAAGATCTACAACAGAAATATATGCAAAGATTCAGCACAATGTTTATGCAAGATCTTCTATTAGACATTCATGTTGATGGTTACATTCGATCAGTCTACGACCAGCTTGTATCTTTATACGACTAGTCCTTTCTCGATCTAACTTAATCATCAACAATCAATAAAAGATACTCCCACTAAATACCATATCCCTCTTATGACATTCTAGTGATTCAAGATCCATAATTAATTAATCTCCTAGTGAGCTTTGGCATCACTGCTAGAAGATTAGTGAATATGGTAAGCAACCCTTGCTAATCATATCTCTATATGACTCTTGTTGTTGGCGACATCTCTATGCTTGGCACCCAACCCTATGCCCCAAGGTCCATAACCGTTATGATGACCTTGTCAAGTTAGACCAATGCTAAGCGTGTAAGTGTCGACACAAACCCATCTAGTCAAGGAGAGTTAATGGCACTCTGCTTTGGCAAGACCTACCATTAAAATACAAGACTTTGGATGGTGCAGCAAATTGGGAGGGCATCAATTTTAACTCAATATTTCTTGAGGGATACTATTCTATCATGTCAAAACATCTAATGATAAAACATGATCAAACGACATAACAGAATAAACATAAACATTCACGGATAATCAAATTAAAGCGTGAAATAGTATGGCCCTTAACATGTCGATCTCCATCGACATGCTTCACTGTTTCTCAAACCACCATGCTTGAAGTCTCCACCACATTCATCTACTAAGCATTTACTCCTAAATGCAAGTAAAGAATTACATAGGATAATTTCAAGCATCACAAGTCGGCACGCAGGCCGTTATATAATAATATGTAGCTCTATGGCTATCTCACAGCATGACACGCAGGCCATGAAAATCCATTCATGCATCACATACACAATGGGCCATACTATTCACATCAAACCCTGCAAAAACAAGTTATGCATAGAATCCAATTTCTATCGGGCGATATGAACACATACTATCTATAACGACAAACACAAAAATCGGCCACATGGTCCCGCTTAGCCGGTTAGCGGGCGGGGTTGAAAGCGGCGCCCCTCATTGTCGAGGCGGCGACGCTCGGAAAATTTTCCCGAGACATGAATCGTATTCACATATCCGAGCCTTGGAAATCATCAGATTAATCATATTAACCCTATTCTGAACCAATCTGATCACTGCCTTGATACGACCACACACTACTACATACTCCGATGGCGGAATTCCGACCGGTAGGAGTATCATGCAAGGTAGTCGAATAACAAGTCGAGTAAATCATATGGTGCTCTTTAATTTGTGCCTCCTCGAAAGACCCATCTACTATCGCCGAACATTGATCGATCCTATCGACCAGTGCCTAGATCGTTTCATCCATATGAAGAAATCTAGGTTATCAGACCAAACCAGTAATAGATCCAATCTACTACTGCCACATATCCAGTATATGCGACCGATCTAGATCAAAAACTATGCAGGATGGCTCTGATACCACTGTAGGGACACGGGTAGGCTACGCTAGCAACAATTCAAAAATTCTACCACGTAAACCAGGAAGCCAAGCAAATTATATGATCATAGATCATTACCACCAGACGCGCAGTGCAGTGGAAGAAGAGTCGGAGCAGCCTGGTCCAACGAAGAGCGCGTCGATGTACTGGTCGTAGATGATCGTCCAACGTCCTTGTAGTCGATCGTCTCCTCCAGCAACCTTCGTCATTCCTTGTGAAGATCGCGGATCGTCCTTAGCGCAATAAAGAACGCGATGGCGCCTCTCACGGTATCCACACGTCCGGGAGGAACAACGCGCGGCGGTGTGCTAGCACCAAGTCGCGCGGAAGGCTCTCTCAAGAAGATGGCGGCTAGGGTTTCGGTAGAAACAACTTACGTGTCTGTCTCTATCCACACCCACATAGCCTCATGCAACTCCTTATATAGTGCCCTGTGTCGGATCCTATCCGAACATGTTTGACGAATCGTATTCGTACTGGTTTGTTCCATCCCATTAAGTGTGTGACCCGTTAGGTTTGTGTGTAGTTCAGTTGTGACTCGAAAACCCTTTCCGACCACGAGTCGTAGCGGTACCTAGCAGGACATAACGATTCCCGAATGCACACAAATTATATCGGACGAACCTTAATGCAATATGATCTTCGACTAGGTCCTCATCACTTACGACCAGGTCCTATCTCTATACGACCAGTTCGCAATTGGTCACGACCAGTTCGTAACTCATTACGACCAGGTTTCGACCACTCTGTGATTTTGTTCGACCAGTCTACGACTTGCTCGTATCTCCATACGACTTGTCTGGACCTGGTCGAACTAAGCAACCTACTCTAGTATTCTCCCTTTGCCTCACGATATCTGGTTGAACTCCAGGTGAGATAATGTGTCATCCATGGACGGTTCAATACTTTCTCGATCGAGTTGTCGGATAACCATATGTGGTCGAACACTTCGTCCACTAGTGGCATGGCCATGCACTTTCTTTATCCGACCACTTCGAGGGGCCCAGAGACATCTCTCTTGTTAAGTTAGGAGGGGCAAATCTCATATCCGATCAGTCACATCCATCCGCATGTTTCATAGCATACCCGAAAGCTACCTTTATAACTACCCAGTTACGAGTAGCGTTTGGCAACCCCTAAGAGTGCTATTTACACATGTAGGGAACCATGCTGATCTCAGGTCTAAGGATTATACATCATCATTGCTTGAGACCAACTAATGACACATAGAATCATAACAATCTCAATAGTGTCTCAAGGTGGGTCAATCCAACCCCATGTTCTTTAACATGTGTTCACATTATTGATTCGATATCCCTATATCCATTACCGGTGAAACATGGCCATCAATCAATACATGTGCTAGTCGTAGAGTCACTGGTGTTCCGTCCAGTGATATTCGACCAGGGATACATTTAGAATGATCATCATAAGTCAAAAGAGTTTCACCAACAAGTCACATACTTGTTAATCTTTATAACTGACGATTCAAACAAGGAACAGAATAACACTTATTCAATAACACATAAACATAGACATGATATCATCATCTCCATGATTGCCTCTAGGGCATATATCCAACAATTTGTTCTTGTTACTTTGAGGAAATGGCATACCATCACAAGATCGGTAAATGGATTTAGAGTTAGCAGCAGTGTCTGAGCGAGTTAAGATACTAGGAATTGTGTTTATTTTTCCAGAGAGCAACATAGAGGTAGGCTAGTGAAATTTCTACTTGATGGAGTAACATACTAACATGAGTGCTTAAGGCATCTAGGATGTTTGTATATTCCAAAAGGATCCATTTTATTAGTTCAATGAGCACTTGTTCTCTGAAAAAAGAGGTTAGTTGAACTTATTATTAATTCATTGAGTGACACATTGCATGGAACCATCGAGCGAGGGCCTAGTGACCAAGCTCTAGTGGCGTGCAGGGAGGCGGCGGCGGCCGGTACACCCACTAAGGAAGCGGCACCCAACAAGGCTGCGACGAGCCGTCGTACCTAAGATTTAGTCCTGGCTCCGCCACACTGATGTTGCATGCAGATCAACCCGCGGCCTCTCCGAGTCTCGTGCTCTCCTTCCTGGACGTATCGCATCACAATACATTCGGCAATCTGATGGACCACGTAGCTAGGCTCCATGCAATCAAACCAAAGTATCTAATTAAACAGGACTAGATCCAAAATAACTCAAGAAGTTAGAACCAAACATGTATGTAACCACACATAAAAAAGGCTCTTACAGTACTGCAAAAGCCAAACATGATTGCATGAAGGCTTGCAGGCAGCAGTACCACGCATGAGCATCTGTCTACCCCCAATCAGTAGAACTCCTAGTACATAGTTCTTACCAAATAACCACAAACCCAGATCCCAGTGGAAGGCAGCCGTTCCTTCCTCCCGTTCCTTCCTCCTTCCCCACCCGTCACCACCCCTCTTGCTTGCTTTAGGCATCTTCAATAGTGGCTACCTAAGTTGGCTCTTACATATTGTGTCATTCAAAATTCTAGTTGGATAAGAGAGGATATGAAGAGAGAGAATGTGACATCTCTTGTATAAGAGACAAATTAGGCACACAAATCATCATAAATAGTGAGTGTGTAAAGGAAGAAGTTGTGTTGAAATAAATGATTTTATAGATAATTTATTTGGGATATTGTCTCTAAGATTTATCTGTAGATGAGCTGAGATCTTTAGAGACAACTCTAAGAGACAAACTATTATACATGTCCTTGTCCCAGCTGACCCATATGCACCAGATCCCAAACCATCTCCTCGTGCGTAACACTAGTTCAATTCCCATACTACCTGCAGTAATAAAAGTTTACTCCCGTTAATTTACACCCTTCTTCTTCATTGAGCATGCAGGCAAGGCAGCTTCCAATGGTGGGCGCGTGACAAGCCGGCCTGGACCCGGCCAAGGGGACCCCCTCACCAACCTTCTCTTCATGGCACGCCATGGATACCATCATGGAACCATGTAATGCTGCTCTCTCTCTCTCTCTTCCCCCTGTGAGTAGTCGCCTGAAAGTTTACTCATTAATTGCTCATTGCTCCTTGCACAGAGACGTACGAAGCATTCGATGATTCGAAACAAATCTGCAGCTTGATGCGCTATCTAGACGATGGACTTCTGTACTGGAGCATTACTAGCTAGCGTACGAAAAGACAAGTGTAAAGAACTAGCTATTACGGAGATGCTGTGCCTAGAGCTTTTGGCTTATTTAGCCGTTTTTTTAAACAATTTAGAATATGTAGTGCATCCAAAATAACAAATTGACACCATAGTAAGTTAGACATACACCATATATTCTCTACCGCGGTTGTATCCTACTATGCACCCAGACTGATCCACATGCCTATCGTGGATCCGGACCCTAGGATCTGACCTACCACGATTCCAGACCACGACAGCCCCATGTACGCACTCCTCAAGCACGATAGGAATTCCTGCAGCTCACTCAGTCTACGAAAGGTTGCTACCGCTCACTCAGTCCGCGAAAGATTGCACTGCACACATACTAATCACTAGAGAACACAAACTCTAATCGCTAAAGGACAAAAAAAAGTAGAAATGCGGGAGACATGCAGCGGTCCGGGATTAGTGCGAGCGCTCTTGGACCGCTGCAAGTGATCGGACTAACTTGACGAGGAAGTATTTTTGTAATTTCATACGAACAAAGATTACTTTTATTATTACAATAAAAAAAGTAGCTATATCAGCCTAAAGCTCACGTGTCTGTGCGTGTGTTAGAAGCGGTACGAAGATTCGAAGAATAAAAGATGGCAAGAAGCAGAAGCTGCAAAAGATGGTGTCGGTGGTTACCTGTTGCAGTGCAGCTGCCGCTTTACATTGAATGCCATCCAAATTCCAAGGTACCAACCAAAAGCAGAAACAGGAGTCACACAGCACAAGGGGAACCTATTTTCTGTTGCAATGGCCTAAAGAAAAAATTTAGAGGCAGGCACTACGAAAAAATTTAACAAGTCGAGAGAGAGAATCCGAGAGATACAGCCTAGGCTAAAATACTTTTTTTTTCTTCTCTTTTTTCCTCTTTACTGTTTGCCTTTGGGAGCATCTCTTTTCCCATGCCTGGCCTTCCCTTTCTACGCCGCCGCTTTTGGGCTTCCGCTTTGCATGCTTCCCCTCAGCCGCTGGCCACCGGGGTCCACTCGAACCGGCCGGCGTTGATCGGCACACCACGCACGACGTCAAAGTTGTACCTGAGGAGGAGGAGGAGGAGCACAATGTTGGCGCGGCGGTCGTGACGATGATCAGTGGCGAAACGTGTATGCATGCAGCGGTGTGGAAGCTATCTTTGCACCAACGGTAAATTAATTTCCACTTACTTGGCAGCGAAGCGTTCGGCCTCGGCCTTCTCCGCGGCGGCGAAGAACTGCTCGATCTCTGCCGCCGGTGGCATCCTTGCTCTCGCCGCTGCGTGAATTGCTGCTGAGGTCGTTGTTGTGGCCGGACACCTCCGACGGTGGTGCTTTCGCTCGTCCGCCGCCTGACTCGACTCCAGGTCGCTCAAATCTCCCGGCGGCCGGCTCGACGGCGTCGTCTCCCTCCTGAATTACCAGGATTTAGTTGAAACCCGCAGGGAAAATCAGGTAAGAGTAGGAAAGAATACGTAACTCAGTAGAATCCCGCGGAATTTCGAAAGGAACTCACCACTCCCGGCCGGACACGGAGTCGCTGACGGAGCTCTCTACGTCGCGATCCTCGCACGCCTGTAGACCAAGAAACCAGAACCAAATCTCATAATTCAGCAGCAGAAGCGAGCGAACAGCTCGAACCACGTGCGGGAGAATTCTAGGGTTCCCACTCACCTCCGCCTCGCCACCGCTCCTCTCCCTAGCCGCCACCTCCACCGACGACGCCGTACTGGAGCAGCGCGAGATCCCGGCCACGACCGCCTCCCCGGAAGCCCCAGAACCTGCCGGCGCCGCCGCCGAAGGAGCATCCTCAGCCCCCGGACCCCGCGGCGCTGCCACCACCGCGGCCGCCGCCATGAACAGCCTCCTACTCCGGAGATGGAGGTAGCACCCTGCCGCCCCGTCATCACGGCCCAACCCTTCTTCCTTCACGCGCGCCGTCGTCGTCGGCTTCCTCCTCTTGGGCGCGGTGTCCCTCGCGACGGCGGAGCGCGACCGCGTGCGGACGCCGACCACCACCTGCGCGCGGAGCTCCACGGCCGGCGCCTTATTCCCAGCTGCGCCCCTGCACTTCCTCATGTACTTCCCCATCAGAGTGAAAAAAAAACCCGTCGCTTTGGCCGTTTGCCTGCTTCCCCTCCCTCTCCCTCGCACGCTTAAGAGAGAGCTCCCGCACCACATGCACACAAAAACCCACCGCGCTGGCCTCCTGTAGGCCTTGTCGTTGCGTCCACTCTCTCCAGTCCAGCCAGTACAAAACCTATGTTGCTCGCGTGCGCGTACAAATACCGGAGGCGCGGGTGATCAGATCCGGATCCAACGGCTGAGCTTGAGACGGGGGCTGAGGCTGACGGCGCCGTGGCCCGGATCCGCCGTTGGGAAACGGACGGCGCGGGGTGCGGCCGTCTCTCTCCGTGAGGTGGCATGTGAGCGCGCGGCCACCTAGGGACGTAGCCTGCCGTGACGCGACGACGGCGCTTTAATTAGTGGAAACGGACGTAATAATTGCGGGACGGGATGGGGTTACCGGCCGGCCGATTACGGCGTGCAGGCGCTCGCCCGTGCCGCATGATACCGGGTACGATGGAGTGGGCGCCACGTGTGCGAGGGGATCGGCCGGGTTTTGAATTTCGAATTTAAAACTTTGGTAGCAAGGATGGGTGTGTGGCGTGACGGGGGCGGGGGCTTAATTGGCCCGGTAAATGCTGCACAGTTGTAACGTGACGTGCGGAACGGGAGGTAACAGGATATGGCCCCCCAAGAGCGAAGGGTTTAAAAACGATCGAGTGGCCGCACCTCAAAAAGTGTACGTGCAACTAATCAGTGGTGGACTAAGATTAAATCTTAAATATGGCGGTGCCGCTTTCTCACCGAACGCTGCATCGCAGCACACTTTTTGGGTTTGACTGCTCGCTCCTCGCTCGATGGCTCGCATTGTGTTGAACTTTTTTGTTCAACTAAACTCTTTTTTAGAGAACAAGTGCTCAATGAACTAATAAAATAAATCCTTTTGGAATATGTAAAAATCCTAGACGCATTAGGCACTCATATTACTCCATGTACATGTTTTTAAGGTTCTAATGAATCTGTGATCATGATTTAGGATGATTGCTTAGTATAAATTCTAAAAGAACATGCAATTGATGAGCTGAGGCGTGTTCTCACCAGACAAGACCATGAGGTAAATTATGAATGTATATATCTCACCAAACAATTAAGGAGCTCGGTTGGCGAGTGCAGCCTCCTCATGACCTTGCCCATCGCCTCTCGCTAGCGGCGCTTTGTCAGGCTAGGGAGGAAGCGAGCAAGCGCGCCGCCGGCACTGGAGTAGAGCCGACTGGCGTCGATAGTCGCTCGCCTCGCCGCAGAGCCACCCACGCCACACCGCCTAGCCCGACAGCGTCACCAGCGCTGGGAGCGAGCCGCCCACGCCCCGTGCCGTCGCCGCCAGCCACCCCGCTCGACACTAGTGCTCGCGCGTCATCCACTCACCGCCACGCCGCACCGCCGCTGGCGCCGCGCGCGCTCGATGCTCCATCGCTCGCGGCCTCGCCTCGCCCGAGCTCCGTCCCCCGCCCACTTGCTCAGCCCATGCTACGTGCTCCGTCTGCCGCCCTGTGCGCGCGCCCGCGCCGTCGTGCTCGCCAGCCCGCCTGCGCTTCCGCTGCCGCCTAGGGGGCTAGGGTTGGGACTTGGGAGAGAATGAGAGTCTGAGAAACTGAGAGAGAGTGGAGACTGGAGAGTGGGGATCAGAGATTGCTCTGGCAATCTGCCGAGTCGGTTAGGCACTTGGGCTGGCGGGTTGGGTGAGCCGTGATTCAGCGAAAAAGGCCCATGGCCAGCCCAGCCGGGATGATTGAAGGTAGGAAAGCAGCAAAGAACGAAGGCTCGGTCGCTCGGAGCAACGGCGCCAAAGTCTTCTCCGACGTCGGTGGACGAGGGAGCCAAGGAGGGAGGAAAGACCCGAGGGTAGGGGGACTCCGGATCGGAGGAAGCTCTAGTGGATGCCAGAGCTTGCTATAATGGCGGGTCCGCCCTTGCACCGAATGGAGTAGATTCTTTCGGTCTAGTCTAGCTAGTCGTTTGTTCCACAGCCTTACGCGTAGCTGCGAGGGGTACGATTTTTTAAAAGGAGAATGATAGCGTCCGCGTGTCCAATAGATTGAACGCATAATGGTCGCCTTAGTCCCCATCGCCACTCTCCGCGTCCCAATTTATCCTCACGAGCGCATCTGCGAGATTACGACCGTCGTCTTGCTTCCTCCTCCTTCCTCCCTCCTCCTCTAGCGAGCCGAGCTCGCGATCCAAGAATGACCGGAGAACTCCACCGAAGATGAGCTCATCTCCCTCTCCACGCCTCTCTCCCTCTTGTCCCCAAAGCCTCCTCCATCTTCCTCATCATTCCTCCACCCAACTCCTCCCTCCCTTGTCCTCCTCCAGCGAGTCAAAGCTCCGGCGAGCCGCTGACGACCGGAGATCACCACCAGCGACGAACTCCTTTCACGTCCAAGCGATGCACTAGAGGAGCCAGGGGTGACATATCTGTACAAATCAGAGGGATACGGTGGAGAACCGACGACGATCCATCGAGCTGGCCTTGGCCCCACCTAGATCTGGGCTTATCGACGACGAGGCTCTAAGCTAGCTGTCTCCTCCCCTCCAACAGTCTCAATCATCAAATCTATGGGCATGGATTCTGCCTCCAGTATGCTTTTGTTGCAAATATCTGTTTCTCGAATTGTTGCATAGTTGTTTATCGATTGTTGTACGAACTGTTGTACTTTGTTGCAATGTGGTTTCTGAACTTTTTTTATTATTTAATCATTTTTTAATTTTTATTTTAAAGTTAACCCCTCGCAAACTTTATTTCTAATTCTGACCTCTTTGGTCACGCCACCACCCATGGCGTGACAAAACAAACACTGCCACGCCACAAGATAAGTCCCCAAAATCACACTTTTTGTCACGCCACTGGTGGTGGCGTGACCAAACAACACTGTCACGCCACCATCAGTGGCGTGACAAGACTTTGACCATAAATGGGCTGGCGTGATAGTGTTGTTTTGTCAAGCCACGGGTGGTGGCATGACCAAAGGGGTTAAAATTGGAAATAAAGTTTGCGATGAGTTAACTTTAAAATAAAATTAAAAAAAGGATTAAATAATAATAAAAAATCATTGCCACAAGATGTATTTTATTGCAATTGTGTTGTTGATTTGTTGCGAGAGAGTAATTTTTTGTCGCAATGTCTCTTCTCAAATGTTGCGACAAGAGGTATTTGTTGCAATCGTGTTTTTGATTTGTTGCACAAGAGTAAACTTTTATTGTGGCAGGGATGTCTATTCGTTGCACCGAGAAATCTGTGCCTGTTGCATCGAGTTAGGTATTTATTATATTTTTATTGCATCGGATAAGTATTTATTGCATGTTTACTAAATAATTATTACGTCTCGCCGATTTTTATTACGCTGAAATCGAAACTTTAAGTTACATCCGACTGTTGAAGAGGGTCGAAGATGGCAAGCCGCTGGCCATACCCTTTTTAGAAACACTCCGAAAGTTAGTTGAAGTTGCCAGCAACTCAATGAATCAATCAGCCCGGCCGACTGGTGACTGCAAGCTCCAACAGTTCTGCTGTCCCGCCGGTCACTGTTCGACTGATGCATGCTGTTTTACTTCGCTCATCACGTGAGGTGTTCCAGATTAAAAGCCTAGCTGATTACCCGGTCCCGGACGGCATCCGACAAAAATCACCTCTGGAAACGCCTGCCGGCAGCTTTGCAGTTCAGAGTATAAACCACGTACATGTCCTGTTGCGCAAAGCCGGAACAAATTACGCTTTGGCGGTGTGTACGTACGCGCGTACGGCTGCGACGGCAACACCTGGACCGGACGGTCACATGTCCGCGCTGTAAGCCCAGAAAGATGCGAAAGATTCATTGGCACCACGCCGGTCCAGATTCATGCAAGATGCCCGGTTTGTTGGGCTTAGTAACGCCGCATGGGTGCCTATTACACCAACCGGAACAGTGAGCCGGACGCGCGCAGTAATCACCACGCCACGCCGCGCGCCATTGGCTGGAGCTGCGCGGCGACAGCGCCGTCTACAGCGAGCAGCCTCGTGGCGTGTTACGTGCAGCGCCGCGCGCGTTGGCGCGCACGTACGTGCGTACGGGTAGTCGTTGGAGCAGTTAAGCGTTGCTTCAACAGTTTATTTTTTAAGTTGTCTTTAAATGTTTTAACTCATCTACGGATAACTTTAGAGATAATATCTTCAACAATTTATATATATAATTATTCATTTTTCAACACAACTTCTCTCATTATTCACTCACCATTTACGATGAATTATGTGCCCCAGCTTGTCTCTTATATAAGAATATCTCCAATAGTATATTTATTGTCGTCTCTTAGCTATGTCACGTCAACAAAATCCTACGTGGAGGAGAGAGAAGGAGGAGAGAGAGCACAGATCGTCTCTTCCTGAAGAGACTGTCGTGCACATGAAACAAGACATGATACATTAATCTACTCTAGTTGACATTTAAGCCTATTTCAAAAAAAATATAAAATATAGATGTTAGAGAGTGTGCTAGAGACTATCTATTAGAGATGTTGTCTCTAAAGATGATGTGACTTATATTAGAGATAGGGTTATATTTAACTATTGGAGATACCCTAAGAGATGATATATTACCTCTCTTCACACTCTATCTCCTCTAACTAAGTTTTTAAGCGACATAACATGTAAGAAACAGCTGAAATGACCACTATTAAAGATGCTCGTCTCGTTCCTCGTTCAGATCCGAGTGGCGTGTTCCTTTTTTTTTCACGAACTCGCTCGCTTGCGCGTGCGATGGGCCCCGGAGCGGAGTGCCGGGTCTGCCGGTCTGGATGCATGATGAGGCGATGCACACGCACGTGTGAGTGCGGCGTATTTTCAAGGGTGTACACTACTACACTGTCCAATCGCATGCAATGCAAGGTAAATTACTTCGCTTGTGTGATCGATGGATGGGGCTGGGAGTGCACCGGCCGGGCAATGCATTATCATGCACGCATGTCCTTGTTGTGGGTTGGATTGTCCTCGTTCTTTTGGATCGATTAAATGCTGGTTCTGCATTCTGCCAAGGATCGAGCCTGGTACAATAATTCTCAAGAAGAATCTCAATGAATTTCAAGTAAAAACATGCTGTACTCATCTGGATTCTGGGATATAAAAACCACTATTTGTCTCTTCCTAAAGCTTTTCACTGACCTCATTAATTCCTCTTGAACTTTATTCTATAGCAAAATTCCAAGTACAGTGAAGAAACCTCTATCCGCAACGAAGCCAAATATTAAGGGAAACGTTATCACATGAACGTACGGAGCATCGGACGGCGTCACTACCGAGCCGCTTAGTCCAAGCACTATTAGTTGAACCTGCGCTTTCTTCTCCCCACTTCTCCCTTTCAACCGTGCTTTCCTCTCCCCAAAATTTCTTCCCCAAAATCACCTGCGCGCCCGGCCTCCTCTGCCACCCCAGCTCCGCCACGCTCGACCTCACTCCGCGCGCCGGCCGCCTCGCCTCCGTGCCTTGGCCTACTCTGCCCCATCTCCATCGCGTCCGGCCTCACCTCGCCCCCAGCCGCCAAGCCTCCTCGTCCGGCCTCCTTCGCCGCGCCTCGGTAGCACCCGCCATCCCGCGCCCGGCCGCCTCTGCAGCACCCCAATGCCCCGATGCGGTGGTGCGGCGGGTGCTGCAAGGCTCCATCTACATCAGCTACAGTGTGTTGTGGAGGGACTCCGTGCCCTGCTCCGTGCGCGGGGGCTCGCCGCCACCGCGCGCTCCACCCGAACCCGGCCCCCCTCCTCGGGGCATTCTCCTCCTCCTCCTCCTCCTCATCCCGCTTCTCCGCCTCGCAGGTTGGTGCTCTCGGCTTTTGCAAACTAGTGAATGTTGCAACCGTTGTCCGGTGATGTTGCAACTGTTATCCGAAGATATTGCAACCGTTGTCCGGAGATGTTACAACCGTTATCTGGAGATGTTGCAATCATTTCGGACCATACGGTGAAAAGCTCCCACCCGTACGTCCGATTCCTAGTCGTTCCTAAATATTAAAGGTGCCTCACCCTCAACTAGCAATGTACCATTGTAAAGAAAAAAGGTTGCCCAAAGGTTCCTTTGCTTGTCACTTTCTATGACGAACTTTACCTTTGTCGGGGATTCTATACCAAATTATATGTCAGAAAGCATCTGCCAGTCATTCGCATTATGCTGCGCTCCTTGGATGGCAAGGCAATGGTGATCTTTCTTTCATGTCTTGAATGGCTTTTCATTTGCCATGCACGAGCTAGTTCCTTAATTTGTCCAAGAAATCACAGTCCTTATTCAAACTACCTACCATTTGTGTGTGACCTACTACCATGTGTTAAACACATGGAAAATTATGGAGTGCATCTATATATACATCACCAAATGATTGTTCGTTTTTTTTCCCTGAAGTATTAGACTAAACTGCTTAAATTAAGAAGAAAAAAAAGATGTTGATTGGCATCAGGTCAGTCCAAGAACAAGTTAATATCCAAGAATGAAAAATTCAACAATTGCCTATTATTGAAAAAAGTAAACCTAAAATATTACCAGTAGCTAGTGGCGAGTTTTTGGCTTAAATGACACTGTTGGCATGCAAAATAGCAAATCTAGCCCTCTCCAGAAATCAAAACCAAAAATAGCACCACGGACTCGCCGATAGACGACATGTGTTATCATCCGCGCCACGGTGCTCGGACTCCCTCGTCCCCTCTCCTTGAGAGGGGACTTCCGACACGTGTCCTCATCCCCTCTTCTGGAGAGGGGACTTCCCTCGTCCACCCTTCTGGGGAGGGGACTTCCCTCGTCCCTCATCTGACTAACTAATTACGACTAATTAATAATGACTAACCAACTATGACTAATTAATTATAAATAATTAGTTATGACTAAATTAATTATGGTAAATTAATCATGACTAAATTGATTAGGATTAATTGATTATGACTCAATAATTATGGTCAATTAATTACAACTAAAAAATTATGACTAATTAATTTTATGAGTTAATTAATTAACCACATTGTGTAATTATTTAGTCATAATTAATTAACCACCACTGTGTAATTATTTAGTCATGTAATGAACCCCTAACGTGTAATTAATTACATGGATTTAATTAACGGTTTTGCTAAACAACATTTGACTGTTTTCTTTCGTCAAATAGTCGAATTTTCGTCCGTCCAATATGCTTTGAGATTTGCATTTATTTTCATTTGACTGGGTCCGAATTTATTATGATTTTTTCTTTGGAGCATAACAGGTTCACCACATTGTCGTATTTTGTTAGTACAGAATTTTATTTTTTATCTTTATTTTTGCTCAATCTCTCAAAGCATATGTTAGATTTTGAATCATGTGATGGAAATACAATTTATTAAGACTTTCAATAATAATTATAGTGATCAAGAACAAAAATTACATAAATAAATTACTGTAATTTATGTACAATTTCATAGACTAAAATTTAACTATTTTAAACTGAGAAAACAGTCAAATCTTATACAGACGGACCCTTTAATTAATTAATTCTCGTCTACGACACGGGTTAATTAATCCACCCACGTATGACTTCACTCGTATATTCCCAAGCGTTGTCGAAGTATCGTACGCCAAGCGGGCCGGGAACCGGATCGCACTGTGCAGCACTCGGATTGGAGCAATTTTTCACGTCCCCAGGTGATCACTGGCTCACTGCCACGCCAATAACCGCTCCTTGTCTCGTTCTCTAGGATGAACGCGCGCGCATGCATGTGGTGGGCTTGGCGCATGTTGGCTGCCGCTAGCCCGCTAAGCTACAGCCACGAGCCAACGAGGCCGTGTGCACCAGTGCATGTGCCCGGCCGGGCACTGCAGTAGGTGGGTGGTACACACACATGATACGCTTCCCGAGGAGAGTACACACTGCCGTTTCATCCTTGATTACCCGATCGCCACTTTGCTTTTGGCTGTGACAGCGTGGTGCACTGGCCCATTATCCATTGACCATTGTTATTACTGCTTTCACCAGTTTGTCTCGGTAATTTCGTCGTCGTGTAGTGGAGTATCACACGCACCGCACCACCTTTGTCTGCTATTTCTTGAATCCACCGGTGCATGGCTAGTAGTAGGAGAATGGCGCATGCTTTGCCTCCCTGGAAGAAGCATTGCACTGTACACTCTAGGGGCGGTCCTAGCAATAGGGTAAGGTTAGGCGACCGCTTGAGATAGACATCGCCGGCGGAACACCCCCCTCTCTTCTGGGTGTTAGCGGTAGTGAGCCACTGAAGACAGCAGCTCGATCTAGCAATGGAGGAGGCCATGGGCTGTTTTCATTGAATCGCAACCCACCCAGCCCAACCGAGTATCACTGCCTCCACTCTGGCCTTCTAGATCGAGCGATCGGCAAATCCAATCCCCACTCTCTCTCAACCCTAGCCCTAGGAGGCAGCGGCGGCAGAGCGCAGGCGGGGCGAGGTGGCGAGCACGCGCAGCACGGGCGGCGACAGAGCGCCTGGCGTTGGTCGGGCGAGCGGGCGCAGACGAGCACGGCGCGGCGAGGCCACGAGCGACGAGCGCCGAGCGCAGCACAAAGCGGGCGGTGCGGCGCGGGCGCTCCGCGGGCCGGGTGCGTGATGGCGCAGCGCGTGCGGACGGCGATCGGGCGAAGCTCGCTCCCGCCACCCAAGCGCAGGTGACACTGCCAGCTGCTCCTCCCTAGCGCAGTAGTGCTAGCGCGGTCGACGCCTGGCTAGACTCTGCTCCTGGGCCGGCACCCGGCAGGGGGCGACGTCCGGGGTCCGACGGTTCATGAGGTCCAAGCTTGCGCTACTCGTCTCCCACGTGCTCTCCCTATTTGGTAACTAATCGCTCACGGTGTGCTTCAGTTTTTCCTTATGTGATTTTGTTCATGTGCTTCAGTTTCCCTTTGTGTGATTTGTTCTTGTTACTTTGAGGAAATATCATACCATCGCAAGATCGGTAGATGGATTTAGAGTTTGCAGCAGTGTTCGAGCGAGTTAAGGTACTAGGAATTGTGTTTATTTTTTCAGAGAGCAAACATAGAGGTAGACTAGTGAAATTTCTACTTGATGGAGTAACATACTAATATGAGTGCTTAAGGCATCTAGGATGTTTGTATATTCCAAATAGATCCATTTTATTAGTTCATTGAGCACTTGTTCTCTAGAAAAAAAGAGGTTAATTGAACTTATTATTAATTCATTGAATGACACACTGCATGGAGCCATCGAGCGAGGGCCTAGTGACCAAGCTCTAATGGCGTGAGGGAAGGCGGTAGCAGCCGGTACGCCCACTGAGGAAGCGGCACCCGACAAGACAGCGACGAGCTGCCATACCTAAGATTTAGTTCTGAATCCGCCATTGGTGCACTCCTTGGAAGAAGAATTGCACTGTGCATGTGATTCATATGCGGATAACTATCCGGGGTGTGAGATGAAACGAGGCGGGGTAAATGTCGGACCCCAATTTTGGAGCTTGGGATCCACTGTGTATACGGTGTCATTCCCTGGATCAGTAGCTGACACACACAGTCACATCGTTTATTTATGCACATAACTACGGAAATCTCTAAGTAGACATACGACTCAGGTTCATAGTTGCGACCACGCTCGGTCAAAAATGGCAATCTAGGGAGGTCTTGAAGAGGTCCTGGGATGGTTCTGCGTTGATCCCGAGGAGGTCCTGGAGTGATCTTGAGGACGTTCTATGTAATCGAAGGAGATCCTGAGGGGAGGTCCTGATCGGTTCAGATGAAATCAAGGGAGGTCCTAAACGGTTCAGATGAAGTCAAGGGAGGTCCTGAACGGTACAGATGATACCAGGGAGGTCCTGACCGGTTTAGATGATATCAGGGAGGTTCTGAACGGTTCAGATGAAGTCCAGGGAGGTCCTGAACGGTTTCGAGGTAACCAAGGAAGGTCTTGAACGGTTCAGATGATACTAGGGAGGTCCTGAATGGTTCAGATGGTATCAAGGAGGTCCTGAACAGTTCAGATGAAGTCAAGGGAGGTCCTGAACGGTTCAGATGTAACCAAGGTGGTCCTGAATGGTTCAGATGATACCAGGGAGGTTCTAAACGGTTCAGATGATGTCAGGGAGATCCTGAACGGTTCAGATAAAGTCAAGAGTGGTCCTGAACGGTTCAGATGTAACCAAGAGAGGTCCTAAATAGTTCAGATGCAACCAAGGGAGGTCCTGGGGAGGGTCAAGAGGAGGTCTTGGTGAGGTCCAAGGGGAGGTTCTAGAGGAGGTCCTGGAAACGTGCCCACAGAGGTCCATGAGGAGATCCTGGGGACGCCTCCGAGGAAGTCCAGGAGGAGGTCCTGGAGACGTTTCCGAGGAGGTCCATGGGGAGGTCCTGAAGACGCTTTCGAGGAGGTCTAAGAGGTGGTCTTAGGGAGGTCCTAGGAGGTCCTGGTGGTCATAGGAAATCCTGATGAGGTCCTAGTGGTCATTTGGTAGAGGTCCCTAACCAGCTAAGGGTTGTCCTAAGTCACATAGCAGTGGTTCTAGAACATCTAAGGGTGGTCATCATACAGCTGTTTAGCGGTTGTAAACCAACTGATCATGAACCTTATCCATTGTGAAAAGTACTTGTCATGAATAGTGTAAGTCCATAATATATTACATAACATCAGGCCATGCGACCAACTGTTTTACAAAAGCGCCACTTGGGCAAGAGTTTTACAAAAGCCAAGAGTACAGATTAAAGAACAAGTGCAGGAGCAAAACAAATCGTGGTGGATCCATTCACTCTGCTCACAGGCAAGTGGCTGGGGGTCCCGACCTAAGCTTCATTATCTCCACCGTCATCCGATTCACCCTCTGTGAAGTACTGGTAGGGGTCTTGATCATTTGGGGTCTGAAAAGAGTATAATGGCAGAGCCTGAGTACATCCCTTGGCAATGAGACTTGCAGATATGTTAGCAAAAGCCCTTGACTCTACAAGCCAAATTTCAAGCCATCTCAAAGAGGGAAACGAGATTTCCACCTAAACCCTAGAACTAAACAAATGAACACAAAGAAGCCAAAAATCCAAACTGAGATTAAATGGATTGGCTCTGGGATCCTTGATCAAATGATCTTGAAGTACTCACCCATCATGGAGCAACCCATTTTGGCCAAACCTGCAAGCAAGAACTCAAAAATCAAAAAATAAAAAAAATCCAACATTGAGACAATCGAAGAACAGAGACATGAATGAAAGGGAAATGACTTCAGATCTTCATTTCAAAACAAAAGAGTAGTCCCGATACCACGATTACATATAGAGGAATGATTACAAGACTCTCCACTCAATCCTCAACCATCATGCTTGAGAAGGGATGAACATTCTCTAGAACTCTCACATAGGGGACATGGAAGAAGACACCCAGGGAACACACTCTGCTGCCTTCTACCCCTCTCACCAACTAAAGACACAAAGGTAAAACCACCTCCAAAGCCTCTTTTGACTCACAAAACCCTAACTCTCTCACAAGTGCTCTAGTGGGCATGCAGCCCTCAATCCTTTATATAGCCTTGGCTAACGGTCTCCACCCGTACGCCCGCTAAGTCCAATAGAGCCCGCTCCGGCATGTGCAACTTGCGAAATTCCCGTGCCGCCTCCCGCACCTTCCGAAGCTTCCGCGCTCCTTGTCTCGCACGCCTCGCAACCACCTCGAGTCCACGCGTCCTCGACACATCCCGACCGTTCGACCTCGGCGCCACCGCGCTTAGTCCGATCCATCGTGTTCGCCACGACTCCACCCGATGTCCTCGCGATCCACGCAGACAAGAAACACATCAAATAGCACCGCCGATACATGAAAGCGTAAATACCATCATACTTATATGACGAAGTCCAAACTCGTCGAAATATCGAGTATGCAACCTAATCTCATACGACCAAGTTTGACCAAAGTCCACCAAGCCCAATTGCGCCACACAACGACTCGACTAACCACACAAACCAAACTCGACTTACCTAAACCAATGTCAATTACTCATCAAATACATGTGGTCACTCCACATGGATCATCAATCTCCCCTTGATGAGTATATTGACAAACCCGAAAAAGTAAGAAGTTGAGTTTGATTTTGAAGAATCCAACATGGTCCAAAGAAAAGAAAAGAAGCTAATGACCATGTCGCATGTAAGGAACACTAGAGCAACAACCGAAAGAGCAAATTGATCTCCAAAGCTCTAAACTATTTCCATCGACTTTTTCTTCTCTATTCTCCCCTTTTGGCAATAATCGCATCAAGATGCAATAGAGAATATGACATGTCAAAGGATGAAATGACTGAAGTTTGTTTATTTAAGCATTTAGAGCCATGAGAATTATCCATACTGACCATAATGTAAAACACCAAGCCATAACTCAATAAAAGGCTATCTAGATCATGACAAGACATGTATATCCTAGCTTGAGCACGTAGATGACGATCTGAAATGTAATGCATTTTATGAGCATGTCAAGTCATCAATGAGCAAAGTCTAGCTAGAGATATCCTAGGATGATGCAGGCCATGTCAATAAGCTAAGCGGAACAAGGAACTACTATTGAGACCAAATAGAGAGCTATGCTCAAGAATGAAACATTGGTTAAGTACTTGATTCTTTTTGTAGCTTTAAGCAAATTGAACACATAAAACATATTTTCTTTTGAAATTCATGGTTGTTGCCAATCAGATTTTTGTTTTATCATGTGCTAGGTCTCAAGCCTTATGCGACTACTCCAAGCGAGAAGCTTAAGAAGATAGTCTAGGTCACCCAAAACTCCCCCTAAGTTCATGCCAAGTGCAATGGCAAGCCGTCTCATAGGAGAGAATTGGTGAGATCAGTTTTTTCGCACAAAAGAGATCTTTTGCCTTTAAACAGTTGTACTAACTCATGCATCATCAAGAGACTAAAACAGCTCAATCTAAGGCTCAATATAGATTCAACGCTCTACCCAGCCTATTTGACATGGCATGAATCATAAAAGGATAGCTCAAGAAAGACTAATCTCGAGTGCTAACATGACAAGTTTTAGTTTAAGTTGAGCAATTTTAATTAACTTATCATGGCAAAAGCTAGGCTACACATATGAAGTCATGATAAATCTAGCAAATAAGCACAAGTCATGGCAAGGTGTAAAGCATTGTAAACATGTTATAGCAGATAATAATCAAGGCTCAATATAGTTATATTACAATGCGTAAGATCCAGCCTCCTCAACATTAGATGCAACTTTTAGTTCAAGTTGATTATGTCAATATTAAGCTCGTAAGCTCCCAAATGAACTCCCTTGAACCAAAACAATAAATCGAGAAGTGGCAAAGAAAACATAAAACAAAATCCTTAAAACATAGATAAGATAGAGAGAATACTATGACTCTGGATCGACTTCATCTACCCCATATGACTCTAGGACTATCAATCGCCCACCTAACACACCTAGGAGCAAACACGCACTGCCTACCCGAGGGTGGCCCGACCCTCGCTAGAACCTATAAAGTGAGTAAGCTCAACCTAGTGAGAAGAGAGACAACTAATAAGCAAGATCCTAGAATCACAAGATAAGAGTAAGAAGTCTAAGCAACTCGACTAGAGAAACACTCTAATCTATGCTAGGAGGACTAAACCCAAATGCACCCTAAATGCAATGCAACAACAAGGAGTAAGAGCAAAATTAGTAAAGTAAAGTAGTAAAGAATAGAAACTCCTCACTACTCACAGTCCATACGGACACAGATCACCCCAAGCTCTCTCGCAAGGTCGAAACCTAGAGCTATCCAAAGGCTTGGTAAAGATATCACCAACCGTGGTCACTTCACAAACCGAGCACTATGTCACCCTTCTCCACATGATCTCAAGGAAGTGATATTCGATATCAATGTGCTTGGTCCGAGAATGTTGCACCGGGTTCTTGGCAATGTGAATAGTAGAAGTGTTATTACAAAGGAGTGGAACATCGTCTCATAGCTAACCCAAAGTCCCGCAAGGTCGAAACCATCCAAAGCACTGGCCGCAACAATGTGGCGCAGCAACGCATGCTCGCCTCTGCGGTGGATCAGGTAACACCGATCGCTTCCTAGAAGACCAAGATACAAGAGAAGTGCCAATGAATTGGCAGTGCGCGTGCTCTTCCTATCTATCCTACAACCAAGAAAGTCGTGATTCGAGTAGACTCTCGTGGAAAGACAGATGAGGAAGAGTACCGATACCAAAGTTAATGGTAGCTCGAAGGTACCAAGGATGCGCCACCGCTTTGGCGGCGAGATACGCGAGAGAAGCACAGCGAGCACAAAGACACACGGAGAAGTGTATGTCCGGCCTCGAGGCGATGAGGTACAAAAGGGAGCCAATCATGCCGCGAAACTCCTTCGATCAATCGCTCGCCATCCTCATCTGGGTCGAGTGAAGCTGATGTCGCTATAGGAGTGGACACCGGTTTTCCATCACTCATATCGAAGTGTCTCGGGAGGTCTCGAGTGTACTTGCCTGATGCAAGAAGGTACCCTCCCTAGTCTTCTTGATCCGAAGCCAAGGAAGAAGCTCAACTCGCCCATCATGCTCATCTCAAACTCAACTCATGACATCTGAGAACCGAGAGACAAGATCATGAGAGGAGCCATCAAAGATGATGTCATCCACATAAACTGACGAGCAAGAAGTCATCGCCATGCCTGCGAATGAACAAGGTCTTGTCTACCTTACCCATCTCAAACCTATGACTCAACAAATAGGACTTAAGCCTCTCATACCAAGCTCTAGGGCTCGCTTAAGTCCATACAAGGCTTTGGAAAGCTTGTAGACATGGTTTGGGTGTTTGGGGTTCTCAAACTCGAGGTCGTCTAACATAAACCTCTTCTCAATATACCCATTGAGGAAGGCACTCTTGACATCCATTTGGTAAAGCTTGAAGCCCTTAGACGCCGAAAGCAAGCAAAATCCTAATGGCCTCTAGCCTAGCTACAGGGCAAAGGTCTCTCAAAATCTAAACCTCAACCTGGGAGAAACCCGAGCTACCAACCTAGCCTTGTTCCGAATGACTACCCCATCCTCACTGCTTGTTCTTGAACACCCACTTAGTCCCAATAATATTGTGACTTTGCGGGGCTCGACAAGCCACTGCACCTTGTTCCTCTCGAAATTTTCTAGCTCATGCATGGCAAAGACCCAAGACTCTTCGTAAAGGGCGTGACAAACGCCCTGGGCTCAAAGGAGGCAACAAAGCGAGTAATGGAGACAGACTGAGAAAAGCTGACTTAGAACGTGTGACACGCTCAAGAGGTCTCCAATCATCTTCTCCAAGGATGTCTTCTCCGATATGTCGGGAGGTCCTGGATGAGGAGAAGAAGTGGCCTCTACCTCGTGTGCAGATGAGGCAGTGAACAGAGCCACTAGCTCGAGGAAACGGTGAGGCAGGTCGATCACCTTGAGGTGCCGTGGAAGAAGGCATCTCAAGGGGAGGATGAGGAGTGGATCGTAAACAACCATCGCCTCCATCGTCCTCATCATCCACAAAGATGGTCTCTGATCGCTCTAGAGAACTCAGATATCTCGCCTAGTCCCCTGACCGCCTCGTCAAAGGTCACCTCGCAGTCTCTATCAACTTGCTAGACTCGCAGCCTGCACTTATAAGCCGCAAGAAGTCGAGTAGCCTAGAAAGATACCATCACAGAACGTGACTCGAACTTGTCTAGGTTCCCTGCATTGAGTAATAAAGCACTTGCACCAAACACACTAAATGAGACGCTGGCCGCTCGTATCTCACCATAAGAAGTGCGTGCGTGCCCAAGAAAACTCGATTTGAAACATGGCACGCGGTGCAATGGCTTCAACCAAAACTTCCTCGGTGCAGAGTACTCATTAAGCATCGCCCGGCCATCTCGACTAAGGTACGGTTCTTCCTCTCCACAATGCCATTCTCACGAGGGACGATGGAGAGGAGAACGTGCTCTACACTGCCTCACCACGAAACTCTCAAAGTAGGAATTTTTGAATTCGTGCCATTGTCACGCGATCGCTCGTAAGGCACCGGAAGCTCAACAGAAAGCCTACTAAAAGACCTCGGAAATGAGAAAACGTCTCATCCTTTGAGGCTAAGAAAACACCCAAGAATACCTCGAGAAGTCATCGACCACAACAAGAACATACCACTTCCCTCCGCCGATCAGTATATTTCGAGCCGTCCAACTGTGTCCATGTGGAGCAAATTGTTCGGCATCGGCCATAGTAACTATGACCTGAGGATGAGAAGCGGCAACCATCTTGCCGCTGCGGCATGGAGCGCAAACAAGATCTTTGACCATCTTGAGTTTCGCAAACCACGAATGAGATCGTGGTCGCTAACCCGGTCAAATGGTCAAATCCAATATGACCAAGTCTCCTATGCCGAAAGATAGATCGCGGGACTCGTAGCAACTAAACACCCGAGAGGATCGCTAGATGACTCAAAACTCAAAGACGAAAGATCCTCCCATAACGAAATCCATAAAACCGGACTCACCAAGAATCAAGAATTTTGCAATTGTTTTTCTTAAAACTCACCTCGAAACCGCTATCGGAAGTCGAGAAACCGAAAGCAAATTGTACCGCAACTTGCTAACCAAAGCAACATCTTTCAAAAGAAAGAATCATTCACGCAAGACAAGACCTTTGGCGATGACGCGCCAGATGAAGCATCTCGAAGGTGATCTTCTCATCACCGGAGCACGGACTAGGAAGAAAACCAACAAGAATCTCCTGGTCATGTGTCGAGAACACCGGAGTCGATTTGAGCAAACCTTTCCCTTCCCGCCCGCGAACTTGAGTCAACAAGAGAGTAAAGTCTCAAAGACTGGGTAAATCAACAGTGATTTTGGCACCCAATACCGAGTAATACGCCGAGCAAATGAAGTAGTCAAGCACGATCGACTTATCTATCCTACGCTCTCGTCACTCAAAGCGAAGGTCTATGAGCAGACTGGTCTGTTAGGTCCGATCGCTAAGGGAGAGCGAGCCTGAACACCGCAACAAGTCGATCACGCACGGGTAGCTATCTTGATGGAGAAAACGAGATCTACCTCGGGACGGCGGAAGTTACGACCGGATCATATCGAGGACGAAACCGTAAAACTCGCAGAAACCGAGTCCTCGACATCGCCCAAACACGCACTCAACATCCTACTCTTCGTGTTGGTCCTAGGTGCACTCAAAGTCCGGGGCCACCACGAACACGCCTAAGAAACTCAACATGGTCTCTACGCGCGATCTTGGCGCGCTCAAGCATCGATCGATCGTGGTGTCCATCCTTCCGACAGTAAGGTGCAATGATACTTCACCTTCCGAGGTAGAAGTAAGACGGGAGGCTTCGCTTTTCCGAGAGGTCAAGGAGGTGGAATCACCTTGTTGTCGAAATCCTCGACATAGCCCGCCGACTTAAATTGGACTTTCTCGGTCCTAGGCTTAGTCTTGATCACACTCGTGCTATGGGTCTAAGCACGGAGTGGATGCTTCCTTATGTCCTCATAAAATCATATCCTAGACCTTGATTAAATCACAGATCTTAGATTGGTCTAGAATAAGATTGAGCTTCTTCTTGCCTCCTACAAATCTCTCGAGAGTGTTCATAAGGTACCGACACTCCCAAACAGAGAGGTGCAACAAGAGCAGGGAAGAAGAGGCAGAAGGTAAGGGAGAGTAAGAAGAACCAACAAGAGAGGAAAGAATGGCTTGTGCACACACAAACACTGAGGGGACAATCCTACTACTAGCAAAGTTGGTTCGCGTCTCTAGGCGCCTCACCCTTACCCCGGGCTTCTCCCACACCATCAATCACATTACAAACACAATGTGGCTTTCTAGAAGGTCCTTAGTTAGCTTCACACATTTCTCATCCAAAGCAATCAAGTCAGATTTTAGTTTGTTACAATTAATGCATGGTGATCTAACAGGGTCCTTAGAAGCAAACTGAGCCAACTTCCTATCATGATCAATCATATCTTGAAACTGCTTAGAGACACTTCAAGTTAATAGCTTAACTTAGACAGCTTCAAGCATGAATCAATCGGCTCAAGTAAAGAAGCTTGTAGTTCAAAGAATTTTATGATCTCGCCTGCTTTAAGTTCATCTTCAAGTTATTGCAATTTTCACAAGACTTGGGCAGATCAAGGAGCATGGCACAAGGTCCTCTAGCAGCAATATCCTTATCCTCACATGAGGTGGGAGAAGTAGTCTCATCAGTAGTAAGTAGGGTAACATCCATCCTACTCAACTCTAACTGAGCAAGCAGACTAACATTCTCCTCCTTAACAATATCAAGCTCGGAGGACACACTATCATGCGAGGTCCTTAGTTTCTCCATGTCACCCAACAGAGCACAACATGTATCACAATCATCACAGGAGGGAGCAGATGTAAGTGAGATAAGCTCCCGTGATAGTTTATCTACTTCCTTCTCTAACTCAGTACACCTAGCCCTAGCTCTAGCATGAAAACCACCTAGCTTAAGAAAAGCATGATTGAGCTGGTCGTAGGGGGCATACCTCGTCCAGTCGAGTACACTATTGTCACTCCGATTCGCCTCGAGGACATGAAGCACATGCCGAGAAGTCGTTGCCACCATCCTTGGGCTCTTGGTCACCCGTCCCGTCGTCGCCGCTCCATCCTTCCACCTCGCCGAGGTCGAGGTCGTCGAAGCGGTGAGGACGCTGTGGAAAAGCTTCTGGCTTTGCCAAAGTTGCGGAACTTCTTCTTGCCTTGTGCAGAGTCAAGGCTTCTTGTTGCGGTTCTTGTCGGTGTAGTCGTTCTTGCCCAACCGCCATAATCGTTCTTGCATTTCTCCGCTTGGCGATTTTCCAATGTGGTTGGGGCCACCACACTCAAAGCAAATCACCGGTCCTCCTCTCTTTTCCCTCCTCCTTGTAAGCATGGGAGAATCTTCAAGCAAGAAGGGCCACCGCTCATCATAAGTCGCTCTAATCGATCATCGCTATGTCACGAGAGAAGCAAGGAGAATCCGCAAAGAGAATCAAGAAGAGGAACCGAAGCCAACGAGGATCGTGACCAAAGCCATCAATCGTGACTTGACTTACACGAGACAATGTTAATCTCGTGAGTCTTTAGCGCGAGTACAGCGTGCCAAGAGTCAAGGTCGAGAGGTCTGCGTGTCCTTGATGGTGGTCACTTTCATCTCCCAAACACGCAGATCAAGTGCCGCAAGCATCGACGAGCGTTGTCCGAAGTCGGGTATGTGAGACCGACCGCGGAGGTTGCTCAAGATTTTGTGAAATCGCGAAAAGCACTCGTCCAGGACTCACCAACAAGCATCTCGAATTTGTTGTATTCGCGCTTGAACCGATCCTGTCGAACCGTCTTGATCGGGTGGTGCCCTCATGGTAGGCGCGCCGAGGGTCACCGGCATGTCGAGGCGCACGACAAGTGAGATATGCGGTCAAACTCGCTACGACTCAAACCTCGATGATGATGTTCCTTGCCTTTGCATTCGCCTCAACATCGACCACGTTCCCGCATTGATGTTCTCATCGGCGGGAACAACGAATCGCACCTTGACCTTCCGCCGATGGCATACCCCGGCCCGGATGTATGTCTCCATTCGCTCTTCGAGAAAGGGTAATCGATGTCATCAAAACGGGTGGCTTGGTCAAGTACTTGTCCGTCGCCATGACTCTTGAGACCGTTAAGATCTATTGATTAGAGCTAACCGGCTCGATACCAATTGTAGGACCGAATAGCGACTAGAGGGGGTGAATAGGAGCTCGATCCGTTTTCGCTTAAAGTGGATTCAACACAAATTTCACTTCAATAGCTATGAGAGCTATGAAGATCAATAATTGAGCACATGGAAGACTTGTATTGAATCTACTCCTAACCCCAAGCTCAAACAAACAAAAACGAGAAAGTGTTGAAGAAATCGGGGCAATCGGTACTACCACAAACAACGGTACTCACGAGCCAACACACAATGCAGCTTGTATAGATGCATGGCTATTCAAGGAAGTTTGGGGTTCTTTTATTTGCATAAAGCCAAGTGTGAATTAGGCCTAATAGAAATTCCTGGGACTTGACACTTTTAGCAAATGAGGTTTTGTAAATGAGTTTTCATTTGTAATATACTAGTGGAGGTCCCACCTCCTATACCATTGAGTGGCTCCATCCACTCAATGCTTGGGCTATCCTGTAATTACCACTGGTCCTCGACTGTGTTTTCTCAAATGCCTGGGGTCCCACCCCATCCTTCCTTTCCTTCACAAATGGTTTTTATGAAAACAAAACTACATCCAGCAAGTTCTCATCATCGCTCTTGACCATGAGCACGGCTATCTAGATAGTTTTCTTACTCTGAAGAGTTCGCACACTTTACCCACAAGAGATAATCGCCTTGATATATACACACGCTTCCTTAGACATGTGAATCAAGGGAGATTACCACAAGGCCTTTACAATGCTCAACCTCGACGTAACTCCACCCGCTAAGGTTTCCACCGCCCGGTGCCATGCACTTCCAGGAGGACCCCTCTTGCGCCATGTGGTTTCGCTGTGGCTTCTTTCCCCTTTACCCACGCCATATTCTTCCAATGGCGAAACCACGCCGAGGCGAGCAAATTAGTTGACCAAGTCGTATCCATTATAGACTTGTGGTTGCACTATTTTTGTATAAGAGGTCATCACTAGATTCGGTCCTTGACTGACTTGGGCGGTACATCTACATACTATCCATCTCTCATGCCCCTAGCACCAGCCACTCTTTCCAGCCACCCAAGTCAAAATCAGTTTTTCAGGTTTTATTTGATTTGAAAATAACCATTTGCTCAACATACCAGCCAGGCTCCCAGCCTCACTATCCCAAACCATTTTCCAAAGTTTTTAATGATTTTGGTCGGGCAATTTAATGCCCGTATGACATTGTATCTAAGCAAGGCTAAGCATGACACTTAGTGTGAGACCTCGGTTTATTTAGCTTGTAATGCTTAGCCTTCCATTGGCTCTAGCATCACAAATAAAATACACCGTGCCTCGATGGACATATGCTTTCCAGAATTGCAGCATACATACATCTTTATAAAATCATGCATCATTTCCATATAACACAAAATGGCAAGTCTAGCAAAAGACATACAATATATAGAGTTATTACAAAAGGAGTCGACCGGCCAAATGACAACAAGAAACAAGTGACAGCAGAAGCAAAGGCGCCATAAGATGACTATAAACAAAAGATGACCGGTTAGCCAACATAACCCACAAGGCAACCGACCGGACCGCCAAGCTAGTCGCACCTGCCGCAGCACAACTCACAGAAGTAGACCCCTAGGGGATCCACTTCCTCCTCTGCACACAACAAGCAATGCAGGTGAGTACAATAATGTACTTGCAAGATTTACAAGTAACAAGTCTATACATAGCTACATGATAGCTGAAACAAAAGCTGAATCATAAAGTCATAAAAAGTTTGTATGATTAAGGTTATCGACTAAGTCGACAACCGCCTATTTCTACCGGTAGCTAAGTATGACTAAGCAACATTAACTCGTAACTACTAAGTGACAAGGGTTTATCCAACGAACCCTAAATCACAGCAAGATAATCCTAGGCTCAGTAGTAGAGGATAAACATTTGCCTACAGATTATGCATCTAATGGGTCAACTAATCGACAATAGTTTAACACAAGATAGCAATGCATACGTAGAATTTGCAAACAACATATTAGACTTTGAAAATAATAGGATCAATATGATCAAATGATGCTACATCTGCTTGCCTTGCTGGATGTCCTCTTGCTGCAGAGGGTCCCTTTCGGATTCAACAAACTCTTCGGAACCTATCGCAAGAACGGAAAAATCCAATAAGAACGAAGAAAATCGAAAGAAACTCAAATCCAAGGTTGTCCAAAATCTATGAAATTTACACAGCAGCAAGGTTATGACTTTAAATGAATTTAGCAACAAGAATTATTTCATTTGGACTAAGCATGAAAAAGTTATAGCTTAAACAATTTCTTTCGGCCTGAAAAATCCATTTAAATTAATTTCAGTTACTATTCATGGTACAATTTTCCAAAAAGGTCTAAAACCTAACATTTTTATGGTAGGTAGAACATGGCATTCTAAGAACAACAAAACTGGATTTACTTCATTTGGAGTTAAAATGAATTACTTATGATTTTCCTAAGTTGTAAAATTAGAGCACGTCATTTTTCAGAGGCAAAGACATGAACAAAACCTACTCCATATTAAAGAATACTAACAGAGGAATTTTACAAACTTGAGTTTGCCCAATTTGTAGTTATACAGAAAAAGTTATGCATTTTACAAGCTTTATTTGAATTTTTAGAATACCAAATAATGACTAAAACAAGTTAATATTATTTATAAAATTTTCTGGCACATGGCAATGTCCAATTGTATTTTTAGATTAAATTTTAGTTAAACAGGAATGTAACACAGTTGGAATCATCTAAAAAGGAATTAAAATGAATTAGTTATGGTATTTCCAAATTTAATACAATTTTCAGTTTACAAATAAAAAGTTTCGGGAATAACTTATTACTAAACCAAAGAGAAAAACCCTGGGCCGTTGATTTGGAATCAAACGGTCCAAATGCGCGGCCGAATGGAGCGCACCCCACGCACAAAAGGGGCCGACCGTTGGATCTGATCCAACGGTCCTCATGGGGTGGGCCGTTCGGACTTCGCAAACGCCCCCTCAAATCTGGGCCAAGGATGTAAAAAAGGAATGGCTCAGATCAAGGATTCCTTCGGAGGGCCGAACGCAACAGAGATCTGGGTCGCAGATCTCAAAATGAACGGCAAAAGAGGACTTGACTCGCTAGAACACCTAATGTGCTGAGGAGGTCTAGGCCGTTAGATTAAGATCTGACAGCCCAGAGCTGATGGGGAGGTCCTAAGGGCACAGATCTACACGAGGAGGTCCTGAATGGCTAAGATTTCACAGGGAGGTCCTATGGGTCGAAATCCAATGGAGGGAGATCCCGACGGCTAAGATCTCGCAAGGGGAGGTCTTAACGGACAAGATCTCCACGGGGAGGTCCGCACGGATAAGGTCTTAACAGAGGGAGGTCTTAACGGCTCAGATCTCCACTAGGAGGTCCTGAACATTCAAGATCTGCCCGGGGTGGTCTTAAGGGTTAAGACATGCGGGAAGGGGAGGTCCTGGGGTTTTCTTTACAAAAGACCAAGGGGTGGTCTTTTGCAAAGAGGACCCCAAGGGCGGTCCCGAGGGTGGTTTTCACAAAAACGACCACGGGGTGGTCTTTTCGCGCGGGGGTGATCCTAACGGCTAAGATTTAAACCAGAGAGGTCCTAAACGGCTAGGATCTAATCCGAGAGGTCCTGTGACTAAGGTTTTCGCAGAGAAAGATCCTACGGTGAAGATCTAACCCGAGGTAGCCCTAAACGGCTACGATGAACCCTAGGAGGTCCAACACTTTGTCAAAATCACGACAACAGTACAGAGCACTGCACTTTGCCCATCGGCTCGCCGCCGGCGACTCCGATCACAACGGGGCAAGCCAACGGTGCCAAAACGTGCACAATACTATTGCGAACCAAACGGGGGCACTCTCGACGGCGGAGCTGGCCTAAAACGCTGGCGAGCCAGAGAGAGGCGGAGGAGCTACTACGGCAAAAACCGAAAATGCAAAAAACTCCACTACGATCTAATCCAACGGGTGCTCGAGCACTAGGGGGTTATTGCGAACACACCTGGACGCAGGGGAGGTCCGAAGGAGCTCGGAGGAGTCCTAGCGGCAGAGACCAACGCCGGCACTGAGGAAGATGACGAGGACAAGGCCGCCTGAACAAAATGAACACCACCGGGTGGTCAAAATAACTGCGCTAAGGCCTAGAGGTGGTCTAGGAGAGAGGAATTGACCAAAGGAGGTGATTACCGGAGCTGAGGACGAAGAGGACCTTCTACGGCCGCAACCGCGCCAACTCCAATTTGGGCAAGACCTGCGAAGGTGACCCATAACGGAGTTAGGGGAAAGCTTGGTGACCAGCAGAGGTCCAAGAGGAAACAAATTGCTGGGCAAGAAGACCCCTGGAGCCATGTCGCCACGAAGAGCTCGAATCGGTCGAAAATGGTGAAAATGGTGCTCTCGGGTGGTAAGCGCACAAACGCACAGAGAAGTGCTATGGACGACAAAGAGGATTGAAGAGGAACCAAGGTGGAGCTCGAGGACCTTAAGTAGCAGGAGTGCAAGGAAGGGAGCAAGACAAGCTCCACGGGCGCACCGAGCCAAGGTCATGCCATGGACCATCTTGAGTGACAGGAGCAGGTAAAAGGGAGACTTTGGGGAAAAGCTCTGACCTGCAATTAATGCCTTGCGGCAGAGAGCCGTTGAAGGACTCCCTTGAGGTGACAAGGCACTGCAACCTCACTGCCATGGCCCTGGCACCCACGCACGCGCGAGGAAGAAGAAGAACAGAAGGGGATCTCGCGGAGGTCGTGAGCGCTTAGATTAGAGTCGGATGGCTAGGATTACTCGAGAGCTCCGGAGGTTCAACGCACAAGGGGAGGTCCGAGGCGTTGGATCCAGATCCAACGGCCACAGCGCACGAGCCCAACGGCCGCGGTCGTGCACGGCTGAGAGACTTGGCTCGACCAAGTCCAATAGCTGGGCCCGGTTCTGACTCGAGCCCGAGTCTGGCTCAGACTAGGGTTTAAGTTTACAGCTGAGACTAAGAGAAATTGTTTGAGATAGCAAACCAACTCCAAAAATTCTAAAAAATTTTACAGGAACTTGCTAACTTATATATTGACCTTGTGTAAAATTTTCAAAGGCTTTCATGCTGTACATTTTGCTCCAAAAATTGCAAGGTCTTGAGCTAGGTTTGACCTGAGTCAAACTGGTTTGAGTGACCTCTTAAAATATTCAAACAATTTCTAAAAATTGTGAAATTTTTCAGAGGGGTTACACAGCATCCCTAGAACTTAGGAAAATTATTTCCAAGGAATGATCACAAGGTTTGACAAGAAAGTTTTTGATGGGCAAGGTTTAGGTCCAAAGAGACTTGTGATTTGTATTTCCATAATTCTTTTACAAGAATTCTCCAGAACATACATGAAATACAAGATGCAAGAAAAGTTTTAAATTTCTACATATTTTCTTACATTTGAAACACAAGCCTAACTTGGGATGTTACACTTAGATATAGACTTATCAACTAGTATGTATTTTATTAAGTCTAGGGTGACCAGGAATAATGTCCAAGTTCAAGGATTGAAAATTTATACACAATTACTGTTAAGGCATTAGCTATGAGCTAGGACAATTTAGTTGGATAAAATATAGCAATGCAAGTTCATAGTTTAAAATAATATACTTTGCAAAAGGTAGGTGCAATATGATCAAAGTGTTGACTCGCCTTGTTCAGGGTACTGCTGATCGTGATCCTGATCCACGAACGGTTCTTCGGTCGCCTCGGCTTCTATAATCGCAAAACCAACTAGAAAGGTAAATAAACATATATTTAAACTCAAGTCGTTTGCAAATATGCAATAAACTCCAAATGATGCAAGGTCGTAGATTAGGAGTATTAGACTAGCATAGTCGAAAACTTAGTGGTCGTAGGATCTGTGGTTGTAGAAAGATACAACTGGGAGGTCGTGAAAGTACTGTGACTTCATGGAGGTACTTTTGACATGGGGAGGTCGTGGAAGTATTGTTGACCTGGGGATGTCGTGGAAGTACTGCGACCTAGGGAGGTCGTGAAGATACTGTGACCAAAGGAGGTCTTTGGAAGTATTGTGACCAAAGGAGGTCGTGGAAGTACTGTGATATGGGGATGTCCTAGAAGTATTGTGACCAGGGGAGGTTGTGGAAGTACTGTGTTCTGGGGAGCTCGTGGAAGTACTGCGACCTGGGGAGGTCATGGAAGTACTGCGACCTAGGGAGGTCGTGAAGATACTGTGACCTGGGGAGGTCGTGGAGGTACTATCATCAAAGGAGGTCTTTGGAAGTACTGTGACCAAGGGAGGTCGTAGAAGTACTGTGATCTGGGGAGGTCCTAGAAGTACTGTGACCAGGGGAGGTCATGGAAGTACTGTGTTCTGGGGAGGTCGTGGAAGTACTACGACCTGGGGAGGTCGTGTGAGGCGCTATGACCTGGGAAGGTTGTAAAAGTGTTACAACCAGGGGAGGTCTTGTGAGGGTTAAGACTAGGGGAGGCCTTGTGAGTATTACGACCTAGGGAGGTCGTGGGAGTGTTGCGACCAAGATGGTGGTCTTTGCGTAAAGACCAAAAGATTCGGACCCAAGGGGTGGTCTTTGCAAAATGAGAGGTCATGAACAAGAGGGTGGTCTTTGTGAAATGGGTGGTCAGGGAAGTGCTAAGCCCGATGTAGTCGATTGAGAGACATACGACTATAACGCAGCGGCCAAAAGAAACAAAGTTCGACTTCATTGACACATACGAATGAACCGGTGGAAGGGCTAGAGAGAGAACCAGAGGAACACTAGAGAAAGAACAAGGTAGCTCGATCTAGGAAAAACATCTGGCCACTAAGAACTCACCAGTACGGAGCTGGGGAGATGAGCTCGTCGGAATTAAGCTGGCAATGTGGACTCCGATTATGAGAGAGCTCCTTGCTGCAATAATAGCTTGAGGAAGAAGGTGATCCTCGGTCTTCAAGATTGCTCCTTAGAAGTAGATTGATGGCCCTACAAGTAGGTCTTGGAGTATCCTGGCCGAAGGGAAAGAAGAGTAGTCTCCAAAGCAGTTCCTACGGATTAAAGAGTAGAGTCAATTTAGGGGAACACCACTTTGGGGCATGGGCGTGAGCAAATGCGCACGGTGTGAGAGTGGCCTTACCTATGGTTGTCGACGGCGAAGGCGATGGTGTGGTGGTGCTCGGCAGAGGCGAGCGCTGGACCGGACTAGAACTCAAGCTCTCTTGGAGGAGGAAGTGAGGCTAGAACTGGAATGGCAAAAAGAAGCACTATGGGCTTGGAGCAAAGTATGTACATGCACCTTAGCACTATTAACAAGGAGTGGGTCAGGCTGTGGACGGTATGGGCAGCTGTGTGGCATCCCAAATGATGGCTATTAATGGCCGATGGACAGCACCATGCCGTGGCTTCAACCAAAGCGCACGCGATCATGAGTGGGAGGCACGCCGCCCGGCTTGACCAGAGAGGATGTCGGGGAGCGGCAAAGGCCGACTCGACCGACCTTTAGCCCAAGGAGAGATATGAAGAAACGATGAAACTAGAAAAGCTTAAGAAGAGGTAGAATAACAAGATTTTAGATTAGCTAAAATCCTGTTATTCACTTAGTGATATTCTAACCCGATGGGAGATCAAATCACGAGAGCAGAAAAGATGAAAAATGTACTCTAATAACTCTCAAATATGCAGGCACACGGAACGACAATAGGCATTAGACAAAAAGTTTTAAAAAACCTTCATTTTAACCTTTATGTATTTTTAGGCTGTTACGGTAAAGAACGAAAAAATCACTACATGTGCCATGATAAGGTGGAAGCTTAAACAAGAACAGGTGAAATAATCAGTTCTCGTGCTTGTATGCTCCTTTCAACTCACTTAACCACATGAAGAAATTCTTCAAGCAGATGAAATCATTAGAAAATAATTTGTATTTTATTCCCTCCCACGAACACAATCTTTTAGGCCCCTCATAATATAATTTTGAAAAAAGTTCCCTATGGTTTTTTTGCGTTCCAGATGAGACCTTAAAATGCAACGGAATGCCAATGTTCCGTGCATGGTCCACAAATAAACTCATCTGGAAAGAAGCACACCAAGCGTGCGATATACTCCCCTGCTCCCTGCTTCTCGCTAGGACTCACCGGTTACCAGAAGTTACTAGTACTAGTGCATGCAGGGCAAACCGAGAGGAGAAAACCGGTCACATGTTGCAACTTTTTTTTTCCTTTCAAAGCTACATGCTGCAACTTTTAGGCGCGTGTAACGCAGAAACCCACGCATGGATCGAGTCGTGGCGAGACGAGCGGAAGAAAGCCATAGATACAGCGCGACTCCGAGGCGCGCACGCGCTTCGTGCACGCGGCACACCGCCGGTACTCCTACGCGGGCCCCTGGTGAAATCCAGTGGTTACGTGGTCGTTGCGCCGTTACGCGCGCGACGTAATTAATCGCGAGCGGCGCTCACACGCAGGACGTGCCCGGCCTCTTGCCCCCGTCACCAGTGTGGCCCACCTTGAATGTCTAATTCTTACCGTGCACTCGAGCGTGGCTACTACTTCTCAGGTGGGGGAATTTACCGCGCGCACGAGCACCAAGTTTGCGTTCGAAGAACGCAATCCGAGGATTCGGAGCTCTTTCTATAGTTTCTTTCTATTCGAGATGCGCAAATTTGCTGTTGCGAGAAAGTCTGGACCTAAATGGCCTTACAGAGCAACGTAATTCCAGAAATGACCCTTGTATCGCGAAAATTCTGATTCTAGCCCCTCGGCGCGCTTGCTGCGATGCAGACACAGCAAAGAATCGAGTTGTCGCTTCGCGCCGCAATCTTTGCACCGCAGCGGCAGCAGAAAGCTGCGCCTCCGTCAGCGACATCTCGGCTCACCCGCCATGCGGCGCTGCGCGCGCCGCTTCGAGCCGCCACGCCGCCGCACTCGCCGCCAAGATGCCGTTTGAGCGGCAAGCAACTACATCTTCAGAGTATCGTCGGCATGTTGCGTCCGCCAATTGCACGGCAGCACCTACATGCTGCCAACTGACACGACATTAGGTACTACTATAAGGTTAGAATTGGAATTTGCACGCTAAGGAGACTAGTTTAGGAATTAACGAGACGCTAGGGCCAAAACAGTCCAGATTTCCGAGAAAGCCCGTGCGCCGGGTGGGGGTACGTACGGCGAATCTATCCATCCACCCATCCATCGCTCGGCCCATCACATCCTCTCTTGGAAACAGCGCACGGTCGATGCGTCGTCCCGATCAAGAGAGGAAAAGTGACGGGAACGGAGAGGGAGAAGAGCACACGGTGCGGAGCCGCGGGCCTCACCCACCGTCTGCAGCCGATCGAGCGGGCCCCTCCACCTCGGTCTGCCACGCGAGCTGTGGGCCTGGGCCTCCGCATCTGATGCCCGATTGGAGAGCTAGGCGTGCTGGTAGGGCCCATTACCCTCCCTTGTGGTCCCCGCGTCGTCTTCACCGCGAGTGTGCCGGTGATGTGAGAGTACGCGCTGCGACTGCGAGTGAGTGATGGCCTGATGGGGGAAGATGAGACAGCCACAGTGCGTGCGTGGGGACCTAGATGGCTAGACGGGGAGTGGATTGGATCAGGCTGTGTTTGGACGAGTGACTGAGTTGGTTCCTGTGCACCGGATGATTTGAGATACGATATTGTTCGCTCATTTGCTCCGTCTAGATCGAGGTTCGATGAAAGAGAATATTAGAAGGAGATCTCGAACCATTTTGTTCGACAAAAAAGAGTGAACCACACCATTCAGCACCGACTCGTCTCTCCAGTGTGCTCTCACTTGCGGCCGTGTCGCCACCCGGTGAGCTCCAGCGGTCCTCTCCTGTGCGCTCTGCTCCCCTCCATTTCCTCTGATGCCCTCTGCTCCCCTCCAGTTCCTCCGATGCCCTCTGCTCCCTCCCCGAACCGGCCCAAGCCGCGATGCCGCACCGGCCGCCGCCATCACGCCACCATTCCGGCCGCCCCAGTAAAGCCCTCGTCGTTTGGTCCGTATTACTTCGTCTTCCGCAACACCACAGGTATTTCCCCAGTCAATTTTGGGATTCCACCACGGGTGCTTGCGTCACGGTCATCTTTTCCCGCTCCGATCGAAAACCGCCGTCGCCGTCGCCATCACTGCTTTCACTCCGGTGATCTCCCCTCCGATTCCCTTCACCAGGAGTATCCCCTTACCTCCCCAGACCTTCCCCCATTACTCACTCGAGCTCCCATCCTCTCCAGTGTCGTCGCCATGATGCGGCTGCCACGCCGCCTCGGGCTTCCGTCACCAAGCCGCCATGGCTCCTCCCCACCGTCACCATCGGCTCCAGTGAATCCCCAATATCCCCATGATGCTCTTGCTCCCCCTAGCTCCACCCCTCATCCACCCGAACGTCGTCGCCCCTTCTCCTTCCCAAATGCCAGCCGCTGGGCTCCACCGCCTGCTCGTTCTCGTGCTCGCCCGGCCACAGCTCTACCACCTATGTGATCGCCTTCCACTGAGCAACCCATTTTGACCATCCTCAGCCGCCGCCGCCGCCGTCTCTTTCGCCGGTGTCCAGCCTCGGCACTGGCGCCCAGCCACCTCCCCTATTTCTTCTCTTCTCAGTCTCAGTCTCTCTCTGTTGTGTGTTTTGGCATTCGATAATAGGTGGGCCCCAGATGGAGATAGGTTCACCTAACCAAACAAATTCACGTTTTGTATCATTCCATCAACCAAACATAACACTTGAACCATCCTATTTAGAATTATTCCAACCATTCTGTATCACCTTATTCTATTCATCTTAGTTCATCTGACCAAACGTAACGTATCCTAGTTACCCGATTCGAACGGCATGGCAATCAATTGCCCTGGCTCGTGACACTTCAATCAGATGTGGGTGCGTGTTGGTGTGGAGAGTACTGGATATTCTTTTCAAGTACTACTTTTCGTTTGCTCACGTGCAGTTGTGTCTTTCTTCGTGAGGGATGAAACATTGAATGGATCGACGCTCCAACAAAGCGGTAAACAAGTATATATACATTTCGTTCTCTTCTACTAGTAGCTTTGAAGTAGACAATTAGAGCCCATGTCTCACACCTGTGACTCGGCTACAAGAGGAGCATAGAGAGACCCAATTACTACCCTGCCCTAGCAAAACGCTAGATGTGGAACAGAACATGCATTACCCATTTGTGATCGATTGGGTTTGTTTCTAGAAAAACACAAATGCTGCGAACGGTGAAGGGTCCGAGCAACTGAACACCCCAACGCCACGTAAAATAAAAACTCTCGCTCAACAAAATGTTGAGACGTGGCGCTGATCAGATAGCTGGCGATTATACTTGTAGGATCATTAACGACAACATGCTACTCTATGAAGCTAGCTAGAAGTAAGACTGTACTACTGGGGATAATTGGATAAGAGCATTCTTAATAATTAGAGATAATCTTGTCTCTAATATGTGTATATCATCTTTAGAGACAACATCTCTAATACATAGTTTCTAACACATTTTTCAGTATTTATATTTTATAATTTTTCTTTGAAACGGGTCTACATGTCAACTAAAATAGATTAATATATCATGTCTTGTTTCACGTGCACTATAGTCTCTTCAGAAAGAGACGATATGTGCTCTCTCTTCTTCACGTAATTTTTTTGTTGTTGATATAATATAACTAAAAAATAATAATAAATACACTATTAAAGATACATGAAATGCCGATTCTATCACAAGGAAGGAGAGGAGCTAGGATAAGGCTAGATTCCATACACTACCGACTAAAGGGCAAAAGCAGGTCACATGGTTGAAGTTCCCAGATCCTTTGTGCGTCTTGCGCCTATGGAATCGTGATGCTCTGCGTGAGCTCATCGAATCGAATCTATCCATTCAGAAACCTAGAGCTAGACTGCTACGCGCCTACGCTACCGTGAGAGTTGGCCATAGTTTACGAGGAAACAAGAGACTAGCAAGCCCTTTCCTACTATTTTCTTCATAGTCATGTGAGATTTTTTTTGGCTCATCTAGTACATTTTTAAAGCGAAATAGTAAAGGTAATCTATTTTTTAAAATTAAAGCAAAATAGTAAAGATAATCTATCTTCTGAATGAAACGACAGAAATAACAACCTTATCGCACGAAAACATCGCAGCATGGGCCGTGTCATTCCACGACAGACGACCTGCAGCACGCCTTAGGGCCTTGGCTCACTTACGGCCTATTTGCTTTGAACCACGGCGGTTTTGCACGGCGAGAGAGGACTGGCGGCTGCGGGTGGCTGTTGCTTCCTTCTGCGTAGGTGCGGACCAGCGAGCACTCAGTCCAGGCGTTCAAAACCTGCGCCTGAGAGCCAAGCAGTTTCGATCCATCATTCGTAGCTTCGATCCAATATTCTATTTTTCAGGCTTCTAGCAAAACAACTCATCTTCAAGTTTTCCTGACTAGTCAAAATTTATCAACTTTCTAGGCTATCTCCAGACACTACTTTTTCTCAAGCATAGAATTCAGAAAACCAACCAAACAAGCCCTTAATTCGCCTTCGCTGTCGTGGGACACCGGATCTAGCAGCCATGGCTCAGATCTGGAGGGATCCAAGCCACTGCCAGCCATATCCGGCGGTCACTGAATTGTCATCGTCTCGGTTGTGTGGTCGACGTTGCTTCATCCCAGTCGCCATTGCCATGCATCGACCGTCGTGCTGGTCGTTGTCGCTTCATCACCGTCTCGGTTGCGCTACCCTGTTCGTACTAGCCCCACAAAATAGCATCGCGAGAGGATAGCTTCGCTCCATCAGTGTTTTTTTTGGACTGTCTATTCATAATGTGACTAAAAATTTTTAAAACATAAGTCACATGTTTTATCAATTGGATCAATATCCAATCATATAACACATCAATCTCTACACAAATCTAAAGGTCACAACAAGTGACCTAAATTTTAAAAAAAATTCAGATGACTTAAAAGTAGCAAGATTTTTTTTCCATCCCACGCCTTGGTTCGTGCGACGCGGTCGTTGTTTGCAAAGGCAATGTCTCGCCTTCAAGCGTCCCCTTCTCCTCCCTCTCTCGTCCAAATAAGCACAAATTCTACATGGATGGCGATAAGAAACGACCTAGTGGACTATTAGAGATGACCCAACGCATGACACAACCCATATCTTGCTTCCCTTTTCATTTTTTGATTAGTGTTTAAAACAAGACGAAAGAGGCACACAAATGTCAAAATGGATACCTTTCTCCAAAGATATGCTAAAATAACCTATCATGTCGACAATGGAAACCAAATCATAGATTGTACTTTGGATGTGCTAAATCAACCAACGGCAAAGGAGAGAGAGGGTTTAGGCCGAAATGACACTATTTGTAACGGTATTAACAAAAATAGTATCATCGTAGTTGTAATTGTAAAAATGACGCTTTCACTCGCATAGCTACAATACAGACAAGTCATAGAACGACACATGGTGCTCTCGCTCGCACGGCCATGGTGCGAACAAGCCACAAGATGACACGTGGTGCCTCGTCCGCACTGTGGCCGTACGGACGAGACACAACGTGTCGTCCCGTGGCTTGTCCGCATCATGACCGTGCGGATAAGAGCGCTATACTTACAATTACGGCTACGATGATGCTTTTTTTTTTTTTTGCTAATGCCACCTCTGATGACATCTCATCATTGGCAATTTGTCACGTAGAGAATTTCGCAAACACTGACAAACTCTAGGTATATAGGTGGTGACGTGCTGAGGTCATGGGCTCGTAGCCTCGCACAAAAGTGACGGCCCACTCATGATTCCATGCGTGATAGATGGCGAAAGAACCGAGATATATTATTTCCTTCGAACATGCATCACTATGGGTGGTGAAAAAAAAGTTGCTTCCTTTTCATCCATTAAATTACAGTACATATACAGATCCCCGCGTACGCCTCTTCTATCTGATTAGCACAGGGACACATGTTGTCCGCAGTAGAAGAGCTACCGTACATGCTACCGTATCATGCATAGCTCCAATGGTCGTCGGAAGAGGAGTGACAAACTAGGATTGGCTCACTTACGGCCTATTTGCTTTGAACCCTGGCCGCTTTTTGCCTGGCCGGGAGTGGACCTGGCGGCTATCGGGTGGCTGTTTGCTTCCTGCGTAGACTACCAGACCCAAGCGAGCACTCAGTCCAGCGTTCAAAACCTGCGCCTGAGAGCCAAGCAGTTCCGATCCATCGTTCGTAGCTTCGATCCAACATTCTATTTTTCAGGCTTCCAACCAAATAACTCATCTTCAGGTTTGCTTGACTAGTAAAAAATTATCAACTTTGTAGGCTATCTTCAGACACCACTTTTTCTCAAGCATAAAATTCAGAACACCAACCAAACAAACCCTTAATTCGCCTTCGCTGTCGTGGGACGCCGGATCTAGCAGCCATGGCTCAGATCTGGTGGGATCCAAGCCACCACCAACCATATCCGGCGGTCACTGAATTGTCACCATCTCGGTTGTGTGGTCGCTGTTGCTTCATCCTGGTCGCCATTGCCGTCGATCGTCGTGTCGGTCGTTGTCGCTTCATCGCCGTCTCGGTTGCGCTACCCCGTTCGTACTAGCCCCACAAAATAGCGTCACGAGAGGATAGCTCCGCTCCAACAGTGTTTTTTTGGACAGTCTATTCATAAGGTGACTGAAATTTTTTTAAACATAAGTCACATGTTTTATCCATTAGATCAATTTTCAATCATATAACATATCAATCTTTACACAAATCCAATGGTTACAATAAGTAACTTAAACTTAAGAAAATTTCAGACGACTTACAAATAGCCATACTTTTTTTCCCATCCCACGCCTTGGTTCGTGCGACGCGATCGTTGTTTGCAAAGGCAATGTCTCACCTTCAAGCGTCCCCTTCTCTCCTCCCTCTCTCGTCCAGATAAGCACAAATTTTACATGGATGGCGATAAGAAACGACCTAGTGGACTATTAGAGATGGCCCAACGCATGACACAACCCATATCTTGCTTCCCTTTTCATTTTTGGATTAGTGTTTAAAACAAGACGAAAGAGGCACACAAATGTCAAAAATAGATACCTTTCTCCAAAGATATGCTAAAATAACCTATCATGTCAACAATGAACACCTAATGTAACATCCCAAGTTTTAGACTTCTGTTTCTAATGTAAGAAAATGAGGGGAAATTAAAACTTTTTCTTACATCATGTATTTCCTGTTGTACCAAGCAATTCTTGTACAAAAGTTATGGAAATACAAAGTCACAAATCTTTTGATCCAAACTTTGAGCTTCCAAGAAAATATTCATGTCAAACATTTTGATCATCTCCTGGGAATACCTTTCCTAAGTTATAGGGTTGATGTGGGGCCCCTCTGAAAAATTTCACAATTTATAGAAATTGTTTGAACACATTGGAGGCAAGTCAACCCAATTTAAACTCTGGTCAAACCTTGGTCCAGCAGCATTGTAAAATTTTTGGGGGAAAATGTGCAACACCAAAACCTCTGGAAATTTTACACAATATCATTATCCTAGCTAGCAAGTTCCTGTAAAAATTTGAGAATTTTTAGAGTTGTTTTGCTACCTCAAACCTTTCCCCAAACTTCAGCTCTTCTAAAAAAAAAAACCTAAATGTCTATACTGGGTTAAGGTCGGACTGGTGCAGCAGGCTCGGCTCGAATCAAAACCCGAGCCCAACCACCTGGCTCGGTCAAGCCTAGTCAGCTAGGACCTCCCCCGGGCTCGCGCGGCGCGGGCGATCTCCGGCCGTTTGATTCAGATCCAGTGCCCACGACCTCCCCTCCTTTCCTCCTCTGTTGTTTTCAAAGCACCAGGGAGCCGTCCTCGTTTTATCCAACGGTCCAAAACCACCCGAGTGCATTATAGGTCGTCTCCTACCTCTAGACGTGCGTGAGCAGTAGCTTGAGTATGGCAGTGTCATTTCATGTTCCCTACACCTGCCCTAGTCGACATCAAGTGTTGTGGGAGACATGTTCGGCCGTGCCATGCCCTAACCTACCCTCTCCCACCTTTTCACTTTCAGCTTTGTCTCGAGCCATGCTCCTTTTGTCTCCCGAAGGAACTCCTGTCAAACCCTAACCTTTTCTAAAGCTTTATAAGCACTCCCTTTACCTCCTAGTCTTTCTTTAGACCACCCTCCAGCTCCACTTTCAACTTTGGAGCTTAATACTTCAAAATCCGACAATCCCCATTGTTGGCCCGAAAAGTTTCTTTGGTGTTCGTGGTGCTCCAGTGGTTCTCCCCCACTAATTTTTGCACCATTTCTACCTCCTTACCATCTTGAACATATCCCCTCACTTGATTTTGGATTTGATTAGCAGGATCTGTCCAATTTGGGGATTATTAAAATTTCGGCTGAAATTGGGCATCTTCTCCCTCAGCTCAGGTGAGTGGCCCATTTTGAAATTATTTGCTCCAGTAGCTTCTGTGAACCTTAATGAAGCTCTTTTGATACTTGGGTGCCACTCAATTTGCTCAGGGTGCCATTTTCCACCTCTCTTCTCCAAGTCCGGCGAGCTCCTCCGAGGACCAGCTGCTCCGGCCAACTTTCAAGGCTTCCCTCCATCCAGGTAGATTCTTATTAGTCCATAAATTTCTGGGAAGCTATTCCTTTAGACCACCCCGAAGCCTTCGGTCGTTTTCAGGTTGCAGTATCTAGCCCTCTTTTCGATTTTCCGGCTAGCCGGCGTTCTGGACCATCGCCGCCGGCGAGGTTGCCACCACTAGGTTCCTCCTGCTATTGCGAGTCCATTTCAGCTCTTGTTTGGCGCCGCCGTGGCCAGGATCGCCGGTGGCAAGCCGTTGTAGCCGCTCGGGTTTTGCCGGGAGGCAGCTCCCGTTTTCGTCAAAATTTTAGGACACGTTAATGGCGCTGTGATTGTTAATCATTTGGAATATTAATGGGGTCTTAAAGCAGTGCCCGTGAGCCACTGTCTCGTGGGCTCGAGTCTTTAAAACCCCGCGGCGATTCCCGCGCTCAATTAATGTTTAGGACCAGTATTTATTGTGTTCTCGCCGTTAGTGCGGTCGGAAAAGTCTTCGAGGCCACTGACACGTGGGCCTCAACCTACTGTTGTCGGAATCTAAGCCACCGCTCAGACCACCCTCACGACCTCCTCGGGCTAATCTTAGCCGTTCACGACCTCTCCAGAATTTGATCTGAGCCTTAGGTTCTTTTCCGAAAATACTTAAGCCTCAGGACCTCCCTCGGGGTCCTCTTTGCAAAAATATCTCCCCTGGTCATTTTTGCAAAGACCACCTCAGACCACCCTCGGGTCCTCTTTGCAAAGACCACCATTTTGCAAGGACCACCTCAAGACCTCCCACTGGTACTTTCTTTGAAGAAGCTAAGTCAGGACCTCTCTTGGGCAGATCTGCACCGTCTAAGACCTCCCTGTGGAGATCTTAGCCGTCCAGACCTCCCTCTGTAAAACCTTATCGCTTAAGACCTCCCCCACCTCGATCTGGACCGTTCAGGACCTCCCCAGATCCATCTGAGCCGTCCAGACCTCCTCCCGCTAAAACGCTGTCGCATCGGACCTCCCTCGATTAAATCTGGATCGTTCAAGACCTCCCCGGTAGATCTTGACCGTTCCGACCTCCCCTTCCTTAGATCTTGACCGTTCCGACCTCCCCTTCCTTAGATCTTACCGTTCAGACCTCCTTCGCTTGATCGTGACCGTTAAGACCTCCCTTGTGAGATCTTAGCCGTCGGGACCTCCTCGGTGGTCTTAAGCCGTAGGACCTCTCCTGGAGATCTAGACCGTCGGGACCTCCCCCCGAGAAATCCTGACCGTCCAGACCTCCTCCGTTGGATTGGAGTTCTAGGACCTCCCTTAGTGCTCAGGACCGTCAGATCTTGATCTGACGGTCACGACCTCCTAGGCGCGCGAGGAGCTCCTCTCGCGTGCGCTATGCGCCCATCTGGTCGTAGCCGTTAGATCTAATATTAACGGCCACGACCTCCCGTTATCTCTGGATCTGTTGGACCTCCCCGAGGGTTGTGTTGTCAAATCTTTTAAGTGTTCAAATGTTCAAGTATGCATAACTTTGTCATTTTAACTCCTTTTTGAGTGATTCAAGTTGCAGTAGCTTTGTGGTAGGATAAATTTTAATTTAAGAATAGATCTGATCACTTTTCTAGGTGGAATTTAGTAAATGTTGCGATAGAAGTTTGAATGAAATAAGGGTTAGGAAAATCACTTCAAAATTTGTAGAATATATAACTTTATGTGTGTAACCCCAATTTGAGCAAACCCAAGTCTGTAAAATCCCTCTGGTAATGTACTTGAACTTAGTATAGGTTTTGTTCATGTTTATATTCCTGTAGAGTGGTATATGCTAGTTTTACAACTTAAGAAAATCATAACTAATTCATTTTAACTCCAAATTGTGCAAAATCAACTTTGCTGTTCTTAGGATGACCTTAGCTACCTACCATAAAAATTTCAGCTTCCAGATCATTCTAGAAATTTTTGCCATGAACAGTAACCGAAATTAATTTAATTAGGACTTTTCAGGCTGAGAGAACTTAGTTTAGCCATAACTTTTTCATGCTAAGTCCAAATGAAGTAATTCTTGTTCCTAAATTGTCTAAAATCAACCTCTAGCTGCTGTATAAATTTCATGGGATTTGGATGTCTTTTGCTGTTGAGTTTTGTTTGGTGTTCTTCGTTCTTATTGGTTTTATCGCCTTTTCACGTTAGGTTCCGAAGATTATATTGAACCCGAGCACTCCCCTCTGCAGCCAGACACATCCCAGCAAGGCAAGCAGTTTGATCATGTTAATCCCTGTATTTTCAAGTATTTATGTTGTTTACAAATTCTATGTATGCATTGCTAGTTTGTGTTAAACTATTGTCGTTAGTTGACCTACTAGATGCATTTCCTTAAGCAAATGATCATCCTTTACTACCATGAGCCTAGGTTATTGCTGTGATTTAGAGTTCGTGGATGAGCTCTTGTCACTTAGTAGTCTTGCGGATTAATTGCTTAGCCATGCTTAGCTTCCGGTAGAAATGGGCGGTTATCGACTTGTCGATAACCTTGATCACATAAAACTTATTGTCACTTATGATTTCAGCCTTGTGCCATGTTTACTTGTGAAAACTAAAACCTAAAAACAAAATAATTTAGACTTGGGCACAATGGTAAGACGGTGTGATTTCTGGGTGTGACTGGAATGGTACCCAAGTCAATTAAGGACCAAACATCTTGTGAGTACCTGTTATCCGAGCAATTTATGCGTGCTAACCACACTAGAGGGTATGGGACCTCTCTTGACTTAGTACTTTGACGTGTATTGGTTTCAGGTCGCAGGGAGTCGCAGGAGGGATGGTGCTAGGAGCATTGTAGTGTCCGAAAGGCTTCACCCGTGATGGGATTTGTTGTCTTTCGGCTTGCAATGTAAGCGTATGGGTTTCTATCCATACGAGCGGCTCGTAGTTAATGCACAATATTGGAAAGTGTCTCGTAGGACTTAGCCGTGTCGGCATACCTTCGGAAGTGTGCTTTGTGGTTTAAAGGCAGTCTGAAGTGTGGGTACATTGGTACACCCCTGCAGGGTTAAAACTATTCGAATAGCCTCGTCCTAGGTTATGGACACGCTTGGGTAAGCTTTTCAAGAGTTAGACTACAACCTTTTAATTAAAATTTGATGGGTGGTACGAATCGGGGATTCGTGCTATGTTGTAGTGGCTATTGGGATAGTCACTTCCAGGTGGTTACTTGTATTTATTATTATTTCGCTGTTATGTTCATCATCAAAATAAATTTGCAAACTTGCTTTTAAATGTATTACATTATTGCAAATAAAGTTGGCTTTGTGCAAAATGAGACATACAACCTCTACTTAAATAAGCCTGCATGTAGTTTATGAGCAGTGCGCTATTCCACACGTCGATCTTGCAGTACCTTGTGTACTCATTGTTCTTGCTTAAATGTAAATTGTTGCAGAGGAAGAAGGTGAGCTCGATGGGCCTCACTTTTGTGAGCTGTGTTGTGGTAGCTTGCGGGGCGACTAGCTTGGCGGTCCGGTCGGTTGCCTTGTGGGCTGTGTGGCTAACCGGTCGACTTTTGTTCTAGCCATCTTATGGCACCTTTTGCTTTATTTGTCATTCTTGTATATTGTGATATTTGGCGGTCGTTTGTTTTGTAATAACTTTACTTTATGTATGTCGTTGTTGAACTTAGTATTAATGTGGTATGGAAATGATGTATAATTTTGTGATGATGAGCATGTCTGCAGTGCAGGAAGCACATGTCCATCGAGGCTCTAGATATTTGATTAGTAATGCTAGAACTATATAGAGGTTAAATATTACTAGTTAAATACCTGAGTCCTCACACCTAATCATAGATTGTACTTTGGATGTGCTAAATCAACCAACGACAAAGGAGAGAGAGGGCTTAGGCGAAATGACAATATTTATAGCGGTATTAACTAAAATAGTATCATCGTAGTTGTAATTGTAAAAATGACACTTTGGCTCGTACGGCTACAATACGGACAAGCCATGGAACGACACGTGGTGCTCTCGTTCGCACGATCATATTGCGAACAAGCCACAGGATGACACGTGGTGCCTCGTCCGCACTGTGGCTGTACGGACGAGACGCAACATGTCGTCCCGTGGGGTCGTGCGGATAAGAGCACTATACTTACAATTACAACTGCGATAACGCTATTTTTGCTAATGTCATCTCAAATAGTGCTATTTAAGGAAAAACGATGACATCTTATCATTGGCAGTTTGTCACGGAGAAAATTTCGCAAACACTGACAAACTCTAGGTATATAGGTGGTGACGTGCTGAGGTCATGGGCTCGTAGCCTCGCACAAAAGTGACGGCGCACTCATGATTCCACGCGTGATTGATGGCGAAAGAACCGAGATATATTATTTCCTTCGAACATGCATCACTATGCGTGGTGAAAAAAAAGCTGCTTCCTTTTCATCCATTAAATTACAGTACATATACAGATCTCCAATGGTCGTCGGATGAGGAGTGATCAACTAGGATTGGTTAGGTCCTGCAGCGAATCGATAGTGTAACAAACCAGTCATTGTAGCATTCGGTGTTGTACCAAATATGGTTGTTGTAACACTAGATCAAGGTGCTTGATTTCTAATCGCATGACCCGATATGTCCTAACTGCATGTATTATAGCTCTCTACATTACCAAATAGTAATACAGATGATGGTTTCCCTAGCATACCTCTACACCCGGAAGAAAAGTGGATTGTCTCGTTGGAGTGTTGAGTAGGTAGTTGGTGCACTGTGCCACTGCTGCTTCTCATCAATACTCGACGATGCTCGGCTGGTCCTCAGTGGCCAATGATTCCGCACTCTGCCCGATCCTTACCGCACGAGGGGCATGTACAATACATGTTAGACTCACGTGGTAGTTACATCCTCCGCTTAGACTCCAAATCACTCGAGACACCGTCTAAATTCCTACCCGTCCAATGCACGATAGCTTCAAAGAACACACAAAAAAACTTTGTATTTCAACCCTTTAATATTTCCAATTCAGCCGCTACTTTCTTTCTAGGAAAAATTGGCTATAGTGTACCCAACTTTTGTGCTATTTTCTCCAGGATACTTATTCTTTTTTGTGTTTTTGCTGAAAAACACTAAACTTTAGTGACTCTTTGCCGTAGAACATTTTGCCCATTAACATATAATATCTGGCTAACAGAAAAGAGAGAAAGTCGGTGAAAAATCTATTTTGCCTCTGGCCCTTTGAAAAATTTTGGGATGTCACGGGAGCTCAGTATCAACGGCAGCAGTGTAAGAGGTGCTCTAGGCCCAGCGGGAGAAGAGGAGAAGATGAGGAGGGAAGCAAGAGGAGGAAGCGGAAGAGATAGGGGCAAAACAAACTTTTCACCCACCTTTTCTCTCCTTTCTCCTCTCTCATTTGGATATTATATTTTAATGGCGGAGTGTCTCATGATAAAGAGCCACCAAAGTTTAGCGGGCTCCAGCAAAGACATAAAAAGACAGTGTCTTGGAGAAAATGCCACAAAAGTTGATGTTTTATAGCCAATTTTGCATTCTTTCTATTTATTACTTTAGTGTGTTTCATCAAGACACGTATAGAACCCTAAAAATAGAAAACTTTTACAAACTAGACCCTTGGCCCACCTATCCGCCACGCACCCCTCACCTTTTCTTCTCTCCCCCCGCTCTCTCCTCCCTCTCCCCCTCTCTCTCTTCTTCATTCCCCCTTCCTCCCTTACTGATTCACTAACCCTGGCCCCACCATTGCCACCGCTGTCGCCTACCGTCCGGATCTAGTATTCACTGCGCTCGCCTGGCCCGGATCCTCATCGTGGCTCCAACCTCCGCCACCGTCCCTCTCTGCGTTGACATCTCCCCCGGCCTCCTCTATGCCGGTGCCGCCCTCCTCGCTGGCTCGCCAGATCCATCTGCCGCCGACCTTGCCTCGCCTAAGTCCGGCTCGCTAGATCGCACGTCCTCGTCTTGGCCCCGAAGCTCTAGTCGTTCCAGCCTCGGCACCCACACATGCCCTGAAGCGACGAATGGATGGCTACGATTGGGTCCGTGCGTGCGTGTATGCTCGCTCTGCACGTACAGAATCATGCGGTGGTATTTGGATCATACTTGTCAATACCATTCCGGAGGCTATACCGGTTTGAATCTTAGAATAGTACATTCTGGTACCGGCCCATACCGATGTACCGTTCCAAAGTTTAATACAATAATATATGTTTATAAGTACATATATGTTTAATTATTTATACACTAAATTTTACTTGTAATATTACTCTAAATACATAGTAGTAGAATCAAATATAACATAAATTTCAATAGATTCATATTATCAATTCCGTCGATATAGCTGGTATTATCCGATATCGAAGCTGATATCATTGATATTAGCTGGTATCCAGTTGGTACGGTCATATCGGTCGGTACTGAAAGATACTGATAAGTTTGATTTCGATACAGCCAACTTGTACTTGCAAAGGCCGTGCGTGTTGCTGGCCTTTTGCTTTTTGCTTGCCTCGTCAAACGGAGACGGGGGATCATTGGATACACGTCCTCTTCCATGTGGGGAGAGAGAGAGAGATTGACGCCCTTACATTTCCACAAGGCCCAAAAGGCAATTCCCAAGGCGAGATGACACACGACCCAAAACTGAGGACAAGTGGACAACCATCTGGCCCAGTAGCCTGTTAGCACCCACGAAAACAGGGTGCAAACAGTATGGAAAATGCGACCCCCGAAATTAAAACAGTCCCTCCCGAGTCCTTTCTCGTCCGCCGTCGCGCGACGAAATCGCCTAAAACCCACGAAAGAACGAGCACCGCAAGGAGGATGGCGGATGCCAACGGCGGCGGCGGAGGTGGCGCCGGGGTTCGCCGGCCGCTGGGGCTGCTGGCGAACGCGGCGAAGCGGAAGGATGGGTTCGTGCAGCTGCTCCTGATGTCGGGCATCCTCATGATGAGCCTGCGGTCCCTGGGCCAGAAGCACCGCCTCCGCGACCTCGCCGACGACGCCGCCGACCTCCGCCACGAGCGCGACCACCTCTCCCTCCGCATGCGCGACCTCCAGGACGCGCTCCACCGCGAGGCCGACGCCGACGCCTCCGGCGCCCTCGCCCCCCACCTCCGCCGCATCTTCGCCGCCCACCCCGCCACCCCCGCTGCCGACGACCAGTAGCTCGTTCCACCCCAAATCTTCTCCGCGTTCTTGTTCCTTGTTGTCGTCGCCTGTTTAATCTTGAGATCCTTGCGAGTGGCCCGTATATCTGCCACGTGAGCCTTGGCCGTGCACGCGATGTGTTTGTGGAAATGCAGCAGAGGCTGCCAGACTACATCTTACTGACGAACAATTTGTCACCTATTTATACCTCGCACCGCATCGTTGAGGCTTAAACTTTGTTTTTTTTTATCGATCAATTCTCCATTTCCCCCTATATTGAGTTTGATGATTTCTGAGCTGCTTGTCGCGTTTAAATTATCTGATCCTGTCTGTGTCGAGATCATTAAAAGATGTATTGTTCTTGTGCATTTTAACCGTAGCTTCATACATCCGTATAGTAGTGCACTCATTGCTCGTCCCCAGTCAATACAAATGTTTCTCAGATAATACATAAATCATAAAGAGCTTTTCGTAACACAGCAAAACCCTTCCCAACCTCAAAAAATTTTGGCAAAAAAAAAAAACCAGTATATAATAGGTATATTAGATGTATACACTAATAAGTGGGCTCAAAAATATGTATGCGAGTTTTTGCCGGATACGGTCAGTTTTGAACCGGTATTTACATTTCTAACCACGTTTCAACTGTATTTGCAAATATAGCAACTCGAGCGCACGGCCACCGTGCGCCCGCGCCGACGTCGCGACACGTACCGTGGCGCACGCCCGCCCGCGCCGCGCCCGTTGGCGCCAACTCCCCGAAGCCGACTTGCTCTGCGGCGCACGACCACCCCGCGCCGCCACCTCGGCCCCGTCGCCACGTCACCCGCGCGAGCCAGTGCATCGCTCGACGCCGCAGGCTAACCATGCACCCACGGGCAAAAAAAAATCACTATTGCGGGGGAGCGTTGCCACCCCGCTCCCCCGCAATAGTACCCCTAGGGTTAACTAGCCGGTTAGGGTTAGGGGGTTAGGGTTAGTAATTAGGTTAGGTTAATTAGATAATTAGTTAGAGTATGAAATTTGAAGGAATTTTAAAATATAGCAAATGAGTTCAAAAATTTATGAAATTTTTTGTATAGCCTCCTGACAAAGTGTACTTGCTTGTGTAAATTTTTCATAATTTTATCCATTCGGAATTGTTATCGCTACTTCGTATGACTGTCGCGTTCGTACGAATCAATAAACGTAGAAAATAAGCTCCAAAAAATTTAAATTTTATTTCGAAGGGTACTCACGCAGTGGACTTGATTGTGTAATATTTTAGCAATTTTATATGTGTTCTGATATTGTCTAAAAAAATTAGAATTTAAGTCGCGAGAATTTGGATTTTTATGTTTGAAAATTAGGGTTTCATGATTTCATGTGACTTGGAATGTATTTGAGATTTGAGATTGTGCGCAAATTAAGCCATAAATTTGGTGCACAATCTCAAATCTCAAATACATTCAAGTCACATGAAATCATGAAACCCTAATATCAAAACCTAAAATCCAAATATCGAGACATTTCTTGAGTTACATTTTGGTGATATACATGTCTTGATATCTGAAGTTGTCAGTGTAGAAGTCCATAGTGGGTATCGTAGAATTTTGCATTTGTACATAACAAACAAGACAGAAAAACTTGAAATTATGACCTTTGAATAACGGCCAGGATGAGCTGGGTCTATTGGGACAATCCTTCATTGAGTGCCTAGGGTTTTGCATATCCCGCACTTGATTGTGCGGCTAATCTTTGTGCGTCGACTAGCATCCATGTCGTGCAGGCGCCCGCGTCTGCCGTCGCCCCTTCCCTATTCTCTTCAAGTCCCTGTTGGGACCTCATTGCACCATGTCCGGCCAAAGATCCTTATAGTTCATTTCCAAGCCGTACGAGTGAAACTCTCCACTCCATGTACCGAATAGGTGTTGCATGTCGTAGTACTCAGAGATGTACGGTGTAGCCATCTGCTGTATTTGTGCACATGCCTTGTACACGTGTGAGCATGGCTTGTGGAGGAGCTTCGGCTTGTTGCAGGTGCATGTCGCCACATCACCCAGGGTGCATGCCTGTTTTCTTTTCCCCCCCTTGCATGATTGTTGACGTATTTCTTTCGAAGCTTGATCTCGTACTTTCGCCTGAGGCCGTCGATCACCCGGATGTCGTGCATTCGAGCCTTCTCCATCTTCTAGTCCGTGTGTCTCTACATGTCCTCGGACCACTGCTTGCCTTCGTCCATCTGTCTCTTGGCTGCGGTGGCTCTATTGATGAAATAACCAACAGTGCGAGTCCATGCCTCCTGAACGATCGCGGTGATAGGGAGGCCGCGCACACCTTTGAGGACGCTATTGTAGACCTCGGACATGTTGGTCGTCATAATCCCGTACCTCGCTGTAACACCCCAACTCACAAAGTGCCTGGAATGCTACTGGAATTATACTATTCTAGCACAAACTACCAATTTTTGGCAGAATCTTCTTTGTTTAAACAGCTATACTGAGAGTTCAACAACAAATCATGGCCTTTAACAATATTTCTCATAATCAAGTCTACTCATTCATGCATGATAATCAAATGAACATACCAAGACTGGCACCCTCATTATTACAAATAATCAGATACTCAAACCAAAACCATATATGGTGATAACCAAACAGTTTATTTATTTCTAAATTGGTGCTAAGTGGCAAACGCCTTAAGAGTGTGAGGTAGTGAGTGCAACAACTTCTATTCCCTCCCATGCATGTCGTTCCTGCCTCTGGTACCTAAAACACATTAAAGCAAGGGTGAGCCTAAAGACTCAGCAAGTATCAACAAGGCCATAAACAAGAACACAAACATAGCATCGATGATCCTCAATTAACATCACACTAAACATAGCCATTTAATTCATGATATGCAACTAATGCAATGCTCCTTTGAACTTTATCTCTTTCGCATTTTACGTGTAATGCGGGGTATACAACAATCATTGTATACTCTTGCACATGCCTTCTAGCACGAGGGACCAATAACCTATATATCACATGTATAGGGACCTTTGCCCATCATCTTAATGATGGGGACCTCTTTGTTCATTAGCCCACATTCCACGAATGTAGGGACCTCAACCCGTCATCTACATGCGGGGACCTCATCTGATGTGCTTGGTCACCACGTGACCAAGGCACTGTATGCTCTCAACATGCATATGCACCATGATAACATTTTCATATGCAGGAATACAACATATTCTCATTGGCACGGAAGCAATAACAACATGCGGAAGAACCTTTAACCATAACTAGCAGTCATCAAATTAAACAGTAACTCATCTCATAAACAGGCATACATGGCTATATGATCAAGATACACCACAATCATATCATGCAAGCATACATATATTATAGCCCGAATACTTGCCTTAATCGTGCGAGAACGGTAGACGCGACGAGGGTGCTACCCCTGGGACCACGCTCCCACCTGAATTTTAAGATAACGCAATCTAAGACCAACATACTGAACCAAGAGCATAATAACAACACAAATGAACTTACTAGACCCCCCAAGTGTTTCCCAACTTCCAATTTTTAGCGATCGATTTGGCGCACACTGTAGACAGTCAACTTCTAAAATACATAACTTTCTGCTCAGGAATCCAAATAAGATGATCTTAGACTTTCTGAAAAGGTAATTAAATTACCTAAATAAACCTAGTTGGGGAGCCCTTTTGATTCGTCCATTTACTTCCCCTACCAAGCCAATCTACAGAACATCAGAATTCACGTCGGGTTCTCTGGACAGTGCACTAAAACCACCATAACTTTTGCTACGAAAGTCCGAATCTTGCGTTCTTTATCTTTCTGAAAAGGTATAGAAATTACCCACATTTTTTGTTATATTGAGATCCTCTTATTTCATCCTTAACTAATAGATTAATTCAGATTTCTACAGACTGTCCCAATACTGACAGATCAGCAGGACAGCGATACTAAAAAAAATTCATAACTTTCTAACCGTTAATCGGATTTGAGCGTTCTTGGTGGCCAATGAAAGCTAAGAACAATACCTACAAAACTCTAGGAGATCAAAACTCCTAATTCTGCACCTAAGGTCACGAAAACCGTCGCACAACTTACTGGACAGTACTAAACGTTTACCGGCAGCAAGACGATCTAACGCAACTAAATGGATTCGCAACTAAAACCCATCAAACAGCGGAAACGCCGTTACCCTTGAAGACCAGCGGGGCGGCGATGATCTAGCCTCGAAGACGATCCTCTCCTTGTCCCTCCCCTCCTTCTCCTTCTTGAACAACAGCCCCGCGAAGAGCCTCGCCTTCCTCCTCCAACAGCAGGCAGGAGGGCAGCAGGGTGGAGGCGACTTGGGGAGGATTGGGGGCAAGGGGAGAGGTAGGCAGCCAAGGGAGATGGGGAGGCGGCAGCCAATGGGAGGAGTGGGGGGGGCGGCCAAAGGGAGAGGGGAGGGGCAGCCTAGGTTTTAGGGGAGGTGGCGCCCCCCCTCCACTTGGCCGGCCACCCACATGGGCCAGGGGCCCAAGCCCAAGTTGTGATGAAATAGCGTTTTCCCCCCTCTCTGACTATTAAATTGTGCATTTTCTACTTGGCCCTTCCCGAAACTCCAAATAATTCTCTCCCGAACATTTAATCTCTCCCGAAAATTCACTTATCCCACCTTCGGGATATTACACTCGCACTGTCTGTGTCATAGAGGAGGGACCATTTCTCCAATTCAGGAGCGTGGCCATTAATCCACTCGGAGAAGCTTATGGCGCTACTGGGTTGCTCCCCCTCGATGTGGACTCCCTTGTATGCATCATAGTCCGGTGTTCGAGGTCTCTCCAAATAGACTCAAACTTCCGTCTCTGGTTCTGCAGACACAATGCCTTGAACGTCTTCATGAGTTCTTGACTGCAGAACCGCGTGAACAAGTTAGATGCAAGATGCCTCATGCACCACCTAGGTTGCATGTCGTTCCACTGGTGAGATGGATCCGTCGCACACTGCATGATGTTGATTGCCGCCAACAACCCAGCATTGCGATGCGTGATTAGCGAGCGTTGGGCGGTCTCCACCCGCGCCCTCTTCATGTTCTTCAAGAACCACAGCCAGCTGGATGTGTTCTCACTCTCCACAATGGCAAATGCCATCGGGAGAAGCTGGTCATTCGCATCGGCCGCCACCGCGGTGAGGATAGTGCCCTTGTACCTCCCCGTAAGGAAAGTATCATCCATCGTTAGCACGGGACGGCAGAACTTGAAGCCCCCGATGGCCTGAGCGAAAGCCCAGAACACCCGGTCCAGTATGAAGTGGTTGGGACCTTTGCCAGCATCTTCACGGTCAAGCTTGTTTATGTACGTGCCGGGGTTTGATTCGGCAATCTGGTGAAGCAATCTCGGCACAAGGTTGTACGCCTCTTTGTATGTCCCGTACATAGTCTCGATGACCTTCTCCTTGGCTCGTCGGACCTTGCTGCAGCTAATGGATAGCCAACCTTATTGGCGACTTCCGACATCAATAGCTTGGGGGAGATAGACACGTCCGCCTCAACTAGGTGTGTGATGAGGTTTGCAACATATGCGGAAGTCACGTTCGATCTTTGCTTGTGAGGGCTCGCTAAGCTCGCAAGTGTGGTCGATCGGCTCCTTCATTGTGAAGATGGCCTCGCGAGTTTTTAATTCTCGCATAACGATCAGACAAATCTCAAATACATTCCAAATCACATGAAATCATGAAACCTAATTTTGAAACATAAAAATCCAAATTCTTGCGACTTAAATTCTAATTTTTTAGACAATATCGAACACATATAAAATTGCTAAAATATTACACAATCAAGTCCATCTGCGTGAGTACCCTTCAAAATAAAATTCAAATTTTTGGAGCTTATTTTCTCGTTTATTGATTAAATGCGACGCGAGCAGTCATACGAGTAGCGATAACAATTCGAATGGATAAAATTATGAAAAATTTACACAATCAAGTACAACGTGTCGGGAGGCTATACAAAAATTTCATAATTTTTGAACTCATTGCTATATTTTAAAATTTCTTTAAATTTCAGACTCTAACTAATTATCTAATTAACCTAACCTAATTACTAACCTAACTCCCTAACCCTAACAGGCTAGTTAACCTAGGGTACTATTGCGGGGGCGGGTGGCAGCGCTCCCATAATAGTGATTTTTTTGCCGTGGCGCATGGTGACTGCGGCGCGGAGCGCGACACGGCTGCGGGCGGGGTGGCGTGTGACGGGTGAGGTGGTGGGCGCGGGGTGGTCGTGGCGCCGCGAGGCGATGCAACTTCGGGGAGTTAGCGCCAACAGGGCAGGCGAGGGTGGGCGTGCGCCGCGTAGTGCGTGTCGCGGCGTCGTGCGAGCGCCACGGTGGTGTCGCCCGAGTTGCTATATTTGCAAATATAGTTAAAATGTGGTTAGAAATGTAAATGCCGATTCAAAACTGACCGTATTCGGCAAAAGCTCTCAACATCCGGTCCAATTCAGCCCGTCCCACACAATCTCTCTTCCAATCTTGCTCAATAATGGTATAAAGAAACTAATTATGGATGAGTCTCCCTATGCTTATTATATTCATTGCTTTGCCCATCAACTCTAATTAACTCTTTGCTGTTGCTAAGGAGAATGGCGATTATGTTTGGTTGTTTCAGCAACTTTCATATGTCTTGAATGTTATTGTGATGTTTTGTAAAAAAGATACAAATGCTTCAAGTAACTCAAGCTAAGTGGATTGTTAAAGCATCAGAATTAGGTGAGATTGAAACTGGAGGGGGTTTGCATCAAGAGACGGGCCTAGGTAAGTCAAGTGATACTCATTGGGGATCCCACTAGAAAACTGCTATGCATGACATCTTTTTGTATCCTTCAATCCGGCAAGTTTTTATAAAGATTTGAGAAGACCACACTTCAAGCACAGATATTATACAAGCTCAAACAATGTTGACATCATTTGAGTTTGTTTTCATGGCACACTTGTTGCTAACTATATTTGGGTACACAGATGACTTAAATAATGCTTTGCAAAAGAGGAATCAAGATATTGTTAATGCTATTGATCTCATATACTTGACAAAGACTCAATTACAGTTATTGCGAGAGGGTGATGGATGAGAAACTTTTTTTAAAGATGCCACTTCCTTTTGTGTGAAGTATGAGATCAAAGTTGCTAAAATGGATGATTTCTATATGTCAGTTGCAAAATCCAAAGAATTCTTTGAAAAAGTCAAGAATCTCCATCGCTTTCATGCTAACATGTTTTTAAGTGTGATTGACAGACAACTTCGAGAGATTAATGACTGTTTTGATGAGGTAAACACAGATTTTCTTCTGGCCTTCTGCCAACCTTCACTTGCACACACGTTCCAACACAGTGCTCACCTCATCTCAAGCATCTCAAATCCCTGCACAAAGTTGCATTGAAAAACCACCTCATCTTCATCGTCATGTCATGCCACTCATAGCTGCCATCTCATTAAGGACTGGTTTGAGACGGCTTCGGGTTCGACTTTTCGCTATGAAAAGCCAGAAGTTGTGCCAAACATACAGCTTTCTCCAGCCGTTTTTGGAAAAGTTGAAAGTCGTTTTCAACGTGGGGAAGCCGGAAGTCGACTTGGGGCAGCTCCCAACGGCTTTAGCGGGATAGGGTTTCAATTTTAGTTGGAGAAATTTACCCCCTACCACGTATATAACCCCAATCCCCACAGGCCTCCGCCCGCCCACCTGAACCCTAACCCTAGTCACGCCGCCTCCTCCCACTTGCCCGCGCCGCCGTGCGCCCTGCGCCTACTCCCGCCGGCTCCCTCCTTCTGCGCCCCCGATCGCCTCCCTCCCACTCCGGTCGGCCTCCTCCTCCCTCGGTGTCGGCGCCCCAGTCTGTCTCCTCCTCCGTCGGTGCCAGCGCCCTGACCGGCCTCCTCCCTAAGCGCTGCCCCAGCTTCCCTTTTCCTCTCTCTCCAGCGATGTTAATTGTTGTTAATTATCGTTAATTGCTATTAGTTATAGTTAATTGTCATCAATTACCGTTAATTATTGTTAATTGTGGTTAATTGTCGTTAGCTGTCATCATTTGCCTCGTGGGCATTTCAGACATATTTCAATCCAGAAGCTCCAGCCAGTTTACCTAAAAGTCAGATTGCCAAACAACAAATGTATTCAGTTTAGCTATTCAGCCTAGTCGAAAGCTATTTTTCAGAAAAGCAGTAGTCATGCCAAACAGGCCCTGAAAGCTACATCGCTCGTCTCCCTCATCTAGCTCCGTGTCGTCTGCACAGTCCACCTCTTCTTGATAGCCCTCCTCTCAGTCGTAGCGACCACCTTGTACCTCATGCACCCATGGTTTCTGGACACTATTGACCCCTACACCATCCAAATTCCTAAACTAGCCCCCTCATTCACGAAATTCCGAATTTAGCCCCCTCGACCACTGCTGCGTCGTCAGTGCAGCGACAACAAAGTTCTTGCCTTCCCCACCATGCAGACCGAGGTGCTGCCCTCCCCTACAGCATGAGGTACAAGGAGAGAGAAAGAAGGAGAGAGAAAGAAAAGAAAAGTGAAAAAATCGATTTTCAAAAAAAAAAATCAAAAAATTTCAAAAAAAAACTTGAAAATAATTTATTTAAATACTATAATATTTATCATGAATAAATATACTTTTTCCCAAATTTTTAGAGCTTAATGCAACCTTGTAAAAATTCAAACCAAGTTGTAAAGCCCTTGCTGTTAATGAATTAAAGTAAGAAGAATAACTCTTCAAAAGCAATGTTAGAAATTTTATCTAGGTACTAGATCATCCCAGAAACACCTCTAAAAATTTATATAATTTGAGGAATTTATTTGCTATTTTTTTAGCTCGGTCAAACTTAGGGGGTTTGAAGTTAAAATAGTTATCCTAGTAACGTTCGGACCGTACGAACAACACTTTTGGAACGTTCGGACCGTCGAACATCTCTTTTGGGCTGATCGGACCATCCGACCAGACCTGGCTCTGATCGGACCGTTCGAACATTAATTATCCACTAAAAATTCATTTGACTTCAAAAATTTATATTTAATTCAACTCAACTCCAAATCAATTGAAACCAATTTTGATATTTTTCATTTTAAATGAACATTATTTTAAAATAGGTTTAAAACTTGTCTCTATCCCAGAAAATATAGTTTTTAAAAATTGATACTTAACCGAATTATTTTCACACTAGAAAATGCTTTTAACTTTGAAAATCCATAGAAAATGTTTCTAGACTCCAAATGAGTTGAACTAAGTTATTTTGGTCTTATAATGTTATTCTCTATTTATCAATGTAATCCTTTTATCCACTACTATTCTACAAATTTGTAAAATAATTAAAATTTAATAAATAGTAACCGAAACACTATTTTGAGTATTTTCTAAAAAAACCGATTTTCAAATTGCTATAACTCTCACACATTAAATTCAAATGGAATAATTATTTCACATAAATTCATCTAAAATCTTAACCTAGCTACTGTAGAAAATTCATACATTTTTGAGCAATTTGAATTTTATGGAATTTCTCGGTGTTTATTTGATGTCGTTAATTCTTTAAAGTCCAAAGTGATCGACGCAGAATGAATAAAATAAACTTTAATTAAATTCAAAATTTTCAAAGTGATCAGCAAGTATGATGTGTCAGGAGGATCCACAAAAAAATTCATAATTTTTTAAGATTATTTTCTATATTTAGAAATTCCTCTAAAAAATTAAATGAATAAAATAAACTTCAATTAAATTTAATTTTTATTAAATCTTTTCGTGTTCCTAGTTTTGTTTTTTGGAATTTTCTGAATTGTTTTTGAATTTTTTTCACTTTTCTTTTCTTTCTCTCTCCTTCTTTCTCTCTCCTTGTACCTCGGGGGTGCAGTGGTGCAGGCACCAAAAAATTGGAATTTTTTTATTAGTAGTTGAGTCTAATCCCAATTCATCCCACCAACAACACGCATCTCTAGGTCGGGCTAGGGCGCTAGGCCCTTGAGGAGGCGCCGGGCGACACGGGCGAGCGCGGCGGGCGGGACGAGCGCCGGTGAAGTGTGATGCGCGTGGCGGGAGGGACCGAGGAGCCAGCGCCCAAGGCTGTTGGTGGCTCCATTTCGATTACCCCATGGTCCGAAGGCAAGAGCGAGATGAAGAGAATTAGGAAACTAAGAGCGGTAACCCTTGTGGCCTTGTTTTATCTTGATACACTAACACTACGAGAAAATAGCGATGGATGAAGTAAAGCTTGAGATTGCATTTATATCAGTTGAACAACTTTTGTAGTTTATACATAGCCAATCTAATTATCTAAATGTCATTAAATGTCATTATGCCATCAATCATCGATCTTGAATGTCTCTATCTTGACTTTTGTTCTTGAAAATAGCAGAGATGATATAATCAAGTGTTTTCAAGGAATGAGATCGCGTCGTATAGTATTGTGATTTCCATTAGCTATTTAGGATTTTTTATTCATGTAAGATTTTATTTGAACTATTTGTATTGCACTATTAACTAATTTTGAACTTTTATGTAATTGTGTTGAACTTGTAAAATTACTTATATGTAGTACAAGATTTTTAATTCTTGAAGTGTGCACCCCATCACAAAGTGCGCTCCTCATGCTGGAGGCGGCACCTCGGTCTTTGCGGTGGGGATGGCGACATCTTTGCTCTTCTTGTGCCGGCCAGCAGGTGGCGAGAGGGGGCTAAATCGGGAATTTCGTGGGTGAGAGGGCTACTTTAGGAATTTGGGTGGCGTAAAGGGGCCAAAATGTCCAGAATTCTGCACCCATTGCCACCATCCTCGAGCATGCACACCTCGTCCCCTTCATTGACGATCGTAGCTTCCACTTCATGGCGCGTATGCTTGAGTGCTCAGGTCTTGGCGACGAGACCTGCCCGACCGCTACATTCCCTCGTACCGTAGTTTCAACGAAGCCCGTGCCGAAGCGGAGCTAGTCATTTTTACATCTATTGATGATCTCTTCAAAAAGACATGCATCGCCCCAGAAGTGATCGACATACTGATACCCAATTGTAGCGTATTTGCCTCAATCCCATCCTTCGCCGACATGATCATAAATAGGTACAAGTTACGCAGCGACATCCGTGGCGTGCACCTCTCTGGGATGGGTGCAGTGCGGGTCATATCTCAGTAGGGCTCGCGAGGAACCTCCTGCAGGTTGCACCGCACTGGTCGTGTCCACACAGACCATCACATCCAAGTTCCAACTTCTACGAGGGGAGGGAGCGGGCAATATATGCAGCTGTCAAACATCCTATTTCGCATGGGTGGTGCACTGGTGTCGCTGCGCTGCTATCTACTTCCAGGGCCAATGCTCGTTTCCGGCTAGCATACGTAGTGCGAACACTGACCAGCGCGCAGGATAGCTGTAACACCCCCCTTCCTCTCTTCCTCCTCCCCCTCCCCCTCCCCCCCGACCAGCATTGACGCCCTCCCGACCGCACCATGTGGCACCGTCGCCTCCCCCATCTTCTCGTCCTCGCTGAGACCCACCCACAAGTCCGCGTCTCGTCCCGCACTCCCCGCGTCAACGCTTGTCACCCATCGCCGTCGCGCGTCTCCTCCCGACTCCCCCGGCTCCGCCTCCGCCGGTGCCCCATGCGCCTCGGTCTCCTTATCTCCCTCCCCCTCCGGCTATAAAAGCCCTCCCGGCACCTTCCTTCCCCTCATCCCCATTTCTCCTCCCCCCCAAGCAAGAACCCGAGAGGTAGAAGAGCAAGAAGAAAAGAAGAAGGAGGGTAAAGCCGAGGGCTTACCTCGCTGCCGCCGCCGTCGGTGAGCGCCGCCCCCGCCCCCGCGCCTCCAGCTCCCCTCCGTCGTTGTCGCCATCGTCGGCGCCGTCTCCTTCCTCTCCCCACGCGTCGCCGCCGCCCCTCCTTCCCCTCCCCGTGTGCCGCCGCCGCCCCGCCTTCCCCCTTCCCCCCTCTGCTCTGGCCCAGACCCCCCTCCTTCCCTTCTTTTAGGGCAGGCCGCACCCGAGTGGGCCACGCCTGCGCCTGTGGGCCGCCCCCCCCCCGCGTGCACAGTTCGGCTCGAGGCCTTGGGCCGGGCCGAAATTTGTGGACCGCTGCGTTTTTCTTTTTTGTTTGATTTTCATTTTTCTTTTCTATTTTAATTCAAAAAGAGTCTTTAAAATTCATATCTCCCTCATTTGAACTCCAAAAATTGTAAATTAAATTTTTAAAAATTTGTTAATTCAAGATCTTACTATTGACATAGGTCCTGTTTAATTTGAAGTTCATTTGTTGTTTATTTGTATTTATTTGCTCTTTTTATTTGTCTGTGCCTTTTTCCGGTACGTTTGTCCGACTAGGATTTGAAGACGCCGGAGATCCCCAAGTTGATCAAGCCCAAGATTATCAAGATCCTCTTGCCTATATCCTAGGCGAGTCAATACTTTGATCATATTGAGCCTACATTTTGTGCAAATTATATTATTTTAAAATAGCAAATTGCATGCTTTAATTCTTTAATCAAATGTATGTTAAACCTTAAGGTAGTTAAATATCCATTTGATGATTAATTAATTACTATGCCATCCTTAACAATTTGAATCCCTTATTCCATGTCACCCTAGTAACTGTTTGGTAAATACTAGTTATAGTTGTACTTAAGCAACATGCTAGTCTTGCTTAAGTACCGGGACATTAAAATGTATCAATTATCATCTCTTCAAACATAAAAATAGTTTGGGCAGTCATTGGTGGTCCATGACTGAGATAAATGTGGTAATTTGGTTTTACTCCTCAAAACCCTAAATTGCTATTACCCTGTCTGGGCGGCTAGTGTGATGGATGGTACAACAGTGGGTGCTAATGTAACCCAAGGACTGTTGTGTTGTGGTTGGTATGTGGAATGAACCGCCTGGATAACTCTAAGGACTTAATCTTGTCATGACCTCCCGTGTAAAACAAGTACAACCACAAGTCTGTAAAGTACAAACCTGACTAAATAATTTGTAACCCTCAGTACGAGTTGCACCAGGTAAATATCCTACGACGCCGTAAGCCTCTGTGGCGAAGGGTGTCGGGGCGCACGACGTAAGTCGTTAAGAGGGCGCAAGAGGGGGTCTGGGTAAGGGTTAACGGACGTAACCCTTCGAGAACGAAACCTTAGCGGGTGTAACTAATACTGCTGGATGCATTGTAAAGGCCTTGTGATGATCTCTCCTTGATTCACATGTCTATGAAAACGTGTGTACATATCAAGACGATTATCTTTTGTGGGTAAAGTGTACAATCTCTGCAGAGTTATAAACTGTTTAAACAGCCGTGCCTACGGTCAAAGGCGGACATGAGAACTTAACATGAGTTAGTTCTATTTCAAAAACCTTGGTGGGTGGTATTGAAAATGTGGCGGGCTCACCTAGCCCTAAGATTGGTTTTACCTAGGTCTTTGTACCCAGTGTTGTTTAGTAGTGGGTGTAACCACAATCAAAATAAGCATAAAGGTGGAGGTAACCTCTGCTGTTATTAAATATTGCACAATTACTCTCTTTATCAAAATGCAATTTGTTAAAATGCTAAGTGCTAGGAATTTGTAATTATGATATTTGAAAACATTGCTTTAGCAAATAAAAGAAATCGAGCCATTCTTGGTTAGCCTTGCATGTATATTATTGCATTGTGTGTTGTCTCGCGAGCACGGAAGTTGTGCTAATCCTCGTTCTTCTCCCCCAAAACCCTCAGAGGCTACAGATGAAGGAGATTATGCGTACTACGAGGATCCAGAAGTTGGTGGCCTAGGAGATGATGAAGCGTAGTGTAGTCTTTAGATGTTCTAGTCTCCCCCCAGTCCAGTTGACTCCGTCGGTACTTGTGTGCATCCAATATTATCCAAGCCTTGGTTAATATCGACGCACACGGGTTTCCCCAGTCGCTTGCCTGTGGAGAGATGAGTTCTCACCCCTTGTGCTTCCGTTGTCGCTTCCGCTTTTGTAATGTAATCTTTTTGGCCTGTTTGGCCCGTATTGTAAAACCTGACCCGACGCGGTCTATGTAAAATCTGATGTGCTAAATTAATGAATGGTATGGTTCTACGCCATGTATGAAATAATTCAGCAATGTATCTGTGAGTGCTATCTACTGATCCAGGGAATAGCAGAGTGTTATCACAGATGATTCTGGATTAGGAAATCTGGGTCTGACAATAGCTCCTACCGGTGCATCTTCCAAGAGGAGGACGAGGACGGCAATGTAGGGATCAACCTATCCAATGACCTCTTGAACACTGCCGGCGAAGCATCAAGGCCAACATCACCGCTGTTGGGATAGTCCTACGTTGGTTGTAGGAGGAGACAGAGTATGATTTATGGAATTTGGTATATGGTACTTGAGTACTATTTTGTTAGGTGGTACTCAAATTTGTGGCTGTCCAGTGCAACTTGAGATTTGTGCTATGACTTTTCAGCCAACCGGACGCGCAACTGTAGTTTCGGGCGCATCCGTTAAGGGCATGCAAAACCCATTTGTAGTGTGAAACCGGGTCAAATTTGACCACTCTACTCCATCGAACCCTGCGCCCCTCTACTTTTGTCTCCTCCATTTACTGCGTCACATAAGTATCTGCGTCGTGGCCTACTGGGGATAAAAAATGTTGGTTGCGTAGTGAACTTAGTGGTGCAAGTGGGGCGGGCTACGGACAGCCCGCGCCCACCTGCGCTTCCTGTTGAGCCACTTGCAGCTGCCGCTAGCCTGCAAGTGCAACCTGCACAATCGTATGTTGTCTTGGCGGCTGCCCGCAAATACAATACGTACGCGGTCTTCACAGGGAACCAGGTACCTGCATACTTCTAGTTTCAGGCTTCCATAAAGATGCATGATCAATCAACTTCTAGAAACATTAGGCATGCAGCAGCACATAATCAGTGAAACAAAAACAAATCCATCTCTCACAACGGCCACAGACTCGTTCCTAGCTAAGTTTTTGCCTAGTACATGCCGTTTTGATGCACAACCTCTCCTTACAACTAGCTCTCCTTGATAAAACTAGCTAGCTAGTAGCTACTTCCTCCTCTCCATTTCTGGAAGATTACTCCTTGAAAACCTTTCAACCAGTGTTGTAAAAAACGGAATACGGTTGTCGGACAGATAGGATACCGCCAAGCGATTAATCGGAATACAGATGATTAATCGGAATTATGCGGATAATTTGGCGTTCTCACATATTTGATCATAATGCTAGTTTCAGATATATTTGAACACATTATATTGTCAATACTATCAAATAAACTTATACCACCCTTTAATTGTACATGATAACTTCATTACTAACTCAAAAGATCACAAGATTAATCGGCGGACTATTATAGTTCTACACCAAAGTACGACTTGCAACGGGTTTATATAATAGATTAAAATATGCATTGTCACGTAGACTAGACTAACTTAACACACTGGCGAGACGACCACCAAAAGAATTAAGTTTGAAATTTAAATACACAAAATGACCCACAACCACGAGAGAATCAGTTACTCTGAATCATTGTCAAGCATAATATCACCACCAGACACTTCAGTCTCAGGCTCATCAGAAGCAAGGAAATCCTCTTCAGAGGCAACCAACTCTTTGTCACTCTCACTTTCATCAATTGCTAGTAGAGTAAATTTTGAACCACGACTGGACGATGCTATGTGAGACAATCTTTTTGTACGTTTTGCTGATTTCTTGTTGTAAAAAATGGTCATGACGGCCAATTAATCGTCCGTTTATGCGGATTATGCGGGACGATTATACGGAAACAGTCGACTAATCGGATAATGCGGCCGATTTGGTGTTCACAAGTGTTAACAGTGCTTCAATTTATGTATACGCGACGGTTTGCCCACCGACTTCGATTAAACGGCCGACTAATCGGCCGTCACGACCGATTTTTACAACACTGCTTTCAACAATGACCTGCAAACATAGATACTAACAATCAGCATCATTTTCAATGACAAAAAGGAAACGTAGAATAAAAGAGAAGGTGATAATTTAGCCTCACATCTCGTCTGTTTCGGTAAATTTCTGTAGAGGTGAATGACTCAATGGTTTAGTTTACAAATTGTGATTTTGTTTTTGTTTTCAAGATTCATCTCTGTAAGGTCTATTTAGTATTCACAAAATTGATTCAAAAGAACAGAGATGACCGATACGACCATGCAGCAAAAAAAAGAAGCACAAGACACTGTCACTAAATTACTCGAGATGCACACATGCACCCTACCATGACTCAACAAAATATAACTTTAGGGAACCATACGAGATTCACCTAATCTGAGAGTCTAGGCTATATGGGCTCCTTGCGGTATTTGATAACACAAAGGTACCTGCGAGTACATGGAAGGAAGTTAAAAAAAAGCTAGATACCAATAAGATATAATTTGAGATGATGTAAAAAAGAAACCGCGCCTCCTTGTGAGCAGCAACTAGTAACTAGCAACTCATGATGATGGCGGCACAAAGCCTCAAACAGCAAACTTATATCAACAATAGCCCACCAAACCCCCAAAACAGAAAATGTGAGCCATAACCACCAAAACAAAGGGCAAGTAGGAGTAACTTACGAGGTACAAGATGAGCAAACCATTCAATATCAGTGCTTACAACAACTAAATGAATATTGAAGAGTATTGATATCCAAATTGCAGCCTGTGACAAAATAGGCATACAAAGATTTATGACTGATTTAAAAGTAGCCAATGTTTATCTAGTGAGTTTTGAAATATACCTGACTAAATGAATATTGAAGAGTATTGATATCCAAATTGCGACTGTGACAAAATAGGCATACAAATATTTATGACTGATTTAAAAGTAGCCAATGTTTATCTACTGAGTTTTGAAATATACCTATGACAACTATCTTGTTTATGCGAGATTCTGTCTCGGACCATTCTCGAGCTGGCAAAACCTCATAGACTTCGCTCACTGCCTGCATAAGGGCAAAAATAGACTTCAGTGCAAGAATGTTTATTGATTCTGTCTCAGACCATTCTTGATTTGAACAACTAAGCTACTCCAATTAGCAGTGAAGAACCAAACTTTCCAGACCTAAACTGTTATTGAAGTTGACTCATCAACTGTACAAGAAGTTGTAAAAAGTACAATGTGAACAACAAGTAAAATTCAATTTGAGGCTTGTGTAGTTCAATTTGAGGCTTGTGTACTCAAATTTGTCAGCACAAATTCAATTTGTGGCTTGTGTAATCCCAAAGTAAAATTTGACAGATTACAGCATGGCCCCATGAATGACATAATGTTGTAGCACAAACACTAGGACATACTAGTACCTCCAAAATGCAGATGAAAAAAACACCAAAACTCAAATACTACTATGGACTCCATCATGTACATCGCAATTAATTTAATTTCCTCACGAATTTGGTCACTCGCTAAATAACATGCAGGGTTTGCTTGTGCAAATTAATTGCGATGGACACAGGCATTCACGCAAAGGAAATGTCATTACAACCTAAACATGCATGTCTACATTAATTCACCCATCCAATAAGGAGGATCTATCTATAGCTTTCTTGCTTCCATCAACAACAATTTGTAGTATTGTTCAATAATGGCACTTTCTGTCTGTCTGTTTACAGAATAGATACACACACACACACACACACACACACACACACACACACACACACACACATAAAGAGTGAGCAAACTTCACTCATACCGGGAAAATTAAACTAATCGAGCAAGTATAATTCACCCACAAAGATCAATTCTACTTTGGCATGCATACAGATACAATACAGTTGGTAGCATGCATTACCATGGAGATGGAGATATCCATAAAGGTTTTGGGCGGAAATGCCATTACAACTGTTAGACCGTGTGGTTAGGTCTAGTATATTTAAGGCGTGTGGTGTGTATAAACTCATGTCGATCAAATTGGGAAGAACTTGTGCCAGGAAAAAAATAGTATTTTGGTCTTTGCATATGCAGGGTAACACGGAAACGATCGTGGTCTACGACGGTGACCAGGAGATGGCTTCGTGCGAAGTCATGGTCTAGAGGGTCAAGGATGCTGGAGGAGACAGTCGGGCTCGAGTTGGGGTGCATGGAGACCAAAGATGGACAATGCATGTTGGAGCTATAGAGGTGCGATCCAGAGGCTACGACATGTGATAATTTTGGGGTGTCCAAAATTGATTTTGTAACCTGTTATAAAAGCCTACATATTGGGCACTAGGACTTTAGTGGACCCACTACTACAGAAAGCCTCATCACAGACGGTTCGGAACCGTCATCACGAGCGGTTTCCAAATGCGTAAAATCGTCTGTGATAACGAGCGGTTATCTGAGCGGTTTTGAGCGTGCGTGATAAAACTATCACAAACTGTTGGAACAAGAGCGTGCGTGAAAGCGGCTATCGCGAGCGGTTGAACAAGAACCGTCTGTGATAATTGATTATCACGAGCGGTTCTTGTTCGAACCGTCTGTGATAGCTATTTTCCTGAGCGGCTCTTGTTCCGAACCGTTTGTGATAGCTTTTTTTATTGCAAAATAATATTGCCATTTCATGGATACACTCATACACATACACTGCCATTTCCGAAGCCTCCCAAACATGGATTCATTGATACACATACATGGATTCCCAACTCCTAAGCCTCCCAATAAATTTCTCAAGCCATGGATTCATGGATACACACATACACTCGATCATATACAAGTACCAATGTAGTAGAATGCGGAGGAGAATCTACAAATCTGGATATGAATCTAACACAAGTACCACAAGCTCATACATACAAATCTGGATCTGAATCTAATAGAACCTCATATACAAAAGTACCAACAGAACCTCATATACCAGAGACATCGACGTTGGAGGAGGACTAGAGGAGCTCGGCGTCGGCGTTAGAGGAGGACTAGAGGAGGTCAGCGTTGGTGTCGGTGTCGACTCTCAGCTATTGGGGAGGAAGACCACGTCGAAGGTTGGGGACTGCGGGAGCAAGGGAGGACCGGATCCTGGAGGTGTAGCGGGGGCCAGGGAGCTGCGGGAGGACCGGAGGAGTAGCTACCAGCCGGTGCTCAGAGGAGGACCGTTGGAGCAAGGGAGGACCGAGCCGAGGAGGCGGGGCTGCGGAGTGCGAGGCGGCGCCCGAGAGGAGGTCGGCCATAATATATAAGGACATATTTTGCCTCCCGCGCACGCGTTCAAAATTTTCAAATTCCCGCGTTGCGAATCACAGACGGTTTCATACCAAAACCGTCCGTGATGACAAATCCTGAGCGGTTCGTATCACTAATAAATGCGTGATAAATAACTCATCACGAGCGGTTCTTAATACGAACGTGCGTGATATCTACCTCATCACGAGCGGTTGGTATTAAGAGCGTGCGTGATTTGGATTTACCATGACTTGGAATCGAGTAAGAAAAATTTGAAGCCATGGTAAAATCAAAATCACTACGATTGTTAATCCCAACCGTCGTGATGAGTACTTATCAGCGACGGTCAGTATCACGAACCATCTATGAAGTATCATAGGCGGTTCGTTATACTAACCGCTGCGTGATGAGGTGTCCTCATCACGAGCGGCTCCTTCTATCAGCGTCAGCGATCTTCCTGAGGCGGTTGGTAGAAGGAGCCGTCGTGATGAGGCACTATCACGAGCGGTTCTTATTATGAACCATCGCGAAGTATCCGAGCGGTTGGTAATAAGAACAAATGCGTGATGAGGCACTATCACAGATGGTTCCAAAGGGAACCGTCTGTATAAGTTCAACACAGACGACTCCTTTGGAACCGTCTGTGATGAGGCGTCTAGTATGACCTGTTTTGTAGTAGTGATCGTACGTGGGTGATTATGTGCCATCGCTAAAAGGCCCGTTAGGGGTTCTAGGTTTATTTCTCACGTGTATGAGTTGTAGGGTATAAGTAGCTGGCGGCGGCTTGGCGCTGGGTAGCTGTTTTTCGGTGTTACGGCCAGCGCTTTTGTTCATGCATGGGAATAGAAAACAGATCTAGTAGTTTTTGTGCTTGCGCAAGCCATCCATCCACTGCTGTTTACTGCATCATCGTTGCCGCATCAGATATGAGGCAGAGCGTGTAGAAGTGTGTAGAAGACATTCGGGTGTCAGTGTTTTGGTGGCGCATCGCCGCAAGATCCAATCCAGAGTGGGGCTGGGTGCAAGCGTGCGTAACAAGATGTAGATGTGCTTTTGCTGTGTTGTGTCATCAAGAGTGCAAAGAAAATAAAAAACAGAAATCGCCATGTGGTTTTGACGGTTGTGCACAACATGATATAGTTCTTTTGCTATTGGGTGATTAAGAGCATGATTGACTTTTGTGCAGAGGGTCGTGGCTTTGACTGTTGTGGTTTTGTTAGTGCACGATCTGCAGCAAACATCAAGATCGAATCGTACTGGTATGCTTTGTTAGAGAAGGTTGCGATGCTGGTGATAGCGACCGTCATCGATTCACATTGGATGTGTCCAATGTGAACGCAAGGGCGTAAGGCCGTGCGCGACGTGCGACGGGCTGCTTTGTTCATCACGGTAAGAAAATGGGTGCGAAAAATCTTACATAATCGTTCACCCCCTCTGCTTGCTATTAATGATCCTACAAGTGGTATCAGAGCGGGTTGCTATAGCGTCAGAGACGTATGTGAATCGTCCCCCCATGCTAAATGGTACTGATCTTACTTTTTGGATGTGTCTTATGTAAGATTATATTGAAGCTCAAGGTAGTTGTCGGGACCCAGAATTACGATTCTAGAACCCTCTGTGTATACTGCACTAGTCCAGGATCACGCTAGTGCACACAGGGTTAACACAGGTAAATATCGATCCACACAAGCGATAAATAAAGTAAACGATTAGTTTGAATAACAAATAAGGGTTTTGACCTTATGGTCGAGTTTACACTTATTAAGCCACGCAGGGCTAACATGAAATAAAGCAGCAGCGGAACGGAAAACTCTAGCGTAGATCCCACCAATTCACCACAGGCAACCGACTGAGATCCAGACCTTAACGCACGATCAGCCTTCAACGAACTCCTCCTTGAAAGCAGGCGTAGACTCCTCCTCTTCTGTAGGTTTGGGCGCATGTTTTACAACAAGCGTGAGTACACAACGTACTATAAATCATACCACGAATGCAATGTATAGATGTAGGCTTATTCCAAATAAAAGGCTTATGTGGTTCTTTTGCGTAAAAGCAACATTTGCAATTGAATACAATAATAGATTGAAAGCATAATTCAAAACAAATAGACAATATTAATTTAACAGTTGTTTCCACAAAGACACATAGCTAAACAGATTATTTCACATAGCCATATGATTGAGGTCACACAGCTCCCATCCCACATTTTATGAAAACTACCCCTCGTGTGAAATCCCCGAGCATGTCCATGACCGCGGACGCGGCTATTCGAATAGATTAATTAACACTCTGCAGAGGTTGTACACTTTACCCACAAGATACAACTAGTGTAGCAAGCACCAATCGTAACAAAGCAGTTCGGAAACTTCATCTCAAACATTGACATTCCCGGTGTGCTTACAAACGCTATACCACTCACATAGAATTGGTATAACACACATTGGACGGGAAGGCGATCGTCGCGATGCAACCACCAAGTAGTCACACCTCCACCTGTCACGACCTAACCTATCCACACGAACATCAATGCCGAGAATCCATAACTTACTAAGTTAGGCCCGTCCCATACCGGGCATGTGGTGCGTGCTGATGAAGGCTCGGTTCAATGGCGCACAAAGTTAAGTCCTTAATTGACCAAGGCAAGACTTCCATGTTCTAACTAAGTCACAAAGATTATCATTCCCATCACATAGACCACCATGTCACACAGTCTCCACCACTTGCCTCGGTCTAAATCCTTTACCACCCGGTTGGTTTTAGTGCAACACATGCCATCACGAAGTAATAACACATAGCACACGATTTTACACGAAGTTCCATAGTCACTTAGTCATAATTAATATTTGCAACTTACATATGATGTGAGACTCGTAGCATGGCTAAGAAACTCGTATCTAACCAACCCACGTTGGTGCTATAATATTACCAACTAATAACCAATCTAGGGTGACAAGGAATTATGACATACAAGGCCAAAGTGTGATAGCAATTTGGATAATAACTATGCCCAAAGCATTTAAATAAATAATTAAAGTAGAATGCATTAATTTAACACAAAGTAATTTGAAAACTGGGTTCAAGATGATCAAAGGTATGACTTGCCTTGGAAAGGTCTATGTACTGGTCTTGATCTTGGGGTGCTCCTTCTTCCACAAAATTTCCGACGAATAAGCGTCTACTCATAAACGAAACAAAAACAAACAAAACAAATAAATAAGAGAGGCAAAACCAGCTCCAAAAATTAAATAAAAATCTCAGATAAATAGAGCTTGAATTTAGACAAATTTAGAAATTTGAATGGGCTCAATCGGAGTTAGGATGCAAAAGTTATGGGCTTTGGAAGATTGGAAATCTAAAAGAAACCCTAATTCTAATTTTCCAGAATTTCTGAATTATTTCTCAAAAGAAAAATCGGATTATTGCGCAATCTTTGGCGTCGTGAGATTTCCGGAAAAGAAATAATAAAAATAAATCTCTGACATGTGGGACCCACATGTCAGAGGCTAGGCTCACGGTGGACTAGGTCCACCGAGCCTCAACTCTGGAACGGTGGGCCTTGCGCGCACACGTGGCGGTGGTGGCGCCACGCATGCGACACGGAGGCACGGCGTTGGCGTGGCGCCAGAGTGCTGCCGGCGTGGGCGGCGGCAAAGGCGGTGGTGCTCGGGTTCAGGGTCTCGCGACAGCGGCGATTCTCCGGCGGCGAGTGGTGCCGGAGGTAGAGGCGACACGAGGATCTCATCGGTGTGCTCACGGGTGCTCGGGGTGGCGAGTGGCGCGGCGAGCAAAGAGCGGCGGAGGGCCGGGCTCGGCGGGATCGGGCTCTGGCGGCGCTCCGGCAAAGCGGCGACCACGAGGTAGTCTGCTCCGTGCGATGCCGGCGGTGTAGACCCCGGCGCTCAAGCGGCGCGACGGCGGCGTCTGAGCTCGTCGGAGTTGGCGGCGGCGTGGGTGATCTCAGAGCTCTGCGGCGGCTAGGGTTCGTGCGGCGAAGGCGCTAGGGTTGGGATCACGGAGGCAGGGCTACCTCCGTTTTATACCGGAGGCACAGGAGAGTCCGAGGCACGAGCGCCCAAAGCGGAGGCGGCGGCGGAGATCGTATCCCTAACGGTTCGGGAGCGAAGCGGCGTGGCAAGCGGGACCCACACGTCGGTGGCTAGGGGTTAGGGCGGCGCGTGCGAAATGGTGCGGCTGCGAAACGGACTCAAGGATCGGGCCGTTGAATCTTGATCGGACGGCCCACAATCAAAGGAACATTCGGACCCCTCCGGTTACCTCACGCGCATCTAGCCGTTCATCCTTGATCGGACGGTGGAGAACGAGCGAGGCGCTCGGAGAGAGAGAGAAGGCTGACATGCGGGCCCGCGTGTCGGTGAGAAGCTTGTGAGCGGTGGGCTTAGCATGGTGAATGGTGTGGCGGAGAGAATGGGCCGGGGTTTAGGAATAGGAATGGGTTTAGGCCCAAGGAATTATCTGAGATTATTAATAGGTTTTCTAATTTAGAAAATACCATAAATTCAAATGGGCAATAGAAAATAGCAAATGAACTCAGAAAAATTCTAGAAAAATCTAGAAAATATATCTGAGCACATAGAACCCAAATAAAATAGTTTTGACTATTGTTCATGTTGGGATTATTCACATTAAATATTTTTGATTGTAAAGTCCAATACTAAGCTTTTGAAATTAAATTCAAATAAAATCCAAATGGTGAATTTTCTCCCTACTAACTATTAAAAGATTTTTAAGCTCTGAAAATTGGGATGTTACAAACCTCCCCCCTTAAAGGAGTCTCGACCCCGAGATTCAGGCTAGCTAGAGAAAAGGCTAGGAAACTCGGCTTTGGCTCTTCTTCACGCTCCCACGTTGCTTCTCCTTACAGTGGTTGCTCCTTGAACCTTGCAAAAGCGAGCAGTCTTGCTTACGGTGAGGCGCTCTGCGACATCCAAAATCTTAACTGGCTGCTCCTTGTAGGTAAGATCCTCTTTCAACTCAATTGATTCCAACGGGGCTTGCTCTTCTGGCACACGAAGGCACTTCTTTAACTGCGAGACATGAAGGACATCATGTACTCCTGCTAACGCATGGCGGCTCAAGCGATAAGCAACTTCTTCACGGCGTTGCAAAATCTTGAATGGACCAACATACCTAGGGGCAAGCTTCCCTTTGGCATGAAACCTTTTGACACCTCTGGGCGGGGTCACTCGAAGATAAACAAAATCCTCGGGTTAAAAACTGAGATCACGGCGACGATTATCGGCATAGCTCTTACGCACGGGTGAGCTATCTTCAATCTTTCTCGATCATGGCCACTTGCTCTTACGCTCTCGAATGATGTCCGACCGAAAGCGATCGTTCATTGTTTCTAACCAATTCAACGGGGTTCTCGAGCGCGGCCGTACAAAGCTTCAAATGGTGACATTTGTAGACTAGCAGTAACTATTGTTGTCGAAAATTTGCATACGGTAAACTTTTATCCCATCGAGTGGCATTTGCTAGAGCACAAGCTCTCGGCATATCCTCCAATATCGATTGACTCTTTGATCGCCCATCCGATGCGTGGATGATACGCGATCTTGAAATTCAAATGAGTGCCCAATGCTTCATGCAAACTTTGCCAAAAACGAGAGGTGGCGAGATCCTCGATCGACACTATCTTCTTGGGCACACCGTACAACCGACAATTTTAGCCATGTACATTCGCAAGGCGATCTCACGAGTATGTGGTTTTGATTGGCGGAAATGGGCGACCTTGGTTAGGCGATCGACTATTACCCGGATCGAATCGTAACCGATTGGGTCTTGGGATAAACGGTGATAAAATCCATTCCGATCTCTTCCACTTCCATTACGGAATCTTGGTTGCGACAAACCTCTTTGGTCTCGGTGTTCGCCTTTACTTTACGGCGGTGTCGCACAAGGCAACCAACTCTGCGACTTTCGTTTCAAATTTGGCCACAAAAATTTAGTCTTAACATCTGGTACATCTTGGTACTTCGGTGGATCGAATACTTTGAGTCATGGGCTTCCTTTAAGATTAACTTTCTCGGACCATCGATATCGGTACGAGATCGACCATTAATCAGTATGTCTTGATCATCCTTGGTGAAATCTTTGAATTTCCCTTCTGCCATTTTGATCTTGATTTCTGACAACACGGGATCCTTTGGTTGTGCTTCACGAATCTGCTTCTCCAGGGTAGACTGTACTTCCAAATTGGCTACAAATTCTTCAGACACAACTTCTAACTTTAGCTTCTGAAATTCTTCATACAGTTCTGGGCAATTTTCCTTTACTTCCAAAGCATTGCAGTAACTCTTACGACTTAGAGCGTCTGCGACTACGTTGGCTTTTTCGGGATGGTAGTGGATCCCAAGGTTATAATCCTTGATCAGTTCTAACCATCTTCTCTACCTCATGTTCAAATCTGACTGGGTGAAGATGTACTTTAGACTCTTATGATCTGTGTAGACTTCACAGCGATTACCGATGAGGTAATGACGCCAAATCTTTAAAGCATGCACTACGACAGCTAATTCCAGATCATGAGTAGGGTAATTCTCTTCGTGAGGTCTCAACTGTCTTGATGCATAAGCGACAGCTCTTCCTTCTTGCATCAGGATGCATCCTAATCCTTGACGCGAAGCATCACAATAGATATCGAAATCCTTGCGAATATCTGGCAAAATCAACATTGAAGTGAAGTCAAACACTTCTTGATTCTTGAAAACTTTCCTCACGGTGGAGTCCAAGTGAACTTTTCTCCTTCTTCAACAATTGCGTAAGGGCTTAGCAATCGATGAGAATCCTTCGATGAAATGGCGGTAATAACTGCCATTCCCAAGCTCGCGAATCGAGTCACGGTCTTGGGCTGCTCCCAATGTAACATTGCTTTAACTTTCTGGGGTCAATTGCTACTCCTCATTTGTCATCACATGACCAAGGAAATCCACTTCCTTCTTCCAAAATCACACTTACTGAACTTGGCATACGGTGATGCTCTCGGAGTTTTCAATATTATCCTTAAATGTTCTGGCGTGTTCTTCCTCCGACTTGGAGTACACGAATATCATCAATGAACACAACTACTGAACTTGTCCAAATATTCCATGAATACTTTATTCATCATGTTCATGAAGTATGAAGGGCATTAGTCGGACCAAAGGACATGACTAAGAACTCATAATGTCCATACGAGTGTTGAGCGTGGTCTTGGTATATCCTTAGGACAAATCTTTGGTGGTGGTAACTTGATCGCAGTCGATCTTTGAGAATAATCCGGCTCCTTTCATCGATCAAGCGGATCATCTATCAGGAGTAGTGGGTACTTGTTCTTGATGGTAACCGTTGAGAGAACGGTAATCAATACACATCCTCATACTTCCATCTTTCTTCTTGACAAACAACACCGGTGCTCCCCATGGCGGCGAACTAGGTCTCACGAAACCTTTCTCAAGGAGTTCTTCTATCGCTTCTTCATCTCTACCAACTCATCGGCTGGCATCTGATAAGGTCTCTTTGAAATTGGTGATGTCCCTGGCACTAGGTCGATGACAAACTCAATGTCACGATCCGGTGGCATTCCTGGTAACTCCTCTGGAAACACATCTGGGTATTCACGACCATGGTACTTCTTCCAAGGAAAGGGTCTTCAAGCTGTTTATTAGCAAATGTCCATCACGAACCGAGGTGGCTAGAAACTCTACCTTGTTTCCTTTGGCGTCCTCATTATTCGACTCTTCGGCCACAATCTAGCACGACTTTGTGCTTGGATAACCAATCCATGCCAAGAATGACATCTAGGGTTTGGGTGTCTAGAACAATTAGGTTGGCTAGAAACTCAACTCCAGCTATGAGTAACTTAGCTCCTAAACATCCCACTCTAGTACTTAGCTCTGCTCGGTATTGGACTACGAGTATGCTTAAGTTGCATAACTTCCAATTTATTCTTGGTTGCAAACATTCCAGAAACAAACGAATGTGAAGCTCCAGAATCAAATAAAGCGATCACGATCTTGAGTTAACGGAAACTTACCCGATCGACGTCGGTGATTCTGGGCTCCTTCGAGTGGCGTGGTTGACACGGCCTCGATCCGGATCGTGGTGCTCCTCCGGACCGCAACGTGAAGCTCCTGGTTGATGCACGTGCTGGCGTCTTGGATGGAGTAGCTCCAAGGTTGAAGCGTACTGGCGTGATTGTTCCCCTTTGCGGACACTGGTTGGCAAAATGTCCCGGCTGACGACAGGCGTAACAGACCTTTGGTGCGCTCTGCTGGTTGCTTCCTGAATTGGGGTTGACAGGTGAAGGGTTGCGGAAGTTACGAGCAAGCTGGACGGCGCGAAGTTGGTGCGGAGTGCTCTGAGCGAAGTGCAGGGTGAAACACATTGGCTGTCTTTGCTTTGTTCTTGCCCTCTGCTGTGATTGATGGTTCCCATGCTGAGCCATCCGGCGTTTGCGGTTATCCTCCAGTTCCTTGCGTTTGTCCTCTAGAACAAAGGCTTTTTTGACCAGCTCTTGGAAATCAGGAAAAGTATGGGCGATCAAACTGACTTGTAGTCCCGTGTTTAGTCCCTTCAAAAAGTGACTCTGGCGAGCCTTGTCCGTGGCTACATCTTCTGCTGCATAGCGAGCTAGCTGAGAAAACTTGTTGAGGTAGTCAGACACTAACATAGCTCCTTGCTTGAGAGCGCGGAACTCATCCTTTTTCAGATCGATAATTCCTTCTGGTACATGATCTTTGGCGGAAGCGCGAAAATTCTTCAGGTGATATCTGTGGCGTTTCATGCGCGGCACGAAGTTCTCCACCATTCGGCGGTGCCTTCCATCGGTGAGTGGCATCGAGAACCTTTTCACGATCGGCTGCTTTGGGTGATCGGCGGCTTCCTTCGATAACTCGAGCCAATCATCCGCTTCCCGCGGAGAGCGTGTCAGGAAAATGTTGGTGGGCGAGTCCTCATAAATTCTCGCAAGTTTGGATGGTCCATGGTGACCATGAGCGGTGGGCTCCATCTGTTGATTGTTGTTGTTGGCCTGGTTGTTCATAGCTTGCATCTGAGTCATCATAGTGTTCATCAGCCGAGTCTGTGCTGCCATGAAAGCTCCAAAGTTCCGCAAGTCAATTGGGGGTGGTTGTGGCGGAACTGCTCCTGCAGCTGGTTGCTCAATGCTTCTCGGTGCTGGGGTACCGGAACCACTTGCAGCAGTCTGACGAGTTTGAACCATCTGGCGAAGCTCCATGGGTTAGATAAGGTAGCAAGCACAAGATAAGTTGAGAACTAAGCAGGGGTAGGTTAAACCCAACAAAACAAAGCTCAAGAAACTCAAATGAAATACCTTTATTACTTAGGGTCTTAGCATGGCTGCAACAAATGCCTAAGGGCCTTTGCAGCTCATACTCGCACACAAAAAGAAACAACGACCTAAGCACATAAAACTACGCCTAAAGGCGACTCACTAAGCCAAGGCGGCTAAGCACAAAATCGAGACTACGACCACTACTCGAAAGCCTCCACAACGCGGCGCGCTCGGCGGTGTGGACTCGGAGTGAGCGGCATCTTGGCAACCGATCCGATGCCACAGGCGTGCGGCGAGGCAGCGTTCAGTGCTGGCCGGCTCGGCTGGCTCCTCTGCCTCTGCATCTTCTTGGGCTCAAGCGGGCCTTCCTCGGATCTTCTTGAGAATCCTCCTCGGGTCTTCCTCTTCTTGGGGACTTGGTCGTAGAGGATCTCTTGCAGTGGCGACCTTCTCTTGACTCTGCAAGGCTTCATAGACATGATCCGGCTCCGTGATGGTTCTCTCCAAGGCTTCCTCTGGCGGCCACGAATCGGGCGAGTGCACGGCCGTAGCGTTGCTCTCTCATACGTGGGCGGGTAGCGTCTTTGGCAAGTCCACGGTGCGGCTACAGGGTGGTAACGGAAGGCGGTGTCCCTGAAGCTCCGTGCGTAGATGTTGCAGATACGCAGCATGGCCAAGCGCGACGACTCCTGGATACCTTCCAGCCAAGTGATCTTCCTCACAGAGACGTGCGAAGGTTGGCTTGCCTTGTCGTTCCTCCTGGCATAGATTGTCAGGCGACAAATCACTCCACGGTTTTGTCCATTCACCGTCCAGTTGTTGCCGACGTACAGCGGACGATCAAAACCTCCAAGAACCTGGAGCAACTTCCAAAGCTCGGCGACATACCCTCCAGTGCACTCACCATAGCTCTGAAGGCGAGGCATCTGTCAAGACAGACGAACAGGGTAAGAGCAACTTTAAAACAGCGGGGAGAGAAAAGATTATAGCAAAAGTTGAGGCAAGAGAGATATGAGGAGAGTTAAGCAATCAATTAACCTTGTAAGTTAATTTTCCTTTTAGAAAATAATTTGGACACTCTAAAGACGGCCAATCTAACTAAGGTCAAGACCTACAGTCAGTATGGCTCTGATACCACCTCTGCCGGGACCCGAGTACGATTACGGAACCCTCGTGTATCTTGCACTAGTCGAGGATCACGCTAGTGCACACGAGGTTAACACGGTAAATATCGATCCACACAAGCGATAAATAAAGTAAACGATTAGTTTGAATAACAAATAAGGGTTTTGACCTTATGGTCGAGTTTACACTTATTAAGCCACGCAGGGCTAACAGGAAATAAAGCAGCAGCGGAACGGAAAACTCCAGCGTAGATCCCACCAATTCACCATAGGCAACCGACTGGGATCCAGACCTTAACGCACGATCAGCCTTCAACGAACTCCTCCTCGAAAGCAGGCGTAGACTCCTCCTCTTCTGTAGGTTTGGGCGCAAGTTTTACAACAAGCGTGAGTACACAACCGTACTCGCAAATCATACCACAGAATGCAATATATAGATGTAGGCTTATTCCAAATAAAAGGCTTATGTGGTTCTTTTGTGTAAAAGCAACATTTGCAATTGAATACAATAATAGATTGAAAGCATAATTCAAAACAAATAGACAATATTAATTTAACAGTTGTTTCCACAAAGACACATAGCTAAACAGATTATTTCACATAGCCATATGATTGAGGTCACACAGCTCCCATCCCACATTTTATGAAAACTACCCCTCGTGTGAAATCCCCGAGCATGTCCATGACCGCGGACGCGACTATTCGAATAGATTAATTAACACTCTGCAGAGGTTGTACACTTTACCCACAAGATACAACTAGTGTAGCAAGCACCAATCGTAACAAAACAGTTCGGAAACTTCATCTCAAACATTGATATTCCCAGTGTGCTTACAAACCGCTATACCGGCTCACATAGAATTGGTATAACACACACCGCCTGGACGGGGAAGGCGAATCGTCGCGATGCAACCACCAAGTAGTCACACCTCCACCTGTCACCTGACCTAACCTATCCATCCCGAACATCAATGCCGAGAATCCATAACTTACTAAGTTAGGCCCGTCCCATACCGGGCATGTGGTCGTGCAGAGAAGGCTCGGTTCAATGGCGCACAAAGTTAAGTCCTTAATTGACCAAGGCAAGACTTCCATGTTCTAACTAAGTCACAAAGATTATCATTCCCATCACATAGACCACCATGTCACATGGTCTCCACCACTTGCCTCGGTCTAAATCCTTTACCACCAGTTGGTTTTAGTGCAACACATGCCATCACGAAGTAATAACACATAGCACACAGTTTTACGAAGTTCCATAGTCACTTAGTCATAATTAATATTTGCAACTTACATATGATGTGAGACTCGTAGCATGGCTAAGCAAGCGTACTCGTATCTAACCAACCCACGTTGGTGCTATAATATTACCAACTAATAACCAATCTAGGGTGACAAGGAATTATGATATACAAGGCCAAAGTGTGATAGCAATTTGGATAATAACTATGCCCAAAGCATTTAAATAAATAATTAAAGTAGAATGCATTAATTTAACACAAAGTAATTTGAAAACTGGTTCAAGATGATCAAAGGTATGACTTGCCTTGGAAAAGGTCTATGTACTGGTCTTGATCTTGGGGTGCTCCTTCTTCCACAAAATTTCCGACAGATCGACGTCTACTATAAGCGAAACAAAAACAAACAAAATAAATAAATAACAGAGGCAAAAAAAAGATCCAAAAATTAAATAAAAATCTAAGATAAATAGAGCTTGAATTTAGACAAATTTAGAAATTTGAATGGGCTCAATCGGAGTTAGGATGCAAAAGTTATGGGCTTTGGAAGATTGGAAATCTAAAAGAAACCCAATTCTGATTTTCCAAAATTTCTGAATTATTTCTCAAAAGAAAAATCGGATTATTGCGCAATGCTGGCGTCAGCAAGGATTTCCGGAAAAGAAATAATAAAAAGAAATCTCTGACATGTGGGACCCACATGTCAGAGGCTAGGCTCACGGTGGACTAGGTCCACCGAGCCTCAACTCTGAAACGGTGGGATCGCTTGCGCGCGCGCTGCGTGGCGGTGGATCGGGCGCCACGCATGCGACACGGAGGCACGGCGTTGGCGTGGCGCCGAGGTGGCACCGGCGTGGGCGGCAGGCGAAGGCGGTGGTGCTCGGGTTCGAGGGTCTCGGCAACGCGGCGGCGGCGAGTGGTGCCGGGAGGTAGAGGGCGACACGAGGATCTCATCGGTGTGCTCACGGGTGCTCAGGGGTGACGAGAGTGGCCGGCGGCGAGCAAAGAGCGGCGGAGGGGCTTCGGGCTCGACGGGATCGGAGCTCTGGCGGCGCTCGCGCGGCGGCGACCACGAGGTAGTCCTGCTCCGTGCGATGCCGACGGTGTAGACCCCGACGCTCAAGCGGCACTGGCGGCGGCGTACGAGCTCGTCGGAGTTGGCGGCGGCGTAGATTGATCTCCGAGCTCCTGCGGCGGCTAGGGTTGGCGAGGCGAAGGCGCTAGGGTTGGGATGCGAGAGGCCAGGGCTACCTCCTTTTATACCGGAGGCTGGGAGAGTCCGAGGCACGGCGCCCAAAACAGAGGCGGCGGCGGAGATCGTATCCCTAACGGATTCGGGAGCGAAGCGGCGTGGCAAGCTGGGACCCACACGTCAGTGGCTAGGGTTAGGACGCGGCGCGTGCGAAATGGTGCGGCTGCGAAACGGACTCAAGGATCGGGCCGTTGAATCTTGATCGGACGGCCCACAATCAAAGGAACATTCGGAACCCTCCGGTTACCTCACGCGCATCTAGCCGTTCATCCTTGATCGGACGGTGGAGAACGAGCGAGGCGCTCGGAGAGAGAGAGAAGGCTGACATGCGGGGCCCGCATGTCAGCGAGGCGCTTGACGGTGGGCTTGGCGAAAGGTGGTGTGGCGGGAGAATGGGCCGGGGTTTAGGAATAGGAATGGGTTTAGGCCCAAGGAATTATCTGAGATTATTAATAGGTTTTCTAATTTAGAAAGTACCATAAATTCAAATGGGCAATAGAAAATAGCAAATGAACTCAGAAAAATTCTAGAAAAATCTAGAAAATATATCTGAGCACATAGAACCCAAATAAAATAGTTTTGACTATTGTTCATGTTGGGATTATTCACATTAAATATTTTTGATTGTAAAGTCCAATATTAAGCTTTTGAAATTAAATTCAAATAAAATCCAAATGGTGAATTTTCTCCCTACTAACTATTAAAAGATTTTTAAGCTCTGAAAATTGGGATGTTACAGTAGTGATGTTTGGAATAAGGTTTCTAGACCTTATGAGATTCCTTGTTACTGTTACTGATCTAAATAAAACTGATGTTGATTTAAATACTCAAGCTCGTAACTTGTTGTTTCAAGGGATTTCTCGTAAAGAATTTGATCGTGTAGCTTATATTAATTCTGCTCACTTAATATGAAAAATTCTTTGCGATTATCATGAAGGAACCACTAAAATTAAGAAAGTACGTAAAAATCTTTATCAAAAAGAATATTCGGATTTTGCTATGAAGCTTGGTGAATCTATTGATGATCTTTTTGCTCGTTTTGAGAAAATATTGAGTAATTTGCGTGGTATTAATGTTATTCCTACTGATAAAGTTAATGCAACTAAAATTTTGAGAACTTTAGGTTCTGAGTAGTTGATGGTTGTCACAACTATCAATCTAGATACTTTAACCATGGATGATATTTTCTCTAGATTGAATACCTATAACATGGAAGCTTTGCCATCTAAGATTGATAAACATTCATATTTAGCATTCATGACTAACCCCGTGCAAGCTGCTTTGTCGAGTTCTTTTCTTGTGTCTGCTTTGTTTTCTTTTTCAGATGAACAGTTCGAACAACTCCCTGAAGAGGATTTAGTGTTGATCTCCTCACGGGCATACAAGACACTCAACAACATGAGGATGAGGAAGCGTGGTAGCGTGTCAAGTTCGATCAGGTGTTATGAGTGTGGCGAGCCAGATCACATTAAGTTGGAGTGTCCCAAGCTCAAGGGGAAAGTGATCAAGGAAGACAAGAATAATCGTCGTCAGCCATCCAAGAACAACAACACCAAGCGTGACAATTTTTGTGAAAAATTTGCTAAAAAGTTACTTTCGGCTATCGAGCATCTTGATCTGAGTGATGTGGAATATGATAGTTACGATGACAACGACCACGACTATGATGATGCTAAAGGTAAGAAGAAGAACAACAACGACTTCACGAGCATGTGCTTCATGACAAGAAATGAGAATGACGATGATAGTGATCCCGATGAGGTAATATCATCATATGATGAGCTTGAAGATGGTTTGATTAAACTTGCTATTGAATTAAAAAAGACAAAAAAGAAGTTGAAAGAAAATAATTATCTTGTTGAAAGCTTAACTTCTGAAATTAATAGACTTAGAGCTTTTATTTCTGATAATGAATCATGTGAGTCTTGTCAAGTTTTACATTCTAAGTTAGAGACTGTTAGGGTCAATGAATACATCAAACTTGGTTCAACTTAGGAATGTAAATGCTAAATTTGACGATTTAAGGTTGGCACATGACTCTTGTGATGAAAAGTTAAAACTTGCAAATGATGAAATTGAAAAGCTCAAGTTTAGTTCTCCTACACGTTTAGAGTCAAGTATTTCAAATGTTCAAACTAAAACTTTCTCTAACTGTGGATTTCTAGAAGCTAGACTTAATTCATCTCAGGAAAATATTTAACAGAAGCTTTATCATGAGATATCTTCTTGCTCTAACTGTACTAAACTTACCATAAAAATAGAAGTTTTGACTAGACAACTTAATGATTTTGCTAAAAAAAAAAGATTGGCTCAGTCTAGTGCTTCTAAGAATATTGTGAATGAATCTATTAAATGCACAACTTGTCCCACTCTAGCTAAAGAAAATGAGTATCATATGACACTTTAGAGATATTTTCTTTTCGCAAGAAAAATTTGAATATGATCCTAGACAAATCAAAAGTGAGTGTTAAAAATTATGGTCTAGGATTTAATTTTGTTGAGCATGCCAAGAATAATCCTCCTACGGTTGTTAAGTTTTTTGAACCTGAAAAATTTGAAGTAAAATCTGAACCAAAACAAATTGTGTTTAAATCTGTTGGTTTTGTGTAAAGCTTTTCTACTAATATTGTAGGTGCTAACTCATCATCTCAAAAGAATTCTAAATATGTTAAATTTCATTGCACCTATTGTGGTAGAGATGGGCACTTGCATGAATTTTGCTTTAGGCGTGTTAAGAAAGAGAAAAGGGAAAGATTGAATGCCTTAAGACAAAAACATGCAACCTCTTTTGTTGTCCCTAGAACTAATGCGAAAACTAAGTTTTTAGAGGACTTTCACGATGGCTTTAAATCTGCTTCACGTACTGGTTTTAGATTTAATTATTATAATTCGTGTTCTGATCGCGCACGCGCACGCGATTCTGGTTCTAGTTTTGTCGCTGTTCCTCCATGTCGTGTATCTTAGTACTGGATTCCTAGATCTTATTTGTAGAGTGAGTTGGGGGTGTGTCATCCAATGGGATTATTCTAAGGGGGAGCTTGTTGTTTAAAATTTCAGAAGCTTTGTTTATTATACTTGTCAAACATTTCATGAAATCCAAGCCATTGAAATCAAATGAGGTGTAGAGCTCTTGTTATCATATTTACTCATGTGCTGTGTAGCTTTGATCATGATTGATTTTAATAACTTTGCCACATTTGAACTAAAACATGACATGGCAGAATAATTTGACTAGATTGATTATAGTTATTACTTTCCGATGTTCATCGAAAAGGATTAGCTTGATTGTGAGTCTTATTTTAAATCTTGCCTGAGGCTCGTTTAGTTCTTATTGCAATCCTTTTATGCCCATTCAATTTGGCATGTTATATAAAAAAGGAAAAAGTCTGGTTTACTCCCTCGAACTATCATAAAAGTCTGGTTTACCCCCTGAACTACAAAACCGGTTATTTAACCCCCTGAACTTGCGAAAACCGGGCAAAAGACCCCTCACAGCAGTTTGGAGCGGTGGTTTTGCACATGTGGCAGTGGTTTTGCTGACTTGCTGACTGGGGAGAGAGAGAGAGAGAGAGTCAGGAGAGCCACATGTGGCCGCTTTTTTATCCAAGTCAATATCCAAGTCAGCATGCAACATTTTCTCACACCTTCCACTCACAAAAACAGTTGCCCTTCTTCCTCCCCCGCCGCCGCTACCTGCCCTCCAACCCCCTCGCCCTCTCCCTCTTCGTCGTGTCGCCGCTCCCCCCGGCGCCCCTCCCTTTCCCTCCTCCACCGCCTACCATCCCATCCCCTCCTCTCTCGATTTGCGTCTGCCTGGCCGCCACTGCCTCCTCCTCTTCGCCCCTTCTCTCCAAGTGCCCACGCCGCCGATTACATTTGCTCGCACCCGAGCTGGAGCCATCACCGTCCCTAGGTTCTCACTGCCGCCTCCCCTTCCTCATCACCCCCCATGCACCGCCGCAACACCTCTCCTTGCCCTTCCATCACGGAGCTGGCCGGATTTTGAGCTTCTGTCGCCGCCCCCTTTTCTTCCCCGATGAGCAAATCGGTAAATTTGTCGCCTCCCTTCCTCCCCTTCCCTCCCCTCCCGGCTCAAGCACCACCTCGCCACCGCCCACCTTTTTCCCATTCTTCCCCGACCCAACTCCCACCGGAGTTCGTCGGCACTACTCCTCCCCGCCTCCTCCTTCACTGCCGCCGCCGCCAAGCCACCACAGGCCTCCCCAAGACCCACCAAAGCCACCCTTGTGATCCCCATTACCCACTCGTGCTCACCGCATGGAGAACGACGACATGGTATTGAGGAGGAGGCAGCAGGCGTGGTTGAGCATGCGGCGGGACGCGAGCTCGGCGGCATCGGCGGTGGTGCCAGGGGAGGAAGCAACACCAGGTGCGAGGGGAGGAGTCGGAGGCGCGGCAGTGGCGGCGAGCGCGGACGAGGAGCCCGAGGAGAGGCGGTGTTGTGGGGAACGAGAGGAGCAAGAGTGCGAGGTCTTGGTAGTAGCGGCGCCATGGGGTTGGGCCACGGCGCGCACTGGCCAAGCGCGCGGCCCTTCTTGGCCGGGCGGCGCGCGGCCGGAGCGTGAGGCGGCGAGCCAAGAGGAGGCACGGCGCAGGGAGCCAAGGGTGCCGCCGGGGCACAGGGGAAGACCAGGTCGGGCGCAGAGGAGAGAAGAGGAAATGGAGTTGGGGGAGGAAGAAGAGAAGAGAAAGTGGGAGATGTGGAGTGAAAAGGGTGACGTGGACGTCCACGTGGCAAAATAAGTGCCACGTCAGCAAAACCGCTGCCACGCGTGCAAAACCACCCTAGCAAACCTGCCTGAGGGGTTTTTTGCCCGATTTTCGCAAGTTCAGGGGGTTAAATAACCGGTTTTATAGTTCAGGCGGTAAACCAGACTTTTCTAATAGTTCGAGGGAGTAAACCAGACTTTTTCCTATAAAAAATGATGAGAAAGAGACAATTAAAAAGATGTATGCTTCAAGTATGCCATACATGTCTATGTATATTCAAAAGAAAAAAACACACACAAAAGTGCTCAAATAAAAAGAAGTATACTTCAAGTATGCCATTATTGAAAAGAAGTATGCTTCATGCGTGCCACTTTTGAAAAGAAGTATGTTGCAAGCATGCCACATGCTTAAAAATTGAATCTGGAGCAATAGATTGTTACATGAGACTGCTAGCTCGTCTAGATTTAAAGTTTGCTTCACTTTTAGGCTTTAACTTTTCATTGTGATATCTCATTGTGCTCTTTATAATCGGTTTGATCTTTGTTGAGATGCCTGTTATTAATTTAATTTGCTTAATCATTCTAAAGACTTGTTTTGATATTGCTATATGGTATATTACTTTATATGATCCTGATAGCTCTACTAAAAAAGATAGCTTGGTTACTTTATTAAATCAATGCGAAGTGACTTGGATAATCTACAAAGCTTCTTGATTTTTACTCTCCTAGCTCCTTTTTTTTAGAATTATTTTTTCTTTGAAGTTCTTGATGATTACATTGCCAAAGGGGAGAACAATGGGAGAAATTAGAAAAATTGAAGAAATTTGCTTCCCTTGTGTTGAGGGGGAGTTTTTCTGCTGTGGTTTGTCATAATTCTTTGCTTTCCAACTTTGAAACTTTCTTTTCGCAAATTTCTTTTTTTCTTTCAAAATTCAACTCACACGATTTTGAAGTATTGTCAATGTATTCATCAAGAGGGAGATTGTTAGACCATGTGGTTAGGTGTAGTATCTTTTAGTTGATGAATAATTGATAATGTTGGGTACTGATGTTATTTGAGGTGTGTGGTGTGTGTAAACTCATGTCGGTCAAGTTGGGAAGAACTTGTGCCGAGAAAAGATGGTGTTTTGGTCTTTGCATATGCTGGGTAACTCGGAGGTGATCGTGGTCTATGGTGGTGACCAGGAGATGGCTTGGTGCGAAGTCATAGTCCAGAGGGTTAAGGATGCTGGAGGAGACAGTCGGGCTCGAGTTAGGGCGCGTGGAGACCAAAGATGGATGATGCGTGTTGGAGCTACGGAGGTGCGGTCCAGAGGCTACGACATATGATAATTTTGGGGTGTCCAAAATTGATTTTGTAATCTGATGTAAAACCTACGTATTGGGCCCTAGGACTTTAGTGGACCGTACGTGAGTGATTATGTGCCATCGCTAAAAGGTCCGTTAGGGATTATAGATTTATTGCTCACGTGTATGAGCTGTAGGGTATAAGTAGTTGGCGGCGGCTTGGTGCTGAAAAGCTGTTTTTCGGTGTTACGGCCGACGCTTTTGTTCATGCGTGGGAATAGAAAACAGATCTAGTAGTTTTTGTGCTTGCGCGAGCCATCCATCCACTCCTGTTTACTGCATCATTGTTGCCACATCAGATATGAGGCAGAGCGTGTAGAAGTGTGTAGAAGACGTTCGCCTGTCGGTGTTTTGGTGGCGCATCGCCATAAGATCCAATCCAGAGCGGGGCTGGGTGCAAGCGTGCGTAACGAGAGGTAGATGTGCTTTTGCTGTGTTGTGTCATCAAGAGTGCAAAGAAAATAAAAAACAGAAATCGCTATGTGGTTTTGACAGCTATACACAACATGATATAGTTCTTTTGCTGTTGGGTGATTAAGAGCATTGATTGACTTTTGTGTGGAGGGCCATGGCTTTGACTACTGTGGTTTTGTTAGTGCGCGATCTGCAGCAAACATCAAGATTGAATAGTACTGGTCTGCTTTGTTAGAGAAGGTTGCGACGCTGGTGATAGCGACCTCTTGTGAAGTGCGTCATCGATTCACATTGGAGGTGAACGCAAGGGTGCAGGGCCGTGCGCGACGTGCGACGGGCTGCTTTGTTCATCACGGTAAGAAATTGGGTGCGAAAAATCTTACAATCATTCACCCCCTCTGATTGCTATTAACAATCCTACAACAACCTAAAGCATCTCTACATTCGTACTAATCTATCCGACGATAATAGCTTTTCTTGCCTTCATCAGCGATTTGTTTGCTCAATAACACCATTGTTTCTTTGAAGAACTATCCAAACAAGGAAGAAATCCCTGCTACTATGCGTTACAATTTATTCAAAAGATTGAGACATTACTGAAAGTGTAGGACCGGAAAGGCGACTAGAGGGGGTTGAATAGGAGCACGCTCAACTTTTTCACCAACGATCGGATTCAACACGATGTTTACTCCAATAGCTATGAAAGCTATGAAGATCAATCAACAAGCACAGTGGAAGACTTGTATTGAATCCAATCAAAACCCCAAAGCAAAACAATCAAAAGCTCAAAACCAAAATACTTGGGCGGTCTGACCTCTCAGAAATTGGGTCAACTTTTTTGCCTAGCGGTTAGACCTCTCACACGGGCGGTCTGACTGATTTGCCTAGCGGTCTGACCTCTCAGATGGGCGGTCTGACCTCTAGCACGATGAACAGGAAAATCAGCCTGAAAACCGAAACTAAAATCGGTCTAACTTTTGATCTACAAGGCCAAATTTGACCAAATTTGGAACACACCTTCCTAAGAATATTAGGAACCTATTCCAAGCAACGATTGAGTAGATCCACATCAAAGTTTTGACCTTTTTCCATTTTACCGAAGGAGAGTTCAAAACCGGGCAAAAACGAAAACTTGATCCAACAACTTGCTCGTGGGTGGATGATGATCAAGATGACCTTAGATGGGTTCCTACATATCCCAGCAAACAAGATCAAGAAGAAAAACCAAGTAAAAACTCCTAGATCAAAGAAAGCCCCAAAATCATCAAATAGAGAGGATGAACACAAAGAGATACAACTTGTGAAATCTTTTCTTGGATTGATTGGATAAATGGATGATTGATGTTTACAGTCACTCCCACATGGAGAACAAAGCTCTATCCAAGAGCACACACTTAATCCATCCTAGAAACCCTAGCCTCCTCTCCTTTGTTCCCAAAACCCTAAAACCAAACAAGGGCTTAAGGTGCAACCAACACTTAGCCCTTATATAGTGGAGGCTAGATCCTAGAGAATATTCCATTAGGGCACCCATTAAACCCTAACACACAATGGGTTAACACACGCACGCATTTTAAAGCGCCATCTTCATTATCGATTGACCTAAACCGCTTCACCATGCGCCGACCCGCGCCGCGGTTTAGCCAAAAGTCACCAAGGCGGTATTTGGTGAAATTACCAAAATACCCCTGTCTCGATCTTTCTCCAAAAGACCAAGTCTAATCCTGGTGAAGCAATCGCACGCCGCCACGTGTAGGTTGATCAACGGCTCCATGTCGTCAAGTCTCTCCGTCGGATCCTACCGGCACCATCGAGCACTTGCAGCGACTCCCGCGCGCAGTCCAACCGATCGCGACCGAACCGCCCGTTCGGTCATCTATGTCCATCCTGCGCCCCGCTTGAGTCCTCTGACCTCACCCGACATCCACGATCGCTCTGGACCTCAACTCTCCAAGCTTAGTCTCGATCCTCCTCGCCGTTGACCGTCATAGACCTGCAAGCCACCTGCATAGCAATAGACAAGCAAACACGAATGCGGGAACAAGTTCTTCACAACTTGACCCACGTTAGCCAAAACATGCATCATACAACACATATGCACTAATGAACATGAACTTGACCTAACAAACACACATCGCTGCCATGCAGGACGATGAACCAAGCCAAAACCGGTCAGACCGCCACCCTTGGCAGTCGGACCACCCACTGGCCGGTCTGACCGCCAACCAAAGGCCGGTCTGACCGCCCCCAAGGGACTTAGCCAAAATCCCAACTTGGAAATCCGTAACCTCTCTGGAAATTTCAAACGAATAGAACTTTTGCCTGGAGGCTCCAAAATTTATGAGACCAAGTGTAGTAGAATCTCCTCACTTACCTACACCCTCTATTTTTGGCCCAACTCAAAAATCCAAAGCCACTTTCATGGATGGTCTGACCACTCAGCGGTAGCCGGTCAGACCGCCACACTGGCCGGTCGGACCGCCGCCCTGGCCGGTCGGACCGCCAGCCACTCACAAGCAAAACAACCAAAGCGCGGTCGGTCGACGCAAGCAAGGCGGTCAGACCGTCTCAGACCTGACAGCACAAGAACTTCACCGAAAACGAGGGTTTCTCCCAACACCTCGACGCTATTACCAATTGTTCAACACACTAAGATTAGGATCATATTCACATGACCTCCACAGAAAGATTAGCCTAGCTAGACGGCCGAAAAATTAGCGCAACAAGGAGCCAGATCTCAAAAACACAGGGCACTAGAACTAGCAGTAAAAGCTAATTAGCTTCAAAATACACAACAAGCAAACTCATTTTTACGCAACTGGTAAGCCAGATCGAATGAACCTTACAACAGAGAAGCAAGCGGAGATCAGAGAAGAGATCCTGGACTCTCAAGGGAGGGGTGGATCTTGAAGACTTGCCGTGCTCAAAGCGAAGCGAAGGAAGACTCGTCGGGCCAAGAGGCATAACACTGGAGGATGGGGACGACGGGGAGGAGTCGGCCGCGCCGGGCGACGACGAAGGCGGCTAGGGTTCAAACTTCAGAGAGACATGCGAGTGTTGGGGGCGACCAGGCGAGCTCAGCGAGCTATGCGGTTTTGCGGCGGCCTAGCAGGGTACGCAGGTCGTCTGCTAGAGACTGCGCTGGTTTTGCGGGTTTTAGCGGGAGTTTACATGAACTGATTTTGTAGAGCCGGCCGGCGGCTTAGCGGACAGCTCGCCCGACTTGCCCTCCTAAGTGAACTAGACCAGAGTTGGGTAAGAGGTGGAGAGGGCTTTTCATCCGCTTCCCATTATTAATCCAAGAGAGAGGGAGAAGAGATCAAGAGGAAGGGAGAAAGGGGAGATTTTGTCTGGATATGACAGAACAAGTGTTCGGAGGAGCAGAAAAAAGGGAGATTAAGGTGAAGATTTCTGCAGTTTTTCGTGTTGGTTTCCCGCACAAGCAAGGGCAAGCTCTACGAGTACTCCAGCCAAGCAAGGTACGCACGTTGAATCCACCTACCTAGCCTCCTTCCCGACCCCTTCGTCTTCCAGCCGCTACCTATGAGCTCTATTTTGGGTTTGGGGAACCGGATGTCCGATTTGGGCTGGTTTTGGTTCAGAAAGTTCGATCTTTCGGGTGGGGAATTGAGTTGCGGGAGATGCTGCTGGATGCATGTGCAGATATTATTTCGTGCTATATTGTGTGGTTTCTGCTTGCATGGCTGATCTGAGCTCGCCTTGTTTCGACCGTGGAATCGCTTGCTGTGTAGCTCGGGATGAACTTGCTCGTACTTGATTGCTAGTATTAGTATTTCGGTATTTCCTGAATTATATAACTCGATGACGCTGGTGTGTATTGGAGTATAAGTAGAAGTAGTACTGGTGATTAGCACATGCGCAGTATGTTTTAACTTTTAAGGTGATTTGTTAATTAGTATGTGAAGTCTCAGCTTAGCAGTGGAGCAAGAGGTCATGATTCATGGCTAATTAATATGTACTGGCGAAAACTAAGATCATTTCTGGAGTTGAGATGGATCAGTGGATGGAACTTGATTAGTGTGTACAGGTTTTATCATATGATTATGCAATTCTGTACGAAATAGGAGATTAAACTTCATGGTTCTCCCCAAACTAATTCCACCGGTAGTAACTATCTTTTGAAAGGTGAAGAGAGAAACCAAGTTTCAAAACTTAAATTAGAGTAAGATGAGAGTAGAAAGCTAAGATAGGTAAGGAATAAAATCTGAGAATCTGCCTAGGTTTTCATAAACCTTTTATGATTTGAAAATAAGATCATCAAAATATCCTAAGGACGACTATGCTTGTTACTACGGTCGAATGGCTCGATACCAACTTTGTGAGGACCCCAGTTTATTAGGTTTGTAATGCTTAACCAACCACCTGGTCCTAGCATCACAAATCAAATAAACTGATCCTCGAGATATGTATACTTCCTGAAAGCAAGATACACACCCTGTACAAAATTAGACATCAACTCCATTCAAAACATAGAGTCCAAACATTACACTACAAACGGAAGATAAACAAATAGCAACAGTATTACAGACATAGGCCGACAGGCCACAAGATACACAAATAACAAAAGAGCGACAGCGGAAGCAAAAGTGCCATAAGATGGCTATAAACAAAGCCAATCGGTGTGCCTTCAACCCACAAGGCATCCGACGGACCGCCAAGACTAGTCGTCACCCACGAAGCGGCAAAGACGACTCACGAAGTGAGGCCCCGAGGCTCACCTTCTTCCTCTCGCAACAAAAACATTGAAGAAAGCACTGAGTACAAAGATTGTCTTTGTACCCGCAAGACCGACGTGTGAACTAGGCACTATTAATATGCTACATGCAAAGCTTGTTTAGTGGAGGCCATATGTTTTATTTGCATAAAGCCAATTTTCATTTGCAATAATGTAATCTGATTTAAAGGCAAGTTTGCAATTCATTTTTAAGATTGAAATAACAAGATAAGGATAATAATAACAAAAGCGAAAGATAAACAACCTAGAAGTGACTATCCCAATAGTCACCACAACAATAGCACGAATCCCGCATCCGTACCACCCATCAAGTTTTAATTTAAATGTTGTAGTCTAGTTCTTGGGGCGATCCAGCGTGTCCATAACCTAGGACGAGGCTATTCGAATAGTTTTAACCCTGCAGGGTGTACCAATGTACCACACTTCGATCGCCTTTAAGCCAAAACACACTTCCGAAGGTATGTTGCACGGCTAAGTCCTACGAGACTTTTTCCAATATTGTGTATTAACTACAGCAGCTCGTATGGATAGAAACCCATACGCTTACATGGTAAAGCCGAAAGACAACTACCCACTCAGGATAAAGCTTTTGGACAACTACCATGCTCCCACCTCCGTCCCTCCTGCGACCTCCTGCGACCGGAGCCAATACACGCCAAAGTACTAGGTCAAGAGAGGTCCCATATACTCTAGTGTGGTTAGCACGCAAAATGCTCGATCTGGTGGCGCAAGTAACTTCGGTCCTTAAGCGACTGGGCACCTTTCAATCACACCCAACAGATCACACCGGTCTTACCATTGTGCCCAAGTCTAAATCATTTTGTTTTCATTTTTTTTTTTTTGCAATTAAACATAGCAGAAATGCTAAAACATAAAGTTATAGTAAATTTTGTGTGATCAAGGTTCTGACTAAAGTCGATAACCGCTTGATTCTACCGATAGCTAAGCATGTCTAAGCAAGTTGAAATCGTATCTACTAAGTGACAAGAGATCATCCAGCGACCTCTAATCACAAACAAATAACCTAGGCTCGTGTAGTAGAGATCAATATTTTGGCTACAGGATATGCACTACGATTTAACTAATCAATTTAACACAAATTAAGCAATGCATACATACAAATTGAAACAAAATATTAGACTTTAAAATACTGGGATAAACATGATCAAACTGCTTGCCTTGCTGCTGTTGCTCAATATGGTGCGGAGGATCGTCCTCAGGGTTGCCGCAAATATCGAATCCTAACGATTAACAAAACAGCGAATAAGAACGAATAACACCGGCAAAACTCAAACATCAATACAAACACCAACATATACACCAAGGCTAGACTATCACAAAGAATGACACATAATTGCTGCAGAGACCCATCCACTCATTTGCTAGGTTAACCACAAAATCAAACTTCTAACATGCTTTAAACTTTGGACAGGCTTTGATGGTGATTGTGTGCACATCTATTATTTAATCATCAAGTTAATAAATCAACAACAGCTAGCTTCTCTAACTCAACTATTATAGTCGATATTACAGAACCTACAAAAGCTAATGACAATACTAACGGTCAAATATCCAACTATGAGATGCTAAACAAAATTCCAATTGAGTTTGGGTATTTAATAAGATTCACTACTCATACTCCTAAGCAACATGCTCACATTATGCAAGGTTATCACAATACAAAGAGCTATGGCATCAAATCTAATCGCATTGATAAATCCAAAGTATAGAGACAGTAACATGATCAGCTAACTATCCCATGATCAAACATGACAACAAGAGCTTAGAAGCATGAAGATACTAACTACTGATTTCATGCTAACCATCACGACCAAAAAGGAGGCAACAAACCTAACAAAACCTATTAGCAAGCATGATACAAATTTTTAGTTTATCGCAACAGAGAAAATGACATGAGAAAAACTCCAAGGAAAACTTGCACTAATATACTTTCAAACCTCAATGACTAACTTTGATCACGCATGAGAGCGAACTAAAGAACCATCATAAGCATGATTAACAGCTAACTAATTGGTTTTGAAGGAGTGGGCCCCATCGATGCATGCAGAGGAGCACAAGCGAAAAGAACAGATGATCTCGCGCTCTGGACTGGATTCGTCGCGGTGATGGAGTGGCGGCGCGGCTCGCGCGACGGGCAAAATGGGTCGCTGAGGACCACCGAAGGCGGCGATGGGTCGCGGGTTCGCCGGAAGCAGTGGTGGCTGCGACGACGAGCTTGGCGGCCGGCGATGGGGTGACAAGGCGTGGATCGCACTAGAGAGGAAGACAATGAAATTTAGCGCGCATGGGCATCGATGAGTTACCAGAACTCACCGGTGTGTAGCGGCGACGGCAGAGGGCACCGGAGTGGCCGGCGGCGAGAGCCCACGGCGGCGCAAGGTGATTAACGGCGACGAGGGAGGGGTGAACGAGAGGACGAGTGAGAGAGTGGAGAAGAAAGGTGGAGTCGGTGGTGCTCACCGAGCGAAGAATTGAGTGGAGCTCACCGGAGAAGACGTGGCGGTGGAAAAGGCGGTTTCGGCGGACTTGGAGAAGAAAGGCCACGCGCAGCTCACAAGCGATGAAACCCGAAATTCCTTGAGGTTTACTTCGAGGATGTGGAACACGCCGTGGACGCGATCTCGCCGTGCTCGAGATCACCGGGCAGCGAGAACGCCGAGGCGTCGCGGCGGCGCTCACGGCTCCTGAGCTGGTGAGAAGAACGGCAATGGAGACGAAACGAGGTAGGGAAAGCCTTCTGAGGGTTTTGTAGGAGCAAAGCGGAGGCGCGAGGTGAGACGGTGGGCGGTGAAAAGACCGGTGAGGTGAGGTGGCAAACGCATGAAGGCGCGGCCGGCGAGCGCAGCGCGGCGGCGGTGCGCGGAGCATGGCGAAGTGGCGTGGCGGAAACAACTGCAGTGGGACCGCCGCCGTCGGCCGATCCAACGGTGCGAACCGGTGGTTTGACTCGTCTGAATCGCTCCGACCGTTGGATCCGAGATGGACGGTCGAGATTGATGTATGCATTCGACAGTCGGTTGCGCGACGCAACGTGGATCGCTCGATTTGCATCGGACGGTCACGATCGATTGGACTCACGCGGTGCAGCTAGTTGACGCGACCGAGTCAAGTGCGCGGTCGAACTCGAGCAGAGGTTGGGTTCGGGCCGAGGAACAAGATTTTTAGAATTTGATTTAAAAGACAGAGAAGGTTTGGGAATTTTTAGAGGTAGCTCCTGAGCTCCAAAAATTTCGAAATTTTTATGGTAGCTACTAGAGACAGAGAACAACCTTGTATAATTTTCCAGAACTTTTATGCACTGCATTGTTCTAGAGAAAATTCACAAGCTGCTGTACAGGAGTTTGACCAGATTTCAAACAGAGTTGACTTGGCCATTTGAAATAGCAAACAAAATCTAAAAATTGTGAAATAATTCAGGGAAGTAGATAGGATGATCAAGATGACAGGAAAAATAGTTTCAGAGGATGATCACAAGTTTGAAGGCTAAGAATTTGCTGCCAACAATTTCCATTCACAAGAATTTAATTCTAGAAAATGGAAATTGCTAGGGAAAAATGTAGAAACTTTCAAATGATTTGAAGAGACAGCAAAAGTTTTTATTTCCCTTCAAAATTTACATTTGAAATACAAACCCTAAGTTAGGGCTGTTACAATTGTAGCATGTATTGTTGTGATTGTTCGCATCCTTTGATGTTGCTACGCAATGTCATGTGCTACAGTATTATAACAGCGTGTACTATCTATCGGATCAAAAAATAATAGATGAGATCCAGATTTGCCATTGTAGCAAGAAACAGACACGAAAACAACGTAGCATTGACACTGTTTATGAATACTGTAGCATCATTGTAGCAATTTATCTGAACTGTTCTGCCCGAATTGGACGGTTCAGATCTATCTAATGTTATGCCACTGTTCACCCATAACATTTCATGGCAGAGGATGCCAATTCTCTTAGCCGATATTTTTCTTAGTAAATGCATATCTATGGTCCAATGTGTATCGCACTTTCTAAATAAGGAGAAAATTAAGCCTCGGCATTTTCAACAATTTCAGTCACAGGACATGATTTTAGTACAAATTTGTGTGTCATGGATTCTATAATATCAAAAGTATGAAAAATCATAGCTGAGTATTTTTTTTGGTTATATTCTAATATGAGATCTCAATTTTTTTTTTTTTGCTGCATGCGTGACTTTGGTATGTGTCATTTCTTCAGTAATATGGAAGGGATTCTTGATCGTTACCAACGTTACTCATTTGAAGAAAGAATTGTACTGGGTCCAAATATTGGAGACCAGGTAAATAGCTTCCTTAGTTGTTCGAAAACTATCTACACCCATGTAGTTAAGAGATTAGTTTCTTCCAGCTAAACTTGTTATCTGTACTTGATAACCCTTTTCTCCTTAGGCAAATTGGGGAGATGAATATGGAAGGTTAAAGACCAAACTCGAAGCAATTCAGAAGTCAAAGGTATTGTATACTTTGATAAGAACATCCTCATTCTGGTTATATGATGACTGCTAACGGGTGTTTTGGTCTATTTCAACTCAAGGCAATTGTTTGGTGAACAATTGGACGCACTGACAATAAAAGAACTACAACAATTGGAACAACAACTTGACAGTTCTTTGAAGCACATAAGATCAAGAAAGGTGAACAAGTTGTGTTTGTGTGCAGACCTAGTTTGCTTTATTTACCAATTTCTAACTCAGATCTTATAGAATAGCATTGCCTTTTTACAGAATCAGCTACTGTTTGAATCAATATCTGAACTTTAGAAGAAGGTACGCCCTCACTCTCCTCTTCCTGCTCTGTGTGTGGTAGTTCTTTGCCCTTTTAACTGAGAATCCAGATACAAATGCGTAGAAATTTTAGAAAATGTCCCCATGTTTGTCTGTCACAAGTTTCATTCCCTTTTTTGGCGTGTGTTTGACAACAATGTTAGCATTTCCTTGATCTAGTACATTAGAAGTAATCCTTTCATTTTTGAGGAAGTTGCGGATGTCATCCTCTGAAAGGACTTCTTCTTTATCTTGTGATCCAGTTTGCTCAGGTTGTGTGGCAGCTTCTTTGTTGCTGTATCAATATGTTGTTTGCAGTTGTGGGTTTAGTCATGATATTGCTAGTGTTTTTTGTTGCTCCGATGCTTTGCCAAAATTTGTGCATTCCGGTTGTTCTCTAACAAACAAAATTACATTTTAGTAGTTGGGTTATACCATTTTAATCAGAATTTTGGTGTAACTCTTTATATATAGGGAAAATTGGCTACATGGCATTGCAATTTGTCACCTATCGCCAATAAACATCCAAAAAATGTGGTGCGGTCAAAAGACACTGTTAAAATATGTAATTTTGCTGTAGGACACTGACCCTATTAAAATATTATTTTTGGAATGAAGAGGAGAGAGAAAGGCAGTGAAAAGTCTGTTTTACCCTCCATCTTCTTCCTCCACTAGTCAATTTACACCTCCACTGACCCAGCCATAAGGCCCACATGTCAAAGACTTAACGTTTCAAATGGGCTTAATTAGATTTCTAAACGTGTTTACAAAAGGTGGGCCTACAAGTCATATATACACGAAAACACAATTAAGAGTTAATGACGGCGTCATTGCCAAACTTGCTGAAGGTAAACGGAGCTCCTCGTGTGAGCGGCGCGGCCGTGCAGGCGATCTGACGAACCAGAGGGTCTCCGAGCTCGTGGTTGATTCCACCGGGTGCGGGGCAGCCTTGTGAACTCGATGGAAGTGGCGGGGAGCCCAATGGGCGCCGACGGCAGGCTAGCGACGACCGAAGGCGGAGCCGAAGAGGCGGTGTTCGCGGAGAAGACGCCTCGGGCGTCGATTGAGCTCGGGGAAGAGTGCGCTGAGCTCGTCACCAGGATCATGAAGCACATGCTGATGACACCGGAGGAAGTTGGTGGTGCCCGGAATGTCGACGGCGGCGAGTCAAGAGGTTGAAGAAGATGGACTCGTACACCCTCGATGTTGCACCAAAAACAAATTAAACCCACCAGTCAACTCAGTGAGATGTTGCGATTACAAAGGACATAACGGCGTTGAGGATAACCTACTGAAACGCCCGCGAGCTTTGCGGCCAAGGCCACCGGCCGCGAAGACGAAGATGATGCGCACGACGATTTAGTGGACAAGGATGGCTCGGACCAGAAAAAATGGAAGCGGCACGGTGAGTGGAGTCTGGCGGTGGCCTTGCGAGCTTGCGGGAGGCAGTGAGGTGAGCTCTCTCCTTCCCTCTCTCTTTCTCGGTGAAGAGGAAAATGAGGCAGAGAGGGAGCAGCACGGGGTTTAAGAGCTTGCTAACGGCAAGGACGACAGCGGCGTGAGAAGGAGGAGCTTGGGGACTGGTCGACAAGGGCGGTGGATGACGATGTCGACGAAGCAGCGCAGCATGCCACGGACGCGTGGAGCTGGAGTCCTGCGCGCGCCCCTGCCCGAGGTTGAAGACGGTGCGAGTTGGTGCGGCTGGACCAAGAGCCGCGGTCGGAATTTTTGAGCCAAGTCCGACTGAAGGGCAAAATTGTCATTTCCAAAATTTTCTCTCTCCCCTCTGACCGGAAATGATAAAATAGTCGTCTCGATGTCCTACGACAAAATTACAAGTTTTTACAGTGTCTTTTGGCCGCACCACGTTTTTTGGATGTCCATTGACGATAGGTGACAAATTGCAATGCCCTATAGCCAATTTTTCCTTATATATATATATATATATATATATATATATATATATATATATATATATATATATATATATATATATATATATATGTTTTCCCTCTTACCTTGCTTTGTTTGAGAAATGTGCATGCGCCATCCCCTGAATACCCACTCTTGCTTGCTGTGGAAGCTGTTATCTGTATTTTTTAGTAAAAATTATATCATATGAATATCATGGTACTTTTAAATTTATATCCCTTATGTACTTTGTTTGTGTTGTAAAGCAAGGTACCTTTCTGTGCAAACTTGGTGATATTGGAAGCAAGCTAGGTTTTGCTAGCGGTAGACACGACATAATGTTGGCCGTCTTTGTATATGTCATGGACATCCTCCCATATCCTATTGAATTCTTTCCACTACAATAATTGCCCGTAAGCAAAAAAAAGTAAGTATATTGTTAACAACTAAGCCTTTTTTTTACTATTTGCAATAATTTTTTTTCTCCAAAATCATATTGTGTCATATACAAGCCCTCATTTGTTGTATTATCAATTAGCAGTGCCAAATCCGCAAGGCTATAATTAAATCACTTGCTCCCTAGTTTGTTGTGACCTTTTTTTTGTGCATTACAGGTAATCAGTCTCTAAAATATTAATTTCCAACAGGGGACAATACATCTCTTCCCCAGGCAAAGGCAAAATATATAAGGCACATGTACCTTATTTAGTGCGGGGCATGTTGGTGGCTAAAGGAATTAATCCTGTATTCTGCTAGTTGTCATAAACATGTTGTTCTGTTTTCAAGGTAAAACATATCCTATATTAGCCACTTTGTTCAACCCTTTTTTAAGTATATTTTTAAGTTTTTTGAATATGTATATCTACCTCTGCACTTGTAGCTGGAAGCAAATCAGTGTCCACGAACCACCAATATGAAGAAAAAATGATATAAGTAAGTATATGTTTTCATTCATAGCCCTAAACCTTTTTTTACATGCTTTAGTTACTAAAATTACTAAATCCAAACTATGTAAATTTAGTAATATATGTATGTGAATATTTTTTTCGTAATACTTGTAAGATGGATGGAGTGATTGGGGTGCATCCCTCTAACCCGATTCAACTTGTTTGTCACGCCCTTGTACTTGAGTAAAAAATAGCATCACACTCAACTTGACAAAAGTTAAGTGCAGTTCAATAGTTCAAATTGAGGTTACCTTAAAGCCCTCGTAGTTTGTTCCAGGATATATGTTATTGATGAAATCAATGTTGTTGCCGTCAATCCGGTCATCGACCATTATACTATGGCCAAATTTTCATGATTTTTTTTTTGTTTTCGATAACTCACATGTTTCAACTTGTAAAAACCAAAAATATAATTGTTTCTATGTTTTCATTTCTTGGTACCTAAAATGCATGGTCATATCCTCTTGAAATTTGCAGGTTTGTTTGCGCTTGTGCAGTTCATTGGAAGCATGGTTATTAAGGCGGTAAGGCGAGGCGAGGGACCCACCCCCTCACACCTTTTAAGCGGTAAGGCGCGAGGCGAGGCGACGCCTTACCCACGTCCTAATGCGCTAATGCAGCGAATAAAATGAGCATTTTAGCAGCACATATGCTACGTGCTAATTGTCTAATTGAGTAATTGCTACAATGCTAATTCTTAATTGCCAGTCTGCCACTACTACTACTATTTACTAATCACACTGCACTGCTACAGTGCTACTACTAATACTAATTAGTCATTACTGTTCATGTGATCAGACAGCGCGCACACACCAACACTCCAAACACCAACACACCAAACACCACAACACACTACACCACACCACACCCACACCACAACCATTACACGCACACCACACCACAGCCACACACAGCCATAAAACGCACACCACACCACAGCCACCACACCACAACCACACATAAAAACTCCCCACGCCGACGCATCGGCTCGCGAAATCCCACGAACAAGAAGGTGCTAGAGGAGGAGCGCCGCCGCATCCGCGAACAAGATCCCGTCGAAGCGGCTCCGCAACAAGGTGGCCGGGTTCAGCACCCACCTGATGCACTGCATCCAGCGGAGCCCCGTGCGCGGCACCTTGCTCAAGCTGCAGGAGGAGTGCCGCCGCAACCCGCCACTCCCCTGCTCCCCCGACGCGCCGTCGGGTCTCCCCTGCTCCCCCGACGCACCGCTGGGCCTCCCTTGCTCCCCCTCCTGCCCGGCTTCGGCTCCCCGACGTCGCCCCGAGCTCTCTCCCGCCCAGATCTAGCCCGGATCCTCTGCTCACAGCGTCGCCCGAGTTGCCCGAGGTCTCTCCCGCCCGGATCCAGCGCACAGGGCCTCCTCTGCTCTGCCTCCCACCTGGTTCTATCTCTCCAACACCGCACAGGCGACGACAAGGCGGGGGAGACGCCTTGGCCTCCGGTAACGCCTTACCGCTTAGGCGACGCCTTAATAACCACGATTGGAAGTTCTCCTACAATTTTCAAAATATATTTTTACATTACCCTTTACTTGTTTTTACTGTTATCAGAGTATGTAATTTCAGTATAACACACATGTATATTTACTATTACTTGCATGTCAATTAGAGCCTAACCAGTTAGTGATGAATATTGAAGACCATAAACAGGGTTGTCTTGTTTTGTCCAACACAACGCCTCCACTGCTTGTTTGCACAACATACTACTATATAAAAAAGAAGCTTTTGTTATGTGCCCTATCAATCCATAAATTTGAGTGCATTTTTTATTTGTCATATTGGGTACATAATGAATGTGTTTTCCTTTTTTTTAGTTTATATGAATATGCATTGTATATAGATACTTAATCATAGATGTGGTAAGTGTTTTTTTTGTACTGGCCTATGGGGGGGCCTCATTTACCAGCATTTAATGGGACAAGGAAGTCCATTAACAGGAGCTTGAACGGGCAACAGGGGGCTCAAGAAAAACCATCTCAGCAGCTTTCATGGGCTGAAACATAAAACCACGTTAATGGACCACACACAACTTAATGGGCCGGACAAATAACAAAGACAACAAGAACAAGAAAAAAAGATAACAACCCAACCCGTTAAAGCAGTGTAGGATTGTGATAACAGCGGGATGCGTACATAAATAACTCGAGTCCAAAAAAAAGATCATAGATGCTAGGTGTACATAAATAACTCTCAATATTTTTATGTCTTTTTTTCTTGCAATCTTCATGTTCTTTTTTGCCTTTGTACTGCTTAATATTTCTTTGTTCTCATCTCCTTTGCGATATGCTTCAGTCTATTTCCCCTTTTACGTCCATTTGTGTTTGACTTATCAGGTCTCCGAGCTGTTGTCGTTGCTGCTTTTTAAATATTGTTCTCGTCTTATTCGTTGTCCTTGTTGTCTTCCTTCCTGTTCCAGCTGTTCTTTTTCGTCTTTGTGTTAGAGCTAGTTGGTTTATCCATGTCATTTGTCTATAAATTCTTTTGTATCTTCTGTATCTCACCCATGACATACTCAAACTAGTAGGCATGTCTAGTTGTGACGATGTCCTATCAGACACCAGACGTGCATGTACACCAAGTTATCATATTATAGCAAAGTCAGCAATACTTATTTTTTTGTTCAAAGAAATTCATCTGAATATTTTGTAGTATGCAATATAACAAACACATTTTTACATGTTTCATAGACCACTATTATAGTGTATATAATGTATAAAAATAGGGACTATCTATTCATAAGGTGACTGAAATTTTCTTAAGCATAAGTCATGTTTTTTATCTATTAGATCAATATCCAATTATATAACGCATCAATCTTTATACAAATCCAATGGTCACAACAGTTGACTTAAACTTTAAAAAATTTCAAGCAACTTAAAACTAGCAAATCTGATAAAAATAACAACAGTAACATGTAAAAAAACATCTAGGTTGGACAAACAATTATTTTTTAATATTTCCACACATTCATGTTTTAGGGAATAAGTTTTTTGTATTCATTGTTTTAGCAAAAACAAGTAGGATGCACACCAGCGCTGAAATTTTTTAGATTTCATTGCTAATTTTCATGGACATGCTGATGATTTTGAATTTGTTGGTGGTGGATACGATGTACTTTTTGCATTTTCTATGTTCCCATCACCACGCCCTCCTCCCGGTGTAGCTAGATTGCAATCATTCAAAACCTACAACAATAAGAGCAAGTCACTTTTTTATGCCTTCGAAATACCCAACCTGTTATAATAACAATAAGGGAGAATTGGCTACAGGGCACTACAATTTGTCACCTTTTGCTATTGAACATCCAAAACTCGTGTCTTCGCTAAAAGACACTGAACATTTGTGGCTCTTTGCCAAAAGACACTGAGACCAATATAACAATATATTCGAGCTAAAGAGGAGAGAGAAGGCCAGTGAAAATACCATTTTACCCTTTTGGTCACCTTCCTCTGGCTTCCTTCATCTCTTTCCTCCTCTCGCACGCCGCTCGACTATCCCAGAAAAGGCCGAGCCCGCTTCTTCCTTGCCCGGCCCCATGTTCCATTGCCGGTCGTCGCATTTGCATCGAGCGCGCGCGCTCGATTAGCTCTAGCCATCCTCGCTGTGTGCACTAGCACCTCCTCGGCACACGCCTCCGCGTGCTCGCCTCCTTCCCCTCAACCTGCCACCAGAGCCCCGGGGACGCGCCATCTATTTCCCCCCTCGTCTTCCTCGTTTCCGGCCCGAGCCGCCACCGCCATCGTCGCCTCGGCGCGCCCCCTTCAATTCCTCCCCACGAAGACCACAGAGCAAGCAAGCTCAAGCCGTGCCATTACCGCATGGCTCCGCCGCTTCCCGCTTGCCAATCCCGCCGCCACGGTGAACCCCATCGCCGGCCAACGGCGTCACGCCCCCGCAAGCAAGAACCCCCAATCAATTGAAGATTTGCACCATCGGAGCACTGCGTCGGCCCCGTCTCCCTCGGCTCCAGCCCAAAGCTGTTGTCGCGACCAATACCCCTCGCACGGTACACCTCCGCCTGATTCACTCCTTCTAGAGCATCCCCTCACCACCCTTTGCCTTCCCCAGTCTTCGATTCGGGCCGCCATTCGCCCCAACGCCACCGCCACGTCGTCCCCGCCGCGCCGCCCAGAGTCACTGCCGCCAGCTCGTCTCGGCCCTCCTTCGTCGTCGGCAAACACTCCCGTGAGCTCCCCTCCACTCGTCGGTGCTCATGCGCGCCCCTTCTCCTCCACTCTCACCCTCCGCCGCCGCCGTCATGAATGCCGTGCCACTATCGCTGTCGTGCTTCGCCCGATGGCCTGTTATTCAATATGATTGTTGTTTTCCCTTGTAATCAAATTGTTCCCTCACCTCTTTGTCTGTTGCACTGTCAACCATCCTCAAATCATCAACTCTATACCTGATACAAGGGCTCTCTCTCTTCATTGGCTCTTCTATCTGTGAGTTTTGTACTTTTGTATTTTTCTCATTATGTAAGCCATGCTTGTAATTTAGATAGTCTAAAAAAGATAGCAAAAAAAGACACAAATAGATGAAAAAGTACATTTAATTACACAGGAGCTGATGTTAGCGAAGTACAAGGATCTGGGATTGTGTTGCTCGTCATAAACATGTTGTTATGTAACAAGGTAACTTTTCATAAGAACTTGTCACCTTTTTGTTTTTTCAAAAAATAATGATACTTGTAGTTTTGATCATGTTTCTACTATTTGTCCTACCTCATAGTTTGTACTCCCAAGGAAACTTGTTTTTGAACAACCAACTTGATGGGAATTCTGTATTTTTGTAAATAGTTAATAAGAAGTTGTCACTTTTTTAGGAAAAAAAACATTTTAAAGTAAGAATTCAAGCACTTTTTTACATTGCACTTTTGCACGTAAACAAATACTAGTATCATGCATAATATTGTATATATAAATATCACATGTAAATTTCATATTTGTTTTACCTGCACACAGCTTGGATTTTGTAATATTTTTTAAATTTTATGTTTCTGTTAAAAAACCATATACCTGATAATATCCTTGCTTATTTTGTGGGTGCCATCGTCCTGAAGCCACCTGGATATCCTGTTGTCCATATTACCAAGTCATCATTTTTTTACCCCAACTACTGGTAATTTGTACATACATAATTATATATAAATTATGTAATTTTAATGTGTAAAAAATATCTGCGTATGAAAGGGTGGGGGTGCATGCACATCTTGTTGATCATATGCAGCACTAATAAAGCCTTGGGCAACCTGCATATGGTAATGACATGAATTATGTCATTTTTATAACGTAAATATGCACCACAGGAGACATGAATTACGATTTTGTTAGCACAAAAATGAAACAACATGTGTTCTAGGTGATTTTTTACCGCGCGCTGACGTTTTAACAGGGAACTGTTAATCTACACTGGTTGAAAAATAGCGGCAAGCACATAATATCTTTTTGCTCGTGTTTTAGTTTCATGCATCTTTTTTGTGTGCGCTTTTAATTTTTGCTAAGGTAATGGTAAGCTGCCTCTTTACTGAATGATTGTTGCTTAACTTAAAAAAATAATTGTAAAGCAACAAGAACGCATGTAAGATGTATTTTTTGTTGAATATATGAGCATTTTTTGAATTACTTTAATCCAGAAATATGGTAGATAAATCATAAAAATTACTCTAGTCATTTTCACAAAGTAAATGAACAAGAACACTATAGCCATACTAAGATCTAGAATGACATAAACTAGTATACCTATCTCAGTGTTCAAGTTAACAACAGATAAGAAAACTAACCAACAAATATGTGCAAGATAGGCATAACCGGATCCAGTAGAAGGAGTAGCAGCAGTAGGAGCTCCAGATCCGTAGCAGTAGCAGGAGTCTTGACTAGATTGTCGTTCGTCATAGCGTAGTAGTAGTAGTCGTGCAGTTGATGTAGACGTAGCAGAGAATCGAATGAAGAGGAAGAAGCGATCGAGCAGTCGCGCGAACGCTCCCAAAAAACCTTATTCGTCCTCGCTCGTACAAGCCTTCGAAGACGAGGGTTACGGAGGCCTGCTCTCCTGGTGTAGCCGTATACGCGCCTCGCTGGGACGGAGATCGCCAGAGACAGCAACAAAAATAAGTGGTGTACTGTAGTCTTTCGTGGAGAGTATTCGAAAGTAGAGAAGAACCAGTGCTCTGTTTTAGATAATGGCAAAAACCCAGAGACCAGAAACGGTCGCCATTACTCACTAGTAACCGCAGCCATTACCCAGAGACTAGAACGGTTGCCATTATTTACTAGTAACCGCAGCCATTACTGCCAACGGTTTTTGAAACAGTGCTTTGTTCTACTTAATGGCAAAAACGAAGAGGCCAGAAATGGTCGCCATTACTCACTAGTAACTGAACCGTTATTGCCAGCCGTTTGTTAATGCCATTAACTGCGAGTCAGTGCGTTTCGATTTTCGAATAGATAAAGAAAAACGTGCACGCACCCGACACGCCTGCGTACGCGTGCACCTGCACCCGCACGACACGACACGACTCGGCGAGGCGTGGCGAAGCGAGCGAGCGAGCGCGCGCGTGTATTGGCTCTCTTCAATTCCACAGGGGGCTATCATGTTCTACCTTTTAAAGTGGTGTAACTCCCATTCAACTCTCCATATGGGACTAAACAGTTTTAGCACGTGCACATGGGCCTTTGGGATTTTTCAGGAATTAATTAGAATTAAAAATGAGCCCAGCCCGTATTAATTCCAACAATCCCCCACCAGATCCCAAGGGCACATGTCAAATGCCTTGATCCACGGTATTGTTTTGATATACCAGTATTTTGATGGAGACCAGTTAAGGTTGAACATCCACCTAGAACAGAAGCTATACTTATCCACAACTGCATAATGGACTAAGCCTTAATTGGCAGTTTTGTGTGAATAAGTTTCACTTAAGTTCTTAACTGATACTAGGTTGTCAGGCATCCCTACGGGTTGGAGCATATAAGTCATACTCTTGGCCTATTCATGAGCTTCCTAGAGATTACCCTATCTCATAGACTGTGACTAGCAGTCGGACTCATATAGGTGTGTTCTTTCAAGACTGCTCTATAGGACAGCATCTTTGCTTAAACAAGCCACATAACACATTCAGATAAAAATCAACCTGCCATACAGATTTAGGAGAGAATTGCATCTCCAATGGAGTGGGTCTATAAAGGTACTCTCCTCCCCAGTTAACCAAAAGCTTGTTTCGCCAATCCTACTTCACGGGATCTCCGATCATATAGGATGGGTTACCACTATGGTATAATTCACGTGGGTCTCAAACCCATCTCCCTCGATGCATTGTCTATCACATTCCGTGATAAACCCTTTGTGAAGGGATCTGTCATTTTCTTAGCTGTTTGGATATAGAAGGTGTTTGGTTAAAAGTTAACTCCTACTCCATGAATGAGAATTATCTATGTAAAAAGACGAGAGTAACCTTGGTGTTGTGACTTATATTTTTATCAGATTTTTTACTGTTTATGTGGTATTTCGGCTGATTAACACAAAAAAAGTATCGAACTGAAGCCACAATGATAGAACAAAATTTATTGCCATTATTACATTCACGAAGATCATTACACATCAGTTCTATATACATCACTATTCGATTATTGAGGTTACAACAATAATTTGAACAGAATTGCATGTGTTCAACTACTCTGTCCACAGCTCTGCAGTAAGTTTGGGCATCATCTGTTCTTCCTTCTTCATGACGTAAGCTTTCCTTTGTGGCCTCCTGTATGCCAATTTATACAGAATTCAGAACATGGAATGCATAGTACATTATCGTCATGCAACAAGAGAACAGTAAACAAATACCATTGGACCAATATGAAGAACATGGAATGCAGTGCCATCACCCACCAGCACATGTAAACATACATGTTTTGAATCGAGGATGTTAAAAACAGGCCTTGTATTTTAAACTAGTTGTTTCATGGATCTTTGATCCCACTAAAATGTTGCATGACCATCCAAGATGTCACGATTGGAGTAATACCCAGCTCCATGACAGTTCCACGGTTAGATGCAAGAATGACACGCATCCAGTAGAAAGGATCAGCTCCGGTGGTCAAGTGCATACCAAGAAGATAAAGAGGGAGATAACTGTGTAGATCACTCTCTCTGAAGGGGATTTTCCTGTCAGCACTCTGAACTTCTGGCAAGAAAGCCAGAAAAGGTCTGACCAGATGCAGCACTCTGAAACTGCCAGCCATCTTTCTGCACCCGACGAAAATAAACAGATCAGCTTCTTGTTCTGTCCAATGAATGAAATTCTAAAACATGAAACAAGCACAATAGACCCATATGGAGAACTTGTTCACCACTACTAGCTTTAACTCTTCTGAAAATTACTTCAAACAAGCGCTCAACTAACAAAGGGGATATGAGTCAACAACAACTTAGAACGCAAACCATAACACAGCGAGATCAACAGCTGGAACAAGATTTGACTCCTATAACCACAAATTATCCACATCGGCGCCGTGAATTTGGCTCACATGAACCACAAACCAACCAAGAATCCCACATGCAAAACCACTGGCGCGCAACAATTACAGAACCACAAGATTTACCCGAGCGAGCAGAATCTGAACAAAACCCCATCGTCTCGAGATCTCGACCGGACACCAAGAAAGAACCAACGCCAATGAAACCCTTCTTGCGCCTAATGGGGGTAACAAGAAACAAGCAACGGAGATCTAGCGAATCCGGAAAGAACCGGACGGAATGACAAGCGACACAAATAGATCTACGCGCCCACACACGGATCGATCAGAAAACACGCCGCCGCGATGCGACCGAGAGAGAGAGAGACACGGCCGACTACGACAACGGCGACATGGGACTATGGACAGCGGGAGAGAGGAAAGATGCAAGGAGAGTGGAGGAAGAGTCACCGCGGGGACTTGGGAGCCACCACGCCTCTGCGCCTCTGGCGGTGCGAGCAGCAAGGGAGGAAGAGTCGTCACCGGGGACTTGGGAGCCTCGCCTTGGCGCCCCTTTCGCCTCAGGTTGCGATGGGTGTGAAGGGCCGGGAGTGCGGGGGGGGTGCCGGGTGGGAAAGTGGAAGGGTATTTCAGTGGCATATTGCGGGTAATTTTTCTCAACTTCTACGGGTAGTTCGATTTGTTGGTCCGCAGCTTCCTACTTGGAGCAAGGTTCTACCCACTCCAAAAAATTACACTATGGGCTGCTCTGCTCCCAGTTGCTCCAACTCCAAAAAATTTATGGAGCAACCCCGTTTGGCACAGCTCCTCCCACTCCAACTATGAAGCTATGAGTTGGAGCCATACCAAACAGGGCCATAATCCAAAGCTATTACTCCTAAGTTTCTCATTTTTCTGACAAATTTCAGTCTTCTCTTCACATGTCTTGATGCCTTCATATTATCCTTAGAACTGTTCACTTTGACGATCACAGTCTGATTGTCACAGTTCATCAGAATAGCCAGTACCGGTTTTTCAACCATCGGTAAATCCATCAAGAGCTCATGAAGCCATTCGGCTTCAACAGTGACAATATCTAATGCTGTGAGTTCTGCTTCCATTGTTGACCTCGTTAAGATGATCTACTTGCAAGACTTCCATGAAACAGCACCACCTCCAAGTGTGAAGACATATCCACTTGTGGCCTTAATCTCATCAGCATCAGATATCCAGTTTGAATCGCTATAACCCAGATAATGGCAAAAACCCAGAGACCAGAAACGATCGCCATTACTCACTAGTAACCGCAGCCATTACCCAGATACCAGAAACGGTTGTCATTACTCACTATTAACCGCAGCCATTACTACCAGTGGTTTTTGAAACAGTGCTTTGTTCTACTTAATGGCAAAAACGAAAAGGCCAGAAATGGTCGCCATTACTCACTGGTAACTGAACCGTTTGTTAATGCCATTAACTGCGAGTCAGTGCGTTTCGATTTTCGAATAGATAAGGAAAAACGCGCACGGCACGGCACGGCTCGGCTCGGCTCGGCGAGCGAGCGCGCGCGTGTATTGGCTCTCTCCAATTCCACAAGGGGGTTACCACGTTCCACCTTTTAAAGTGGTGTAACTCCCATTCAACTCTCCATATGGGACTAAACAGTTTTAGTACGTGCACATGAGCCTTTGGGATTTTTCAGGAATTAATTAGAATTAAAAATGAGCCCAGCCCGTATTAATTCCAACATTTTTTGCATTCACCTCCTTGTATTAAGAAAAGGGCACAAGCGCCCATGCAAGTAAAACTAAGATAAAGTTTGTTTTCTAGATAATATGACAACATACTGTGTTTAGTTTGTTTTCTGGATAACATGACAACATACTGTGTTTTCTGGACATTGTTTTGCAGCTGCATACAGGATATACCATATTTTTTTTAAAAAAAACTTTTTTTAGGTACAACAACACAATGAAGTGCTATCTAGTTATCAATTTCACTTTTTCACAATATATACTAAAGATTACTAGCATGAACTCGAGGAACTATTCAAATTTGATAGCATACAGAAGTTCTTTGTTCTAAATGGGATTTTATGTTGCAGTTCGAAACATTTCTTCAGGGGACACAATATAACTTTAACGACACTGGATACGCACACGCGCATGTGTAGACCCACAACAATACATTGTGTGCAACTCTTTTTTACCAACATATCTTGTTTAGATGAGAAAAGATGAGAAAATGTTCTGATATAGGGTTTTCCATATTTTTGGGTATCTTTTGTTTTAGGAGTACGTGTGGACCAACTTAATGTTTTTGTCGGTCTTAGGCCTCAACATTGTGGTTTAGCACAAAGGATTTTTTTCTCCATTTTTCCCAGCCCAAACAAAAAAAGAAGAAAAAATGGGCTTTTTTCATTTTTTTTTTGGCCTTCACGGTTGTGATTAGGCCTCGACATCTTGGGTTTGTCTTAGGCCCCAACATTGTGGCTTAACACAAATGGGTTTTTTTCTTCTTTTTTTGGGCCGTGTGATCGGAACAAACACAAACGGATCAAAGTATAAAAAAATTAACGGACAAATAAAAACCGTTGGTAATGGGCCAGACAAATGTTGACAAAAAAAGCCCAACAAAACTATGTCGGGTATATACCCGACCCGTTAACTATGGGGGCAGGCGGGGCGCAATGGGTGTGCATGCCTGTTACGGGGGAGGGGGAGCTATTTGATTGAAATCGAATGGACAAAAAAATTGGGTATTCCAAAAGGCACAAAATACTCGATTGCTGCCTAGACACCCTATGATATATAAGGGTGAGGGTGTATCCACCTATCAGGCTAGTATTTTGTGGAGAGATGGCCCGAGACCCCTTGTTGCTCTGTAGTTGGGCTTGCTGGTTAGTGGCCCAACGACTTGAGGCCAGGACGCTGGTTTAGTGGGCCTAAGATCGGACTCTGGTTTAATGGTCTGATAGCGCTGCATAACAATTGGTATCAGAGCCCAGGTATCACAAATACATCTCAAGCCTCACGGTTGCTAAGGAGCACACCCGATGTGTGATGGGAGATTTATTGGGATAGTTCCACATCAGTTGTGGGAGACCGCACGATTTATAAGGGTGAGGGTGTACTCACCTACCAGGCTAGTATTTTTTGGAGGGGGGGAGATGACCTAAGACCCCTTAATTGTTGCTCTGTAGTTGGGCTTGCGGGTTAGCGGCCCAACGATCTTGGGCCGAGACTCTTGTTTAGGGGGCCCAGAATCAGACGCTGGTTTAGTGGTCCGATGGCGCTGCGCAACAATTGGTATTAGAGTCCATGTATCCTGAATACATTTCAGGCCTCACGATTGTCAGGGAGCACGCCTGATGTGTGATAGGAGATTTGTTTGGATAGTTTCATATCAGTTGTGAGAGAAGACAGAGTACGATTTATAAAGGTGAGGGTGTACTCACCTATCATGACGATGCGCAACAATAGCGTTTGGGCCCCTCGTCCTCCCAATCTCTGAACCGGGCCTGGGCCCGGGCTTTAGGTCGGGCCTGAGCCTTACTCGACCCAACATAGGTAAAGCCCAAAGCCCGAAAAATGTCATTTTCCCCATTTTTAAAACAATTATTTATCTTATTCTTTTTTAGAATAATATATTATTATTTATTTCATTTTCAGAATAAAAAATGTTTTTAATTAATTATTTGGCTATCTAGGGCTTCGGGCCAAGCCCGTGGGTTGAAAATCAAGGCCCAAGACTGGTCTGATGTGGGCACGACCCACCCTGAGCCCAGAAAAATAGGGTCAGTCTGGGTTGGACAGGGTCGGACCGGATAGTCAGGCTGCCCACGAACAGATCTAGTTCCAAACGGGTTTGAAAAATTCAACCTTTTCCCCTATTTCCTGCATTTTCCACTTACTCTCTCCTGTCCTCGTTTATCAGGTCGTCCGAGCTCAGGATATACCAATATACCATCCGATATGAAGTACAGATATACCAATATACCATCCGATATGAAGCCCAACTTTCACATAAATACATCTTTAACGTTGGCCCAAACCCAAATCACCAGAGCCTACGTTTATATCTAAACATATAGTTGTAATCTCTCTGTAAAAGTAATAATAAGAACTTTACTCACCAAAGCAATCTCTCTGTAAGGGTTCCCCCAGGTAGGCCCTGGTAATTGCCTCGCTGAAAGCCTGAAAAGGCACCTTTTGGCCGCGTTCGCTGCTACTACAACAATCTAGCTATAATTCGCTGGCATGCTTGATTGTTGCATCATAATGATAGTTAACAGTGTTGAGGAACCGTCGCTGGCGAGTCCAGTCCGAGCGATTACCTCGTAGACAAGCGTAGAATCGTAAGAACAATGCATGAACACAAGAACAAAATAAGAGATAGAATACAGAGATGTAGGGGGATTTCTTGCTTCTCTTTATTCCTTCATCCATCGATCAATCTTTTACAATGAATAGCACCCCCTATTTATAGGCTACGACCCTGCTAGGGTTTGGGATGGGGCGCCCACTAATGGGCCGATCGCAGGTCAGCCCATGGTTTCCAACACTCCCTTGGGCACCCATCCTTCATATCCATGTCTCGTCAAAACTCCATAAAAACCCAGTGGGAAAAATTTGGAGAAAGAGTACATGAATCATGTTCTGCTATGCTGCACGAATTGCCTCATTAAAAAAAAAACCTTAGCCGAGAAACTTCAGGAAAACTCGTCAAGGGAAAAGAGTACAATCCACCCAATTTCGTTTAATCTTCGGGATTTACCTTTTGGGTACTTGATCTTCGTGATCAAGCTTTAGTAATGAGTTCGTGAAGGTTCTCCCCCTGAATTCTGCACTTCTCTAAGTCTCATCATTCCAATTCCACATATGCATCTTTCAAAGCTAGACGCTGGAAGTGACTTAGTGAATAAATCTGCCAGATTCTCACATGACCTAGTATGCAGTGCTTTGATTACGTTCATCTTTTGCAATTCATGAGCATAGAAGAACTTGGGGTTGATATGCTTTTGTAAGAGGATTCTTCACAATAACCCATCTGCACTTGTGCAACACAAGCTACATTATCTTCATTGATAATAGTGGGGGTTGGTGCGGTATTCAATCCACATAACTGCTGGATGTAGTGAATCATCCGCCGAAGCCAAGTACATTCTCGTGAGGCCTCGTATAATGCTATTATTTCCGGGTGGTTCGTCGAAGTCGATACAAGACTCTACTTAGACGATTTCCATGGAATTGCAGTTCCACCACATATGAATTCATAGCATGTTTGCAATTTGGCTATATGCGGGTCCTACAGGTACCCGTCATCTGCATTGCCATTCATAGTTAGGTCTTGGTTCTTTCTATAGAACAGACCAAGTTCTTTGCTTCCTTAGAGGTATCGGAAGATGTCCTTCATTCCCTGCCAATGCCTTTGGTAAGTTCTGCACTATACCTTGCTAGTAGGTTCCCGGAAAATACAATGACCGGTGTAGTACAGTTTGTTCAATACATGAGTGTTTCTATCACACTTAAGTATGGGAATTTCGGTCCAGGACTTCCTCCCCCTCTTTTCTAGGTCTGCACGGGTCCTTGTCTTGCTGCAAAGATCTCCCGACCATTGGCACTTTCAAAGGGTATGCCTTTTCAAAATCAAACATTTCTAACACCTTCTGAGTGTAGGTTGACTGATGTACTAATATCCCTTCAGGGGCATGCCCAAGCTGCAAGCTTAGGCAATATTTGGTTTTCACCCAAATCTTTCATTTCGAACTCCGACTCCAGGTAAGAGCTTGTTTTCCTAATATCCTTGAGGTTAGATGATATTCAGATCATCTTCATACTCTAAGATTATACAAAATCCATTCTGGGATCGTCGTATAAATACACAGAGATTATTCTCATTTTTCGTGTAGCCTTTCTTGCATAGAAAGTCACTTCAAGTGATTATACCACATTCTGCCTGATTGCTTTAGTTCGTACAATGACTTTCTGAGTTTCACACTGTACATATTTCTATTTTCTCTATCTTGGCTCGGGACATTGATACATTCAGGTATCTTCAATGTCCAAATCCAATATTTCATAAAGGTATGCTGGTACTCCATCCATCAATTTCAATTCTAACTTCAAGTTCATTGTCATTGAGATAAATGTCTAAAGGGGGGTCTGCCCATGATCGGGGAATAGGTTTCTTCATAATCATCTCCTGGATGTTCAATGAAACCTTATGCAACGAGCCTTGCTTCTTTTCATTTCTCTTTCGAACAAATATCCACTTATGCCCTACGAGGGTGCACAAGGGAAGGCGTACGGCTTTCAGGCCCAAACACCCTTCTTTTATTCGAAGAGAATAATTCAGTTTCTACTGCCTTCTTTCAATCTGATTTTTTTTTTCATTCAGTGAGCGATACAGGATCTGAATCAAGATTGATGATTGTGGCAAGTTTCTTTGCAAAGTATATGTCGACATTGGCTGTTGTCATATTCAAAGATTCTCTCGAGGTCATAAATTTTATAGCTATTTCTTCAAGGCGATTCTTCTAATGCTTTTACTTGCTCACCATTGCTTTCTATTACGGGCAAGTCCCTTTAGTTTTTCAGTTCCGATGTGTGCGCACACATCCATACTGATGTCTCCCTTCATGGGGATGTTCAATTCTAGTATGCCTTTTCTGAAGGTTCCATACCGATACTAGGTCTCAAGCGGCTCCCTTTTGGTTAGGGCACTTGGTGATGGTGTGTCAAGTTTTTCTTATCTTTTCACCAGCGTCTCGGTTGCCAATTCGAGGGACCGGAGTTCTCGCCCTTTATTCTCGAGGCCTTTGGGCGGGATTAGGATACCTTCATTGGTATTTCAACCTCTCCGATGCATTGCGTTCGAGCAAATGCTACTTGGTCACGCTCTTCAAATCACTAAAGTGGTCGGCGGTTGATTTGCTAATATTTGCAAATCTATTATCTTACGGACTTCAATTGTCTTCTAGACTTCAATTCAATTATCTTACGGATCGCAATTATCTTACGGACTTCTCTATTTGCTTCACTAGTGCGCGGGTCATATGCATAGATTTCAATTATCTTCTGGATTTCAATTGTCTTCTAGACTTCAATTATTTCCCGACATTATTATCAAGGGTTGATTTCCTCCCCCTAATGACGGGAAAATAACCTCATCTGATGTACCATCAGCGAATCGGGCATTATTCAAATCTCTAGTCATATGGTCCAAATACGTGATTATGGATGCTGTCTCATAACCAACGTATATCCCAGACTTTCGGAGAGGGCCCATTGCAGTCCGCTGTGGTGGTGGTATAGGTACATAAACCTTGCAACCAAACCTTCAGAGATGAGAAGTTTTCGGTGCTGACCCTTGCGCTAGTTGCATAGGTGGATGGATGCTATAGGCCGACGGTCTAAAATTGATGAGGGCTGCTGCGAGCAGGACTGCGTGTCCCCAACATGTAGTTGGCAAATTTCAATTCTTCAAAGTTCTGCTAGTCCATTCTGGGTGCGGACAAGTGGTACAAAATGCTCAACTTTAATTCCCATTTTCATGCAATAATCATCAAATGCTTTCGGAGTAAGTTCTCCAGCGTTGTCCATTCAGGTGGACTTTTCATGATGATCAGAGAAAAAATTTCTAATTTAATTATCTACGAGATTTAGCTATGCGAAGCTTGATTTCGTAGACAATAATCATCGTCACGACCATTCCGAGGAAGCATCGATGAGCACTATAAAATACCTCAAATTACCCTTACAGGGGCTATATAGGACCGCAAAAGGTCTCCCTGGATACGATCCAGGAATGCAGAGACTTCATCCTTTGCTTTCAGAGCAAAAAGGTCTAGTAATTAATTTCCCGGTGGCACATGCGGGGCACACAAAATCTTCCTGATTCGAGAAATTATTAACATTCATATCATGTCCCTGTGAATTGTTAATTATATTTCTCATCATCCTAAGACCTAGACGGCACAATCTATCATGCTAGAGATAGAAAAGTTCAGAGCTTCTAAATACGGTTTTCAGGAAAGAATAGGCTGTATGTGCCTTAATATTAGTGTAGTATAGCCCAATTTCATATGAAGGAAGATATTCTAATGCTATTTTCATTTTCTTCACGCTTTGTAATGAGCGGTATTCTGCATGCCATACTCTTCTTGATCTCTACATGGAAACTGTTAGCGCAAATATCGTGAGAGTTCTAGTCGATTCTGGGTACAACAAGTCTTCTTTAATGACCAAAGTTGTGCCCGTTGGGAGTATAATTATGACCCTTCTTGAGCCTGTTATACAAGTATCATTGTCTGCGATCGTCAGAAGACTACCACAAGATTCTTGCCGATCGATCGAAAAATTTCATTTATCTCGGGATGATATTCGTTGCCGCTACATGCTAAGCACACTTCCTCCATAGAGCGCACACAGCGTTCTAATATAATGTACTTTATTAATATGTAGCGAAAACAAGCAACACATAAATAAAATACTTGGATATCATAACGTAACTTGCTATTATAAAACGGAAAATAAGCCTCGCAGACTCATAATAAGAATTTAATGCTTTGCTCTTCTAGAGCTTGCAACCATTATTCAATAATTCAAAATTCTGCTTCAATTACAAACTGCAAGTTTCTATAAAAGGTTCGAGTGCAATGCGTGCACTGGATCTAATAGGCGAAGTATTCAGAACTTACGCCTAAATCGGCTCCATCGCGATCTTCTCCTCTTGGTTAGCTACTACGCGCGCCGCGATGTCCAAAGGAGGGATGATGGGGTCACATCTTTGGGCTGTTCACATTCATAAGTGCAACTAATGGATGTGAATCCTCTGTGACTGCAATGGCGAGGTATGCCTCATGCTATCATTTACCCTTCTTCTTAGACTGGAAAACATCAATAATGTGCGACGCACAACCTTACCCTTCTTGTTCCTCTCATTCGTGAGAGGCTTCATCACCTTGTACCTGCTAGCAGTGGCTTCACGGCTAGCACTGCTCCTAGGTGGTTGCGAGATGAAGTTCTTTCTTAGAATATCATCTTGAGTTTCTGCAACTTGCATGATGTCAATTAATTTGGCATACTTAATGTAGCCGTCTTGACGATAGTTGCTTGCGCATTGCCGCGTTCGGGTGAAAGGTAGAGAGTCTTCTCAATCTTACGCTCATCCGTGATTACATTACCACGAATTGAAGACGTTATAAATTGCAGTACAAATTCGACCATCTTGGTCGGTTCTCAATTTCGATTCGTGATGCCAGTCATCTTCATATTCATGCAAAAAGTTCAAAGGATTACTGCTGGTAATCAGCATAAAATGGTTGCAAAATTCTCACAATGCTCTTCGAACTCCAGGTTCGTGTTCCCGTATTTTTCTATGCATTTTTCATGATTTACTGCTATTTCCAGTGATTAAAAGCAATATAAACAATCACAGATAATCAAAACAGTAAATGCGATACATAAATTATATAGAAATAATAATAACAAGGATAAATATGCTTCAAAGTTCAAAAATATGCAAAAAATTGAGTTCCCGAAGCCCTTTTCTGCTGGAAAAATGACTTTTCGACGAAAACTGCAAGTTTCAGAGGTTAACACGCAAAATATCGATTCGAGATAATTTGCGTAATTTCAAGACTTCGAGGCCCTTTTGCAAAAAAATCGGATTTTCACCACGCCCCTTTCTTTTCTTTTTCCACCTGTTGCCCCCTTCCTTTCTTTTTCGCTCATTTTTTTTTTTTTTCTTTTCTCATCGGCCCGACCCAGTTTATCCAGCCTACCGGCGGCTCTGGCGCGCGGCTACGGCCGCTGAGCCGGAGACATCACGCGAGTGGGCGGCGGCGACGGAGCGGCGGCGAAACCGGCGGAGGCGGCGCTACGTGGGCCGGCGCGCGCGGCGGCCGCGGAGGCGTCTGCGGGCCGGGAGGCAGCCCGGCACCTTCGGGCGGCGGGCGGCGTGGCGCCATGCGGGCGGGAGGGCGGCGGCGCTTCAAGGCCCGGCTTCATGCGGCTGCGGCCGTGCGGCGGTGCGCGGCGAGCAGCGGCGGCGGCGCGGCGGGCGGCCGGTTCGCGGCGCAGCGGCGGCGCGGAGGCGGCGCGAGCGGCGCTTCTGGCGGCGGCGCCGGTGAGGTGGGGCCGCTTCGAGCGGCGGCGGCGGCGCGGTTCGACGGTGCGCGGTGCGGCGCGCGCGGACGGCAGTGCGGCACGACGGGGCGGGCGTGGTTCGGCGGATGCCGCGGCCGAGCCTTCTTCCTCCTTCCTTTACTTCATGCCATGGTGTAACGCGGCGGTGCGGTGCAAGGTGGCTACTGAGCCATGGACGGCGCACGCAGCGGCGACGAGGCGCGGTGCCTTTACGGAGGTGGCCCGGAGAACGCGCCCGGCAGCGCACGGCCGGGTCGACATCACACAGCGCATCGCGCGCCGCGAATTTTTTTGATCGTTCATATGTAATCGCTGTTCACTTCGTGATTCTGTTCATGCGCAATTATCGTTCACACACGAGTACTATTCGCCGTGATTACCGCTTCACGCGAGTATCGTTCATCCGTAATCATCATTCACGCGCGAGTCTCGTTCGTCGCGACATCGTTCACACACAATTCTTGCTCACCAACACAATCGCTCATCTATGTATGTATGCGATGCAAAGAGGTGTATCTGAGATTGCAACGGGGCGCGGCTTCATGCCGACATGTGCATGCTTGCCGCGTGCTGGCGGCGTGGCTCTGTCGTTGCCTCCGTGGCGATACGTGATGGCGGACTATGCCGACCGGTAACGTATCGCGGAGGTAGTAACAGCCGCTTGCAGGCGGTGCCGTGCACATGGTTCCTTCCATGCGATTGCATATATTACCATACGGTACAATCATCATCTACTCTTTCATGCAATCCACCGATCGGCTTGGCCGGCGACTTCAAGTCGGCCCGCGGTAGATTAGAGCGGATTTGCACCGTAGGAAACCAATCTAGAAAGCCAAATTTGCAGAATTGAAAGCAATCTAGAAAAACGATTCAATCTACGAGTGTCGTTCATCGACGGTTACCTTTTCGATACGAGGAGAGTCGATCGTGCTGATAACGTGTTGAGGAACCGTCGCTGGCGAGTCCAGTCCGAGCGATTACCTCGTAAACAAGCGTAGAATCGTAAGAACAATGCATGAACACAAGAACAAAATAAGAGATAGAACACAGAGATGTAGGGGGATTTCTTGCTTCTCTTTATTCCTTCATCCATCGATCAATCTTTTACAATGAATAGCACCCCCTATTTATAGGTTACGACCCTGCTAGGGTTTGGGATGGGGCGCCCACTAATGGGCCGACTGCAGGATCAGGCCTATGGTTTCCCAACAAACAGTAATTATTCTCTCCTAACTTTTTTTGTCTGCCTCGCTTAACCGATACTTTTCCACGATTCGTTGTCTCCATCAGGAACCAACTTCCTCTGTAAAACTAACTAAATGCAAAGCAGAATACTAGCGAGTGCAACTTATAGTTTCTGCGGTAGGAATGACGAGCCTCCTATAATAATTGAATAAGGATGCGACTAAGGAGTGCGCACAAGCTGTTTAGCCTTATCCGGTGACCCCCTCTTTGGGTCATCTTCCCCACCTTGACCTACCTCCCCTACGGCTCCCGGCGCCGTCCTCAGCGTTTCCGCTGCTCGCCGAGCTTCTGCCACCACCGTCCGCGGTAGCCGCAAAGCCCACATAACCTAAATCCTCCACCGCCATCGTCGTGCTGCCCATCGCCGCCGCCCACCCGTCCCTCCACAGCCCAGGGCACAATAAACCCCTCCCTAACTCCTGTTGAACCCTAATCCTAACATTCGCCGGTCGGCGACCGTCGCCGCACGAAGGTGAGCACTCGTTATTCAAATTGAGAGCGTACTATTTAGAGTTTGCCATTTAATAACTAGGTTTAAGCCGCCGCAACAATCCGCAAGATCACAAAACAGTCAACCATCCGAGATTCTCTCCTCCTCGAGCCAATTAGCCGAAGATTCGTTATTCGTGCACTAAACAAGGACTAACCCCCATCAGCTTGCTGTGTTAAATCATCGCTGGTCGTGCTCGGGCTATCCTAACGGTCTAACCACGGCAACCGTATCATTTTCATCGCTGACTTCCACGTTAATCCTCCCTCCGTAGACTCCCCGTCATGGCAATCCAGACAACCGTGACGCGGCCCCACGCGCCTGTGTCTCAGATGGTGTCTGGGACCCACGCGCCTGGGTTCCGCACGGGCCCACCTGTCAGAGAACTGGTGTAGCTCGGGTCGTGTCACCGGCGCGCACGGCCCAGGTGGAGTTACCGTTCGCCGTGCTGCCTTGCTGCTCCCCAAATCCCCCGCTCCACTGCGCCAAAAGGCGCCGCTCCTGCTGCAGCAGCAACACGCGCACGCAAAACATCGAGCACATTTTTAGCATCAGCGCGAGGCACTGCTTGGTCGCTTGAGGCGGGGGCGCGAAGCCCTAGAGGAGCCCACTGGTCTCGGCGCCGGCAGCGGTAGGATGGCTCCGGCTCCGGCGGTGGTGGCGCCATGGTGAGGGGCTTAGCGCCAGCGTCAGCGGCGCTGGGGGGACGCCCGCCGGCGAGGTGGTGCACGTACCGGCGCGTCACCGTCGTCGTCTGCCTCGGCAACCTCGTCGCCGCGCTGCTCGTGCTCCGCTCGGTCTACACCACCGCCGGCTCCGTCGCCTCCACGCCCCGACGTGCGCTAAGTTCCATCACGGCTCATTGTTGGTTTTGTCCGATTGTTTTGATCTAATCCGTCGTTTAACTTGGTGCGTGAGTGCGTGCTTTAGGCGCGGAGGTGAGGTATTCGGAGGAGCAGATTAGGCGGGTCGAGGAGTCGATCCGGATTCGCCGCGCCGCCGAGCCCGTCGAGCTCGTGGAAGCGGTATAACTATTACACAGATTCTGATGTTTACAACTCATTTTTTTAGTTGCTTTGTAGTAGTGGTGATCTGAAGTTTCTGGTTTGGGATTCGGCGTTGCGTGTGTCAAGGTGAAGAAGCTGCAGAAGGTATTCGCGAGGGAGGAGAAGAGGCGGAAGGAGCTGCCGCTCGAGCTGAAGCAGAAGATCTCCTATGAGATTTTGCAGAGGCTGCTTGATTTGGGGGAGAACAGCAACACCGCCGAACAGCAAGGTAGTATGGTCTTATTTTGTTCACATACTGATACTGACTAAGTTGGAGTAGTCATCCGGTGCATTTGGAATGCTGTACTTTCATTTTGAATACTTAGATTTTAATTTTGCGCCCCTCTATAATTTGGAGTCATATGTTTACGTTGTTTTGGTAGACAATGCGTACGTCTGTCTGGCCTGGTGTGCCATTTGACTAATCGGGTGCTTTGTTGGCTTCCATCTGTGGCCCATCTACTGGTTCTACAAGGCACATTAAAATTAGTTTTGAATTGTTCATTGTACACATTTGAAAAGGAACAGAAGAATGTAGGCTATTTTTTTTTTTCATTTCTACTATTTTATTGTTCCTAGAGTTTTGTTCTATTCCTTTCAGTTATTTCACATGGAAGTATCAAATTCTAATAATACTTTTGAAAAACAATGGGCTCTGTGCCTCATCTTTTCTATGGTACCTTTTAAAACGTGAGGCCAAAAGCTACTTTCTGGACTTTGTTTACATCTCCTATGTGCTTTTAAATCGTCTTCCTGTTTAAGTGCACATTTTGTGTCGATGTTTTCTGATCCTCACTTGTAGATTATTTTACTTGTCTGCATGTGAACAAAGAATTGGACTAGCAATAATGCAGTTTCCTTTTCATATAACGACTTTTTAATATATGGGGTGTGATTTAATCTTTTTTTGAGAAAAATGTTGACATGGCGGTACCATGAAGTGCTGTCAGTTTAGGAAAGTAAGGTGGCATTTGACTTTGCTTCATGGTGTCAGATGCTGAGAACATTTTGTATGTTCTTGCAGTTTATATATTAGAAAATGCTTGAATTGATACTAGTGTAAAAAAATGTTTATTCATTGCATGTTCAAGTTGTAGAAGTCTGTCTTTCATAGTTATGAATGGCAAGATTGAATACATGTAGTGGTATGCTATTGAGCAGCAGGGTGCAAGAGATGATTTATCTTGTCTTAATTTCACCAAAACCGAACTATTTGCATCCTTTTTTGTAATGTATGCCAGAAGCTATAGATTCCTGGCGTGTTGAGAAGCTGAAAGATATCAGAAGTGCATCTGCTCAGAATATATCAAATTTGGGCCTCTCTAATGAAGAATCAAGTATGTGAGCTTAGTTGAAATTATTGGCTTCTGACTAATGATTCATTATATTTATAGTCTTTTTTAGGTTTTCATTAATTTGCATTTATGATCTATGATTCAATATTTAGGGCTGTTAAAACGAGCCTTGGAGTTCAATTGGCGTATGCTACTGGAGGACATTGGTCTTTGGATACCTGTCAATGTATGGCATACTGAACACAATGACAAGCCTGAGAATGAACCAGAAGGTTATTTCCTTTATACTCTTCATGCGACTAGCATCCTACTGGTTTCTTTATTTTGGGACATGATTGGTGACAAATTGGATTTTTTGTGGATTTTTTAAAATGCGCTAAGGAACATTTGAGTCATTGCTTTTGATATGTATTATTGTTGCAGAAGAAGAGATAATACCAGGGCCACCTTTGCCCCCTGAATGCAATGCTGAACTACATACGGATTATGGTGGTGTTGCTGTTAGATGGGGCTTAACACACCATAAAGAAAGTGCTGCTGATTGCTGTCAAGCTTGCATAGATCAGGCCAAGAGGGCCAAACCAGGAGCTTTAAAGTGCAATATATGGGTTTACTGTCCATCAGAGTATGGATGCTACTCGCCAGACAAATATGAACATAAACATCAAGAGTGCTGGTTGAAACAGGTATTACTTGGGTGTCATCTCTATATATATTTTACCATTGAAACTATAGGCACTAGGCATTACGATAGTTCATATGTTTGTACACATACAGCATATTAGTTTGCTGCCTTTAATTTAGTAGTGTATTGAGTAGGGTCTTTTGAGCTTTTCTCAACAAGCAATGAAGGTTGTTCAGGTTGAACACTTCTGTACTGAATTGTTTTCCGGGAACACTATACTGAATTCTTGATGTAGCTCAAAATCTATTTGCTTGCCAGACAAAACCATGTTGTGCAACATAGAAATTGATGGGTTCCCTATTATGTATCGTTAATATTGTGAGCTTTCTTTGATCATGTCTTTGCTAGTGAGGGTCTTAAGAATTGTAAACAAAGCAATTTGATTATCTTAAATTGCTTCCGTCTTATGGATTTGACACACATAATTCTGGTTGCTGAGTAAGGATGATACGAGGAATTCCGGATGAATTTTGAGCTAATTACATTATTGGACAGTCTCCAGGATTTTGTTGAGATATTTGCTCTTGAGATGTTATGTTAACAATTTCTTTTGCATGAACCTGCAGTTTATGTTTGGTCTGATTTAATCTTCAAAACATCGGTTGGTGTTTTGTTCATGTATGTAACAAAAAAATGAATTCTCTAGGACAGTGACAATGTAACTTAGGATATATTGGTTTGTGTTTGCAGGCCGATCACCCTAAATTGAACTTCAAAGACCGGTATTCTGAGTCGTACAGGGATTCTCATCCGACGGTTCCCGTTGATGTGCCATGGATGTCAGGCGTCACCAGTGCATGACCTGCCTACGGCCTACCTGCTGCCCACAGGAGAAAAATTCGACTGTGCCGACGTCCCAGCTGGATCCCGTACATTTTCGCAAACTCACAATACCGTTTCTTTTTCCTTCCTTTGTAGTCTTTAGATTAGTCTAGCCCGTAGCTAAAGTTCATCTGGGATAGCCGGTGATTTTTGGAAGGACTGCTGGTGGCTAACTCATTTTTCCAAAAAGGAAAAAGAACACATCATTCAAGTAAATTCTTGTGTTTACCCGCCGAGTACTTGTTCTATAGTTTGGTACCATCGGTGCTGGTTGACATTGGAAAAATTCACGTTCCACGATTCAGTTTGATTTAGAAAAAAAAACATTTTGAGAGAGTGGGGATCAATTCATCTGTGCTTTTTCAGAGCTGGATTGATTGGCCATTTAGATCATTTCCCCCTTTTCTTAGTGGATGTAAACCACCTGTTACCTGTTTCATAGATCTCTGAGGGATTGATAATGAGCAGATAATAGGGAGCTGTATGTCATGAAAAACCGTAGGCATCGGGCTGTTTGGTTTATATACTAAAGTTGCTAATGTTGTCACAGTTTTATTGCCAAACTCGTCTAAGGTTAGTTCATGAAATTTGGTGCTACACTTTAGCTAGCAAAAAAGGAATTTTGCCAAGCCTTTGCGGCTCACTGACATGTGGGACCTGAGTGGTAGAAAAGGAATTTTGACACAGATATGGCAACAAACGTCTATCTTGATCAAAACTTGTCTCAACGTGGATTGAAATCAAACAGCCCGTCGTTTTTGTAACATGTACGCCATATATTCTCCATGCAAAAGTTAAGGTGACGTACGATTACCACGTACATATGTACTGTTTTGTATTGTAGGATTCGCATCGTCTGACATTAATGTCACCTTGTGTCATTGCCTCAATCCAGCCCATCCATTCCATAATCAAGGGTTGTCACGCCACCATTGCCAACCTTCACCATCCATTCCTAACAACCCCAGTACCCCGACCATGGCCAACCTTCACAAGGGAAAAATTCTCCAATCCTCTCCCTCTGCTCCTGCTCTCTATCTCGGTTCACCACGCTGCCGCCGCTTGCTTCGCTGGCTCCGCCCACTCCGACGCCTGCCGACGTTGCTGATCTCAACAACCTTGCCGCCTCCGTTGGCTGTTCTATTTGAAAACGTGAGAATGATTCATGTGATGGATTGTATTGAATCAAGAGCCGGATACAAATAGGCTCGGCTAGCCTTGTACAACAGGAGATCAATATCTAAACCAATCAATCAACCAAATAAGGTTAGTGTGAGATAACTTCCTATGCAAGAAGATTGACAGAGAGGGAAATCCGAGAGGACTGTTTCACGTCCAGCAATAGAAGGAAAGTGCTATCATTTAACAGCCCCTCACAGTGTCAACTCATAGCCGTGGCGAAGGTTGAGACTGGTGCGAAATTCCTTGAACAAAGCTGTTGGCAGGCCTTTTGTGAAGACATCAGCATATTGCAAAGCAGAAGGGACATGCAGTACACGAACATCGCCGAGGGAGACACGTTCACCAACAAAATGGAGATCAATCTCGACATGTTTGGTGCGTTGGTTTGAACCGGATTGGTGGCGAGGTAGACTGCACTGATGTTGTCACAATATACCAGAGTGGCCTTCGGAAGAGGATGATGAAGGTCACTTAGCAATTGGCGTAGCCAGCATGTTTCGGCAACTACATTGGCAACACCTCGGTACTCGGCTTTGGCACTGGAACGAGAAACCGTGTGCTGTCGCTTGAAGGACCATGAAATGATGTTATCACCGAGAAAAACACAATAGCCTGACGTAGATCAACGAGTATCCGGACAGCTGGCCCAATCCGCATCTGAATAGGCAACAAGAGATGTTGATGATGACGGAGTCACCTGAAGACCGAGACCAAGAATGCCTTTGATATAGCGAATGACCCGCTTCAGCGGTGAAAATGAGGCTCGCGTGGGTCATGCATATGGAGGCAAACCTGTTGGACAGCATGGGTGATGTCTGGGCGCGTAAGTGTCAAGTATTGGAGAGCGTCGGCAGACTTCGATACAATGTTGGATTAGTCATAGGAGGACCCGCAGCTGACGAGAGCTTGGAGTTTGTGTCAATAGGGGTCGACACTGGGTTGCAATTAGCCATGCCGGCACGCTAAAGAATGTCCGAAGCATATTGCTGCTGGGAAAGGAACAACCCATGGGAAGACCGAGTCATAGCAATACCCAGAAAATGATGGAGGTTGCCAAGATCCTTCATTGAGAATTCCTGCTGCAAGGAGGTGATGATCCGAGCAAGAATATGCGATGAAGAAGCTGTGAGAACAATGTCATCAACGTAAAGAAGCAGATACGCGATGTCGTTGCCTTGGCGATAAACAAACAGGGACATGTCGGACTTGGTGTTGACAAATCCTATGGACAACACAAACTGAGCAAACCGGGTATACTATGCGTGGGGAGCTTGTTTTAAGCCGTATAGTGACTTGTTGAGGCGGCACACAGCAGTCAGATGATCAGGAGTGACGAAACCGGGTGGCTGCTGTGCGAACATCGTCTCGAAAAGAGTGCCATGGAGAAAGGTATTCTTAACATCAAGTTGGTGTATAGGCCAGCTGCGAGACACGGCCAAGGATAGCAACGTGCGAATAGTGGCTGGCTTGACAACAGGACTAAAGGTCTCTCCAAAATCAAAACCCAGATGTTGAGAGAATCCACGAAGAACCCATCGGGCTTTGTAGCGGTCAAGAGACCCGTCTGGTTTGAGTTTGTGATGAAAAATCCATTTGCCAGTGATGATGTTCGCATTCCGAGGTGCTAGAATGAGATCCCAAGTGGCATTGGTCATGAGAGCATTATATTCTTCAATCATCGCCGCGCGCTAGTTAGGATCGCTGAGGCGCCGTGGTGTGTCTTCGGAATGGGAGAGACCGCGGGTGATGTTGTGGCCAGGAGGTCGAAGGGAATCCGCGGTTGCCAAAATCCATCCTTGGCCCGAGTGCGCATGCTATGCACATTGACCGGACGATCAACAGGAGCGGCCTATGGTGGCACCGGACCGTCAACTGGCACCATGGAGAGATTCAGTGGTGCTACTGGTGATAGTGATGCAGATGAGACGGGCGAAAGCATCATGGGCGACATGCTGGCGCGGGATGCCGAGTGCGCCTAGTCGGGTGATGAAGGCGGTGAAGACGTTGAACTCGCCGGGCCTGGTGAGGTAGAAGTTGGGAATGCCGTGCGCGCCTGAATGGGTGACAAGAGCATTGGGCTCACTTGGTCAGGAGCTGACACCGGTGAAGTAGAGGTGCAACCCTCCTGGTTACACGCGGGTGGTGGAGCAGAAGGCTGACTCGCCTAGTCAGGTGTAAGACTCGACGACGACACGAGCGTCACGGGTGGTACCAGTGCTGTGGACGATGGCGCAAGCTGCGCAAGTCATGGCGTGGAAGTCTTAGGCATAGCCACGCTGGGGGGAATAGGTGGCCATGCCTGCAGGGATGTCGGAGGCACCTCAAGGAACCCATAAGAAGATGGGTTCGGTGCACGTCGATCAACATATGGAAAAACCTGTTCATCAAAAACAACGTGGCGAGATAAGATCACGCGGTTAGTGGCGAGATCAAGGCAGCGATAGCCCTTGTGGTTGGATGGATATCCAAGGAAGATGCACTCGGTGGATCGGGGAGCAAGTTTATGGCTGTGGTGGAGGATAGATTGGGGTAGCAACGACACCTGAAAATACGAAGGTGACTATAGGTAGGCTGTGTACCGAACAACACTTGGTGTGGGGTGAGTGCAGTGATAGTGGAAGAGGGGCTAATATTAAGAAGATAGGTTGCGGTGTGCAAAGCTTCGACCCAGAAAGAGGCAGGCAAGCCGGCTTGAAAGAGAAGGGAACGTATGACATTATTGGTGGTGCGAATGAGTCGTTCAGACTTGCCGTTTTGCTAGGAGGTGTGAGGACAAGACATTCTGAGGTGTGTGCCGAGAGAGAGGAAGAAGGCGCGAGTTGCAAGGTTGTCAAATTCGCCATCGTTATCACACTGAATGTTTTGTATTGTGGTTTGAAATTGTGTGGACACATAAGTAAAGAAGTGCTTGATGGTTTGAAACGTGTCTGACTTCAAACGTAAGGGGAATGTCCAAAGATAGTGCGTATAATCATCAAGACACACTAAGTAGTATTTCAAACCAGAAATACTAGGCACAAGAGAGGTCCACAAGTCACAATGTATGAGTTCAAAAGCTTTATTAGACCAAGATGTCGAAGCCATGAAGGGCAAACAAACATGATGTCCAAGTTGACATGCATGACAGAGAGGCGAGTCAGCTTAGCGTTTATTGCAATCAAAAGCTTGTGTTTGAACTAAGCGGGATAGTGATTGATGACCAGGGTGACCGAGGCGACGATGCCAAAGCGAGGAGGAGGATGCAGCAACCAGGGCATGGCCATGGGCGGTGGAAGACGGCGATCGAAGAGGATAGAGATCGCCACGACTATTGCACCTGATGATCTCGGCCTTGGTCTGCAGATCCTTCACAAAAAGACCAAATAGGTCAAATTCAACCGAACAAGAATTGTCAGCGGTAAACTTGTGAACGGAAATGAGATTTTTGACAATATGAGGGGAAACAAGAATGTTATGAAGAGAAAAATTGCGGGAGGGAGTAGAGAAAGTGCAATGGCCGGAAGAGACCACTAGCATGAGGGATCCGTTGCCAACAACAATGTGTGATGGCAGAGAGGAGGAGCCAGCGGCCATGAGCATACCAGGATAGGCAGTAAGATGAGATGAAGCACTCGAGTCTAGGAACCAATCGGCGAAGGAGGGCGACTGTAGCGTCATCGTGTTCATGGCTTGGATCAAGCCGGCCTGATCCTAGGAAGTAGATGCAGTCGGTGCACCGTAGGGAAGCTGCTGGTGCGGTGCACTGTAGGGGAACGCCGCGTAGGCCTGAGGCGGTGCAAGCGGCCTGGAAGTAGGGAGGCTGGGGCGCTGACCAAGAATGTTGGCACTAGGCTGTCCGGGCCAGAGTTGGACAGTGCCGATCCACGGGTTGTAGATGGATGGCCAGGGGGCGTTGCTAGTGTTGCCGTGACCTTGTCCGCCCTGGCCACCACTGGTGCTGCCCTTGGACTTTCGACGCTTTGTGTTGCCCTACCCCCCACCGTCACAGTGAGAGGAGTTGGAGGGCGTGTTGTGCACGATGAAGGCGGATGCCGGTGCAAGGGAGCCGTGCGACATGGGGAGGTCCTGTTCGTGGAGAAGCAGGAGCGACCGAGTCGCCAAGAACGACGGGAATGGCCTCTGGGTAGGGATAGTGGTCTTGTAGACGACAAAGTTCTCGTTAAGGCCGCGGAGAGCCGTAAGCACAAGGGTGCGATTAGTGATTGTCTCACTGACATCGCGGATATCGTCCGCTAGGTCCTTAAGCTTGTTGCAATACTGGGTGATGGACATCGAGCCTTGCGAGAAGTTGCGAAACTGAGACTCAAGTTGGATTGCACGGCTTTCCTTGTTGTCGAGGAAGAGATTCTCGATGGCCAACCAGATGGTGCGCGCCGTTGCACTGGGGGAGAGGACGATGGTCATGACATCGTGCGAAATGGATTGGTAGAGCCAAGTTAGAGCGGCACAATCGTTCTGGACCCAGTCGGGATCGGCGACATCACGCTCGGTGTCATCGATGTGCTTGAAGGTGCCGAGGGCGACGAGAAACAGCTCACGCCAGAAGAAGTTGGAAGGCATGAGCTGCAGCTTGGGAATGTGGGCGACGACGTTGGAGTTGCGAACAGTGAAGCTGGAGGAGGATGCCGGTGTCGTGAGTTACGCGGCCGTGGTGGCAGCGAGTGTGGTGCCCTCGGCGGCGGCAAGCTCGTCGGAAGACATGGTGGAGAGATGGCGGAAGACTTAGAGGAACGTGTTAGGCTGATACCATGAAAACGTGAGAATGATTCTGATGAACTCGAAGGTCCGATTGTTGGCCCGATCTTTCGATGAGAATGATACGTTCGATAGGCGTCGCTCAACTCTCACAATCCTGGCTACGAACACACACGGTCTGAAACCACGCAATCGCTGAACTGCTCGACAAGTCGTTATCAACCGTACACGAATACCTGGTTGACCTGACCACGAAGGTCGATTCCTGCATACACCGAAGAAGCACGCAAGAACAAGATAAATAAGCAATCTGAAATTGCGAATATGAATAAAATATTTGATAAATTGGGATTCCGAAGCGGTATTATGGTTGGTCTAGTCGACACAAGCCAATACACGAAGTTGTATGGAAGCTAACTTTTAACTAAACAAAATCCAAGAAAACTAGAGGGGGGTGCAGCCTCCTTAAATAGGGAACGAGGAGTCACAAATATAAAGGAACTAGTGGGGAGGGACTAATCTTGTGGGTACTGTTCACATGAACAGTAACCGCGCCTCGAGGTGGGCCGCCGGCATATGGGCCAAGTTGAGTTCGATTACAAAGCCCAGATTGGCCCAAATAGGTGATATGACGCCTTCCTTAGATGATTGCGATCAGTCCAGAAGGAATTTGAAGGTGAGGCCGGATTCGTTGGAAAGAGAACGAAATAATCTTTCAATCAAGTACTCGTGGACCTCCAACGGACTCTGTATGTGAAAGTTATGCCCGTTTGAAGTTGGTGCTGTCAGGCTGATTCCGAACTGATTTGACCAAAACGTATCCAGCTTGGCACATGCAGTAGCACCATGGCTTGTAGACATAGTACCATGGCATGTAGATGTAGCACCATGACATGTAGATGTAGCTCGATCCAATTGGGTAATATGGTCTTGCATTAGCGAAAGTCCTATTGACGAAGATGTTGTTGAAGTAGAGGATGCAGTGCAGCAGATCGAAGCAGTGGTTGCATCCTTAGGTTTGATGTCCTCATCATCCTCCCTTTCTTGAATTAGAGTCGTCCTCGACTCAATCGTTGTCTCCACATCACCACTTTCCTGCAAAAAGTTAGTAGCAACAGGAAACAAAGAAACATACATATCTTCTAAAGGACACAAAGATTCTTTGCAAACCATACTAGAGCATTCAGATTGTTGTTGTTCCAAATCAATGCAAGCAGACTTTGTAGCTAACATAACAGGTACTTGCAAGTTAATTTCACTTTGAGCTATAATCTTACGATCATCCTTTGTATTCTCCTTACTTGTTTTCGCAGATCTTTCTAATTCATCCTTTAATATAGCAGCAGGAGACATTGGAAGCAAAGTGATTTTCTTTTCTTTATAGGTGAAAGTATAATGATTTGATCTACCATGATGTTTAGTATATCTATCATATTGCCAAGGTATACCTAATAATAATGAGCATGCCTGCATAGGTACGACATCGCAATCAACATAATCATGATATGATCCAATAGAAAAATATACGCGCACAAGTTTAGTTACCTTCAACTTACCACAAGAATTCAACCATTGAATGTAGTATGGATGAGGGTGTTGAGTTGTGGTCAAGCCAAGCTTCTCGACCATGTCTGTGCTAGCAAGATTGTTGCAACTTCCGCCATCGATGATGACTTTACAGGATCGTTCCTTGATAACGAACTTTGATTGGAATAAGGTGTGACGTTGATTTTGTTCAGCAAGCTCCATTTGAGCACTTAGCACACGCTGGACAACTAAGCTTTGGTACATGTCAGATGCCTCATGGCTTATATGTTCTTCCTCAGTTTCATCACCTACATTGTTAATTGCAACCAAAACATGTTCTTCCTCAATATCGCTAGCAGAAGTGTACTCACCATTGTCCTTGATAAGTAAAGCTCGCTGACTTGGACAATCGAGCATCAAGTGCCCAAATCCTTTGCAACGATGACATTGTACATCTCTAGATCACCCTGTAGAAGCAACGGAAGAAGCATTTTTTGTAGGAACTTGTACCTTTGCTAATTTGCTTGCATCCGGGACATGCGAAGGAGTGGAAGGAGCAGCAGGGGGCACACGACTTGAGGAGGGTGCTACGTGGTGCTGCTGACTTGTCCGACCTGCAAAAGATCCTCCAAAATTGCCCCTAGAGCGAGATTGTCGACCCTGCACTTCTCTTTCAGCTTTGCAAGCAAGGTGGAACAAACGAGTGATAGAATTGTATTCTTTATAATTAAGTATGTCCTGAATTTCTCGGTTTAAACCACCAAAAAATCTAGCCATCTTAGCATCTTCTGTTTCATCTAAACCACAACGCAATAAACCAGTTTGCAATTCTTGATAATAATCCTCTACAGAACTACTACCTTGTCTTAAACGTTGTAATTTATTAAGCAAATCACGAGAATAATATGGAGGTACAAATCTATGTCTCATTGCTCTTTTCAAAGCATTCCATGTTCTAGGTATGTCCTGATGATTACAACCATATTCACTCCACCAAATAGATGCAAAATCAGAAAACTCACTAGTAGCAGCCCTGACTTTCTTATCTTCAGGGAATTCATGAAAAGCAAATTTTTGTTCTACAGCTAACCCCCATGTGAGATACGCATCGGGATCATATTTTTCAGCAAAAGATGGCATAGTGAATTTAATTTTGCCAATTGCATCATTATGGTCGCGTACCTCACGTTGATTTCTTCCCATACCTTGACGATTGTGATAAAGCCGACGATGGTTGCGATCATTGTGAACATTGATTACATCTGTTTCCGTATCAGTAGTGTAGTTGTTCATTTCTTCTTCTTCCACCTCATCGGCCCAAGAGCGAGAGTGAGCACCAGATGGATGATGGCGCGGTTGTGCAACGTCAACGCAGAATGGGCGGCAAAGCAGAGGGGGAGCTCTCTCAGTCGCTCCACACGTGTAGCAATCGCAGCAAGATCGTTATTGGTGCGATCTAGAACTCTCTCAATACGCTCCGAATGTTGACTCAACAAGCGTGAAAAGTGTTGCATGATGTCTTTTGTGCGAGGCGTGAGAGGTGCTTTGTCCTCAGCGTAGGGCTTGCTATTCTCCCCTTGTGACCCTGAACCTGCCATCGTTAGTAGAAAACAAAGAACAAATCACAGTGTATATGTCCCTATCAACTACTAGGTTCTGGAGGCTCAACCAAGTCACTCACACTCAAGCTTATACCCAGTTCTTACAAGTTCTTACCAATGCAGCAAGGAAGTGGTACAACCGGTGGCTGGTTCGTGATACTCTCACTTGTGATCGGCCCAACAATTGCGAGGAAACGACACCTGCTGAGTTAGTAGGAAGTGGAGCTCGGAAGGCTTGTATGTAGCAAAGGAGTAGCAATTGTTCAATTCAGTATGCAAAGTTGAAAAGCAGTTCAAAGTACTAGTCACAAGTGCTGGTCCTAGTCTAAACCAAGCCTAGCTAGAGCAAATTACAAGAACGACTAGAAGCAACAACAGCGGGCTAGCACAAGAACTATCAATGCGAGCGAGCAATGGATGAATTATGTCCAACTGAACAAGGAAATAATGTCAAGAAAAAGAGGCTGCTCTGAAATTTATTTTTCTTCTTCTTCTCTCTCTCTTTTTTACCTTTCTTCTCTTTCTTTCCCCCCTTTTTTTTCTTCTTCTCTTTCTTCTCTTTTCTCTCTCTCTCTCTCTCTCTCTCTCTCTTTTGTTTTTTTACCTCAGCAAGCTACTGGGGGTTGAAAATATGTTTTTTTACTGTAGCAATCAGCTGTTTTTTCTCTCTTTTTTTAACCTTTTCCTTTTTTTTGTTTTTAACTCTCAGAAACTTCTTGAACCAGCCTCAAACCAAAAGACTGATGACTCGGTTGCTCCAGAGGCTTCCCCACGCGAGTTTGCTTTGGCGGCGTCGGCGGCTCCCAAACCGACGGCGCAAGGCGGCGGCCTCGTGCGGCGGCAGGGTGTGCGGCTCGGACGGATGCGGTCCAAGCGGCCGCCCAAGCGCGCGCGATCGGCAGCGGCGTCGGCCGCGTAAGTGGCGGCGCTGTCGGCTCGGAGCGCGCGCGGCGCGCGGCGGAGTGGGATGATGGCGGCGGCGTCGGTATGCGTAGCCAGCGTGGCAGCGCGGCGAGTGGAGATGGTGGCGGCGCGCGCGGCGATGGCGCGCACGACGCACGGCACAAGGCGGAGGCGACGGCCGGTGCGGATCTTGATGGCGGCGCCGATTAGAACCGAGCGACGGCGGCGGCTGGCAGCGGTCGTTCGTGGCAATGCGGAGGCGCGGTGGTGGATGTAGTTCAAGGAGAGCGGCGGCGGCGGCAGCAACTTTCCACGGGAGATCGGATCCAGGTAACGGCTGCGACGGCGACCTGGCAGCACGATGGAGTCAACTGCGGCGACGGCGGTGGTGGTTTCCTCGAGTGGCGGCGTCGTCCCGAAGCCGCGCCCGAGACGAATTTGCTAGCGATGTATATTTTTGTGTTGTCTGTTGCCCTGCCTTCTGTGTGCTTGCGTGTTGTATGAGTTGCCGAAGGAGCAAAGGAACCAGGGGCTGATATGATGAACCCTAATGCCCAAGCGACAGCGCGCCCTCGGCGATTTGCGAGACAATCTAAACTAGACTAATCTAGACAGGAAACCAGCACAAAGACCTGACGATGCAACGACAATTCAAAAACGCAAACTAAAAGAAAATAATTACAAAGGCACAAATTAGTTTGGACGATGAACTAAACCTATTTTTTTTTCTTTTCGATATTCTTGGCTATTTGGACTGTAGGAAAAAAAAATTCTCACCGATGAATTGTAGCTCTGATACCACTTGATGAACCAGAAGGTTCGATTGTTGGCCCGATCTTTCGATGAGAATGATACGTTCGGTAGGCGTCGCTCAACTCTCACGATCCTGGCTACGAACACGCAAGGCCCGAAACCACGCAATCGCTGAACTGCTCGACAAGTCGTTATCAACCGTGCACGAATACCCGGTTGACCTGACCACGAAGGTCGATTCCTGCATACACCGAAGAAGCACACAAGAACAAGATAAATAAGCAATCTGAAATTGCGAATATGAATGAAATATTTGATAAATTGGGATTCCGAAGTGGTATTATGGTTGGTCTAGTCGACACAAGCCAATACACGAAGTTGCATGGAAGCTAACTTTTAACTAAACAAAATCCAAGAAAACTAGAGGGGGTGCGGCCTCCTTAACTAGGGAACGAGGAGTCACAAATCTAAATGAACTAGCGGGGAGGGACTAATCTCGTGGGTATTGTTTACATAAATAGTAACCACACCTCGAGGTGGGCCGCCGGCATATGGGCTAAGTTGAGTTCGATTACAAAGCCCAGATTGGCCTAAACAGGTGATATGACGCCTTCTTTAGATGATTGCGATCAGTTTAGAAGTAATTTGAAGGTGAGGCTGGGTCCGTTGAAAAGAGGACGAAATAATCTTTCAATCAAGTACTCGTGGACCTCCAACGGACTCTGTATGTGAAAGTTATGTCCGTTTGAAGTTGGTGCTGTCAGGCTGATTCCGAACTGATCTGATCAAAACGTATCCAGCTTGGTACATGCAGTAGCACGATGGCTTGTAGACATAGTACTATGGCATGTAGACGTAGCACCATGGCATGTAGATGTAGCTCGATCCAATTGGATAATATGGTCTTGTATTAGCCGAAAGTCCTATTGACGAAGATGTTGTTGAAGTAGAGGATGCAGTGCAGCGGGTCGAAGCAGTGGTTGCATCCTTAGGTTTGATGTCCTCATCAGATTCACGTGATGGATTGTATTGAATCAAGAGCCGGATACAAATAGGCTCAGCTAGCCTTGTACAACAGGAGATCAATATCTAAACCAATCAATCAACCAAATAAGGTTAGTGTCTAAACTTTCTATATTAAGGAGTTAACTTCCTATGCAAGAAGATTGACATAGAGGGAAATATGGGAGGACTGTTTCACATCTAGCAATAGAAGGAAAGTGCTATCATTTAACACTAGGGACTGTCTATTCATAAGTTGCCTGAAATTTTCTTAAATTTAAGTCACTTGTTGTGACCATTGGATCAATATCCAATCATATGACATCCATTAGATCAATATCCAATCAGATGACAATCATATGACACACCAATCTCTACACAAATCCAATGATCACAACAAGTGACTTAAACTTAATAAAATTTTAGACAACTTAAAACTAGCAAAACCGTTAACACTATTCCTATCTCGCTGCGCCAAGCCTCCCAAGCGTTGGCGCCCTGTGGCGCCGCCGCCTCACATGCCACCGCCGGAGACTCCCGCACGGTTTAGCCTCTCTCCATCTCCTCCGCGACCCGCTAGTCGTGAACTCGATTTCCTGAAGATGGTGGCCGCCTCACATGCCGCCACCGGAGACTCCCGCATGGCTTAGCCTCTCCATCACATCCGCGACCCGCTAGTCATGAACTCGATTTCCTGAAGATGGTTGCCGTGAGCGACAAGGCTCTGTATTCTTGTTGGCAACGATTCGGATAGTTTTGACTGTTAGTGAATAATGCTTCTGGTTGAGTTAGGGACAGAGCTTAAGAAGGACCAACCTGGGTCCTAGCCCCCCAGCAATTTGGGGGGGGGGGGGATTCAACACCATGTATGCCTCCCTGGCTCCCTCCGCCTCCCGTCCGCCTCCCTCCCTCCGCCTCCCTCTCGTCGCCTACCCCCTCCGCCACCCGTCCACCTCCCTCCCGAGTCCCGACGCGGCGACGCCGGTTGCTCCTCCTCTGGCCTCCGCCTCCGCCTCCCCTCTCCGCCCTCCGCCTCCGCCTTCCCCCCTCCGCCCGCCGCCCAATCGCCTTCGCCTGCCACCCTGTCGCCTCCATCCCGTCGGCTGCTCCTCCTCTGGCCTCCGCCTCCCCCCTTCCCCCCTCCGCCAACCGCCCGCCGCCCTGTCGCCTCCGCCTTCACTTGCCGCCCTATCGCGGTGTCGCCTCCCTCCCGCCGACTGCTCTCCTCCACTGTCGCCTCCTCTCCCCGCACTCCCCACTCCTCCCCGTCCTCCTCCAGGAGCCGCTGACAGCTGCTCCTCCCGGCCCCCCTTAGGAATTTGCTCAAGCTCCGTCACTGGGTTGATTGAAAATTGGTGTCGATTGCAATAGTTGCTGTACAGGGTTGGTGAGAGTCCTGTTCTAGGTTAAATTGTCAAATTCTACAAGTTGCTCAAGGCCAAATATGTTTTGCACTCAGGCAGTGCCAAATGCTCAGCTAGTACTTGTGCAGATGTGTGATATCTCTGAATGTTGTTGCCACTTGTGTTCTCTAGCTGGTAAAAGAAATTCCTTTTCTAGTATGGAATGTGCAAGTTTTGGCAAAACAACCAACTCCATTATGGGCCAATTAAAGTACATAATCTATTCAAGAGTTTGAGGTCTGTGGAGATCTAAAGTGTCAGCCCTTGATTTTGCAATGGATGGGCTGGATTAAGGGAATGACACAAGGTGACATTACTATGTAATGTGAGATGATGCGAATCCTGTTTTGTAGCGCATGAGGCATGAATTGATCTCTGCGATCCACTTAACGGCTAACGCATGACTAACCAACCCAATCTTTGTTCCTGGTCCAGGACCCAGCACTGTCATCATGAATCGGCAAAAAGGGCCACTGCTCGCGTGTAGCAGCAGAGATTTCCCCGTTTGCGCAAAAGATGGAGTCGTGCGTGCCCGGCTCTCCCGTCGTGGCACGCACCTCCCCCACCACCGTCCAGCGGCCGGGACTCGGGCGACCCTGTTCCACGCCATCCGCGCCCTTCTTCCCTGCTTCTCTAAGAGAATGTACAATGATATAATATAAATGTTTGTTTTTTTAATATTTTTATGTCATCTATAGATAAAATTAAAGATAACTCATACAATAGGTTTTCTTTAAGTTGTATATATGACCCCACAAATTGTACAGATAACATAGATACAACAACAAAATAACAGTCTATAAAAGCTTTATAGACTGTCTATTACATACCAAACAGCTTTATTCTCTTTTTGTTCTCTTATATCCACATCATTAAAAAATTTATATGATAAAAATTATAAACTATTGATGTCACCTTACTGTGTATAGGGACTCAAATTCCCGACCATCCACGGAGAATATGAGACAAGGCCTAAGAGTTGCTTGACTTGTTCCCCGTCCTTTTCAGCGGTGGATTTATATATCTCCACGTTGCACGATTTATAAATCTCCACGTTGCACACGCCCGACTTTAAAAATTGCCGACGAACTAGCTCTTGCTTCACTTGCCCTGCACTGCTGCTTTCCACCTCAACTTGACAGAGAACAGCCACCAAATGGCTTCCAGCGACGCCGCCGCCGAGGTCGAAATCGAGCTCCTCCCGTTCATCCGCGTCTACACGAGCGGCCGCGTCGAGCGCCTGATCGGCACCGACACCGTCCCCGCGTCTCTCGACGCCTCCACGGGCGTGGCCTCCAAGGACGTCACCATTGACCCCGCTACCAACCTCTCCGTCCGCCTCTACCTACCACCCACGGCCGGCGCCGGTGATAAGCTGCCCATCCTCGTGTACTTCCACGGCGGCGGCTTCATGATCGAGTCGGCCGCATCCCCGACGTACCACCGCTACCTCAACGCGCTCGCCTCCCGCGCCGGCGCCCTCGCGGTGTCCGTCGAGTACCGCCGTGTGCCCGAGCACCCGCTCCCCGCGGCCTACGACGACTCGTGGGCGGCGCTCGCGTGGGCGGTCGCCGGCTCTGTTCCAGGCGGCCCCGAGCCGTGGCTCGCGGCGCACGGAGACGCGTCACGCGTGTTCCTAGCTGGCGACAGCGCGGGCGCGAACATCGCGCACAACGTCGCCGTGCGCGCCGCCGCCGAGGGCCTCCCGCTACCGCGCGCGGCGATCAGCGGCGTGCTGCTGATGCATCCGTACTTCTGGGACGCGTCCAACACCATGGCGCCGGAGCTGGAGATCAGGATCCGCCGCGAGTGGCGGTTCATGTGGGCGTGCCCCGAGGCCCAGGTGGACGAGCCGAGGATTTGCCCGACGGCGGCCGAGGGGGCGCCGCGGCTCGCGGCGCTGCCGTGCAAGAGGGTGATTGTGGCCGTGGCAGAGGACGACTTCTTGGCGGTGAAGGGGCGGGCGTACTACGCGGCGCTTCTCGAGAGCGGGTGGCGCGGGGAGGCGGAGCTTATCGACACGGCTGGGGAAGGCCACGTATTCCACCTCCTGCGGCCGGGGACGGAGGCGGCCGCACAGACGATGGACCGTGTCGCCGCTTTCATTGCTCGCAAGTCGTAATTGACTTCACCCACTCTCGCTGCAAACTTTGAGTGGCTCGTGTCATCGCGTGACAAATAAGGGACTGTCTACTCAGTTGCTTGAAATTAGAAAAAAAAATTAGTCACTTCTTAAGGGATGGGACGACTTTAATATTCTTGTAATAACTAAACCCTAAATAGCCATCCTCTCTACCCCTCGTCAGCCGCCACCTCGATCCCGCTGCGTGTGGCCTTAATACGGCGGTGACATAGGAGAGGAAGACGACGAGTTCGTTGGAGTACGAATCTCAATGCAAAATCCGAATGTTAGAAAATCGATTTAAATATTATGAATTTTCAGACAACTGAGAAATATCAATTATGGAGAAATAAATCGGTAGTCACACGGTCTCTGAAGCGTATCTCTCACCTTTGGACTCTTCTAGGATTTGCTAAACATAAGGCAATCGACATTTTGATAATCAGAAAATTAAGTCAATTTCTCACTGTTAGATCTCCTGTAAGATTGGTGCTCCAACGGTGGCGGTGGCATCTCTTTGGCGTTGACGACGGGTAAGGTTATGGGGTTTACTGAGTTCCTATCCATGTTTTAACGGTTGGCTCTACTGCTTGAGGAGTGAGTTAAATTTTTTGAGGGCACTGGAAGGTGGTGGAAGTAAGTGGGTGGTGCTAGCGCCACCGTTGACATCAATAACTGCATGAGGAGGTAGCAACAACATGTCGTGGACGAACCACACCGGTGGGGGCGGCGGTTTTGTGTGGGAATTATAGTTTTTGGTTCATACGTGGTTGGAGGGGAGGAGGAGATCCACGTGATTTGGATCTTACGGTGATGAAACTTGATTGATTTTTTATAAAGGGAAAACGTGTTTGGTAGATAGCTCCACCTGATTTTTCATGCTGTAGACTATGCCTTTACCTACATCTAGTATTTTTTTGAGAAGTTTTTAAAACTTATTAGCTTATTTTCGACATTTGGCATATTTTTAAAGGATATGCCCCCTTTCTTTATACCCTAAGGCCCAAATTCTCAGCCTAACCACGGAGGGCTGGGATTTTCGTTCACCCAAATAAGACCTAAGATAATTGTTTAGATGTCCAAAATTTTGGCTTATCTCCGTGAATGGGTCTCGTATAGCCGGGCTTTTGACCTACCTAAACGAAGCCTAAGACAGTTGTTTCAAGTCGTGACAGGTGCAACAGCCGGCGGCCGCTGCACCGAACGTATCCAGAAGCAAACAACGTTCGTATCCAGAAGCAAACAACGATCTCCTACTCGTTGAATAGACAAAGAAGTCTTCTTCGGTGCGATGTACTCAGGCACGTTTCAATGACTTCTGACTTGGCCAAGGTATTGTACTCTTGCCGAGTCGTTCCTCGATGCATACGTGATCATGATGTACGAACGTGGTGTGAACCACGGACTCGCAATCTCCCGCTCGTGGCTGCCACCGTAGGAACTCTAGTTGCGTCCTCCCCATCGCCAACGAACCAACCCAGCAAATGGCATCATCCCACATCGATTCCCCACTTGGGTGCCTTTTCGTGCCCTGGCACCAACTTTTTTTTCCCGTGCCGCTCCCCATGATCTTGGCTCAAGCCTGCACTCGATTTTGGTCACAATACCCAGGATTTTCGAGATAAGTGTTCGGAGTTAACAATATATACTTCAATATTAAAAGTTAAGATCCGCAATAGAAAAAAATCAAAGTACAAAATATTTTTACTACAAACAACATATCAAAGCAATTTAGTGATATTACAAAATAATTAAAAAACTATAATTTAACTCGATGATTCTTATGCCTTGGACGCATATGAAGTGTAACTCAAATACATATATTGCTCATAAATTATGAAGTGATTAAATTTAAAGTTAGTGTCAAAATCATGATCCATGAAATAATAAAATCTATGTGGACAATCTCTAGCTAAAAAAAACATTCAAGAAACTTAAGGCATTGTTTGACAACTTTGGAATATCAGTGCTGCATCAACATAAGACAGTACTAAGAACTTCCTCATACATACAAACTAAGGTCGCAAGCATAAGGGAATGGTGTATTGGTTGCTTAGATACACTGTCACAGTCAATAACGTTGTTCTTGACAGAACAAGCCAATGCATTTTCAAATGTACATACTTATTCTTATTTTTTTAAGGCTCTTCAGTCTACATTTCACATTTTTTAAAAAATACAATCAACTATTTTGATTTATCATTTTACAAATTAAAAAAAAGGATTTGGAATCGAGATACACCTATTGGCTCCTGTCAATGCCTGATGTTGCCACTTCTTGCTGGAAACGAGATCCACCGATGAGCTACAGTCACACTGCGCCCCAAGTTATGCACTCGCCCAGCCTGCAAATGGCATCATCCCACGTCGACCTCCCACTCAGGTGCCTTTTCGTGCACAAACACCAACTTTTGGAAAGGGATCCTCTGCATTGTATCTACAGTGCAGTTGCATTAGGAGTGATCCTCATCGTCCGATCAAAAATCAAAGGGACATATCAATCGCTATAGTGCTTTTTGCTACCATGTTTCGCTGCAGTACAAGTCGACCTGTTGCTCCGATATTTTGCTATAGTTCACTGAAGAGCACTGTTTACCTCCTCATAAAACATTGTTCACACATGCAGTAATGCGGATTGATCCCCAGCTTTTTCCCGTGCTGCTCCCCATGATCTTGTCTCAACCCTGCACCTGGCTGGCCCATGCGGGGGCGCACTGAACAACCTTATTCTTGTTCATTTGGTGTTGTCTTATCCTGTCATCAGTATTTGCCGACCTCGTTACAATACCAATGCAATTTTGTAGCTAGGATTGGAGAAGAGGAGCAACATAGGCAAGGATGCACTCCTGCATCAGGGACTTGGCCAATCTCGCGAATTTTGGACATAATTGGCCCACTAGATCACCATAATTCCAATTGTAGCCTCCCTATGCGCAAAATTCCATTTTTGGCCCCCTCCTTCCGCCTACTGCAGCTATGCACCGCAGCAAGCCTCCTGTTGTGCCCCCGCATAGTAGCACGTAGCTACTACCCTCCCCCACAGCAGCAGGCGCTCAGCCGTGCCCTAGCTCGCGTGCGCCCACCTGCTGCGCACCACATGTCGCACGGTAGCAGCAACCTACTGCACTCCCCCACGGCAGCAGGCGCCCCTGCCCCACGCGTGCCCGCCTGCTGGCCGCCACGCGCCGCTTCCTTGCTCTGGCCCCCATGCGCTCGCGCTGTGCACCTGGCCCGTGGCCTGGCTGGTTGGCCCTATGCATGGGAATGTGGATGCCCGTTGCCCCTCCCCCCTCCCCCGATGCATCGATAAAACGAGCCGAACGCGAACGCCAGTGCTAATTTTTCCACGTTGAAGCAGAGAGGAAGAGAAGGGAGAAGCCAACCAAAGAGCAGTTGAAGTTCATGCAGTTGCGAAAGTTGTGCATCACCTTGTGAGCACTTAGAAAAGGTAATTGTCATTCGCATGCGGTTATAGTTTTAGCAATGTGATTAGCATGTAATTAAATGAATGGTAGCTTCTTATTGTAGCAACTGAGTAGTTAGGGTTGTATAGTTAGTGTATTTTTACTTAGTGTTCGGACGTAAAATTAGAAGACTTAGTGTGATTAACACGTAATTAGAAGACTTAGTAGTTAGCAATGTGATTAGCACGTAATTAGTTGACTTAGTAGACTTATTGTTGTTAGTGTGGTAAGTTTTTACTCAGTGTGGGCAATTACATGCATGATATATATGATGTGCTTGTATGTAAAATTACACAATGATTTGCATAGTGTCAGGAACTTGACCATAAAATATCAAAATATTCTGAGGTCATTTAACCTGTAATTCATGTGTGCATGAGACGTAATAGAAATAGAATTGAAATTATGGAGTATGAGAAGACGGTGTAAAGTGGGCATGTAAAAATTTATGGAAGAATTCATTTGAAAAACCTAGAAATATATTTATATAACTGAAAATAAAATTTTGAACAATTTTGAACATGTTGTCAAAACGATTTAAATGAAAACAACATGTAGTACACATAAAGGTAGATTCCCTAGATTTTTCGAGAAAAATATAGAGTACATTAAATTATAAAGAAATTACACAATGCTCTGCACAGTGTCAGGAACTTGAACATGAAATTTTAAAATATTCCGAGGTGGTTTAACGTGTAATTCAAATGTGCATGAGATGCAACAGAAATAGAATTGAAAACATGGAGTATGAAAAGATGGTATAAACTGGGCATGACAAAATTTGTAGAAGAATTTATTTGGAAAACCCACAAATATATTTATATAACTAGATGGTACAAGTACTGCATATAAGTGGTTTTATATGTACATGTGTTAGGTACTTCATGGTGGAGATTCAAGACCTGTCAAATTGTCATCGAACCGTGATCCAGGCGTCGAGTCTCAAGGACATGAGCCTCTCGGAGCTAAGGCGGTGCGTGCGTTCCACGTTCAATCACGCCACTGCAAGGAAGAAGCTGTGTATCGAGGCGTTGTATGCCTTAGTGGTGGGTGGTGTAGGGGAGACCGTTTGGCAACTTATGAAGGTGACAAGTGACGTTTCATGGGCCAATTACATGGAGGTTGTTTGCAACCCTGCTGTTGCGATATATGCGTGGCCGATGGTCTATGTTCAGTTCGTGGAGAGCATGGGGACACCCGACGTGGGTGGTTTCGATGAAGCTGTTGGTGAGGAGGCTGTGTTGGTCTCCGGTGTTGGAGGAAACGCGGGCGAGGAAGTGGGCGATGGAGACCTGGGGAGGCGTGCCAACAATTTCGAGCCCAACGAAGGAGTGGAGAGATGGTGGGTAGCTCGTATTGATTGCCACGAGTACCTGGGCGACCAGGTGAAGAGGTGGAAAGCGAGAAGGAGGAGGACGTGGAAATAGCCAGTTCCAAAGAAGAGGAAGACAAAGAAGCTGCTACGGGAGGTGCAGTTGGTGGTGTTGTGACCACCGACATTGCTTACGACCCCTCAAGATTGGACAACGTCGCGACGACATCGCTGGTTCTGCCACAGTCGAAGGGGGCCGAGTGGGGGTTCAATGAAGACACCCTACTCCTAGGGCAGTGCTTCCCTAACAAGAGCGCCACCCAGTATGCAATTGCAAGATACGCCGTTAACATTGGCCGAACGTATTGGGTGCAGAGGTCCAACCCTGACACGTACATCGTTAGATGTGTTGATGAATCTTGTGTTGGCATGGTCCATGCGCAGCGGTTCACGGCCGCGGCCACGGGCTTCCGGATATCCGTGCTGAAGGACCACACATGCGAGCTAGCTTAGCCACTTCATAGGCACCGCAACATGACATCCTCGTATGTTGCCAGCCTGATAAGCCACCTCATCATTGGAGATGTTTCTATTTCACCAAAGCTTCTACTGGCGGATGTTGCCAATATGGTTGGTTTCTAGGTCGGCTATAAGAAGGCATGGCGGGTGAAACGGAAGGTCATGGAGCGATTGTTCGGCTCATTCAAAGAGGCTTACAACCTAGTCCGAAGAATACTGCATCAAATTGTAGAATCAAATCCTGGGACATACATAGACAAGCTTGACTGGGTGGATCCGACGGAGGGGCCCAATTGTTTTGTTCTTGACAGGGTCTTCTGGGCCTTCTGTCAAGCGATCGAAGGGTTCAAGCATTGCCGTCTCGTGCTGACAATGGATGGCACCTTCCTATCTGTGAAGTACAAGGGTACCATCCTCACCGCGGTTGTAGCCGATGCGAACAACCAATTACTCCCCGTGGCCTTCATAATTGTTGAGAGCGAGAACACCGATAGCTGGTTGTGGTTCCTTTCCAATGTGAAGCAGGCGGTGGTCCAAGACCACCCATATGTGTGTGTCATCTCGGACCACAATGCTGGGTTGTTGTTCGTGCTAACCATGATGCAAAATGGGACACAGCCGCCGTTCTAGTGGAACGATGTCAGGAACCGTTGGTGCATGAGGCATCTCGCGGCGAACTTCCACACAATGTTTCGGAGCAAGGACTTGATGAAGATGTTCAAGAAGCTCTGCATGCAGAAACAAAGACAGAAGTTTGATGCGGTGTGGAGACAGCTCGACGATGAGACCGAGAAGCATTTAAGGAACTCGGAGGACGCCGAGGCAGGGGCAGCGGCAGGAGGGTCGCAAGAGTTAGGGAGTTCACACAGCGGGTTAACTCCCACGTACCAACTTAGAGAAATAGTCCCTGCTGCATGACACCGGTGGTGCAAGGTATGGAATCATGACGACCAATTACTCCCTGTGGCCTTCGCAATTGTTGAGAGCGAGAACACCGATAGCTGGCTATGGTTCCTTTCCAATGTGAAGCATGCGGTGGTTCAAGACCACCCATATGTGTGTGTCATCTCGGACCACAATGCTGGGTTGTTGTTCGTGTTGACCATGATGCAAAACGGGACACAACTGTCGTTCCAGTGGAACGATGTCAGGAACCGTTGGTGCATGAGGCATCTTGCGGCGAACTTCCACACAATGTTTCGGAGCAAGGACTTGATGAAGATGTTCAAGAAGCTCTGCATGCAGAACCAAAGACAGAAGTTCGATGCGGTGTGGAGACAGCTCGACGATGAGACCGAGAAGCATTTAAGGAACTCGGAGGACGCCGAGGCAGGGGCAGCGGCAGGAGGGTCCGCAAGAGTTAGGGAGTTCACACAGTGGGTTAACTCCCACGTACCAACTTAGAGAAATAGTCCCTGCTGCATGACACCGGTGGTGCAAGGTATGGAATCATGACGACCAATTACTCCCCGTGGCCTTCGCAATTGTTGAGAGCGAGAACATCGATAGCTGGCTATGGTTCCTTTCCAATGTGAAGCAGGCGGTGGTTCAAGACCACCCATATGTGTGTGTCATCTCGGACCGCAATGCTGGGTTGTTGTTCGTGTTGACCATGATGCAAAACGGGACACAGTCGCCGTTCCAGTGGAACGATGTTAGGAACTGTTGGTGCATGAGGCATCTCGCGGCGAACTTCCACACAATGTTTCGGAGCAAGGACTTGATGAAGATGTTCAAGAAGCTCTACATTCAGAACCAAAGACAGAAGTTCGATGCGGTGTGGAGACAGCTCGACGATGAGACCGAGAAGCATTTAAGGAACTCAGAGGACGCCGAGGCAGGGGTAGCGGCAGGAGGGTCCGCAAGAGTTAGGGAGTTCACATAGTGGGTTAACTCCCACATACTCTACTTAGAGAAATAGTCCCTGCTGCATGACACTGGTGGTGCAAGGTACGGAATCATGACGACCAATTACTCCCCGTGGCCTTCGCAATTGTTGAGAACGAGAACACCGATAGCTGGCTGTGGTTCCTTTCCAATGTGAAGCAGGCGGTGGTCCAAGACCACCCATATGTGTGTGTTATCTCGGACCGCAATGCTGGGTTGTTATTCGTGTTGACCATGATGCAAAACAGAACACAGCCGCCGTTCCAGTGGAACGATGTCAGGAACCATTGGTGCATGAGGCATCTCGCGGCGAACTTCCGCACAATGTTTCGGAGCAAGGACTTGATGAAGATGTTCAAGAAGCTCTGCATGCAGAACCAAAGATAGAAGTTCGATGCGGTGTGGATACAGCTCGACGATGAGACCGAGAAGCATTTAAGTAACTCGGAGGACGCCGAGGTAGGTGTAGCGGTAGGAGGGTCCGCAAGAGTTAGAGAGTTTACACAGTGGGTTAACTCCCACGTACCCGACTTAGAAAAATAGTCCCTCCTGCATAACACCGATGGTGCAAGGTACGGAATCATGACGACCAACATGTCTGAGGTGTACAACGGTGTCCTCAAGGGTGCTTGATCCCTGCCGATCACTGTAATCATGGAGGAGAGCTATAACCGTACAGTCGGGTACTTCGTTAATAGAGCCATGATGGCCAAGAAGCATCTGTAGGATGACAAACAATTCTTAGAAGTAATGCATGCGTACATGGAGAAGAAGATTAGCAAGGCTCGCTCGCACGTTGCTCGTACCATGGATGGTGTTAGGCAGAAGTTCGAGATCTGGCTCAGGGAGAAGTACGTCATGGGCCATGCTAGAGGGGATCGGAAGCAGGTCTGCACGATTAGTGATGAAGCATCATGCACCTGCAACAAGTCGCGGCTTCTCCACAAACCATGCTCCCATGTGTATGTTGTGTGCGCGGTGTGGCGCTAGGCCTCAGAGCGTTACATCTCTGAGTACTATGACATCTACCACCTGTATGGCACTTGGAGTGCCGAGTTCCATTCGTACAGCCTAAACATGCACTACAGGGACCTCTGGCCGGGGCACGTGAAGTGCGTGCCGAATGACGCACTGAAGTAGCCCGACCGTGGAAGACGCCAGTCACGACGCATCCAAAATGACAAGGACGACAGCCAGCGTGGGCAATAGGTTCGCCCCCCAGATGCAGACTGTGCAAGACGGTTGGGCACTCCATCAGCCGCTGCCCAAACAGACCTAGCACAAGCAGCGCACTGTAGCGACCAAGATATAATTACGCTGTCGTGATGTTGCATGCTTATTTTAATGCCTTGTATGAGTTCTATTATTGTATGAGTTGCATTGTGTACGGCTGTAATGTTATGTTGTACGGGTCATACGTTCACGCATTGTGGTCATATCTACTGTTATGTTGTACGGGTGTGTGTATGGTGTTATTCATGACCCTACTTTGTTTACGTTTTAATTACATTCGAGAATGGTACGCACGATTTGATTTCCTGCCATATGTTTCGTTTTTTTGTGATGTACATCCTGTTTTTTTTGTGCGGACTAACATGTTGTTTTACTCTTGGCAGGAGATGGCACAGCCTCCAGTTGACGACACGTACGAGCTACTTGATGCATGCTGGGATGGGCGACACCGATGCTTGGCGTGGTCATCCGGTGTCAGCCCTTCGAGCCTGGTCCTGAGCTGCCCCAGAGAGTGTTGGCCTCTGAACGAGCGATATATCCCAAGACTGCAGGACACTAGTCTCCTGCCCATTGCCCGCATGTTGGACCTACCGCATGCGTTCCAGTTTGATGTGGCACTCCTATCTACGCTCGTGGATCGTTAGAGACCAGAGACTCACACCTTCCACTTTCGGTTAGGGGAGATGACCGTAACTCTGGAGGACGTAGCTATGCTTACAGGTCTGCCGCTGCGCGGTATTCCAATAGTGCCACCTCCTAGGTGAGTGGACTAGAAGATGCGTATGGTTCACATATTCGGTCACTCGATCTCTTATAACATTTCGGGTGTGCCACATTCCTGGGTACGGGAGGACATGACCTGCCCCAAACATGCAACTGAGGAAGCAGTGAGGACACACTTACTGCGTACCTTTTGTTCCTATTTGGATGGATCTTGTTTCCTACTACTCAGGGAGACTGCGTGTACCCTAGCTACATCCATCTCGCAGAGTCTTTGGTGGATGCCTAGCCTGACGAGGTGCCACAGTACAGTTGGGGCTCTATAGTGCTTTGCGCCACTTACTGAGGGTTGTGCGATGCCTCTCAGCATAGTACAGGAGGGGAGCCAGTCCTCGCGGTATGTTACACCCTGCTGCAGTTATGGTCGTGTGAGCACTTCCCGGTTGGCCGGTCGTATTTCTAGAGCATCGTGCACCCTTTCCAATTGAGCGCCGAGCTTTACGGTCATGGTGGAGGAGACGACCCCCTCGACGGGCCTACAATGGGTACGCGTTGGACACGTGGTATGCTAGGGTGGACCAGGGAGAGACCAAGGCGTGTGTATCTTGAGTTCCATAACCTATTTGAGACTCTACACAAGGACGAGGTCATTTGGTGGCCATGGATTGCACAGTTCCTTGCAGACACGGCCCCCTACGAATTGTCCTCGTAGTGTACTCAGGACGAGACACATTGGTTGACGACCTACCACCGGGTCTTTTCCCACATGGTCGAGCCGTACAACCCACAACGGGTCATGAGACAGTTTGGCTTTTACCAACAGGTGCCACCGACGCCAGGATGACCTCTTCCAGTGAAGGCCCACGAGTATGTCGTTTTTCGGTATCATCGCTCTACCTATTAGCCACATGTCTGATTTCAACTTTCTGACATTCGAATTCAATTGCAGGCAAACGAGGAAAGGCTAGAAGAGCGACGACTGGAGGTAGACACAGCAGCCGTGAACGACGCTATGGGCCTAGAGGGCAGCGACGGATAGGTGCACGAGTTACGAGGCTAAGACATCGCGATGTATGCTGCATACTTGGGGTGGTACGTTCCGCGCACCCAGTGCAGGCTTACTGGGCTGGCGCCACAGCGTCCAGTGGAGGTCATGCACGATGCCGTTGTACTAGCAGGTCCCGACCGTCCCTGGGCGGCACGCCACGACGAGACGGTAAAATATTATTCGTAGAATTTTCGTCAGGCAACACATTTCTAACTTATTATCAGTTTCCTTGTAGTACTACCGCCTTGCTCGTATGGTGCGTGAGGGTGCTGATGCTCTACGCCGTGGACGCAGTAACACCTTTGATCACCTCCTAGCCATGGTGCGCGCCATGTATGACGACACGAGGGCTGCTATGAGGACCATAACTTATGGTCGCCACAATGACGTTCATGTATAGCATCGTAGACATCGAGGGCACCCTCCACCCCCACCGCCTTCGGCACCTCCCTCCACACCTCCCTCGGCACCGCCCTCCGGACGTCCATCGCACTCTGGGAGTCATCAGAGCTATGGTCGCTCAACCTTGATGCGCCTAGGGCCACAGGTATGTCAGCTGTGAGTTGTTGTTGTCAGTATTTGTCCATGCACTCCTTTCGAATGTATCTCACATTACCGTTTGTTCTTGTAGCACTTGCGAGGGGACAACACTCTACTTCAGCCGTCGTCATCATGGAGGAGGCGCGAGACTTCCTCGCGGGCGACATCGTTTCACTCGGGGCAATGACCACGACTCGCGCGCAGACCGAGACGGCGTGTTAGGCTCATTGGCACACGGCGTTCAGTCGCATGTGCGTGAGCGCGACCAGTAGTTCGACGAGACGTACCAAGGGTACACCGTGCAGAATTACGGCACAGACTAGCCAGGAGGATCCTCGGCCACACAACCACGTGCTCAGGTACACTTTAACGTAGTTACAGTAATTTTTTGTTGCACCAAACCAAGGACTAACTCACCCAGTACCCTTCCCGCAATATGAGCACCACTGGGTCGACGATATGCTCGGGCCTCAACCAGACACCTACACTGAGATCACCGCAGCGACGCCTCCCACGCAGTGCCCCTACTATGGCTTCCAAGATGTACGTCGCTCCCCTGACAGGCTCACCTTCCCTGAGGACCAGCTATGCCGTCGGGGCAAGCGGTGGGAGGATGTACCATAAGTAATGACATGTCCGTATACTGCATGTTTTGTAATGTCATTGTGCATTGTGCCGTTGTGATTTATGGACAAAAGATGTTATGACAACGTGTTGAATGTCATATAATGTCATTATGACATTGTGATTTATCGACACAACATGTGCTCCGAAATAGTCATGAGAAATGACAACTCTACCTCCCTATTTTAATGTACTAAACCGAAAAGACCTAACGCAATTCTGCCACACGGTTCCTCCTCGGGGCCGCTGCCTCGCGGACGCAAATTTCCTTCAACCCAAATACAATTCAGCCACTGCCTATATATGGATGCTCCGGCTGCCATTCACCTCACTCTTCAATTCTTCTTCTCCTTTCTTGCAGTCTTAAACGGGATGTCTTCAGCCTCATCTAACTTTCGAGTGAGCAAACAATTAGAATCACTGCGGCAACACCTGGTTTGCCCTCGTTGCAGGGATCCAGTGAATGTGTTTACCTCGTATACACCAATGAATCCATCCTAAGTATTCATGAAGTGTTCAAATCTTACGGTAACTTGTGCAAAATCATCCCAAATGAATTCCATTCGAAATAACATGTTTTTTTTCACTTGAAGCTGCAATTCTTTTCCAGAACACAACATGTCACTTTTGGCAGTGGGCTGATGAAGCTGTCCCAATGGTTCGAGATATTGCAATACAAATCGCTGCCTTGCAAGAAGACTCCCGTAGTGTTGCTACATTTCATCTAGTGGTTCAACCCTCTGATCAACCAATGCAAAATAAAGAGAATAGACTTAAAAAAACTAGATGAAAGGAGGGAAAGAGTCGAGAAAATGCTTCAGAAATTAGTTAAGATAGTTAGTTTTGCAATCTTTCTTCCATTATTTGTTGTACTTGCCAAGTAGAAGTTCAGTTGTAATGAGATTGTAATGTCCACTCTTTATCTATGCATCACAGTCCTTCATGAATGAGAATCACTTACCTTCTTACTTACGACTCATTGCTACCTCAATCGTCCTCACAAAATTCTTTAGAAAAATACCTCACTACAAAACAACACACGACGATCACAAAATGTTATTGTGAGTCTAACATAGTTCGTACCCTTCAGAATATGTGAAATTCACAAACGGATCAACCAACCTTGTCCCCACCATTTTATTTCCAAAAAAATATCAACCTACAAACAAGATTTGCAAAATGTATTACCTACAAAAATTATCATTTATTCTCTCACAATTATTTCTATCAGATTAATGAAATAATAATGTTATTATTTTAAATCGCCCAACCGTTGTGCGACTATCACAAGTCGCTCAACCACCGAGCTACTACTCCACGTCTCGCTTGACCGATTTTCAGACCAAAAAGACTAAACTCTGCCGCTCAAACTTTTCAGAGGGAAATGACAACTCTACCTCCCCAGCTTTTCAGGACGATGAAACCCGATGAGGTAGCTTTGCACAGCGACGTGACCCAACGAGTCTGCTTTCTGCAGCGACGTGACCCGACGAGTCAGCTTTGCGCAGCGACGTAACCCGACGATTCCTCCTCAGGGCTGCCAGCTTTTCAGATCGACATGACAGCACTCTGCCTCGCCAGCTTTTCGGATCGACATGACAAAACTCTTCCTCGCCAGCAACTTTTCAGAAAGACAAGATAACACTCTGCCTCGTAGACTACTTACATGAATTGAACCATATCATGCCAACCCTGTGGCTTATAAAATGATGTGAAAGAGATCTGAGAGAGAACACTGCACAACCAAACCCAACACTATACCAGAGCTTGCTTCACCACGTCAGGATAGACAAATGATGGGACAGGATGAAGAAGCAATGAGACGCGATCCGCGAACAAGCAAGGGCTGCTATGGCCCAAGACGAACAAGTGGAGCGTGCCATGAGGGCACCTCCCCGCAATGATGCCCCCTATAGCAGCAACCCCTACTAGAACATTCCAACCGATCCTTCGCCCCGGATCCGCCATGGGACACGAGCAGTTATCGGGGTTACTGGGGTTGTGTGAACTACTCCTGTGACTATCCCGACTGCCATGGGACACGAGCAGTTATCGGCAACCGGTAAGGACCAGTTACGGTATGTTTTCCTACCATTTCTCTTTCAAAGTATGCACTAACAACCTCTCTTGTCTACCCTTTGCCCCCGGATCCGCTATGTGACTACGGCAAGTGGATCAACCAGGAGATCCACTCACGTGACCAGTGTCAAATCGACTACGAGTAGTGGGATGCCAAAAGGGCCCACGAGATCTAGGAGGAGGAGTGCCGCAATGAAGAGCAAAATGAGCATATTCGCCAGGAGACAAAAGCTCATCTCGAGGCATACAGGCGCAGGGAGCGCGAGGCTCACGAGAGGGAGCGCGAGAAAAAGAGGTAAATGACGGCCAAGGTCAAGGAGGCTGGCGAGGAGTACAATATTGAGCTCGCAAGGAAGGGCAAATGGCCCCGGTCCATGTAGTAGGTCAGGCCATTCCATAGTAGTCCCTCGTCCTACCCGTCATGTTTTTTACTATCCCCTAATGGCATGTATACTTACATGGTACAAATGCTTGTGTCGTAGTGTACCATAGTAGTAGCGAGGATGACTAAAGCAATTAGCTGAACCATCATGCCATGTAACCACGTGTAACGTGCTTCTGTCTGCAAACTCTAATGTAGTTCTGGTTCCGTGCCTCCGTTGAAACATCAGCAAATCTCAAATAACTAATGACTGCATATTCCATATTGGTGCATGTTTTATAGGTAGCTTTCCTTGCTTGATTCGTTTTCTTTCCTATATTGCAAGTAATGACCAGAAGAAAAAGAGAGGTGGATCAAACACAAGCACGTGAATGAAAAAAACTAAATTAAAATGGCAGACTATTAGAGCTTGTAACATAGGAGTACAAGTTCTAGAGCATAAAGAAGCAAATATATATGCCAAATTGTACTATGTAGTGCATGAAGAGTATGAAACCACAACATTTCAATCTACCATTTTAAGGCATCTTCATAATCACAACGAGCGTTCTCAGCCCCTTCAATTGCATTCTATAGAAGCTCCATAAAGTACTCTACTTTAACTCCACCATAGTGAAGTAATGTGATCAAGAACCGTAGTGACCAAGATATTATTTCTTTTTAGTTTTCCCATTTTCAAAGTTTTTTGAAAGCTTCAAAAAAATAAAATAGACCATTTGTATTTTATTGGATAAATTAGAACTTAATTGGAAATTTAAGAAAATGAAAAATAGTTTAAATGAATGAAATTAAATTCAATTAAATTCAAAATTATTTTATTAAATCTATTCATGTTTCGGAAATTTTTATAGAATTTTATTGTAATTTTTGGAATTTATTTTATTTTGGATTTTTTTGGTTTTTATCACTTTTTTCTTTTCTTTCTCTCTCCTATTTTCTCTCCCCTACCGTGGGGGAGGGCAGCAGATTGTTGTTGCCGTGGGTGGGGGCAGCAGCTACATGCTGATGTGCAGGGGTGCAACAAGAGGTTTGCTACGGTGCACAACCGTAGTAGGCGGCAGGAGGGAGCCAAAAATAGAATTTCGGGGGTACAGGGGCTACAATTGGAATTACGATGATCTAGGGGGGAAATTGTGCCCAAAATTCCAATCTCACACTCCCCTTCCTGTTCTTCTCCTCCCTCCTTCACCTCTCCACCAGGCAGTCGCTTCTTGACACGGCCATCTGTGATAAGGTCACCGTCGGCACGCTGCGGGTGTTCGATGACCCCGCCATTTCCACTGCGTAAGTCACAGCGACCAACGTGGTGCGGGTGTCTGGTGATGCCGTCGACATTGCCGCAGCACATGGTGATGCTGGGGTCACAAGGGACGCGGTGCGGGTGTCCGATAATGACGCTGCCGTTGCCACGGCGAACGCTGGTGCCAAGGTCATGACTGATGAGCTGCGAGTGTCTAGTTACGTCGGCATCGCCACTAAAGACGCTAGTGCCAAGGGCAGGATCTACGCGCTGTGGGTGTTAGAGTTGGACGATGCTGCCGTTGCTGACGCCAATACAAATGGTGATGCTGATGCCGTCGCATTCGACTTCCAGCCGTATGTGCGCCTATAAAAGAGTGGGCACATCATGCTCTTCCACGACACGGACACTGTCCCGCTCGGTGTTGACGTGCTCACGAGCATCGCATCCATGGACGTTGCCATTGACGATGCGACCGGTGTCAGCGCGCGGATCTACTTGCCAAAGAACCAACGCAAAGGCAGGTGCGGCAAGAAGATGATGCCCGTGCTGCTCTACTTCCACGATGACGTGTTCATCATAGAGTCGGCCTTCTGTAATACCCCAAATGTTTCTAAGGAAGAAGAATAAACAAAAAAAGGGTTTTTCTGTAATACTCCAACTTATTGTAATACTCAAACTTATTGTAATGAAGGAAGCAGTGAAAAGAGAAATTAGACTTTAGAGGAGGGAAAATCTGCAATTCTTTGGCAACCTGGGCTTCGGGCTTTGGCCCAGGAGGCCCATGAGGGGCCGGCCACTAATAAAAGGAGGGGGAAACCCTAGCCCACCACTGTAGCACACATTGCTACAGTGTTCTGCCACCGCTACAGTGCTGCTAGGGAGAGAGGAGAAGAAGAGGAGATGAGCATCTAGCGGGGGAATTCAGCGGGCACGCGTGTCTCCAAGGGTAACGATTGCCGGTTGTTGTTGTTTGATTAGTTGTAGAAGTGAAACCGATTAAATTTGATTGGATCAAAGTCTGTCTGCGGTAGATTCGAATCTGTCCACTATGTTGCGTGGGAAATTTCGGGTTCTTAGAGGCAGAATCAGAAGTGTTGATCTCCTAGAGTTATTTAGAAAATGTTCTTAGCTTTCGGGGGCTGCCAAGAACACCTGATTCCAATGTACGGATCAAAAGTTATGATCATTTTAGTTTCTGCTGTCCAAAATTCTAATGAGATCTACCTTTCAAGTTGTCTCCTACACTATGTTTATGATAATGGACGATTCAGGGTTTTCCCTCAACTAGGTTATTGTAGATACTTTCATAACCTTTTCATATTGTTAAAGAATGCTCAATTCAGAGGTGTAGATTAAAATTTATGATCTATTTAGTACTGTTGTCTTAATTGTTTAGGCAGTTTCTGTTCTGTTATTTCATCTAACTGTTAGTAAATTAAATTGGCCGAATTGGGTTATCTTGTCAACTAGAATATTGTATATATGTCAGTTAGGAATCCATAGAAACTAGCCTCACCTCATTCCGAGTTCCAGATCAATAGATATGATTTTTACCGTGCTGCTGTCCAGTTTTTGTTTGAGCCTGAGTTGTCAGTTTTCATATTAGAGTTTTTAGTTGAATCTTGAGTCACCAGGAAGTGTTGTAGAACGTTGTTTAGAAGTGTCGTGTGTAATGTGTTCTTATTTCAATTATCTAATTGTTTAGGAGGTGAAGTTTCGGGTTTAGGAGCACCACCTTTGCCTGCTATCGCGTCGCATCGCGGAAGGCAAGTACCTTGCTAATCTTAATGTTTGTGAATGATGATTGCTTAATGATTGTGTTGTGATATCTTATGATACAATAGATGGTGATATGTCTATGTTCGTTCATATGTGATGAATCCATGAGTAGAGATGATGTTATTATTTATTCAGTAAATCATTTTATATATCCATAATTCATGTTTCATCCACGGGAGTGGATTGTAAGTCCCACCATTCCAATGTGGGCAGATTTGGACATTGTTATGTCCCGTCCACGGGAGTGGATAGAAAGACCCATCAATTCCAGTATGGGCACGTAAGACCCATCAATTTTAGTATGGACAGATTTGGACACCTGTATGAAACGTTCTTCATATGGGATTTGGATCCCCGTATTTTTGTTAAGATGCGGGCTTGAGTGAACAACGACGGGTGTGCCACTGGCTATACTGGTATAAGCACGTGTGTAGTCCATTCCTTTGATTATTTACATTCATCTCATTCATTCATAAATATTCAGTTGCTGAATGTTCAGAACCTTTGAGGAGGTTGTCTTGTTCATGTTGATTGTCTGTTCTTATATTCATTGTACTTGCTGAGTTTTGGACTCACACTTGTTTATTTATTTATTTTTAGGTGATCGGTGACGAAGTTCTATTGGGAGGGAGTAGACATGTACTACTCAAATAATACACTCTACATTAGGTTCAAAATAAGGATGACTTATGTTTTTCATTCGTTAACTGTTGGATTGTAATAATTAAAACTAGAAATGGGTGATACGATTCTATTCGTTGAGTTTTGATTAATTAACTGTGAAAGTTCATGGATTAATCGTTGATAGGATTATCTTAGCGGATCCAATATTATATTCTTATTTATGTTTCATTTGTTGATGAGCTGTTTAGCTTAGTTGATGAATTCTTGTTGATGTTTTCCGCTGTATGGTTAAATGTTAGATCTTTGGGTAGAATTTTGGCTTCCGAATAGCTAGGGTGTTACACCTTCTCTCCACTCTACCATGCTTTCTTGAACGTCCTTGTCTCCAAGGTGGGCACCGTTGCTGTGGCCATGAATTGCCGCCTTGTGCTGGAGCACCCGCTCCCAGCTACGTAAGACGACGCATGGACGATGCTACAATGGACGGTATCCAACTGCAAGTCGGGGCCAGAAGCTTGGCTCACCAGCCATGGCGATGCCGCTTGCGTCTTCTTGGCCGGAGACAACGTTGGCAGCAACATCGCGCACAACCTAGCACTAAGAGCTAGAGCAGAGCGCCCGCTACAGGGCACGGCCATCGCAGGCGTGGTTCTCCTGAACCCATACTTCTGTAGCAAGGAGATCGATGTCTCGTGGATACGCGACAGCCTCAAGAAGACATGGGCGTTTGTGTGCGGCGGAAAGTACGCATCGGCCACCTGCACGTAAACCCTCTCTTGGTGCCAGAGGTGTGGCACAGCATGGCCGGTGAGCATGTGCTGGTAACCACCGCGGGGTGGAACAACTTCCGGGAGCACGACGCGACAGGGTTGAGGAGTTGCGGGTGGCGGGGGAGGTGGAGGTGTACGTGACGGAGGGGGAGCCGCACATCTACTTATGAACAATAAAAGGTATATTTATGAATAATATGAAGATATTGTTATCTACAATAACAAATACAGATAAACAAATTAATTTAATTAAGGATTATTAGATCCTCATCACCTTTGCCTCTGAGCCTCCTCCCTTGTGCCGTCACTGCCGCGATGATGGTCGTTTGGCTCAAGGTGGAACAGGAAGGGAATGTAAAAGCACGTCCAAGTGCGATAAATTTAAACCTTATATAGCATTTTCATAAACTCGGTGCTAACCAGTTTGCCTATGTTTATGTTATTTTTTTTAGGTTCCTAGAGAGGTACTCAAAAGACTAGATTTTTATAGATCTAGATTTTACTGGTAGAGTGACAGTCATAAAAGAAAATATAGGCTTGCTAAATGGAGTATAGTGTGTACCCCCAAAGAGCATAGTAGTCTAGGCATTCAGAACTTAGACACAAAAAACAAAAGTTTATTAGGGAAATGGTTGTTTAAGTTGCTTAATGAAGAAGGGGTATGGCAAACTTTGCTAACAAGGAAATATTTGGGTGAGAATAGTCTTTCGTAGGTGGTTAACAATCCTTGGACTTCCCATTTTTGGTCGAGTCTAATAAAAATTAAAGATGAATTTTTTCGCTTTGGTTCATTTCAGGTTAAAAATGAAATGCAAACTAGGTTTTGAAAAGATATTTGGTTAGGAGACTCTCCACTGAAAGGACAATATCCAATCCTTTATAATATGGTGAGAAGGATGATAAAGTGGCAAATATTCTGAGATCGGCTTCTTTAAATATTTCTTTCTGAAGACCTATTATTGGGCCTTAGTTACATGCTTGGAATGAGTTAATTTTGATAATTGTCGATTTACAATTGAGCTCTCAAAAAGATATTTTCAGGTGAAATTTGAATAAGTCTAGACTTTTTTCGATACAGTCTTTATACATGGCACTAATTGAAAATTATCGATCCCTCATTAGAATTTTTTTTGGTTAATTAAAATTCCATTAAAAGTGAAAATATTCCTATGGTATTTCAAAAGAGGGGTAGTATTAACTAAAGATAACCTGCTCAAAAGAAATTGGAGGGAAAACAAAAAATGTTGTTTCTGTATTAAAGAGAAACAATTCAATATCTTTTTATTGACTGCCCCTTTGCACGTCTTGCATGGTGGGTTGTTCGATGCATGTTTAATTTATCTCTTCCTGTGAGTATAGCCAACATGTTTGAGAATTGGTTAGCCGGTATTCCAAAAAATTTAAAGATACAACTCCTAGTGGGAGTTATTGCCTTATATTGGTCTATTTGGTTATGACGGAATGATGTTATTTTTTATAAAAAGATTATCACTAATCCCTTGTAGATTATCTTATTGAGTGGGCACTAGCTGAGTGCTTGGACAATTCTACAAAAACTAGCCCAGAAGGAGTCCATATTGGTCGGAAGCACTATGTTGGAGTATATGGCGAATCAAATCTTCAACATTCATATGTGGCGGTTTAGTCACATGATTTGTAATGATTGATTTTAATTTTCAGTCGTCATTTGGTTGTAAGGCTTTGAGTCACCTTTAAACTTTTTGGTTATTTTGGTAGTTTAAACTCTATGATAAACTAAACTGTGTGCATCCTTGATGCAGAAGTTGGGAGAGTTTTCACTTCCATAGTCCAAAAATATAGCATTTTCATGGCACCCATTCATGCGTCACGGTCCAAATTTTAGGAGTTTTGGACTGTTTTGGCCCTGTAGCGCAAATTAATTCCTAAACTAGCGCCCTTAGCATTAGAATTCCAGATTTAGCCCCCTCCTAGCACGTGTTGCCATCCGGGACGGCAGCAACCGAGTTCATGCGGTCCGGAACCGCAACACCTATGTGTTGCCACCGCGTACGGTAGCATCAAAGATGTTGCAGTTGGGCTCGGCAGCAGCAAGGTGCTGCCCTTGGGGACGGCAGCACCTTCCCTGCCCTGCCACGCACCGTAGCTCCCGCTCACGCCACGCATGCCCGCCTGGACCCCGCCACGCGCCGCGCGCCACTGCGCGCACCCGCCCTCGCGCCGTTGCCACGCGTTGCTCCAGACCCGGGTGGTCGTGTTGCTTTGGCTGCCCCTGCTTGCTGAGCTGCTGCATAAATCGAGCAGAACGCAAACGCAGTAGCTCAGCGACGCCATTTCCAGTTGTAGCCAGGAAGCAAGGCAGAGAGGAAGAGTGCCAGAGAGAAAGAGAGCTCGCGGAAGAGAAGGGAGAAGGCAACCAGAGAAGTTGAAGTTCGCTCAGTTACTGTGATATCCCGAAAGCTGTTTATAGGGAGAACTTAATTCAATTTCAAGTTTCTTCCAGCAACGAAGTTTTCAACCAGCGAATAATGTTTCTAATAAGGGGTTTGGTGAACTTTTTCTCCAACCTGGGCCATGGGCCGTAGGCCAGTTTGGCCCAAGGGGGGTGGTCGGCCATGGGGGTTTAGGGGGAGGCGCCACCTTCCCCCTCCTAACCCTAGCCGCCACTTTCCCTCTTCCCCCTCCTTCCCCACTTGCGCCCCCTCCTCCCCAGGCCGCCTCCACCCTGCTTCCCTCTCCCCATTGGGCCCCCAATCCTCCCCAAGCCGTCTCCCCCCTGCTGCCCTGCTGCCTGCTATTGGTGGAGGAAGGCGAGGCTCTACGCAGGCTGCTGTTCAAGAAGGAGAGGGAGGGAAGGGACAAGGAGAGGATCTTCTTCGAGGCTTGTTCATCATCATCCTGCACGTCATCAAGGGTAACGACGGGTTTCATGTGATGTTTGAAAGTCATTAGATGCGATTGCGATTAGATTGATTGGATCGGATTAATTCTGTTCAACATTCAATTCTGTCCAGAATATTGCGCGGTCAGTTTCGGGTGCTTAGAGGCAGAATTAGGGATTTGGATCTCCTATAGTTATTTAGATAATGTTATTAGCTTTCGGTGCCCGCCAAGAACACCTGATTCCAACATTCGAGTCAAAAGTTATGATCGTTTTAGTTTCTGCTGTTCAGAATTCTGACGAGGGTTAACAGACACTGTAATTGTTAAAATTTGACCTAGTTAGAGGATGATTCAGAAGTCTTTCCCATAACAACTTTTGTACGTTATCTCATTAGATTTCAGGATTGATAAAGAACACCCCGTTTAGATTTGTAGAACAAAAGTTATGCACGTTTTAAGTTGACTGTCCAGAACCCTGACGAGAATGAATTATCGAATTTCCTTTTAATATATGATCAAGTTAATGGCAAATTCAGGGCTTTCACCCAACTAGGTTATTGTAGGCCTGGGTCTTATCTTTTGATATTGATAAAGAAATCTAAGTTTGGTTTAGCCAATTAGAAGTTATGGCATTTATCGTGCTGCTGCCCAGATATTGTCGGTAGTTCTGATAGAAGTTGTTCATCGGTCTTTTGGAGTTAGGTACGTACAGAATTCGGGATTTTCACCAACTAAGTTGTTGTAGATAATTCCGTTACCTTTCAAACAAGCCTAAGTTTACATTTTTAAGAATTTCAGAGCAAAAGTTATGTCAATTTTAGTATTGCTGCCCATTATGGTTTTCTGATGGAACGTAGTTCAATTGGAGTAAAATTGTGTAGTTAAACGTTGGGGTGTTGGGGTAAGTGTAGCAAGTAGTGTCTTGACTTCGTGGTTCTTATTGAGTAAACTAATGGTGTAGGAGGTGAGGCTCCGAGATTAGCGGCATCGTCATTACCTCCTAACGCGTCGCAGCGCTAAAGGCAAGTACAATGACTTCACTGGATGCTCGTTGATTAGTATTGTGTTTTGTTGATGTGTGAGAAGCTTCAATGTTCATGTTCCGTCCACGGGAGTGGAGATTATAGTAGTCAAGAGGTTTCGATGATTATGTTCTTTGCGTATGCTCTTTCATATGTGTGGAGATGATATTAGTCATTATTCATAAATTTATTCATGCATCCATGTTCATGTTCCGTCCACGGGAGTGGAGCTCCATGGGAGTGGAGTCTAAAGTCCCATCAATTCCAGTATGGGCAAGTGAAGTCCCACCATTCCAATGTGGGCAGTTTTGGACACCTGTATGAAACGTTCTTCATACGGGACTTGGATCCCCGCACTTTTGTTAAGGTGCGGGCTTAAGTGAACACCGACGGGTGTGTCACTAGCTATACCGGTATAAGCATGTGTGCAGTCCATCCTTTGATTACATTCATTCATTTCATGCATTACTAAACATTCGTTCGTGGCATGTTCAGACATTGTGAAGAGGTTGTTTTGTCCATACTGTTTGTATGTTAATTTATTCAATGTACTTGCTGAGTCGTGGACTCACCCTTGTTTTTTGTTTATTTGTTTTTAGGTGATCGTTGATAAAGTTTCTCTTGGGAGGGAGTAGACACGCACTACTCAAGTATTTCACTTTACATTAGATACAGTAAAAGAATTGTTAATGTCTTTCAGTCGTTAATTGTTGGATTGTAATAAATAAACTTAGACTTGGATGGTAACTTACTTTCGTTGAATTTGGTTAAACAATTGTTTATGTTCATTGATCATACGTTGATACGATTACCTTAGTGAATCCATTATTACATTCATATTTATGTCCCATCTGATGTTGGACTGTTTACTTAGTTGATGAACTATTGTCGAAGTTATTCCGCTGTACAATATTATGTTAGGTCTTTAGGTAGCATTTTGGCTTCCGAATGGTCAGGGTGTTACAGTTACGAAAGTTGTGCATCGTGTTGTGAGCACCTAGAAAAGGTAAGTGGCATTCGCATCCGGCTATAGTTTTAGCAATGTCATTAGGATATAATTAGATGATTTGTAGTTTCTTATTGTAGCAACCAAGTAGTTATAGTTGTGCAGTTGGTGTATTTTGACTTAGTGTTCGGACATAAAATTAGAAGACTTAGTGTGACTTAGTAGTTAGCAATGTGATTAGGTAGTAATTAGTTGACTTAGCAGACTTATTATTGTTAGTGTTGTAAATTAAATAGAGTTAGCAATGTACCTTCCAGTTGAGGAGATAACTCTAGGGGAGAGAAGCCTTGGAGGAGGAATGGGAAGTAAAGAACAATGGGGAAGGAAGGATGGCAGTTAGGATATTTCGGTGGTGAGGAGATAAGGGAGAGATAAATGTAATTAGTGTGATTAGCACGTAATTAGAAGATTTAGTGTGATTAGCATGTAATTAGAAGGCTTAGTGTCGCTGACGGTCGGGTCCCACCGAGCGCGTGTACCGCGTGCGTGGTCCATGGACCCTTGACCGGGCATGTTGACCTTTGGTCCATGCAGTATGCCATGGACCGAGTTAATGACAAACGGGCCTCACCTGTCACTAGGCTTTTAATTCGAAAATTAAATGAAACAGAACATTGTATAGTAGACCCCGCATGTCAGTGGTAGAGGCTTGGTTTAGCTCGAGTATAAAAAGTTTTAAATGCATTAGGAATTTCTAAAGTGATTTAGTTTTGCACTGTAATTCATACAACTTAAAAAATTCATAACTATTTGATAGTAACTTCAAATTTAGTGAAACCAATTTTGTTGGTTTTCATTTTTATTGTACTTTAACTTAGAATAAGTTTGAAACTTGTTACTGCCACTGATAATTTGCGAATTGGAATTAAATTCGGTTAAGAATTATTTTTACAGTACAAATTGAATTAAGTTCAACATTTCATAGAAAATTCATATGAACTCCAATTGAGATGAATCAATTTTTATTGGTCATGAAATTTTATTCTCTAGCTAACCATGACCAAAATTGTAGAAGAATTCATTTGGAAAACCCACAAATAAGTGGATGGTGCGAGCATTGCATATAATTAAGTGGTTTCATATGCACATGTGTTAGGTACTTCATGGCGGAGATTTAAGATCTATTCGCATTCCACGGGAACGCTCTTGTACGCGACGGACCGTACGGGGTGGACCTGTCGAATTACGACCAGAAAGTGATCCGGGCGTCGGGTCTGAAGGACATGAGCCTCTTGGAGCTAAGGCGGTGAGTGCGGTCCGCGTTCGATCGCGCCACTGCAAGGATGAAGCTGCGCATCGATGCGTTGTATGTCTCGGTGGTGGGTGATGGAGGGGAGACCGTTTGGCAACTTATGAAGGTGACAAGTGACGCTTCATGGGCCAAATTACATGGAGGTTGTTTGCAACCCTGCTGCTGTGATCTTTGGGCGGCCGATGGTCTATGTTCAGTTTGTGGAGAGGATGGGGACATCCGACGTGGGTGGTTCCAGTGAGGCTGCTGGTGAGGAGGAGCCTGCATTGGTCTCCGGTGTTGGAGGAGACGCGGGCGAGGAAGTGGGCGATGGAGACCTGAGGAGGCGTGCCGAAAACTTCGAGCCCAACGAAGGAGTGGAGAGATGGTGGGCAGCCCGTATTGATTGCCACGAGTACCTGGCCGACCAGGTGGAAGAGGTGGAAAGCGAGGAAGAGGAGGACGTGGAAACAGCCAGTTCCGAAGACAAGGAAGATGGAGAAACTGCGCTACAGGAGGTGCTGTTGGTGGTGTTGTGACCACCGACATTGCTTATGTCCCCTCAAGATTGGATGACGTCGCAACGACATCGTTGGTCCTGCCACAGCCGGAGGGGGCCGACTGGGGGTTCAATGAAGAAACCCTGCTCCTAGGGCAGCGCTTCCCTAACAAGAGCGCCGCCCAATATGCTATTGCCAGATACGCCATTAACATTGGCCGGACGTATCGGGTGCAGAGGTCCAACGCTGACGCCTACATCGTTAGGTGTGTTGAAGAATCCTGTGCTGGCAAGGTCCGTGCGCAGCGGTTCACGGCCGCGGCCATGGGCTTCCGGATCACGGTGCTGAAGGACCACACGTGCGAGCTAACTGAGCCGCTTCATAGGCACCACAACATGACGTCCTCGTATGTTGCCAGCCTGATAAGCCACCTCGTGGCTGGAGATGTTTGTATTTCGCCAAAGCTTCTAATGGCAGAGGTTGCTAATATGGTGGGGTTCCAAGTGAGCTACAAGACGGCATGGCGGGCGAAACGGAAGGTCGTGGAGAGAATGTTCGGCACATTCGAAGAGGCTTATAACCTAGTCCCAAGAATGCTGCATCAAATCGCAGAATCAAATCCTGGGACATACATAAACAAGGTTGACTGGGTGCATCCGAGAGAGGGGCCCAATTGTTTTGTTCTTGACAAGGTCTTTTGGGCCTTCCGTTAGGCAATCGAAGGGTTCAAGCATTGTCGTCTCGTGCTAACGATGGACGGCACCTTCCTATCCGGGAAGTACAAGGGTACCATCCTCACCGCGGTTGCAGTCGATGCGAACGACCAGTTACTCCCCGTGGCCTTCGCAATTGTTGAGAGCGAGAGCACCGAAAGCTGGCTATGGTTCCTGTCCAACATGAAGTAGGTGGTGGTCCAAGACCGCCCAGATGTGTGTGTCATCTCGGACCACAATGCTGGGTTGTTGTCCGCGTTGAGCCGTTGTTCCAGTGGAATGATGTCAGGAGCCGCTGTTGCATGAGGCATCTCGCGGCGAACTTCCACACAAGGTTTCGGAGCAAGGACCTGATGAAGATATTCAAGAAGCTTTCCATGCAGAACCAAAGGTGAAAGTTCGCTGCGGTGTGGAGACAGCTCGACGAGGAGACCGGGAAGCATCTAAGGAACTCGGCGGATGCCGAGGCAGGTGCAGCGTCAAGAGGGTCTGCGAGAGTTGGGGAGTTCACACAATGGGTTAACTCGCACGCACTCGACTTGGAGAAATGGTCCCTGCTGCACGACACCGACGGTGCAAGGTACGGGATCATGACGACCAACATGTCGGAGGTGTACAACGATGTCCTCAAGGGTGTTCGATCCCTACCGATCACTACGATCGTGGAGGAGAGCTGGAACCGTACCGTCGGCTACTTCGTTAACAGAGCCATGATGGCCAAGAAGCATCTGGAGGATGGCAAGCAATTCTCGGAAGTAATGCACGCCTACATGGAGAAGAAGATCAGCAAGGCTCGTTCGCACGCTGCTCGTACCATGGATGGCGTCAGGCAGAAGTTCGAGATTTGGCTTAGGAAGAAGTACGTGATGGGCTACGCTAGAGGGGATCGGAAGCAGGTCTGCACGATTGGTGACGAAGCGTCGTGCACCTGCAACAAGCCGCGGCTTCTCCAAAAACCATGCTCCCATGTGTATGCTATGTCAGTCGCTGCCCAAACAGACCTAGCACAAGCAGCACACCATAGCGCCCAAGATATAATTACTAAGTCGTGATGTTGCATGCTTATTTTAATGCCTTGTATGAGTTGTATCGTTGTCAATCCATGGCTTTGTGTACGGATGTAATGTTATGTTCTCTGGGTCATATGCTAACTCATTATGGTCATATCTACTGTTATGTTGTACGGGTGTGTATATGGTGTTATTCACTTTGTCTTACATTTTGTTGTCATATGTTTCGATTTCTTTTTCTATGCCATACATTATGTTTTATATAGGAAAAAGTCGGTTTACTCCCTTGAACTATCAGAAAAGTCTAGTTTACCCCCTGAACTACAAAACCGGTTATTTAACCCCCTAAATTTGTGAAACCGGTCAATTAACCCCTCACAGCGGTTTGGAGCGGTGGTTTTGCTGACGTGGCAGTGGTTTTGCTGATGTAGCACATATTTTGCCACGTGGATGTCCACATCACTCTCTCTCTTCTTCTCTCTCTCCAAATCAGCATGTATGTGGTGGACCAGCGTGAGCTTTCTTCTTTCTCCATCTCTCTCTCTCTATTTCTCCACCTTATCTTCTTCTCTACCACCGAATCCCCCACCGGCTCTTCTCTATCCTTCTTTCTTCTTCATTCTTGCGCCGCCTCCTTCTGGGGCCTCTGCTGGCACCACCTCCCTCCGGCATCGCCGCCGCCGGCTCTCCTTGCGTCGCCTCGGCGCCCACGCCATGCCCGCCCTGCGCTCCGACTCCTCCTTGGCTCGGCCGGGCATCTCTACCATCTCATCCTCGCATGTGGCGCCTTGCGGCGCAAGCCAAGAGCCCACTGGCGCGCGGCCGCCTCCGCCACCGCCCCCTTCAGTGCCGCCTGCCACCGCCCCCGCCGGCGTGGGCGAAGAAGCATTTCTTCTTCGAGAGGGTGTCGTGCCCGTACGACCTCGAGGACTTGCTACGCGTGTCCACCGAGGTTCTTGGCAAGGGCACGTATGGCACCACGTACAAGGACGCGCTCGAGTTCAGGTCGGTGGCGGCGGTGAAACACCTCAAGGAAACATCACTGCCGGAGCAAGAGTTCCGGGACAAGATCGCTGCGATTGGCGGGATGGACAATCCTAACATCGTGCCCCTGCAGGCCTACTACTTCAGCAAGCTCATGGTGTACGAGTTCGTCGCCATGGGCAGCCTCTACTCGATGCTCTCTCTGTTTTAGTGTTCGAACCGGAGCAAAATTTTGAATTGATAAAAATTTTATGCAACCAGGCCCCAGCCGGTCACCGCTGAACTGGGAGTCGAGGAGACGCATCGCCTCAGCCGGTCGGTGGTCGCGCGCGTGGCAGATCACGACCTCGCGAGCCTCATCGGCCCTGCCGGCGCGCCCTCCACACGCGTGGTGGGCTACCATGCGCCAGAGATCATGGCGGACCTATGCTGGCTCTCGTAAGAGGGCGGCGTGTCACGCCGGCGTGCGTTGCTCTGGAGCGCTCACGGGAGGTGCCCACGCTGCGGTCTTTGCACGATGACGGCATGGACCTCCCGCGGTGGGCGTGCTCCGTGGTGCGCAAGGAGTGGACGTCCGAGCCGCACGAGCGCGCGCACGCATGTGACCGGGCCAAGGGCCAGCGTGTGAGAGGAGGTGGCGAGCGTGGGTCGCGCGAGCACTGCCGGTGTTGGCGGCGCCAAGAACTGTGGTCGGCAACGCCAAGAGCCTGCAGCTTCGATTGGTGAGATTAGAGAGGAGAGAGAAGGTGGAAAAAAGAAAGCAAATGAAGAAGAAGATGGTGGCCTTTTCCGTCTCTCTCTGTCCAGTCAGCAAAACCACTGCCACGTGTGCAAAACCACCTCTTCAAACCAGCCTGAGGGGTTTTGTGTTCGGTTTTCGTAAGTTCAGGGAGTTAAATAACCAGTTTTGTAGTTCAGGGGGTAAACCAGACTTTTCTGATAGTTCGAGGGAGTAATCTGGACTTATTCCTTTTATATATGGACTAACATGTTGTTTATCTCTCGGCAAGAGATGGCGCAGCCTCCAGTTGACAGCCCATATGAGCTGCTCGATGCACGCTAGGATGGCGACATCGATGCGGCGTGGTCGTCCAAAGATCGGCCCTCGAGCCTAGTCTGGCGCCCCGAGAGAGGTGGTCTCTTGGCGGCGGTATGTCCCAAGACTGCGGGACACCGGCCTCCTGCCCTTTGCCCGCATGTTGGACGTACCGCACGCGTTTCAGTTTGACGCAGCACTCCTATCTGCGCTCGTGGATCGTTGGAGACCAAAGACTCACACCTTCCACTTATGGTGGGGGGAGATGACCGTAACTCTGGAGGACGTAGCTATGCTTACAGTGCGCCATCTGCGCGGTCTTCGGTGAGTGCCACCTCAGGCGAGTGGGTGGAAGGTGCGTATGGTCGATGATTCGGTCCCCCGATTCCTGACAACATGTCGGGTGTGCCACATTCCTGGCTGCGGGAGTACATGACCTGCCCCAGCATGCGATTGTGGGGGAAGTTAGGACACACTTCCTTGCGTACCTTTTGTTCCTGTTCGGATGGATCTTGTTTCCTACGACTCAGGGTGACTGCGTGTACCCTATCTACATCCATCTCGCTGAGTCTTTGGTGGACGCCTGGCCCGACGAGGTGCTACAATACAGTTGGACCTCCGCAGTGCTTTGTGACACTTACCGAGGGTTGTGCGATGCCTCTCAACGCAGTACGGGCGGGGGGGGGGGGCAGTCCTCGCTGTATGCTACACACTGCTACAACTATGGTCGTGGGAGCACTTTCCGTTTGGCCAGCCATATTTTTGAAGCACCGTGCACCCTTTCAAGTTGAGCGCCAAGCTTTACGGTAATGCTAGAGGTGACGACCCCGTCGATGGGTCTACAATGGGAATGCGTTGGACACGTGGTACCCTAGGTTGGGCCAGAGAGAGATCGAGGCGTGCGTACCCTGAGTTCCATAACCTATTCAAGACTCTGCACGAGGACGAGGTCATCTGGTGGCCATGGACTGTACAGTTCCTTGCAGACACGGCCCTCTACGGATTATCCTCACAATGCACTTAAGACGAGACGCTCTGGTTGACGACCTACCACCTGGTCTTCTCCCACATGGTCGAGCCGTACAATCCACAGTGGGTCATGAGACAGTTTGGTCTTTACCAGGAGGTGCCACCACTACCGGGACGACCTCTCGCCAAGAAGGCCCACCGGTATGTCATTTTTCGTTATCATATTAGCGACGTGTCTGACTTACATTTTCTGAGATCCGAATTCAATTGCAGGCAAACGAGAAGAGGCCGGAGGAGCGACGACTAGAGGCAGACACAGCAACCATGGATGACGTTGTGGGGCGAGAGGGCGGCGATAGAAGTGGTGCACGAGTTACGAGGCTACGCCATCCAGATGTATGCTACGTACTTGCAGTGGTACGTTCCGCGCACTAGGTGTAGGCTTACTGGGCCGGCGCCACAGCGTCCAGTGGAGGTCATGCAAGATACTGTTGTACTAGCAGGTCCCGATCGTCATCGGGCGGCACGCCACGACGAGACGGTAAAACATTCTTCGTAGAAATTTCATCCGGCAACATGTTTCTAACTTACTATAGGTTTCCTTGCAGTACTACCGCCTTGATCGTATCGAGCGTGAGGGTGCTGAAGCTCTACACCGTGGTCACAATAGCACATTTGATCGCCTCCTACACGCGGTGCGCGCGATGACCGAGGACGCGAGGGCTGCAATCAGGACCATAACTTGTGGTCGCCACAACGACATTCACGTACAGCATCGCAAATACCGAGGGCACCCTACACCCCCTACGCCCTCAGCACCTTCCTCAGCACCTCCCTCAGCACCGCCCTCCACACGTTCGTCGCACTCTAGGAGTCGTCGGAACTACGGTCGCTCAGCCTCGACGCGTCTCGGGCCACAGGTATGTCATCTGTCTGCTGGTTGTTGTCATCAATACTTGTCCATGCACTCCTTTCGAACGTATCTGACATTACCGTTTGTTCTTGCAGCACTTGCGAGGGGACAACACTCTGCTTTAGCCGTCGTCGTCACGGAGGGAGGCGCATCACTTGCGAGGGGACAACACTCTGCTTCAGTCATCGTCGTCACGGAGGGAGGCGCCACACTTGCGAGGGGACAACACTCTGCTTCAGCCGTCGTCGTCACGGAGGGAGGCGTAGCATAGGACTTCCTCGCCGACGTGACGTTGTTCCACTGCAGACAGCGACCCTGACTCGCCGCAGCACCGAGACGACGGGTTGGGATCATTGGCGCATGGCATTCAGTCACACGTACCAAGGGTACACCGTGCAGCATTACAACACAGACTGGTCAGGAGGATCCTCGTCTACACAACAACCTACTCAGGTACGCTTTAACGTAGTTATACCAATTTTCCTATTGCATAAAACCAATGACTAACTCACCAAGTACCCTTCCCTCAGGATGAGCACGAGTGGATCGACAATATACTCAGCTTTGAACCGGACACCTACACTCAGATCACCGCAGCGACGCCTCCCACGCAACTCCCCTACTACGGCTTCTGAGACGTACGTCGCTCCCCTGACAGGTTCACCTTCCCTGAGGATCAGCTACGCCGTCCGGGCAAGCGACGGGGCGATGTACCATAAGTAATATCATGGTCGCATAATACATGTTATGTAATATCATTGTGTATTGTGCCATTGTGATTTATGTAGTGTCAGTGTGCAGTATGACCTTATGATTTATCGACACAAAATGTTCTAAGCTCGGGTTTGTGTTTCAAACATCGTTGATTTTCAAAATTCATAGTTCAGGTTGACCTCCTTGTCCTCAGGACCCTCCTCCGCCCTCGGCATCTCCCTCGGGTTAATAATATTAATTTGTCTACTTCATCTTTGAGTTTGTTGATTGGTTTTGATCACACCAATGTTGATCTGTGCGAGATAGCAGCTGATCTTGGGACTAGCTCGGTTTGCACAGAGGGTCCCGTGGTTGTTTTGCTAGGGGATCCGACACTACCTCGCGGACGCGAATTTCCTTCAACGCTGCCACATGATTCCTCCTCGGGCCCGCTACCTCGCGGATGCGAATTTCCTTCAACCCAATTGCAATTCAGTCGCATGCTATATATGGATGCTTTGGCTACCATTCACCTAACTCTTCATTTCCTCCTCTCCTTTCTTCTAGTCTTAGACGGGATGTCTACGGCCTCATCTAACTTTCGAGTGAGCACACAATTGGAATCACTACGACAGCAGCTGGTTTGCCCTCGTTGTAGGGATCCGGTGAATGTTTTCACCTCGCATACGCCAACGAATCCATCCCGAGTGTTCATGAAGTGTTCAAATCTTACGGTAACTTTTGCCTAATCAATTTCATTTGAAACAACATGTTTTTTTTCACTTGAAGCTGTAATTCTTTTTCAGAGCACAACATGTCGGTTTTGGCAGTGGACTGACGAAGCTGTCCCAGTGGTTCAAGCTATTGCAATGCAAATTACAGCCTTACAAGATGACTCTCGTGGTGTTGCTGTATTTCGTCTAGTGGCTCGACCCTCTAAACCACCAACATAGAATGAAGAGAATAGACTTAAAAGACTGGATGAAAGGATAGAAAGAGTTGAGAACATGCTGAAGAAATTAGTTAAGCTAGTTAGTTTTGCGGTCTTTCTTCTATTCTTTCTTGTTGTTGCCAAGTAGAAGTTTAGTTGTAATGAGATTTAATGTCCACTCTTTATCTATGCATCGCAGTCCGTTGTGAATGAGAATAAACCAGTAACATTATCTACCCATGAATGAGTTTGTTCAATGCATATCGACGCCTATAACTTAAAGCACGCGACACATCGATACAACATGTCAACTCAATAAAAGGCAACCGCAATGACTACCGTCGTTGCAGTGGAACTTCCTATGTTCACGACCTCCTCGTTGCCCCACTCGCGCTGCATCTGTTGGCGGAGGTCATCATTTTGCTCCTTGAGATCGTCAATTTGCGCCTCCAAATCAAATATTTGGTTCCACAATGTATCCACATGCATCGAAATATGTCGTTCATGGGGAGGATCGATCCAGCGAGTAAAATTGCATTTCTCCATCTGCTGCAAGGGACGATTAGTATGGAGGATGTATTAGCAGTAACATGAACAAAACTATTTACCCCAGAGTATGACAAGACCAAAGGAGACAGCTTTGCGCAGTTTAGGGTTAGGCTTTTCAGATCGACTTGACAACCCTGACCGTGTCGCCAGCTTTTCAAATCGAAAAGACAAGACTCTGCAAAGAAAGACGTGACAACACTCTGCCTCGTCAGCTTTTCAGACCGATGAGATAGCACTCTGCAAAGCGCAACATGACTTCTCTGTGCAAAGTAAGACGTGACAACACTATGCCTCTTCAACTTTTCAGATGGATATGACAACACTCTACCTCCTCAGCTTTTCAGAACTAAAAGACAGGACTCTGCATGAAATTAACCACACCATGCCAACCATGGAGCTTATAAAAGGGGGTTGAACCAAACCCAATACTACACAACACTACACAATAGATATCCAGCTATGGACTCTTCGGCAAACTTCTACGCGAGGATGTTGCAGAAGCAAAAGTGGCTTAAGCAGAAGAGAAAACAACTACAATACCCAGATTTTTCAATGAAAGATGCTCTAGTACCACCACGTTCTCCGATCCTGCAGTGTGTGTGTGGTGAACCAGCAGAGATCATTTAGTCTACACACCCAGCCACTACCGTCCGGGCGTACTACACGTGTGGGCACCACCTCGTAAGCGTTTCTTTCGCGCGCATCGATTTTCATCAACGTTGAATTCCTTAAATTTTTAACTTCATCCCCACGTAATGGCAGCCCGAGATGCGCTGCCACTTCTTCCGATGGATCGGCGCCCGAGATGTACGACGGGGCATTCATCGGCCAGTACATCTTTGAACTACTCGGTGCGGGTCGAGAACCGTGAGGTGGAAACCTACGCGTGCGGACACTGTTGAGGAGGCAGAAGGAGCCCGATGAGTCGCCAGGCGTAATCCATATCGACGACGTGAGTTATGAAGAATTTGCATCCTTATTACATTTTCACTATACGGTGTACTTACATCATAGAATCGCAGGACATAGACGACTTCGACATACCAGCCCGACGTGGACAATCCCGCGACAAGGGCAAGGGAAAGGCTCATGCGGTGAGCGCCGCCAAACATATCCGTCGCCGGGCATAATCCGTATCCACGACGTGAGTTATGAAGAATTTACATCATTCTTACGATTTTCACTATACGATGCACTTACATCATGGAATCACAGGACATGGACGACTTCGACATACCAGCCCGACGTGGACAGTCCCGCAACAAGGGCAAGGGAAAGGCTCATGCAGTTGAGCCCGGCCGCCACAGCGTATCCGGTCGCCCGGGCGTAATCCGTATCGACAACGTGAGTTATGAAGAATTTACATCCTTCTTACGATTTTCACTATACGATGCACTTACATCAAGGAATCGCAGGACATGGAGTACTTCGATATACCAGCCCGACGTGGACACTCCCACGACAAGGGGAGGGTGAAGGCTGGCGAGGAGTTCAATGCCGAGCTAACAAGGAAGGGAAAATGGCCCCGGTCCACGCAGTAGGTTAGGTCATTACGTAGTAGTCCCCCATCCTACCCCCATGTTTTTTACTATCCCCTAAAGGCATGCATACTGATATGATCCGGATGCTTGTGTCGCAGTGTACTGTAGTAGTAGCGAGGATGACTAAAGCAATTAGCCGAACCATCATGCCATGTCACTACGTGTAATGTGCTTTTGTCCGCAGACTCTAATGTAGTTCTGGTTTCGTGTCTCCGCTAAGCCATCAACGCAAGCTTATATTGCAAGTATGCCTCTTCTAGTGGAATCCCAGAAACAACCATTCACACTGACATCGAATCGTCCATGTTTTAAAGCATCTTCATAATCACAACGAGCGTTCACAGTCCCTTCAATCATATTCTGTATAAGCTTCATAAAGTGCTTCATCGACTGCCTGACTATATACGCGTATACGTTCAGACGACTTCATCGAGGTGAGACTCCAATAGTATTGGTCCCTTTTTATCCCACTTCTAAAAGATAACAAGTATTTCAGCACACAAAGTTTGCTTGGACGACATCCTCAAGGTCATACCTCGTCTGATATGCTTATCAATCATCCTTTCTTAGAACGAATAAAATAATAGAAAATTTACAAAAGCAACAACACTGTGACGGGAGGCTCCACAAAAAGTTTTGTAATTTTCTAAACTCATTTCCTATATTTTGAAATTACTACAAACAACGCTGAAACCGCGACGAAACCCTGATTTTGCAGAAAATGAAACCCTAATTTACAAACCTCGGTGCCCATATTTCTTAATGAATGTTTTTTTTTACAAATATCAGTGCCTGTTGAAACCTTAATTGAAATGACTGAAGAAAATTTCGTATTCGTATCAGCGCTAACCCAAACTGGAAACCCTAATTCCATCCCGCTCGAAACCCTAATTTTTTTTCCATTTTTGGAAATCCTAATTGAAATGACTGAAGAAAATTTCGTATTCGTACCAACGCTAACCCAAACTGGAAACCCTAATTTTTTTCCATTTCTGCAAACCCTAAACTATACCGGCGCTAACCCAAACTGGAAACCATAATTTTATTTTCCCATTTCTGCAAACCCTAAACTTTTTTTTCTTTTCTTCGCAGGACCGCGGTGCTTGGCAAGGTGCTACCGTTGCCGTCGGCAGCACCTTGATGCTTCTTTTGGGGACGGCAGCACCTTGGGTGATGCCAACGGTGCCGGCATGAACTCGGATACTGCCGTCCCGGACGGCAGCACGTGCTAGAAGGGGGCTAAATCTGGAATTCTAACGCTAAGGGGTTAGTTTAGGAATTAATTTGCGTTATTGGGCCAAAACAGTCCAAAATTCAAATTTTAGCAGCTCCAAATCTTCTAGAAGCCACGTACGGGCCCCACTTCACCCGTGACCGCTACCGCAAAGCTCAGAACAACTTTTAGTCACACCCCTCGTCACCAACACGATGCTCTTTCTCTTCGCACCAAAGCATCGAACACTACAATAGCGCCACTACACTCTACACCAACCGTTTGGTGCGCCCATCTCTCCTATCCTCTGTTACTTAGCGCGGTGCAAGCCTCGAGAGTCAAGCCCCCAAACCAAACGCCAATGACGAAACAAGCGATCGAAGCCGTCGTCCCAATGGCGGCAACGGGCGCGGATGCGGAGGTACACTTCGAGTTCTTCCCCATCATCCGCCAGTACAAGAGCGGCCGCGTGGAGCGGTTCATGAACCCCGCCCCGATCCCGGCCGGCACCGACCCCGCCACGGGCGTCACGTCCAAGGACGTCGTCGTCGACCCGGCCACCGGCCTCTGGGCGCGCATCTTCCTCCCGCCCGGCAGCCACGAAAGCAAGCTCCCCGTCGTCGTCTACTACCACGGCGGCGCCTACGTCGTCGGCTCGGCCGCGGACCCGTTTACGCACTACTACCTCAACGGCCTCGTCGCCGAGGCCAACGTCCTCGCGGTGGCGCTGGAGTACCGCCTCGCGCCGGAGCACCTGCTCCCGGCGGCGTACGACGACTCGTGGGAGGGGCTTAAGTGGGTGGCGTCCCACGCCACGGGCGGCGGCTCGGAGCCGTGGCTGGTCGAGCGCGGGGACTTCTCCCGCGTGTTCTTGGCAGGGGCCAGCGCCGGGGGCAACATCGCGCACGTCGTGGCCGTGCGCGCCGGCGAGCACGGCGGCCTCGGCTTGGGCATCAAGGGCCTCCTCGTTGTGCACCCGTACTTCAGCGGCGTGGCGGACATCGGCAAGAGGGGACGACGGGGAAGGCGGAGAAGGCGAAGGCCGACGCGTTCTGGCGGTTCCTGTACCCGGGCTCACCGGGGCTCGACGACCCGCTGTCCAACCCGTTCTCGGAGGCCACGGGCGGCAGCGCGGCGCGCATCGCCAGCGAGCGCGTGCTCGTCTGTGTCGCCGAGAAGGACGAGCTCCGTGACAGGGGCGTCTGGTACTACGAGAGCCTGAAGGCGAGCGGCCACGGCGGCGAGGTGGAGCTGCTCGAGTCCATGGGCGAGGGACACGTCTTCTACTGCATGAACCCGCGGTCCGATAAAGCACGGGAGATGCAGGATCGCATCCTCAGCTTCCTCCGCAAGTGAGCGCCCGTTATGTTTGCCATGATGGAATAATTTCACCGCCAGTGATGTGGCCATGTTTGAGCTTGAGCGCTCCTGTATTGTGTTGTTCGTGAGTATTGGCCTTGTCGGTGCTGGCTAGCCTTGCCAGCTGAGGCAGCCCTATGGAGCGCAACATTTTCTTGAATTATGTTTCTTGAATTACACAGAATTTATACTGTTTCTTGTGAAAATTATGTGAATTCACTGTTTGCTTTAATAAAGCAAGGCAACGCCTGTTGTCTAAAATGATCCCGTAATTCCGGCGTTCCATTTTCCAAACGGACCGGGCTGAACGAATAGAATCACTAGCCACGTGGCCTTGCCTAGCGGATCCCAAATAAATATATATATACTCTAAACTTAAAAAATAATATGTATAAACTAATTATCCTTACGTCTAAAAGTTGCATATATAATTGGTATCCAATCAACAAAGAGTTTTATCGCAAATTATGTGTGCAGATGATATAATTATCAACAGAAGATCCTTAAAGTAATATATGCATGTATACACTATATCTATCAACAAGAGATCCTACCAACTTAAGAGGTGGTGAGGTAAATGACATACTCATAGTCATCACCAAGTCATTTTTTTTTTATAATAACTAGCCGAGTATTTGTGTGTTGCAACAAATTTCAAATAAAACATAATATAAACTATAAACTTATAAAATTCCATATATATATATATATATATATATTGAAAGTTTCATACATAATTTGTATTCAATCAACAAATCACATAGAATCTTATTACAAAATCTTATTACAAACTACAAACACAGATAATCTAATTATTTACAAAAGATCGATCAAGTATAATATATATGTACATATATTTATCTATAAAATATCCTACCAACTCAAAAAAAAATAGATGATAGACTCAACACCATCACCGCCGTAAGTCCTTCTTTTATAATAACAAATATAAAGATAACAACCGAACAAATTATAATTTCCAATAAAATAATCAACCAACCATTCATCAATTCATCATACAACTTTGCGTTGCGTGTATTACAAATCAAGCTTTTGAAAGATTATTGAAATCATCAAATCTTTGAATGAATCTTTTTATTTCGGCTCCACGGGCTGTCGTCATTTCTTGATAAAGGCCACCGTGCGCTCCTGCAGCTCGACGCCCTGCTCGGACTCGAGCATCTCGAAGTGGAACGCGTGGCCGACGCCCTTGGACTCGAACAGCTCCACCTCGCCGCCGTAGCCACACGCCTTGAGCTCCCGGTAGTACCACAGCGCCCGCTCCTTGAGCAAGAAGTCCTGGTCGGCGACGCACACCAGCACGCGCTCGCACCGGATGCCCGCGGTGGCCGCGTCGTCCGCGAACGGGTTCACGAGCGGGTCGTCCAGCCCCGACGTCTCCGGGAACACGAACCGCCACGTTCGGTCCATGAACTCCCGCACCTCGGCGCCGAACGCCGCCTCCGCGCCCACCGCCTCCTTCCCGGTGAAGTACGGGTGCACTACCACGAGCCCGCGGATCGTCACGCCGTCCGGCAGCGCGCCGGTCGCGGAGGCGCGGACGGCCATGTTGTGCGCAATGTTGGCGCCGGCGCTGCAGCCGGCTAGGAACACGCGGGACAGGTCGGCGTGGTCGAGCAGCCACGAGTCCGCGCCGTCCCCGCGCGAGGCCGCCCACCGCACGGCCGCCCACGCGTCCTCGTACGCCGCGGGGAGTGGGTGCTCCGGCGCGAGGCGGTAGTACACGGACACGCCGATGGCGCCGGCGCGGGCAGCAAGGTCGTTGAGGTAGGCGTGGGTACCAGGCTGGGCGGGCGAGCCGGTGACGAAGCCGCCGCCGTGGAAGTAGACGACGACGGGGAGCTTGCCTGGCGCCGCGCCGGCGTTGGGCGGGAGGTAGACGCGCGCGTTGGCGGCGCCGGTGTGGATGTCCCTGGAGGCGACGCCGGTGCGGGGGTCGGTGCCGGCGGGCGCGGTGGGGGTGCCGCCGGGGCGGACGACGCGGCCGCTCTTGTACTGGCAGAGGTACGGCGAGAAGTCGAAGCTGACCTCGGAGTCGGGATCCATGGGAGGAGGTGGGAAGCGGTTGGTGGTGGGATCGGTGGGAGTGGGAAGAGGAGGAAAAGAGTTGGCCACCTACAACACAAATGGAGATAATGGTGGCATGCTTGGTGAGAATTGAGACGGCACGGCACTTTCTGATTGTTATTCCCCATGGGGTGACTGATGAGCACCTTCTAATTTATTTTCCCCAAGCGCTTAATAAATTTGAGTTTATCTTGCTGTTCTGGAGCATGCGAGAACCAAGATCCTAATCCTCCATTACAAGACTTACGACGCTACCGTTAGAGAAGCTAAAACTGCTATACCAACACTTTGTCAGTCTGGGATTAGGATCTGTGTCAAAGACTTAACGCAAAAAATCTATAATGCATGGACATTAGAAACAATCTCTACCGTCTGAATACTTACCCTCTCACGAAACACTATGTCTGTCTGAGTTATATAGGTACGACTTTGTTGAGAAAAACTTGCGCTCCTACACAGAACACGTAGCAGGACGTACACCATGCAGATGGCAGTAAATCGCCCTTGCTATATATCTGGTTGCAAGGTACTGAGTACTGACCTATGCAACACAGCGTCGCCATCTTGAGGTAATTTGGTCCATTTTAACGCTACACGGCCGCATAGGATATATCAGTAACATAGGATGGATTTTCGCAGCAAATTCTGGAGATATGACAGGCTAATCTCAGGAAATTCTGGTAGCATATTCACAGCAAGTCCGCCTGAGTCCTTACCCACCCAGCCACCATGGCAAACGAAGACAGTTCTGGTAGCACTCTAGGAGATTGGTTAGTTACAAACTGTGGTTGGGACTTGGGCATCATCAGTTTAGGTCAACTTACGAAACCAATGGATTTATATCAGCTGTCTATAACCTTGTTATGTAGGATTTTTGTTGACGTGGATGAAAACGAATGAAGAAAGAGAAAGATGTTGTCTACAATCCTATAATCGACTGTAGCAACAGAAACAAGAAAAGCATTAAAAGATTGTGTGTTATCTACAATCCTATAGCCGACTGTATCACCACAACCATTATATGAGCTGTCTTTAATGATGTCTAGATGTGACATAAAGAGTTGCTATAGACAGCAACTGTCTATACCATTGTACATGCCCTCATACATCACACTCTTTAGATTGGTTAGTTACAAACTGTGGTTGGGACTTGGGCATCATCAGTTTAGGTCAACTTACGAAACCGATGTAGCGACTCATACATCACACTCTTGGAGATTGGTTAGTTACAAACTGTGGTTGAGACTTGGGCATCATCAGTTTAGGTCAACTTACGAAACCGATGTAGCAACACATACATCATACTCTTAAGAGATTGGTGAACTTACGAAACCGATGTAGCGACTCATACATCACACTCTTGGAGATTGGTTAGTTACAAACTGTGGTTGGGACTTGGGCATCATCAGTTTAGGCCAACTTACGAAACCGATGTAGCAACACATACATCATACTCTAAGAGATTGGTCAGTTACAAACTGTGATTGGGACTTGGGCATCATCAGTTTAGGTCAACTTACGAAACCGATGTAGCAACACATACATCAACTTACGAGCATAACAAGTTAATGCAGTAGGTGCGAAGTATGGTACAGGCAAGATCTTCAAATACTTGCATAGTACCGATCTCAAAATGTTCTCCAGTTCATTCAATTCAGGAATTGGCAGGTTGCATACATTGACAGTCTTACGGTCATGAGCTTGTGAGCATGTTACTTACTGCATTTTGCAGAGAGGCAAGCGAATCAACGGCAGTCTTTGTGAACCAACTGATCCCAACCTTCACCCGGTGTTCATCCGTGGGCATCCTAAGGCAGTATACAAGCTTCCTGGCTGCACAGCACAACCAAGTTGATTTTTATTCTTACGAGAAGAGTAAGTACAAGTGAAAGAACATGCCCGGAAGGGTTCATACCAGCATGCCCTAGAGGTCCTTCCAAGGTCAGGCCCTCAACGAAACTTGCTGTTATCGCAGCATCATTTCTACCAAGTGTCATCATCTCACCAAGATTTTGGAACCTGGAAAATACACAGGGTATTCAGCTCTTTTATGCACTTCAACTCTTCCTACTAACATGATGGAATATTAAAAAAAAATGGAATGACAATGCTTAGTGTATGGACTAAATGAACAAAGGCAAAGCTGCTGCTAGACTTGAACCTAAACGGCAAAAGAGGCCGGTCATTGATTGCTGCCCATAGATTCCATCCAGCAAAATCTGCTTGTTGAAAAGCAACCTGGGAGGTAAGAGTATCATTAGTAACAGAACTACCAGCATCAGGCTAAATTAAGTTCAGTAAATTCCTTACCTGTGCAGTGGCCGGGAGAAGTTTGCCTGATGGGTCTCTTAGAGCTGCTGAATCACCAATTGCAAAAGTTCGGGGATGGCCTTTTACTTGAAGGGTTTCCTCTGTCTCTACCTGTCCCCGACCATTCAAAGGAATAACATATGGAGCATCAGGAGGTTGTAACCGAGGAATCTGAGATGTTGAACCCACTGTCCATAATACCATATCAGCCTCCAGAATCTGGCTCTGGAGACCTCTTTGAGCAGGTTGAAGTTCCAAAAGTAGTTTCTTATGGTCACCATTAACTTCTGTTGCACTTGAATCCTCAGAAACAGAAGCTTCTCTGATGCAGCTCACAAAATATCCCAAGAAAATTTGAATATTTCGAGACTCAAGAACCTGGCGCGCAATGCAATCAAACCATAATTTTTTCATTAACTAGCTGCTACCTCAGAACATTGGATTAACTCAACTGATGGAGGCCAGAGATGAAAAAAATAAGCATCAAGGCCTAACAGAACAATGTGAAATAAGAAAACAACAGCCTAGCTTCCCCATGTCGTGTTGTATTACATTAATCCATAAATAGCTCAATGGAAAATTGGAAATGAGCAGTTTGTTGACAGGGTTATGAAAGAGCAAGTAATTGGTATTTATCAGATTAGCAGTGCTGCATTAAAGCTGCAGTAATCCTTCATCACGAACAGAGAGGTGAGGAAACAAGCCAACAGCATGGTTTGATTGATGTCAAGTCTTACATTGCATAAGCAGCATATTACGCTTTTACCATCTTTAGATTATAGTCTTAAGATGTCCTAGTGGCATCAAAAGACCAAACTGAGAACAGAATCTTTCCTCCCTCCTCTACTACATTTTCTTTAGATGAAGTTAATGAACAGTTCATAACGTGTAGATTCTTAGTTTCTCACCTTCAGAGCAGCGTCACGATTTCCTGGTGGTGCACTGGGACAGAGGGTCGTTTGAACATTGATTGCTTTAACAGTCCCAGTGTTCTTTAATCTCTCAGAGATAGTAGCAGCTAATTCAACACCAGAGTAACCCAATCCCACAATGGCCACCTCAATGGTAGAAGAACTCTTACCAAACCTTCTCCGTTCTAACATTTTCAACTTGCTTTCAACTTTCTGCAAACAACATTAGACAATAGGACAACATTACGATTCTGGTTGATCGTGGTCACGTTACATATGCAGAAGCCCCCCTCCAGCCATGATATTTATCAACTAATGGCTTTTAAAGAAAAAAATAGATAATATTACATTAGTTTAAAAAATATGATGCACTTGTTATAAAGAATTGCCAGAACATGTTACTAAAAATTAATGAAAGTCATATAATAACGTAGACGCAACCTCATGCTTTCACTGGTGAGTGGTGAATTTTAGTATACCAAAAAATTAGCAATTCCAAACAGTTTCACAAGGTGATTGATTATTACCAAAGCATCCTCCAAATTTGTGAACGGAAGTGCATATTCAGCAGATCCTGGAACAACATCAATTTTAGCTTCAGCCCCTAAAGCTAGAACGAGCCTGGCTGCCCATTCAAAAAGATACATCATCAGCTAGCATATTCTAAGTACATCATAAAAATTGAACTGCAATATATGTTGAACCAGTCGCGTACATATTTCAATTCTATGAGCCAATCAAAGTAAGTTATATTACATGTTATTATTCGGTCCTAAAGTTTTCTGATAAAGAACTAAAGTTTTCTGATAAAGAAAATTGACAGAAGACTACTCATGGGCTACACCGCTACATGAGAAATATTAATTGATACCAGGATTCAGGAATAGCCTGATGGAAGGAAGCAATGCTACTTACGGGCACAGAGGCAATTACACGGAAAATCTTGTATATGCCATTGTGTTGTCATTTGTGAGGCTCACAATTTGGGTCCAGATCCACATGTCATGGACACCCAATGGCATTCACAAAATTTCAAAACTTTGTACAAGCAACGAACAACCTGCCCCCATCTTTCAAAATTTTCTTAAGAAATTCTATGAATGGAAAATTCAATCATAGAAGTATGCTTAAGTTTGTTTTACAAAAGCCTTAAACATGACAACCATAGCAATTCTGTAGCATTTATCATTCATACCAATCATATTCAATATCAGTGCCACTTTCTAGATGAACAACTCCACCAGTGCATGATCCTCCAGGATCTCTTCTTAAGTGATCAGAAGGGCGCAGAAGCTTTACACTGTCCTTGACAAATTGAACACTGGTGTTTTTCAGTAACTCTGTAAAAGACGGAGCTATTTCCCAAACATCCACTTCTGGCAAGTGGCAACCAAATCAAAGTCCAACAGTTAAACACATGAAATCATGTGAAAATAGCCAATAAATTATAAACTAGAAAAAATATTTTTACACTTGAAACTGCAGTACCTCCTGACAAGAGCTCATACAACATGGGCTTAAATACAAATCTGTCAGATTGATCAACCAACACGACCTGAAACATGCTTCCCTTTCTTAGTAAAAAGTTACATCATTTAGCAAATGAGCATGAGTACATTGCAGAATATGGCATCAAGTAAAATTGTTAAACTCCAAACATCACCCTGAATTTTATAATAGAGTACCATATCCTCACCACTTCAAGGTAATAAAGGATAGCACTCAGCAAATCGAAAAGAACGTTCTAGCATAAGAGTATCATCATTTTACCTGAGGCTTCTTATCACTGGGCCATAAAAGAGATTCTAATCTTAGAGCAGTGTACAGGCCACCAAATCCACCACCCAAGATACATACTCGTGGTCGCTGGAAACAATAAAAGAGCATATTCAGTAATGGGAACATGGGTTATAGCAGAAGCATACTATAAATCTAACTTTTCCACCAAAAATTTATCCTCAGCAGTTGCCGCACACACAAAACAATAATACGCAAGGTCTTCAACTCTTAAAGCAAAACATAAACACATGCACTTCCCTGCAGATGCAGAATGTCTGTACATCATCAGAACAGGCAGTTAATTTATAGAGCTTATCGCATATCAATTATCAAAACAATATTCTGTGAGTTGTCTATGCATGTGTATTAAAAAGAACTCAAGATCTATTGAATTGTATGCCTGAATCAAGTGTACCAAATTTTGTCCCCCTGGGATTCAAACATTTCCCTAAAGCTAGCAAAACTCGTAGATGAGTCAAATACTGAACTACGTCTCATCAAGGAGTACAGGACACTATTGATGAACATACATATAGATAACAACTTGCAAAACAAATAGAAACAAAGATAATCAAATAACAAGGGATTTAAGGATGCCTAAAGTCAAATTCAGATGACCTGCTTATCTGGCCAAGTGTACAATGGCATTGGTGTTTCATCAGTTGATGTAGGCCGAGAAAAACCACCATCCCCAGAGCTACTTGAAGCCATGCACCTGAGCAGTCTAGACGGAAGTCCAAACATTATCGGCACACCACCAATCCTCCATGAATTCTTAAGGATTGGATTCTTCCACACATTCACACCCCCTGTCAGGAACCAAGGGCTAATCAATTTGCATTTCGCCTGACAACTAAAGTTTACCTAATCATTCTACTTTACAGATTGGAAAAACTAAATTACTGCAAAATGCAAGTGTATTTTACCAGAAGATGTGCTGTGCTATGAATGTGCAGCATTAGGTACCATAAGAGAAATGCTACAGTGCAGCTCCGAAATTATCAAGCATGGCCATTTTGTTCAAATGTTTTCATTCCCATCCTTCCAGCTGGTTTGGTACCGAAGATATGGCTTTTAAATAGTACTTCAGAAGCAGTGTTGAACATAATAATGTGGCATCGAACCCAAAATTTCGAGCTATTGTGGTAGCTAAGCTATTGTAGTGTTCCGTTGTGCACACCCAAAACACTGCACCTTGTACTGTTCGATTCGAAGCACCGGACGTAAAACCTAATCGAGCGCCACACCTACTCCGCAGCAGCTTAAATTAGAGAATCGTGGAAGCTAGAAGAAGTGAGCGCGAGCTTGGGGACCTTACCGAATGGAGTGCGCGGCCGCGCTGAGGTGGGGAAGTGCCGGCCACCCAGGAGCGACGGGCGGTTCCACGGCGCCGCACGGCAGCTCATCAGCGGCGAGGGGGAGGGGATCGTAGCGGAGCGGGCGGGCGGGCGAGACGTGGCGCTTCTCCAATCGCAGCTCCTGACGATAGGGGAAGAAGCGAGGAGCCGTCTCCGGAGAGACGCGAGAGGAGGAGACTCGAGGCTTGGAGAGTGGATAGTTGAGCGACGCCATGGGCTTTAATGGGCTTTGCATGGAGGCCCATATTGCCCTGATCGTTGGGCCTAAAGAGAAGTTCTGGCTGAGAAACTCGAGCTCGGGCCTCAGTTTATATTGTCACGACTCAAATTTGGAAAGGAGAACTTGTACAAACCACACACCACTACTGCTTCAAATTGTCGTGCTTCTAGAAAATCTTCAAAATCACTCGTCGTGGGGTTGGCAAGATGGGTGATGGGTCCAAACCAACTTGTCAGTACAAGTGTACTACAACCAAGAGCAATTACAAAACAATAGGACTTTTTCAGTGGCACATAAACTGAGTCATACTAAATATGCATGCGTACATCTCTCTCTGTGAGCCAAAAGAAAACGACCGGTAACATATAAAAAACCTGTACAAGTACAGAATTTAATTAGCACCTTGAACTGGTTCGGTTCTTATCTTAACGTGTCCCTCTTCCTTTCAGGTCAAAATGGACTTGTCAATGCAGGAGCAGAACAAGGACGAAAGAGAGAGGGAGAGAAAAAGACAGCGACGCGTCGAAGCTAAGCGCAACGCGGAACGGATGTTGAAATGTTCTGTTTGTTTCTTAGCTACGAATAAAGAAGTCGTTCACACGCTCGCGCTGTCACGCGGGCCGGACACATGCTATCCGATGCGATGGTTTAGTTTTAATTAGGCTAACTTTTCTTGCCGACTAGACTAAACTCTCGTATATATGATCGTACATGCAGGCAAGCAAGGCAGGCGCAGGCATGCTGGCGAATTAATTCTGCAGCACTTGGATTTTTTTTTTGATAAACCGGAAATTAACAGGAAATGGCTCACGGTCTTTGTAGTATGTAGTTTTCATTTTACAAAGCAAAAAAAAAAAGAAATATTGTGAAAAGTCAGCAATAGTTATGTATTTATTTGTGCATCTAGTGAAGGAAAATTCTTTTGAATCGGTCTTAACTTTGCAGCTGCATGATATTTTAGGCTGCAATCAAAACATTTATCAATGGGCATAAGAACATTACATTTTGTCAAATTCAGTTGTACCTTGTTATGGGGCCTTCTAGGGCAAGAGGTGCCTGTACTGCAAGGAAAGCTGGAAATGCTTAGCCATCTGATGAAATTGGGGGCTAGTCTCCTTATTCAAAAAAAAAATGTTGATCAGTATGGCATTGGAATTAATATTTGGCCATTTATCTTCAGTCTGAACAACCCAAAGCTTTGAAGAAGTTCCCTGAAATTAAAAAAAAATGACTTCTAAAAGCATAAACTTAACTAAAAGATAAAAGTGCATTGCAGGTCCTTAAACCTGTAAGATTGTGTCATTTAGCTCTATAAATTTGTATTTTACTTTCTCAACCTCTGAATTTGCAAGATTGTTAACTTAGCTCACTGAACGTGCATTTTAATTTTTAGTTCCTGAATTTGCGATGTTGTGCCACTTAGGTTAACAGATAACAATCGAAATTACTTTAAACTAAAGTTAACAAAGCGTGAAATCAAATAGGCTTGGCATCAGCATCACTGGGCGCATCAAAATCAGAAGCTATCTGTGTACAGATCGAGCACGAGTTTCCGTTGACGAGAAAGTGGCCACCAGTGTCATCATCAATGAAGGCTTTTAGAAAAGGCACGGATTAGTCCATGGAAATCACGTTAACTAAAGCATTGTTTATAGCTTGTAATAACACATCGCCATCGCCAAACTCTTATCTTCTCCATATTAGTCCTGACAAGCACAAAAATCGTGCACGAATTTGACAAAAAAAAAATTACATCCATGTCTGCTTCCAATTGACGAACAGACAAAATAGGAAATGGTATATTTCAATAAATGAAATTTTGATTTTTGTATCTCACAAGGTTATTCGGAGCTTGAAAATATTTGGAATACAATTTTTTTTCACAATTCCTGCAGTTATTGAACTCATGATTTTGTTAGGGGCCAACTATACCACAGTCGTCTGAAATTTTTTAAATCCTAGTTGTTTTTTCTGTCCATTGGATCACCATCCAATGCTTCTAGTATTGTCATGTTTTGCTTCAATTGGTAGGTTTTCTGTTGGGCTATTTTTGTTGCTTATCGGGCCAATCAATATGAAATTTCAACCCATTAATGGTTTGCTCTATCATGGGTCGGACCATGTAGACTGAATTTTATTTGTACTGTGCTGGGTTATTTTTCAAATATGCTAAGCAATTTTTGAGGGATGTACGGATTTGAATAGAACAAGCTAACAACAGAGATCTAACAACAGAGATGACTGATTAATCTAAGATAACAACAGATATGACTGATTAATCTAAGATAGCTAACACACATGATATAAAAAAAATGCAAGTTCATTGCACATTGACCCTGTTGCAATTAGTTGGACGAGACTACAAAACACAATGAACTTTTTATTTTTCAAAAGACCACAATTCAGTGAATTTGCTATGTATGTTGAGAAGTACTATTTATCTTATAATAACCATTACAAAAATGTAGAATCAAATAGTAGTTACACATCCAGTGAATTAAAATTGCAGCAATCCAAACTTTAAAAAATTAGTGAAATGTTGTACAAGTTGATACCTAGTTTGTATTTTCATGGAGAATTTCCCTTGGAAACATATTAAATATAGAACAAAATACAAGTTACACAACCAAAGAACTAAAATTGCAAGATTCCGAACACTAAAATTTTAAATGAAATGGCATGCAAGTTGACATCTTGTTTGTATTTCCATGAAGAATTTCTCCTTGGTAACATTAAATATTGAAAAAAAATATTAAGTTACACACGCAATGAAGAATTTCTCCTTGCTAACTTTTAGACTTATAGAAACAAAAAATGATTACATGACAGTTGCATATGAAACTTTTAGATTGTTTGCATGAAACCTTATAGATGTTTAAACAAAAAAATCTAAGCTAGACAAAAAATATTGGGATGAGTGAACCCCTACCAAAATAGAAAATAAAAAGACAACTATTTTTTCTAAGCTAGACAAAATATGTACTCTTGGTGAACCCGTGCAAGTTGACATCAAGAGGCATACTAGAAATTTGCACACCCAATGAACTAAAATTGTATAATACCAAACATTGAAAATTTAATTAAAATGGCATGCAAGTTCATAAATATCAAGTAGTTTTAAACATAAATTTGTATTAAACAATATTATTTTAAGAAACGTATAGAAGTTGCACTCCCAATGAACTAAAATTGCAAAATAGCGAACACTAAAATTTTAATTAAAGTGACATGCAAGTTCATAGATATAAAGTAGTTTTGTTCAGAAAATTCGTATTAAACCATATTATTTGAAGAAACATTAAAATAACATGGAAGTTCATAGCTATAAAGTACTTTTGTTTAGAAATTTGTATTAAACCATACTATGTTATGAAACAAATAGAATGATTTCTAAATGAAAAACTAACAAAGAACAAATTTATGTAGTCGATATCATGCACAAAGTTTGTTTTAGGAATTTGTGAGTCATAAACTTGTGAGTTTAGACATGAAGAGCATTCGCAGACTACTCGCAAATAAATTTGCGAGAATGATCCTTTTGAACAGAAAGGTCTTGCATTTACAATTGTAATTGTACAAAAGAATGGAAACCACCACGACAGTTTCTCTCAATTACAACCCAATTAAACACTATAGTCATTGGCACAAAATAGGATGAATTTTAGTAAAGACTACATATGCAATAAACAAAATGAAAGTCTCAAACCATTCTTTTCATATGCAAGCAGCAAAAAGGATATTTTCTTGAATTCTACGAGTAGGGCCTTAGAACTACACATAAAAATCGAACAGTCCTCAAAAAAAGGAGAAACTGAGTGCCTCTTGTCATGTTTGTAATGGTATAGTTTCCACTCTAATTGACACATAACCACGATAACACTATCACAATCTTACATACACATCATCTCACAGCGACCAAATGATGCACTTATGCAATGATAATAATAAGAGGGACTAACAATGGATGCACTTATGCAATGACAATAACACGAGGGAAGGAACATATGCACATCAACATTGCAGGCTACAAGAGCACACATTTCTTTCCTATACCTGACCTCACAACTAAGGAAACGACCAAAAGAACATATTTTTTCATTGGTTAATTGCAATAATGTTATGAACATTATATAAATAAAAACAAAGCACTAATTGCCCTTGTGGAATCCCCCCTGAATGCTCTTCTGGAAAAAGAGCCACTGAATTGCTCAACAAATGTAAGTTTTTCTCTCCAAACCAAAGTAATAATTTTCTAATAGACAAAAGTAAACAAAGGCCAAGAAAATTCCTCCACAATAGAAGAATAAAACAGTAAAAAAAATGAAAAAATCAAATCCAGAGCAGCCAACAACAAAACAAAACAAAAACATCATGTTGCTTCAGGTGTCACCTTGCGTATGTTATGTGCAAAGACAGAGTTGGTGCAACTCATCACAAATTAAAGCCAAGCTCTGACAGAGATGTACATGGCTGAAGCAAACCTATGTTGTTGCTACTCTTCTTTATAATCTCTTTTGGATGGGAAATTCTGGCAAGAATATAACTACCAATGAAGTGGGAATATTTCTTGAAAGGCATTAAAAGAGAGAGAGAGAGAGAGAGAGAGAGATGTCTTTTTTTGTGGTTGGAATGTAGATTGGCTACACACACACACACACACACACACACACAAGATCTACCATGTATTTCAAGACCTAGGTGAACCCTTACATAAATATGTCTTTAAGACTTAGTATGTGTCACATCCCCAAATTAATAAAGAGGATTACTATGCATCTCATGAGCATGCATCATGTTTTCAAGCATATACTTTTTTTGTTGCACTTGGAAAATCTCAATTAAAGATTTAACCTACACATCAAATTGAACTTTTAAATAAAAACAGGAACAAATGCTATTGAAGATCATCTGAAATTAATTTATTCAAATACTAGAATAATTATCAAGAATTAATATATTTTTTCCCAGAATTCCCAGATTTATGGGACTAGGTTAAACCCTCATAAAATTCAAACACCATTAAATAACCTACACTAAGTTTGAATTTGAATTATACCGATTATATTATGAATAGAGAGATTTAATAATTTTTATGGATACTAGACCTTCCCAGGAACCACCATGAATTATTTCATGATTTTAGGAATTTTATTCCTATTTATAAGGGGTCAGTCAAAGTTGAGAAGATATATTAATTCACAGTCAAACCCTAGATCCAAACCAGTTGGCACTGTTCATTGGACTCGGGTCCGACATGCACGAACTGGCTCAGCCCAACCCCCTAGCTGCACTAGGAGGACCCCGTAACGCTCGAACCACTCGATCTATTTTCAACCTCCCGATTTGATCGGAGTTGTTTGAACCACCGTATGAACCCAACACGCGCGGCCCGTCCGATTTGTAATCAACGGTCCAATCGAGCAGAGCCGTTCGGACCTCCGAACGTGCAACAAATCAAGACCGTCTGATCTAAATCCAGCGGCCCAACCACGTAGCCGTTTGGGCCAGCGCTTGACACTTTGACTCTCGCGCTTAGCCGTGCGATCATGATCGAGCGGACCGCCTGAACTGGATCGAGCCCAACCATCTAACCGTACTTGGCTCAACCCACCTTCGACTACACTGATTCGCTGCTGCTGACATGGTGACCCCACCCGTCAGTTCCTTCTCCTTCCTCCCGTTGGCGACACAGAGCTTCTTCGCCACGCGGCCGGTGATTCCTTCCTCGCGCCAGTCGACGGCGTCAATCCACTGCCGCTGGTAACCACTCCCTGAGCTTCGGTATCTAACATCACCTCCATTGCTGTCTTCTCCCTGGGTTAAAACCCCCTCTGTGCACTTCAAATGTAATACCCCAAAAGTATTTGAAATGATTATCGAGAGAGAATTAAGTTATGTAAAGAGGAGGACTATTTAGAAATTGAATTGAGGGAAGGACTAATTAGAAAATAGTTATTTAAGCAGTTAAAGAGGGGGTGTACAGCGAAATTTGGAGAACCAGGGCCGTGGGATTTTGGCCCACGTTGTTTGGCCCAAGGGGAAGCTGATTTAAGAAGGGCAACCAAAACCCTAAACACCTTTTACTGTAGCGTGGTTACTGTAGCGACGCCGCACTGTAGCGCGCGGTACTGTAGCGCCTCCTCCCTCCACCATTGCTCCCTCCTCCGGTGAGACCTTCCGCGGGCGAGGATCAACCTTGGTGCTGCCCGGCCACACGAAGGAAGAAGGAGGAGATCATCTTCACGGGGAAATTTCTTCGTCTTCCTGCGATTCTTCAAGGGTGGGGGTTTGGTCTCAGAGGCGGCACCTTCTGCACATCCCTCGCTCTCTCGTGGTTAAGGCAAGTATAATGATGGATTTTATAGATATCATTGAATGGCAATGTTTGATAAATACTAGGAGTATTTGTGTTATCCATAATTGTTATGCTGGTATATTTGGTAATGTTCATGGTTTCCAGTGAAATAAGTAAAGTGTTATTCTTGGATGTTTGAAGGTTATGAAGTCTTGATTATGAGCATTTGTAGTATGAATAGATTATTCATATGCAATGTTGCTACGGATGCATGTTTATATTAATTTGAGATTTCATACATATGTATCATGATGGCTTATTGAAGTCTTGGTCATGTGATGACCAAGCAATTGTTGAGGTCCCCAACATATTTATGATGGGCTAAAGGTCCCCATGCTTGTAGAGCATGGGCTTAGGTCCCCTTACTTGCGGAGTATGGGCAATGGTCCCTGTGCCAGATGGCACAGGCATAGGTGTGCATCGACGGATGCGCACTTTGCATTATCGGTAAAATGCAAAAGAGAAAGAGAAAGATAAAGAGCATGTTGAGCATATTGCATAGCATGTGTATGTAAAGTAATTGGTGCGTGGTTTGTGTAATACAGTTGATGAAATTACATGCATGTATGCTGTTTATACCATTTATTATATTTGCTGAGTCTTTGGACTCACCTCTTGCTGTTTGTTGTGTTTTAGGTACCACTTGGAAGAACAGCATGCATGGGAGGGAGTAGGGTTGCTTGGATGCATTTACTACCACACACTTTAAATGTTGATTAACATTTGGATCATACTCTAATAATAGCAATCTGTTGAGGATTAATTCATGGCTATGGTTGAATGTTTTGGATTAATTGTAATAATGAGAGTAGTAAATTTTGATTATGCTTGATAATGTTCTAGCTGAATAGATTATCTTGGATGCTTGAATGAATTTTGAATGATGAGATAGTGATTAGAATATATGAAATGGTTGGAATCTTCGGTATACTTAGTTATACAAAGGAGGTTCTGTCAAAATTTAGAACTATGCCTTGTGTTTAAATTGTTAGTATATTTAGTTAGTAGCATTCCAGGATCTAGTTGGGGCTGGGGTGTTACATCAAATCAGCTCACTTCTCCTCTTTCGGCTGAGGAGAGGGAAGCTCATTCCAACTCCATTGTTGGGTAAGCTTCAGGCTTTTGGTTCCTCCCTTATTTATCTTCTTTACCGTTTCTATTTTCGCTAATGTCAGCCCTTGATTTGGCTTATAGCTCTCGTTACATATTCGTGCTCTCGGCAGCTCTGGAGCACGCACCCGAGTGACATCACCGTGCCATCTTCGTCCACGGTGAGTATTATCCTAAGTCGTTCGCGTCATCTTGTGCCTCTTGACACTAGATTGATTTCCCCTAAGTTTATTTGGGCAATGCACGACAGGGTTCTGGTGAATCGAAGCTTTGCCCATTTTCAGCCGTAAAGCAACCGTTCATCTCCCACCTTGCTCCGGTAAGCCATTGTCCAATTCCTTGCTCCTTTAGCATCCTCATTTGATCTTTGCGCTATCCCGACCTTTCATTGTCCATAGGATTGCTCCAGCCAGCCTCTCCGCATTGAACCGCACCACCGCCGTCATCTTCTTCGACGCCGGCCTAGCTCCGACCATCTCCGAGCTTCCACGAGCACCTTCTTCGCTCAGATAGCTCTCTCATAGTCCCTAGGACCTCTGGCACCCGCTTGAATGACGTTGCGGAGCTCCATCTGTGCATGCATGTTTTGCTGTAAGAGCGTCGCCGCTCCACTCCGGCTAGCTACCGGTACAGGCCGGCTCAGCCGTCGAGAGTTCTTGCTTATGGTGCGCAAGGCTATTGTGGACATGTACATATCCTTGGCTTGCGCCGTCGTGGCGCGTAGCGCAGGTGAGCCGTCGGGCAAACGCGCGGACGGGAAAGCTATTGTCGTACGCGGACAGGAGCTGTAGCAAGATCTTTAGGACACCGATCCCATCATTTATTAGCTAATGATTGCTTAGTCATTTAAGCGCTGTCTTAGCTACACTGATGTGCCACTTACATGTGGACCGCGCACAGAAATCGGCAGCGTTAAGTGACTGACTTGTGGGCCCAATGCCGTAAGCGCCGTGCGCTATGCATGTGCGCAGGTGGACCAGGTCCTATGGACCGAGCCACTGACGCTGGGTCCCACCTGTCAGCGCGCGGTTAACTCCGAAGTTAAAATGAAAATTGTCGCTGGTCCCTCTAGTCAGTGACTTCGGCTAGATTAGCTGTCGGTAAGAAAAACAATAAAAGCTTTAAAAAATTCGAAGTCAGTTTATTTATACACTGAGAATTTGAATTAACTTCTAAAATGCTTAAGTAATTCATTTTAACTCCAAAAACAGTGAAATCACTATTGATAATTTTTATTTTTAGTAAACTTATTTCTAAAAATGGTATCACTCTTACCTCTATCACAGAATATATATTTTGAGGAAAGTGATCCCAAAATGAATTATTTTCACACTATAAAATGTTGATAACTTTAAAAAAATCCATAACTAAATCTTGAAAACTCCAAATGAGATAAACTCAACTATTTTGGTCTTATAATGATATTCTCTATTTATCTATATAATCCTTTGTCCCACTACTACTCTGCAAATTTTGGTCAAATACTTAAATTAAGTGAATAGTATCCGAAGGCAATTAATTTGGATTTTCCAGCAAACTAGATTTCAAACCACTATAACTTTCACATACTAAATCCAATTAAAATAATTATTTCACCTAAATTCATCTAAAATCATGACCTAGCTACTGTAGAAAAATCATGCATTTTGGAGCAATTTGAATTTTGAGGTATTTCTCAGTATTTATCGATGTCTTTAAATTCTTTAGAGTCCAAAGTCGTTGACGTAGACTCCTACGCTACTGAGAGTGAGCAGCTGAGATTTCAGCAAGGCAAGCATCATTTAAACTTTCTTCTTGCATCATATTGATCCCATTTTTTATACATTAGTGTTTGAAATGCAATGATATTGCTTGTATGCTATTTTTGGTATATCATTATGTTGTGAGTAGTTAGCTATGTCCTATAATTGCTGGTTATCCTTGATATTTCTCATATACATATGCTTAAGATAGATGCTTGTGATGATATGATTGTTGTGTGTTGAATGCTTAGCCATTGCGGGTCTAGATAACACAATAGATCAATTGACGAGATTAGCTCGTCAATTGTGGAAAACACATAACAACTCTTACTTTTATTTTTGTCCAGATTGTTATATCTGGTTGTTGAGTTAAACTTTGGTTTTTTTTAAATGGTTGTTAGGTCTGGACAAGTGGTTGTAAGTGTGGATGCTTTTATGCACGTGATTTGGGTATGTGGTGGTCTTGTCTGAACCCTTAAGGATCGAGCCTTAAACTTTCAGTCCAAGTAACGAGCGTGCTATCACATGCGGTATATGGGTGCCGTACGGTTAAGTAAGGGGAAGGTTTTATTGGTTTAGACCGCAGGTGGTATGAGAACATAGTGACCATGCAATCCTATGTTCCTTAGGAACCCAGTGTAATATATACTGTGAATAATGACCACGATTACTTATGTTGTGTAAAAACATGTTAACCACCTTACACTGACCCCCCCCCCGACACAACATACGTGCCCTCTTAGCATTTGCTATATGCTTATGTCTAAGTTGGGGTTCATCTCGTATGGGTTGTATATCTCAATGGGATTTTATTGCTAAAAATGATTGTATCTCGATTCTTTTCGGCCGGCATACCTAAGGAAGTGTGTCATTAACCGGAGGCATCCGGGGGCTTACGGGCTAGTCGAGTCGTGTGGGTAAAGTAGTACACCTCTGCAGAGTATAATCTATTCGAATAGCCGTGCCCACGGTTATGGACAACACTTGGTTTTTGGATGAGTCATCGTTAGACTTAAAATTAAAAGTTGACATGGTTATAACTTGGTTCGGCATGAATGGGATGTTCATGTACTTTAGTTTATCAAGGTGGACAGCCACTTTGGTATTGTTTGATCTATATGACTATCTATGTCTTGTGAAAAATCTTTTTTTAAAATAATGGTTTACAAAATGGCTTTTGCAAACTAGATGGTTTAGCAATATAAGACGTTGCATTTTCTGCAAAACTAAGCCACTAATGCCATCCTTTGGATAACCTCTAGCATAAATATTTTTAATTTGTGTAAAACTTGCGAGTACCTTTGTACTCAGCCAGTTTGTCTACTGGCTTTCAGGTGAGGAAGACTTCGAGCTCGATGAGGTCGTTAGTGTCGATTTAGACGACGCTGACGAGCACTGCTATCATTTAACTCCTAGTCGGTTGCCATGGGTTATGGGGCACACCATGCTGGACCTTTTGGTTTATTTACTTTGTTTCCGCTGCTACTTATTGTTCTTATTTGAATTTGGCCTGTCGGCCACTTGTAATAGTTGTAGAACTTAACTATTATGTTGTATGTCTTTTGAACTATCAATGTATGATTGTGTATGGATGTGATTGACGGTGTATGCAAGTATGAGCGTGTTGGTCACTGATCCTAGAACCAACATAGCCTCATGCTTGCTGATCGATGGATTCCATTTTAACTCATTGAGTGAGGTCTTGAATTGTTTAGAGGACCGGTTATCATGCGGTGCTCGCAAGGGAGCAGTATGCATGATCATTAGAGCTCTAGTCAGTTAAGATTTCTCACTTCGATGGAGTTAAGTTAGAATCCATTTACCTGAGGCCCATAGTTATCTCCATAAGATTGTGTTTAGTCTCGGTCTTACGGAAGTAACCCAGGGGTCCTCACAGTATGTTTCATGGTATGTGAAATCTAAGCTAAAAATTCTCAGAAACATTGAGCATAGGTAACTGCCATATAGATATAATCAGAACTACACAACACTAAGCATCTAAAAATTTTATGCTTATAATATAAACAAAAGTAACACTATAACATTTTAATTCACATACAAACTGCCATTTAGGATAAACAATAGTCAACTCCATACCATACAATCTTTACACTACCGCCCTTGATTCTTCTCAAAACCTGCAGAAGATTAACAATGGAATTTGTGTAAATGTCAATAATGGAATCAACAATGGAATTTGCACAAAAGTTGTACTAAAATTGCATATTACCTAACACTAAAATTTTAATTAAAATGGTATTCAAGATGTAATTCGACAGGTATTTTCATATATTGGTTAGTTCCATTGGTATTTTTCTTTCAATAACCTTGTTGGATCCCAACAGAAAAAAATCTAGACTACACAAAAAAATTCTAGACTACACAAAAAAAAATTCTAAACCTTGGTGAACCCCTACAAAAACCCATACATAACCTAATAAAATAATATTAATAGTGAAATTTAAACAAAAGACTAAATAAATAGAAATTAGAGACAATTCAACAACATAATATTTATACAAATTCTTTGCAACTTTTGAGCTACATGTATTTTCCATGGTCTCTTATATTGTTCTTATTATTTACTAGTTAGTTAGTCCATTATATAATGATATATTACATAATAACATAATATAAATTACAATAAGTTTACGGACTTGGGCACTCAAACAAAACCTAATAAGACAAGTTTCATTCTGAAAAATTAAATTGCGATCCAAAACAATATAAATTACATAAAGCTCAAATGTGTAATACATATACAAATTGAGTGCAACTTTTAACTAGTGGGTAAAACAACAAACCACATCATTCTCACTAGCCATAGTTGGCAATAAGTTAGTGTAACACCTCAACCCAACACTGTGCCTAGAATGTCACTAAACTACCCTAACAATTAGATTTATATCAATTAACAATAAAATTATAGCAAGCAATTCAATATTAAAAACCCGTCCACGGGTCACAATAACATAAGAATAAAGGTTTGGCAAGCACTGAAATTTAAACTCTACATAGTAAAGCAGAATAATAGTTCAAGATTTAAGCAAAAACTAATCAAACGGAGACTATCGAATGAATAAACGAGTTCCAATCAACCATCTAGACTTATTCAATGTCTATCATGTCCTAAAGGAATAAACCATCATGCTAAGGTAAAGTTTTCTCATGGCAAGTGATCAAGTAATTGAGTGTATGCAGTGTTCCAAGTTCTATCCTTTCTCAAGTGAAGCATCGTCAACGATCACCTAAAAACAACAGTAGAGCAAGGGTGGATCCACGACTCAATAAGTATAATAATAAACAATGAGCAATGCTTAATCAGCAGTACACAATATCATCATCAACATTAATTGTTCTCTTTACTTTATTCTCATGCTCAATCATTCAATTCTCTTTCTTTATTCTCATACACAATCATCAGATACTTTTCATTCAATGCATCTCTACACTACATGTCAACATGCACTTCTTTCGCGTATACCGATATAAGCATGAGTGTTTACCTATCAATGACACACTCTCAAACCCGTCCTCCTCAAGGATCGGGGACCTCCTCCACTCCCGTGGAGTTGTGATCAACATGATCACCTTCTTGAAGGGATACGAGTAGGCTACACTAGCTGGCAATTCAAAAATTCTACCACGTAAACTAAGAAGTCATGCAAGCAAGAGATCATATATCGTTACCACTAGATGCACAGTAGCGGAAAAAGAGTTGGAGCAGCCTGATCCAACATAGAGTGCGTCGATGAAGTGGTCGTAGTCGATCATCCAGTGTAGTCGATTGTCTAGCGTAGTCGAACGTCCAAGGTAGTCGATCTTCCTCGGTACCGGTCGTCTCCTCCAGCAACCAATCGCGTTTCTCGCCAAGGTCATGGATCATCCTCAAGCACAACAGTAATCGCAGTAGTGCCTCTACGGTATCCATATGTCCAGGGAAGGAACACTGCACGCTGGTGTGCTAGCACCAACTCGCACGGTAGGGCTTTCTCGAGAAGATGGCGGTTAGGGTTTCGGTGGAGCAACTCACGTGTCTCGCATCTTTCCCAACTACTTCATGCATCCTCTTATATAGAGCTCATGATGGATCCTATCCGAACACGTTTGTTCCAACCCGTTAAGTGTGTGACCCTGTAGGTTCATGCGTAATTGGTTGTGACTCAGAAATCCTTTTCGACCACGAGTCGTTAGCGGTTCCTAATAGGATATAATGATTCCCAAATACACACAAATTATATCGGACGAACCTTAATGCAATATGATCTACGACTAGATCCTTATCACTAATGACAAACTCGTATCTCTATACGACTAGTTCATATTTAGTCTTGACCAGTTCGTAACTCCTTACGAGCAGGTTTCTATCACTTAGCGATTACGTTCGACCAGTCTACGACCAGCCCGTATCACCATACGACTAGTTCATATCTGATCGAACGAACGACCTTCTCATGTATTCTCCCTTTGCCTCACCATATCTAGTTGAACTCCAGGTGAGATATTATGTCATCTATGGACTGTTCAATACTTTCTCGATCGAGTGTCGGATAACTTCACGTGGTCGAACTCTTCAACCACCAGTGGCATGGACATGCACTTTCTTTATTCGACTACATCGAGGGGCCCAGGGATATCTCTCATGTTATGTTAGGAGGGGCAAATCCCATATCTGACCAGTCATATTCCTCCACATGTTTCATAACATACCCGAAAGCTACCTTTATAACTATCCAGTTATGAGCAGCGTTTGGCAACCCCTAAATGTACTATTACACATGTAGGAAACTATGCTGATCTCAGGTCTAAGAATTATACATCATCATTGCTTAAGATCAACTGATGACCCATAGAATCATAACAATATCAATGGTGTCTCAAGGTGAGTCAATCCAACCTCATGTTCTCTAACATGTGTTCACATTATTGATTTGATATCCCTATATCCATGACCGGTGAAACATGGTCATCAATCAATACATGTGCTGGTTGTTGAGTCACTGGTGTTCTGACCAGTGATATCTGACCAGGAATACATTTAGAATAACATCATATAAGTTAAAGAGCTTCACCAACAAGTCACATACTTGTTGATCTTTATAACTGATAATTCATTCAATGAACATAATGACATTTATTCAATAACTCGTAAACATAGACGTGATACAATTACCTCTATGATTGCCTCTAGAGCATACCACCAACACTTCTCATATGCAATGATGTTTTTGAATGCAAAATTATTCATATATTCATCAATATTACCATCATCCAATGTTCTCATATCCAACAATAAGAAATAAATCATGACCATTCACATTACTTTCAATTAAATAAAGTAAAATCACAATAATATAATGGTAATGAGTGGTAAAAGACACAGTGATCAACTAATGAACATTGTCTACCATGTACTTGCCTCTTATCCTTGTGACGCTGGATAGCGAAGCGGTGGCAATGCACAAGAGACCACACTCCCTAGACAAACAATTCAAAACACAACTCAAAATCTTAACCTTACAACATCGACACTATATTGTAACTGTCATTGCTTGTTTACGCCAAACCGACCTTTTTAACTCAAAAATACCGCACACACTTCCCGCTGTCCTAGTAGTTAAAATGGCTCTAACGTATTCATCCGAACTCCAAATTCTATCATCCAAGACTTTCTGAAATCCTCACGAAACAACCTAGATTTTCTTAGTTATGACGAACCTCTAATTCTACTATTTTCTACCTTGTATCTTTACCCGAAGACCGTTCCAGATTCTATCAAAACAGTTTGTTTCATAATTTTATATCTTTAATTCTAAAACTTGAAAATATATGAATAATATAAGTTCTAGAACATACACAAAGTTTCCTATATTATTCAAGTTGACACCAATATTTAATTTTATCAATTTATACACGAAATCGATCCAAATTCACGATGTGTGCCAACTACGTCCAGAATCTAGACAACAAACTTCCAGAGGTTGTATCTTTTCACTCGCTACTCCGATTTTAATGATCCAGCCCTTCCTAGAAAGCTGACGAGATTTTACACATTTTATATAATTGAACTGACCTCTAAATCTGAGCCTAATTATCCCTAATTGCCCCTGCAACGATCTACATCTAATCTTGACGAACTAGGGAAGATTGAAAACTATCTTTCCCCTAATCAAAACAACCTACAAAATTAACAGCGACTAAACCAGGAAAAAAAACTAGGGATTATCAGGGATTTACCCTTGAAAATCACGATGAACACGAAGCCCTTGATTTCTCCCCCTGCTTTCCCTTCTCCTCTCCTCCTTTTCCCTCTTGTTGGCACCTTCTCCTTTCTTCCTCCTTCTGGTTGATCTCCACTGAGCCTTTCTTCTCCTGTTCCAATAGCAAGGTGGTAAGAGGTAGCAAGGCAGCAGGCTTGGTGGTGGTGGCCAGTAGCAAGGAGGGTGAAGCAGGTGGTGGTGGCTCCCTGGAGAGGATGGCGCAGGGAGGAGGCGGTAGGGGTGGTGGCTCAATGGGATAAGGGGGAGGCGCAAGGGGCAGGGGTGGCTTAGGGTTAGGGGCTGCTACCCTCCCCCCTTGGTCCCGGTCGTCGCCATGGGCCAGAGGCCTAGGTTCTCTTCTGTAACACCTCACCAACACGGAGCCCAGAATGCCACTAACTGCACTAACTATCAATTTTAACATCATTTTATAATAAATTACAGCAAACGTATCACAATAAAACCCGTTCACGGGTCACATTAACATTTACTCCTAGGCGCATAGCAAGGTGATAAACTAAGATTAACGCAAACCAATCGATTAAATCTATTGGATGAATAATCAACTCTAACTTATCATCTAAGGTTATTCAATACCATCATGTTCTAAATATAAGTCATCATGCTAAAACAAAAATGTCTCATGACCAATGAATCAAGTAATTGGGTGTAGGCAGTGGCTGATCTAGAAAACAGACAATGGGGGTGCACACTTCACTCACAATTCTATAGTTCATACAATGAATTCATAACATCATAAATCCAACACATAGATTCCAAGTTTGTCAAAAGCATAATGCAAATAGTTCAAATAAGATCTTACATGAATAGAAATTACAAAATATGCAACTATGCAAAGAAATTATAATACTATTTTACGTGTTTTCATGCCTTGAAAACGTTTCATTACATCATCTTCATTAACCTTCAAGAAAATTTCCCTCTCAATAAATGTGACTAAACAATAATCTTCTTTAAGGAGGGATCTTTTCTAATCTTTATGAGTACTTTGCGGATTGTAGAATACAAACCGATAATGTGCAAAACAGTTTTGTAATGAGTACCCCAACGCGTGTCACCGGGCCTAGCCAACCCCATCTCTTGATTCAACCCTCGTCCACTTTCAATTTCACCATAATCTAGCGCTTCCAAAACTTCCTGAGCTCTAGTGTTTCGAAGCATTTCATGGCACTTACAAGAAACTCCAATAACATTCAGCAAATTTGATAGTTGGTCAAAAAACCAAACACAATCTACATTGCCCTTAGCAACAGCCACAAGAACTAATTGGAGTTGATGTGCAAACCAATGGATGTAATAAGCAGAAGGAGACTCGTTCATAATCAAAGTTTTCAGCCCTTTAATCTCGTCTTTCATATTACTAGCTCCATCATATCCTTGTCCACGGATTTGAGTAAGACTCAAAGAGTGATCAATAAGTAAAGACTCAATTGCATCCTTAAGTGACAAAGAAATGGTATCAGCTACATGAACTACTCCAAGGAACCGCTCACATACCCTTCCTAGTTTATCAACATAACGCAAGCAAAGAGCTAGTTGTTCTTTTTGGGATACATCACTTGACTCATCAGTTAGAATTGCAAAGTGGTTATCACCAATATCTTCAATTATTTGTCTAGTAGTTCCCTTGGCACAACAGTTAAAAATTTCCTTTTGTATGCGATGGGAAGTCAAGATGCAATTTCCAGGAGCATTTTTCAAAACAACCTTATTAACTTCTTCATTACTTTCTGCAAGCCATTTCAAAAGCTCAAGGAAGTTTCCCTTGTTACTAAATTGTTCACTTTCATCATGTCCACGGAATGCCAATCCTTGACGCAAAATAAACCTCAAGCATCTAATTGAATAACTGAACATTTCCTTGTAAAGACGCTTGTCTTCTTTAGTTCGCTTGACAATAACATGAGCAACTGAAGTTTTTGGTTTCATAAAGAAGTTAAATTTCTCTTGAGCTTGATTATGGGCACTTCTTATACCACCCACATGTTTGTCAAGTGCATCATATTTATTCCAATTTCTCCAACCACCTTTAATAAAGCTATCACCTCCCACAGTTTTCTCCTTAAACAGATAACAGACAAAGCAAAATGCAGCATCCTTTTCGACACTATATTCAATCCAATGGTATTTATCAAACCAATTAAGACTGAAGTGACGTCTTTTACCTGATATTTCCCTGATAGGAAAATCATGTGTATAAGGTTGGCATAGCCCTTTCAAAATATATCCTCTCCGAATAGCATCTTGATCATTGACATCATAGCTCGTGATAGGTGTCCTTTTCCCTAGATCATGTGGAAAAAGCTCAACATCATAAATGTTTTCCTCACTACCAAGAAGTGTATTTGAAGCTCCTGCGCTTCTCAAGTGGGGTTGGGGTTGGTCATTGATAGCAACCACAACATCAATCACAGCATCAATATTCTCCGCGTGAGAAGAAGTCAATTGATTCCCACTTGCTTGAGTTCCTCCTCTACCTTCTTGAGTCTCCTCCACCCCCTGGACCCCTTCAGCTGGTGATGAAGAAGATAAAATATTCTTTGCTTTCACTCCTCGATCCTGAAAAAAAAGAAAGGATATCTCTATTCTTTTTCATATCTCTACAATCTCAATCTGCATTGACAATTAAGCTCACATTTACAGATTAACATAACAACATAAGTATATAACATGAACTTGCAGACATCATATGGCCACCTAGCATGTAACAGCCCAATTTTCAAATTTTAGTACAAATTAAAATTTATGTGTCTTTGTAGAATTTTCTAAAATTTTAAAAGCTTTTTATAAATATTTTAAAGTCAAAACAAATTTATTTGCAAAATTAAAAGCCAACATTAAGTTGGAAATAATTTTATTAAGTCCAAAATAAATATGGGAATTTCTATGAATTTTTCCATAATTTTTGGAATTATTTTACTATTTTCTAAAGCCTAAATGAATTATCAGAATTAAAACAAATAAAAAGCAAGAAAATCCAAAAATTAGCTTTGGGCGAAACCCAAAGGCTTCGCCCAAACCTCACTCCATGCGCCCGCGCGCCGATTCCACCACGCCTCTCTCTCTCCCACCGTCCGATTCAAATCGGACGGCCGCCCAACACCCACGCATCCCTCACTCTCCTCCTCTTCTACGCCGTTGGATCAGCATCCAACAGCCGCCCGCGCCCGTTTTCCTCCACGTCGCCGCTATCAATCTTGACCGTTGGATCAAAATCCAACGGCCCATGCTCTTCGTCTTCCTCGTCGTCTTCTCCGCGCGAGTTCTTCACTCGGCCGCCATTGCCGCCCACGCACGATCTCCAATAACGGACGCCTCCAACCGCTCCGACTTCCCCGCATCGTCGCGCACGACTCGCGGCCGTCGCCGCACATGATCAGCACGATTTCCACGCCATCTCCCCCTTCTGCGCGGCGGTTTCGCCCACGAGCCGCAACCGCCGCCGCACGCCCCCACGTCGTTCCGCCGCTCCCGGGCCCCTTGCCCTATAAAAGGGAGCACCGAGTAGCCCTCGTCACGCTCATTCTTTCTCCCTCACTCGCTCATCCTCTCGCGCTCGACTCGTCGTGGTGAAGATTCACCGCCGACGACCAAGCCTCAGTTCTTCTCGATTCCGGCGCCTCCGTTGGAGCTTCGTCCTCTCCGTCGCCACCTTCGGCATCGCCAGCGTCCCGCGAACCCGGTGCGCACCACCTCGTCGTCGGAGGACCTCGGGAGCACCGACTTCATCGTCACCCGTACCTTCACCGCCGCCTTCGTCCACGTCGTCGGCCACCGCCTCACTCCTCCCAATCGCCGTGGTGAGCATCATGATCGTTGACCTCTCCTTTCTCTTCTGGTGCACTCGCGGACTCGCGCGCGCGACACGGTGCCGGCGACCATCGGTCCCGCGGCAAGCGCCGCTCGCGGCGTGGCTCAGCCACCTCATCGCCACCTCACCCCCCTTGCACGCGTGTCCTCCAACGTGGCGCCGTGTCAGCGCCCACGCACACGCCCGCGTGGCACGGTCCACCGCAACCAAATCCCAGAGCTCGTTGGGCTTGGTCCACCGTGAGCCGTGTCTATGACATGTGGGGCCCACCTGTCAGAAATTATTTTAATTCTTTTAAATACCGAAATTCTGTTGATGGCGTCAGCATTGCGCAATAAGTAGATTTTTCAGTAGAAAAATAATTCGGGAAATTCAATTAAATTTCAGATTTAGGTTTAAAACTTTTAAAATTCAAAACTTTTGCATATGAACTCCAAATTGGGTGATTCAAATTGCAAAATTTATATCAAATTATAATCTAGCTAACTAAACCAAAATATTTTAATTTAGAGTTATTTATATCTATGTTTTTGAATTTATTTGAATTTGAATATTGAATTTGTCGTATTTTCACGTTTAGACTTCGACGACTCCGGAGAGTTCGACCAATCTGAAGATTTAGAATTCCAAGACATCAACGAAGGCAAGTTACACCATTGACCATATTGCCCCCTGTATTTTAAGTTATTTTTAGTTTTTAAATTCTTTATTGCATGCATATGTTTGTATAAATACTTTAATGTACTGTTTTATGTATAGTTACCCCCATATTTTATTGTATGGCCAATTTGAATATTGTATCGGACTACCTTGACACCATAGGCAAAATATTATCAAAATTAAACATATGCTTAGCCAGGCTTAGTTCACACTTACAGAATTTGAGAGGGTTTTCACCAAATTTCTTACAAATTTGTTTCAAACTTGATATTGTGGTATTGTCTTACCACATGGATTTATAAATAGAGTTTTATTCAAAATAAAATCAAAAATAGGTTTGGACTTGGTGAAATGGTCGGAATGGTGGGTGCAGTTTATGCACGGATTGATCAGTTAAGATTAAGGCCCATGGTTTGTAGGAATGACGTCCAAGTCAATTGAGGATCGGTCTTTAAGCCGCTTATTGCTATGCCATATCGTACTACCACATGTCCTGTATGGGCAGGATTTGGCTAATTAATTTGTGATGTTCTAGTGTATTTATGTTATGTGATTATGTGGGTGTCGGTTAGACGTTTTATTCCCACTTGGCGCAAGAGGGCTTACGGAGGCGGTTAGTCAAAGGGGCGAAACCTTAGCGGGTATGAGTATACTAAGACAAAATATTGTAAAGGCCTCATGGTAATTGCTCAGTCACACGCCTACGGAAGCGTGTAGTGGCCGACATAACGAGCATGTCACCTCGTGTGGGTAAAGTTGTACCAACTCTGCAGAGTATAAACTATTCGAATAGCGCGTCATGATCATGGACATGCTAGCGGGGCCACTTAAAGTTAGAATTGTTTTTTGTTTTTAAATGCTTTATTAAATGTTGAGGATGGTTAATCCTTATGAAAAATTGGGCGGGAAGCCAAGTGTTAGGAGGGGATCCTTCACTAAATCATTGGAGGTTATCCACATTGTAATATTGTCATTTTAAAATATGATTTTAGTATTAGTATAAAACTGCCTTAGAGATTATTATGGTTATTTACACTGAAAATGTTGTTTATGCAAAACAACCCCTGCCATAATCACTTGTTGCCTTATGCATGCATTTTAATTCAATATTGGGTGTAACTTGCGAGCACGGAAGTTGTGCTCATCCTTGCTGAATAAATCTTATTCAGGAGAAGATTTCTTCCCCGACGGTGAGGATCCGGACGAGTAGGCCTTTTGACCCAGACGATTGCCTGTGGTGCATCGTGTGGCTCGCCTCTATTATATGTTTCCGCTGTGTTTATCATTTGTTATTTGATACTGTTGTTCAGACTCATTTGTATTAAACAATTATTTAATTAATGTCATTTACGATTTCGTGATATGATTGTGATATCCATTTTGTGAGACTGTGTACACTGGAAATCCTGGACCGGTGTATGAACACAGAGAATTTGGGATCCTTCGCTCCCGGGTTCGACAAAAGTGGTATCAGAGCCAAATCGACTGTAGGTCATGGCCCACGGTAGAAATGGTAAAACCATTAGGGACTATTTTCAAAAACTATTTACTTGCCTTCCAGAGTCTTACTCTTCCTTTCTCTGTTAAAAGATTTCTAAACTCTTGTCTTTTCTAAAATTGTAGATGGCCGAGAGACCGACCCGCATCTCCCACGGGATCTTCGCTGGAGAATGGGCTGATATACTGTGGAAGATGATGCAGCGCTTGAGCTTCAAGAAGAGGCCCACATACCAAGGATACAAGTATATCGTGGGACAGCAGGAGCGCTGGAGAGTGGAGGTTATCCTCTACTCCAACTTGGCGCCGGATACGTCATTCCACATCTTCGACGCCCCAATGCGTCGGGAGACTCTCACTGACGGCATTCAGGATGCAGCGAGAGAAGCCGTCCGCCGACTTCGCTATACTTATGACACCCACCTTTAGGATACCGCATTCCAGTACTACCCCATGCACATCCCCACCCGGCTAGGCAGTGCCCTCAGCTCAGTCGAAAATGAGGATGTACCGGAGATCACCCATCAGGTGGAATTAGCCAAGGCGATGGATTACGCCTATGGCAACACCCTGGACGAGCTATATCTAGTCCAGGGGAGATTAGAAGCTGCAGAGGAGAAGCTGAGGGCAACCGAAGCAGAATTAGCTCTCTACAAGGCGGGCCAAGGCAGTACCTGCAACTCCCCTGACTACACCCCATCCACCCCATAGATATTGCTTTTCCTTTTAGTCCGTTTGTTAGCTGCGAATTATGAGCTACTAACCTTCTGTGGTAGCCATAATCAAATGAATAAAATAAAGAACTACTTTGAAAAAGGAAATTTTGAATCTTTATCTTGTATTTGTGTGCTTTTTGGACTAATATAAACTTGTTCCCCCTTAGTGTTATCTTTCTACTCTTTCCTAAATCTTTGGAAAATTCAGCAGATGGTGGCCACCCGCTTTGAAGTGGCGGCGCCAAGGCGAGGCACGCGAGCGCCGACAACCAAGAGCAAACTGTCCGTGACCTCCCCACCGTGTGGGACGGATTGGCAACAGATGATGGCCAATCAGACCCACCTCATCGACTTGCTGGCCCAGTCGCTCAGCAACTCTCAGAACATCCAAGCCGCAGCAGCAGCCACCACCGCAACTCAGGCACTAGCACACCCTCCTCAGCGGGTGACCATGTCGGAGTTCATGCGCATGCTTCCTCCAACCTTCTCCAGCAGCACCGAGCCGATGGATGCTGACGATTGGCTTCGTGCCATCGGGAAGAAGCTAGACATCGCGCAATGCACAGACCGTGAGAGGGTCCTGTTCGCCTCTCACCAGCTCAACGGACCAGCTTCGGAGTGGTGGGACAATTTCTGTATCTCCCACGCCAATGCCCAGGCCATCTCGTGGGACGAGTTCGTGAGAGCCTTCCATCATGCCCACATCCCTGCCGGCATGATGACATTGAAGAAAAAGGAGTTCCATGCCCTTCGCCAAGGCAATCGCTCGGTGAGCGAGTATCTTCATCGATTCAACCAACTGGCTCGCTATGCTCCAGCCGACGTATCCCGGGACGAGGATCGACAGGAGAGGTTCATGGAGGGACTGAATGATGACATCTCTGTCCAATTGATCTCCCAAAACTTCACCGACATCCAACAGTTGGTGGACAAGGTGATCCGCCAGGAGGCCAAGCATCAGGAGATGAAGAACCGCAAGCGGAGGATGGCCGCTCAGAGATTTAATGCAGGAGGTCTTCCAAAGCCTCGATTCATTCAGCCGCAACCACCGCAGCGTGGGAAGTTCCATACTTCCACATCACGAGTCGATGCAGAACGGCGCCCCAACACCTCCAACTTCCGCAAAGACATCAAGCGGAGGGCAATTTCAGCAGAAGAGCTCGCGCTCACCGGTGCGAGGTGACTGTTTCCGCTGTAACAAAGCAGGGCACTACGCCAACAGATGCCCCAAGAAGCAAAGACGGCATCTTCAAGCCGGCACCAGAGCCCACGCCATCGGCGGCATTGCAAAGCCGTCGGGATAGTTTATCAAGGGCGTGTGAACCACGCCACGGCGGAAGAAGCCCGAGCGGCACCGGATGTCGTACTTGGTATGTTTCTTGTCAATTCAATACCAGCTTCAGTTCTATTTGATTCCGGAGCTTCGCATTCATTTGTATCAAATAAGTTTGTGGGCAAAAATGGGTTACTTATATCTTCCTTGACCAATCCTATGATAATCCATTCCCCGGGCTCAGAAATGAGGACTAGTTCTCTATGCCCGAACCTCACTCTTGAAATATCCGGAGTATCCTTCCTAGCAGACTTGATAGTCTTGCATTCCCAAGGTTTGGATGTCATTCTCGGAATGGACTGGCTAGCCAAGAACCATAGACAAATAGACTCTGCCAATAGGTCTATCATTCTCACTAATGGAGAAGGAATTTCAGTCGAGTTCAAACCCATGACCTGCACCAAAGAAAGTTCTATTCTCACCAGCATGAAGGAAGTGAAACTTGAAGATATACCTGTAGTCCGAGAATATTCTGATGTCTTTCCTGATGATCTACCTGGCATGCCACCGGATAGGGACGTAATGTTCTTAATTGACTTAGTCCCAGGGACAGCTCCAATATCGAAGCGACCCTATAGAATGTCAACCAATGAGTTAGCAGAATTGAAGAAACAGATTGAAGAATTGCGAAGCAAAGGGTACATCCGACCCAGCTCATCACCCTGGGGAGCACCAGTGTTGTTCGTCAAGAAAAAGGACAATAGCATGAGGATGTGTGTTGATTACAGATCACTCAATGAGGTGACGATCAAGAACAAGTACCCGTTACCCAGGATAGATGATCTATTTGATCAGCTGAAAGGAGCAAGTGTCTTCTCGAAGATTGATTTGAGATCCGCTATCACCAATCGAAGATCGAGACGGAAGATATTCGAAGACGACCTTCACCACGGATATGGGTATGCAATTTACGATGATGTCTTTCGGTTTGTGACGCATACAACACTTCATGAATATGATGAACAAAGTGTTCATGGAATTCTTGGATAAGTTCGTGGTTGTTTTCATCGATGACATTCTCATCTACTCGAAGGATGAAGAAGAACATGAGAAGCATCTCAGAATGATTCTGGATAAACTCAGCGAGCACCAGCTGTATACCAAATTCAGCAAAAGTGAATTTTGGCTAAGTCAAGTGGCATTCCTTGGGCATATTGTGTCAGCAGGAGGAATTGCAGTAGATCCTACCAAGGTTGAAGCAGTATCGGATTGGAAGCAACCGGGGCGATCCACGAAGTGAGAAGTTTCCTTGGACTAGCGGGTTACTACGCGAGTTCATTGAAAATTTCTCTAAGATTGCAAGACCCATGACCCAACACGAAGAAGGAAAAGAAGTTTGAATGGACAGATGCCTGCGAAGAAAGTTTCCAAGACCTGAAGAGGAGATTAGTCTCAGCACCTGTGCTAGTCTTACCCGATATCCGTAAGGATTTCGAGATTTTCTGCGACGCATCCCGACAAGGTCTCGGATGTGTGTTAATGCAGGAAGGCAAAGTAGTGGCTTATGCATCCAAGCGGTTGAGGCCACATGAAGGGAATTATCCGACACATGATCTTGAATTAGCAGCGATTGTGCATGCTTTGAAGATATGACGGCATTATCTCATTGGTAATCGCTGTGAGATTTTCACGGATCACAAGAGTCTGAAATATATCTTCACGCAGGCAGAATTAAACCTTCGACAGAGAAGATGGCTAGAGTTGATAAAAGATTATGATCTTGGGATTCACTATCATCCGGGCAAAGCAAATGTAGTTGCAGATGCCTTGAGCAGAAAGGCCTATTGTAACACCATGATGGTGCAGAAGGATCAGCCAGAACTACATGAAGAATTGAAGCGTCTAAACTTGGAGATTGTCAGTCAAGGTTGTGTGAATGCTTTGGAAGTACAACCAACTCTTCAAGGTCAGATCAGAGAAAAACAGCTAGAAGATGAAGACATCAAGGAGATCAAGAAGAATATGTGAAGGGGCAAGGCTCCAGGATTCGCTGAAGATGAATAAAGAACTGTGTGGTTTGGGAACCGCATTTGTGTACCTAACCAACAGGAGATAAAACAGTCAATTCTGAAGGAAGCTCATGAATCACCTTACTCCATTCACCCCGGAAGCACCAAGATGTACCAAGATCTGAAGGAAAAATACTGGTGGGTCAGCATGAAGCGAGAAATTCTTGAGTTAAATCGCCGCTTGTGTGATGTGTCGTCGAGTTAAGGCGAACATCGAGACCGGTGGATTGTTGCAGCCACTACCAATTCCAGAATGAAAGTGGGAAGAAATTGGCATGGATTTCATCACCGGACTTCCTAGGACCCAATCAGGATATGATTCTATCTGGGTGATAATTGATCGGTTGACTAAGGTAGCACACTTCATCCCCATGAAGACTACATACAGAAGCAGCCAGTTAGCAGAATTATATGTGGCCAGGATTGTTTGTTTGCACGGAGTACCCAAGAAGATCGTGTCCGACAGAGGTTCCCAATTTACATCAAGATTCTGGTAGAGTCTGCATGAAGCCTTAGGGACCAAACTCAATTTTAGTACAGCCTATCATCCTCAGACAGATGGCCAGATGGAACGCACCAATCAAGTCCTCGAAGATATGCTCCAAGCCTGTGCCCTGTAATTTGGACAAAGTTGGGACAAGAATTTATCGTATGTAGAATTCTCGTATAACAATAGCTATCAAGCTAGCTTACAAATGGCTCTATTTGAAGCTTTGTATGGCAGAAAATGCAGGACTCCACTCCTATGGGATGAAGTAGGAGAACATCAGCTCTTTAGACCTGAGTTAATCAAAGATGCTGAAAGTAAGGTAAAAGCCATAAGAGAGCATCTGAGAGTGGCACAAACCCGACAAAAGAGTTATGCTGATAACCGTCGGAGGGATTTGAACTTTGAGGTAGGAGACTTTGTCTATCTCAGAGTTACTCTACTCAGAGGAGTAAGAAGATTTCGGACAAAGGAAAACTCGCACCCAGATTTGTGGGACCATACAAAATTCTAGCCAAAAGAGGTGAGGTGGCATATCAGCTTGAGCTGCCAGAAGCCTTGTCAGCAGTGCACAATGTCTTCCATGTATCCCAGTTGAGGAAATGTCTGCAAGCGCCAGAAGACCATACCTTCCTGGAAAGCTTTGACCTTCGAGAAGATCTCACCTACGTGGAGCGACCAATTAAAATTCTGGATGTCGCAGAACGTGTTACCAGAAGCAGAATCATCAGATCATACAAGGTGCAGTGGAGCCATCACCCAGAGAGTGAAGCCACAAGGGAGAAGGAAGAAGACATCAAGACCAACTACCCCGACCTGTTTGCTGACCAAGCTTGAATCTCGGGTCGAGATTCCCTTAAGGGGGGTAGGTTTGTAACAACCCAATTTTCAAATTTCAGTAAAAATTAAAATTTATGTGTCTTTGTAGAATTTTCTGAAATTTTAAAAGCTTTTTATAAATATTTTAAAGTCAAAACAAATTTATTTGCAAAATTAAAAGCCAACATTAAGTTGAAAATAATTTTATTAAGTCCAAAATAAGTATGGGAATTTCTGTGAATTTTTCCATAATTTTTGGAATTATTTTACTATTTTCTAAAGCCTAAATGAATTATCAGAATTAAAACAAATAGAAAAGCAAAAGAAAATCCAAAAATTAGCTTTGGGCCGAAACCCAAAGGCTTCGGCCCAAACCTCACTCCCGCGTGGCCATGCGGCCCGTTCCACCGCGCCTCTCTCTCTCTCCCACCGTCAGATTCAAATCGGACACGCCCAACACCCCACATCTCTCACTCTCCTTCTCTTCTACGCCGTTGGATCGGCATCCAACACCGCCGCGCCGTTTTCCTCCACGTCGCGCTATCAATCTTGACCGTTGGATCAAAATACAACGGCCCATGCTCTTCGTCTTCCTCGTCGTCTTCTCGCGCGAGTTCTTCGCCGCCCGCCATAGCCGCCACGCACGATCTCCAATAACGGGCGCCTCACCGCGCTCCGACTTCCCGCATCGTCGCGACGACTCGCGGCGTCGCCACACATGATCGCACGATTTCCACGCCATCTCCCTTACGCGGCGGTTTTGCCCACGAGCCGCAACCGCCGCCGCACGCCCCCACGTCGTTCCGCCGCTCCCGGGCTCCCCTTGCCCTATAAAAGGGAGCACCGAGTAGCCCTCGTCACGCTCATTCTTTCTCCCTCACTCGCTCATCCTCTCTCGCGCTCGTCTCGTCGTAATTGAAGATTCACCGCCGATGACCAAGCCTCGGTTCTTCTCCGATTCTAGCGCCTCCGTTGGAGCTTCGTCCTCTCCGTCGCCACCTTCGGCATCGCCAGCGTCCCGCAAACCCGGTGCGCACCACCTCGTCGCCGGAGGACCTCGGGAGCACCGACTTCATCGTCACCCGTACCTTCATTGCCGCCTTCGTCCACGTCGCCGGCCACCGCCTCACTCCTCCCAGTCGTCGTGGTGAGCATCATGATCGCTGACCTCTCCTCTCTCTTCTGGTGCACTCGCCGGACTCGCCGTGCGACGACAATGGCGGCGACCATCGGTCCGCGCGGCGCCGCCCGCCACGGCGTGGCTCGGCCACCTCATCGCCACCTCACCCCTTGCACGCGTGTCCTCCGGCGTGGCGCGTGTCGGCGCCACGCACATGCGCGCGTGGCACGGTCCACTGTAACCAAATCCCAGAGCTCGGTGGGCTTGGTCCACCGTGAGCCGTGTCTATGACATGTGGGGCCCACCTGTCAGAAATTGTTTTAATTCTTTTAAATAGCGAAATTCTGTTGCTGGCGTCAGCATTGCGTAATAAGTAGATTTTTCAGTAGAAAAATAATTCGAGAAATTCAATTAAATTTCAGATTTAGGTTTAAAACTTCTAAAATTCATAACTTTTGCATATGAACTCCAAATTGGGTGATTCAAATTGCAAAATTTATATAAAATTATAATCTAGCTAACTAAACCAAAATATTTTAATTTGGAGTTATTTTGATCTATCTTTTGAATTTATTTGAATTTGAATATTGAATTTGTCGTATTTTCACGTTTAGACTTCGACGACTCCGGAGAGTTCGACCAATCTGAAGATTTAGAATTCCAAGACATCAACGAAGGTAAGTTACACCATTGACCATATTGCCCCCAGTATTTTAAGTTATTTTTAGTTTTTAAATTCTTTATTGCATGCATATGTTTGTATAAATATTTTAATGTACTGTTTTATGTATAGTTACCCCCATGTTTTATTGTATGGCCAATTTGAATATTGTATCGGACTACCTTGACACCATAGGCAAAATATTATCAAAATTAAACATATGCTTAGCCAGGCTTAGTTCACACTTACAAAATTTGGGAGGGTTTTCACCAAATTTCTTACAAATTTGTTTCAAACTTGATATTGTGGTATTGTCTTACCACATGGATTTATAAATAGAGTTTTATTCAAAATAAAATCAAAAATGGGTTTGGACTTGGGCGAAATGGTCGGAATGGTGGGTGCAGGTTTATGCACGGGATTGATCTGGTTAAGATTAAGGCCCATGGTTTGTAGGAATGACGCCAAGTCAATTGAGGACCCCGGTCTTTGAGCCGCTTATTGCTATGCCATATCGTACTACCACATGTCCTGTGTGGGCTGGATTTGGCTAATTAATTTGTGATGTTCTAGTGTATTTATGTCATGTGATTATGTGGGTGTCGGTTAGACGTTTTATTCCCACTTGGAGCAAGAGGGGGCTTCCGGAGGACGGTTAGTCCAAAGGGGCGAAACCTTAGCGGGTATGAGTATACTAGGACAAAGCATTGTAAAGGTCTCATGGTAATTGCTCAGTCACATGCCTACGGAAGCGTGTAGTGGCCGACATAACGAGCATATCACCTCGTGTGGGTAAAGTTGTACCAACTCTGCAGAGTATAAACTATTCGAATAGCCACGTCCGCAGTCATGGACATGCTAGCAGGGTCACTTAAAGTTAGAATTGTTTTTGGTTTTTAAATGCTTTATTAAATGTTGAGGATGGTTAATCCTTATGAAAAATTGGGCGGGAAGCCAAGTGTTAGGAGGGGATCCTTCACTAAATCATTGGAGGTTATCCACATTGTAATATTGTCATTTTAAAATATGATTTTAGTATTAGTATAAAACTGCCTTAGAGATTATTATGGTTATTTACACTGAAAATGTTGTTTATGCAAAACAACCCTTGCCATACTCACTTGTTACCTTATGCATGTATTTTAATTCAATATTGGGTGTAACTTGCGAGCACGGAAGTTGTGCTCATCCTTGCTGAATAAATCTTATTCAGGAGAAGATTTCTTCCCCGACGGTGAGGATCCAGACGAGTAGGCCTTTTGACCCAGACGATTGCTTGTGGCGCATCGTGTGGCTCACCTCTATTATATGTTTCCGCTGTGTTTATCATTTGTTATTTGATACTGTTGTTCAGACTCATTTGTATTAAACAATTATTTAATTAATGTCATTTACGATTTCGTGATATGATTGTGATATCCATTTTGTGAGACTGTGTACACTGGAAATCCTGGACCGGTGTATGAACACAGAGAATTCGGGATCCTTCGCTCCCGGGTTCGACATAGCAGTCCTACCTTATAATTGAAAATCCAAATCAATCGACCAATCCAACTGCAGAAGGACCAGCCGACCAGAAGTCCAGAACTCCTGAACAACTCCCACTCTCCCAGTCCCAGGCATCCCAGCTCCAAGCCCCCAAGCTCCTTGCCTCCTTCGGTCCTTCACCTTCCGCCGGCCGGTTGCGGGTTGCCTGCTCCCCACCGGCCGCCTCCCGCGCCGCCCTCCCGGCCTCCGTGCGGCCGGTGCGGTGGGACTCTTGTGATCGGTGAAAATGTCACGCAAGCTCTAGATCATGAGTAGGATAGTTACGTTCATGTTTCTTGGCCAGAGACGCATAGGCAATCACCTTACCATCTCGCGCCGGAACAGACTAGCCAACACACGAGGAATCAAGCGGCGCACTGCTCGAAACACTAGTTCCTCTCCGGCGAGACTGCAAAGTCACTCGAGGAGTACTAGAGGCAGCGGCGCTGCTGAGCGCACTTCCCACTTGATGATACTTGGGATTACGCACAAGCGAAAGCTTGTGGCCCTCTCGACCACCCGACGACAAGTCCTCCAAAGAACATTCGGCGCACGATGCCCCTCTCCACACTTAAAACATTTCATACCTTGACACAGGCCGGGCGCATCGAGGTGTGGAAGAAGAAAACGTGGCGCAGAAGAAAAGATCGCCTCTTTGGCCGGACGAGATGGCGCTCCTCGAACCCTCTTGGAAGTAGGCGTGAGAGGACCCACCTCCACCACCAAAACTCCTCTTCGCCACCACCAAAACCACCAGTGCAGGTAGTGCCCCAGTGCTTCTGCGAAGGAGAATTCCTCCTGCTCTATCCCTCTAGCTGCTCAACTACGATCTTTGAAATCACGCAAACCGAGGCTCCCAAGATCGCGATACTCTGAAGGAGACCGGCGAAACCTCTTGGCCTTCTCCAAGTCATCACCGCCACACTGGTACAAAGCGTGCAGTTGTTGAACTCCATCTCGCTCGAATCGACCTATTGCCTTGAGTCAACACTAGCAATGGCGCTCCATCTTCTCAATAAAGAATCCGGATAGTATTTGGCTCGAGCGCGCCACAAAACTTCCCAAATGGCTGGTCCTGCTGGGGTCCTAGCGAGCGAACCCTTCCCACGGATATCGGCTTGACCTTGGTTGAAAGGCCACAAAGCGAACCTTTGCGCCGAGTTCATCTCCAATGCCTCGAATCGGCGCTCCATGTGCCGGAGCCAATCTGCTGCTGAATCGGGGTACGCCCCATCAAGCGTGTCGGTAGGCGTCATCCACTCACGAAGACTCATCTAGTCTCGGTGGAGCTGCGGCAACAACCGGACTGCCATGGCGGCAGCGGCAACATCCACGGCGATCGCGAGAGCAACGGAGCGGCGGGATAAGCCGCTGCACTGCCGAGCGGGCTGCTCGTTCTCCTTTGAAGATTTCGAATAATCGCCGACACCGCTGAGCATCGCCGGCGCGGCAAAGCTTCCACGGTGGTTGGCGGTGAGGCAACCTCCTCATTAACCCCACGGCAGCCTCTTACGCGGGCGTTGCGGCTCGCCGGACCACGTCCACGACCGCGACCACGGATGGCGCGGGCTTCACGGCCTCTACCTCGCCATCTAAGGACAACACAACGGAACGGACGCAATCGAACAACGGTTGCACAACAAATAAATCATAACAACAAGAAAATTGCGGAAACAACGAATTGCCCAACCCAACCTCAGGTACGCAGTGTGTCAATTTAAAATTTTATTTTAACCACGGACCTAAAGCCCGCTCACGATACCAACGTAACACCCCAACTGGCTACGAGCGGAATGCAACTACCCTAGTAAAATACTAAAATTTGTGAGAACCTCCTTTGTATCACGAGGATCTTTGGAGGTTCCACACAACAAAAACACACAAGTAATCATAAACTAGTCATGAAATCCAATTCTAAGATCTAAACATGAATCAACGATAATGAGCTAAGATAACGAATAACCATATGACTTAAAGTTCTCATCTATGTTCTCATTGATCATAAAGGTACCATCCATGACTAAGTTTATTTATTACAAACCAAAAGATGACAAAAGAGAATCATTATTTATTATAGTAATGAGTCTAATGTGAAGTGCATTATTCGAGTAGTGCTCATCTACTCCTCCCAAGTGAACTTCATCAACGATCACCTAGAAATAAACAAACAAAGCAAGTGAGTCCATGACTCAGTAAGTACAATGATTAAGAAAAACATTCATTCATTGAAGATCACACATAACATCAATGAGTTCGATCATAACACATGGATTACTTATGAATACATGATATGAATGCTCAAATCAAGGAATGGGCACCCGCGTATCCGGTATAGCCGTGAACACCGTCGGTGATCACTCAAGCCGCATCTTAACAAAAATGCGGGGATCCACTTCCCGTATGAAGAACGATCAACATTGCCCATATTGGAATTAATGGGTCTTATCCAACCATCTTGGAATTGATGGTGGTTCTCATCCACTCCCGTGGGCGTCAAATGTCAATGAATGCATGCTATTCATGAACTCAATGTATTGAACAAGGCATGAATAATTCATTTTACATGTCTCACAAGTTACCAAAACAACTCGCATGGTACTTGCCTTGCGTTGCGGCGGAAAAACAGCGGAGTCTGTCCAATAAGAAAAATCCTGGACAGCAACACGGGGACTAACATCTCACAGCCTGGAAGTCGAAAAATAGCAAACCCAATTTCCTTAACTGGTCTAACTACAAAACTCTAGTTGACGCGACAAACCAATTTGGTCAAATTAATAGGCTAATAATTGTTTGAACATTCAGCACAGATTCAGCCTACCAAAATCAGCAGAAATATTCAGTTGATCATAACTTCTGTGTTACAACTCCGAATTGAGCGTTCTTTACCAATCTGAAAAGGTTATCGAATTACCTACAATAAACTAGTTGGGTGAACTTTCAGATTCTTCCAACTTCTCTATCATAATATAGAAAATATACAGACAGATTAATCACGTCAGGTTTCTGGCAGCGACTGTTAAAACAGACATATCTTTTGACCCATAACTCGGAATGACCTCGGATTTGAGTGAACTCGGCGGCCACCGTAAGAACAAGACCTAGATATCTCTAGGAGACCAAACCTTCAGATTCTGCCTAAAAACCCGAAACACCCTCTACAACGTACTGGACAGAATCAGTTTCTAAATTTCAGCAAGTCTGCCTAAACAAAAGCGTATCCAAATCTCTCGGCCCCTCCCGCGTGGCGCGCCGCCCTCCGGTCTCCCGGACTCCGTCTGCCCGGGTGGCCACACCGCCCTCCGGTCTCGCGTCGCCCTCCGATATCCGGACTCTGCGCGCCGGGTGCGCGCGCGCGCCGCCCTCACGCGTCGGCGTCGCGCCTCCTGAGGGAGTGGGGCGGCGGCCAGCAAGCCGGCAGCAGGTGCGGGGAGGAGAGATGGGGTTGGAGTCTTGCGGAGAGAGAATCTGCGAGTAGGGCCGAGCTGCTGCGGTGCTGCTAGCCGAGTGACGGAGTGAGGAGCAGCGTAGTGAGCTTAGGCTGGAGCCTGGACTTTCGCCGGATCGGCTGGGCTGGGCCGAGCCGCTGACGAACTAATCCCTGGTTAGTTTTCTAAATTTGGGGGGTGCTGGTGCATACCTGGCACCCCACTTGGTTCCGCCTCTGGGTGTAGGTTGTGATTCTAAGTGCGCTAGCCCTTCTCGAGTGGAACATCATCAACGGTCACCTAAAAAATAACAATAGAGCAAGAATGAGTTCAGGACTCAGCAAATACATAATAAAACCATAAACAACAATTTGTCAACCATAATCAAGGCTATCATCATCATCTATCTATTTAATGTCATTCTCATACTCAAATGAACAAGCCATATTTCGTATAGGTAAAGTTGCACAATTTAACAATTTACTCGTATATGCGAATGCACCATCATGCTCATATGCATCTCATCAGCTGATATCGGTATAGCGGAGTGTTCACCCGTCGATGAACCACTCTATCCTTCATCCCGTGAAGTCCCCACCGAAGTAGGATTTTATCTAGAGCACTCCGGACTAGTCATGTATCTTTCTCACCGGCCTCACCGGATTAGTTACATGACTTTCTCACCGACCTGACTCGTGCAACTTTTTTCATGATGAATGTAAATGATGCAATATCTTTACTTAGTCATCAACATAATCCATCTCATTAACTCAATATCTCATTCTCATTAACGCAATATCATAATCTCATTCAATCCGTGTCATCAATATCATGTATAAGAATAAGCTTAACAAAAGCATAATAAATAGCATGATAAGTAATATCAATGACAATGGCAAACAACCTATTGCTCACCACTCTACCATGTACTTGCCTCTTAGCCATTCAAAGCCGGGTGACAAAATTGTGGCGGCACATGAGGCCACAGTCCCTGAACAAGCAAGTAAACACACACTCAAAAACATCATCAAAATCACATCACAACAGTACCAACCCGTCACACTAATCGACCTCGCAAGTTTACACCAAACCAACCAAAAACCCAAATCCATCAGACGCACTACCCACTGTCCCAGTAGTAAAACGGCTCTAACTTATTCATACTAACTCCAATTTCAACCAACCAAGACTATCTAGAATCCTCACTAAACAACCTACATTTTCCTAGTTATAATGAAACTTGTATTCGACCGTTTTCTATCATGTTTCTTTGCCCGAATACCATTTCAGATTCTATCGGAACAATCTAATTCATAATTTTATATCTTTAATTCTACAACTTGAACATATATGAATAATATGAGCTCTTGAAACTACACAAGATTTCCTACAATATTCAAGTTGACACCAATATTTAATTTTAACAATTTCTACACAAAATCGACCCAACTACATGAAGTCTACCAACTACATCTAGAATCTGGACAGCAGCCTTCCGGAGACCATAACTTTCCGCTTGATACTCCGATTTTGACGATCTAAACCTTCATTGAAAGCTAACGCGATAACCTACCTTTTCTCTAATTATAACGAACTCTAATTCGGAGACTAAATATCCCTAATCATCCCTGCAACGTTCTGCCCTAAACTTGACGAATCTGGACAAAACAGAAATCCATCTTCCCATTGCCCAAACGATCTACTGAAAGAGCAACGACTAAATTTAGGGGCATCTAGAGGTTTTCAGATCGTTACCCTCGAAGAACACGGAGCCGATCATGAAATCCGGTGAAATCCTTCTCCTCCTCCCTTCTTTTCTTTCCTTCTTCCTTCCTCTAACTGATCTTCCTCTTAAGCCGCGAGGTACCCACGAGGTGCTACAGTCCCGACAGTGCTACAGTACATGCTACAGTAAAATTGCTAGGGTTTGTACCTCTTAAGCCGCTTCTCCACTTGGGCCAAAGAGCTATGGACCGAAGGCCCAAGTTCTAATACTCCACCCAAATTCTGAATTTTCCTTTCTAATTATATTTAATTTCAGTATTAATCATTTATTTGTTGTATGTTTGAATGGGATATTACATCTTCTCCCAATCAAAAATCTGAAACTCCCTTTCTAATTCAAGTTAAATTCATTTATTTCTCTAAAGGTTGAACGGAATATTACAATTAGATATAAGTTTTAAATTTCTAAATAAGTAATTTCTATGTACCAAGAAAAATGTCATTTTCTATAAATAAATTAGGTTAATAATTACCCTACAATTCTAATAAAACTAAATAACAATATCCTCAAGATTAAGCCAATTTCATAGGAAAATGTACCTGACTTCTAAAACTCAAAATAAACCTACAAAATGAACTGTACTAATTGTGGATTTTATTTATCAAAAGAGAAGTACATATGTCCCACACTCTTAGAGAAAGGATCCTTATAAAATGAAAAATTACAATATAGTCATTTGGATCTTCCAGCAAGGATAAATTGAGCTTTCTGAGTTCCCCATGTTTTTTAGATTACATCAATAACAACAGTCAGCATGCATACATAAGAGCTAAACAAAAAAAAAACAAATGGTTTTGACACTAGACAGAGATTCTAAAATTTTCAAAGGACCTGGCGGCTAGAAAAAGTCGAAATACTACACACATGCATAGATCCACCTAAAAACTAACCTCAAAATCCAAAATAATCAACTATGAAACAAGTAGGCCCCTCTAATCTAATATTTTGCTAGCCATATTTTAGAAAATTATAGAGACAAAATAGATTATTCAAACCTAGACAAAGTTATCCTAACCTTGGTGAACCCATACAAAAGACATACAAAATAAACAATTCTATAAATAAAGAGAAAGATATGCAATTGGTACTAAGTCTGAAATAGGAAGAAATTGTCACTCTTCAATATTTAAATTGAAAATCAAGAAAACTATAAAGAACAAATAGAAAATTGTAGCGAAGCTTTTCTGAAATTGCATATTACTTACGACTGCAAGTTTATCTTAAGTACTAAGCAACTCTGTCATTTATCTTCCTATTTCAGGCTTGTCGTGAAGCCATTGCTTTCTCTTTGCTCCAGTAGCAACACCACCACCACTTCCCCTCTCGAAACATAAAACCACCAAACAAACTGGTCAAACAATTGAACAAGAAATGGATCAAAGAAAAGAACATAGTACTATTACTATCTCACAATATAACAACATGTAAAGAGGCAAAGGAACTAAGCTTAAACAACAAATCGGTTAAAGCATGAGCAAAAACTTCTAATAAGAGAACATAAATTAGAGAAAGAAAAAATATCTTAATCAAGTGATTAATTCATGGGCCACTCCCTGCTCATATGTACTGTCACACCCTGCTCCTTGTACCACAAAAAAATGTGATTAAAGAACATAAACTAATTCAATACGCATATCAAGATGCAATCAATTGCAAATAAAAAAATTCCCCCAAACGACCTAAATAACCATAACATCGGAAATCCCCAAATCCATAGATACACGACCCTAGGAACTTAGGAAACAAAAAAACATAAAAAAGATCCCCAAAGTGATGAACATAACATATATAGGAAACAAAAAAAAACTACTTTAACCTAGACAAAAAAAAAAATTAAACTTTGTGAATCCTTAAAAAACAGAAACTTGGTGAATCCTAGACAAATAAAATCCTAAATTTGGTGAACCCCTTACAAAAGGCAGAGAAGTAAGAGATAAACAAAATGTAGACAAAAAAGATTTATGAACCTCTGGATAATTAAAAAGGCATGCAAGTTCATAGCTACCAAGTAGATTCATTCAGAACCTCTGGATAATTAGAAACTGGTATTGCAAATTTATTTAAAATGGTATGCACAAATATGAACACATCAAAAGTTGCAGTCAATTTGAACTGAAATTGCATTGAAACAGGTATTGCAAATTTAATTCAAATGTTAATGTTCTATCCAGATTCCAAAATTCCAGACAGATGGGCATAGAACCGTGTAGGCATCCCCAAATCAAATGCTAGGACGTCAAATGTTGGCGCTCCATTGGCACTGATTTTCTACTACGCGGTATTTCCAACATGTAGAGAATCGATAACCGGCTCACAATTCATCAAGTCACACTAACTGGCCAATTAGCATACACAGAAACATCATGGATTCATTAGGTGAGTAATCAACAACATCTATTTGTAGTAATGAGGACTGAGACCCAGAATGTTAGGATCTGGACCCCCCCCCCCCTCCCGGGACAACACAAGTTTACATAGAGCTAGATTTGGACCCCGAGACCCGGTTGTCGAGATCCAACAAAGACGGAACACAAAACCGCTGCACCCCCCTGCCCGCCACTCGTCCCACGCCTGTCGAGCGCCCGTCGTTGGCCCCACTCCCACCGTTGGTCCCGCGAACGCGGCTCGCCTCGCGCCCGCCGCTCGCCCCGTACCCGCCGAGCGCCTACCGCTGGCCACGCGCCCACCAAGCGCCCGTCGCGCGCTGATGTTAATCCCTCCTCGGTTTCTCCTCTCCCCTGCCTCTCTCAGAATGTTTGATAGAGATGGGATCTGAGGACAGGAGAAGGGGGCAGATGGAGCGGCGGCACCAGCTTCCCGAGAAGGGGGGAGATGGAGCGACGACGCTAGCTTCTGGAGAAGGGGGGAGATGGGATTTGGAGAGGTGAAGACCGAGGAGTGACGAGGTGGGTGAATGGGGATTTGGGAGTGTGTGGGGAAGACGCTGGAGAGAGTGACGTGCGAAGATTGAGGTTGCTCTTAACGGGTTGAGGAAAGTGCGAGCCCAACAACTCAACTAGTCGCACCAATCTTAACACAAATCGGACGGCTAGAAAATCGCCTGTGATTTTACCAGAAACCAGGCGCCTGTGCGCTAGCAAAAGCTAATACAATATTTTTGTATCTCACAAGACGCTGAACTGATATATTTCAATAAATGAAAATTTGATTTTTGTATCTCACAAGGTTATTCGGAGGTTGAAAATATGGGAATACAATATTTTTTTCACAATTCCTGCGGATATTGAACTCATGATTTCGTTATTTTGTTTCGTGAGAGGAGCAAATGAAATAATATAATTTCCACATGATTCCTATAAATTCCGCGTGTATTTTTGTGCAGACATGATACTTCATATAAATATAGTAATAGTTTTCGGCTTTTTAAAGTCCATTCCACCTCCCCATTTCTGTTCAGTGTTCGGTATTCACCTCCTCTCCTTCCTCACGGTTTCCTCCCTTCCCTCCATCTCCACACTCTCTTAAACCCCTCACCACCACAACCTCTCCAAGAAGCCAAGCCAAATGGAGGTCATGACGCGTCCTGCCTCGCCGCCGCCGCGGCAGGACTTCCGGTTCGATAGCGCGGCCACGAGCCCGTACGCCACGGCTCCGTCCAGCCCTCACGGCCGCCTCGCCGCGGCCGCGAGCCCGTTCGGTCCCGCCGAGGGGGCAGCGGGCGGCCCGTTCCTGACGGCGCCGCCGTCGCCGAATCCGTTCGACCTCCTGCCGCCAGCCGGGCCGCGCCTCACCGGCGCCAACCCCTTCGACCTCTTCCAGCACTTCACCAGCGCGCCCGCCAGCCCCAGGCGCGCCGCGGCCATATACGCACACTTCGCCGAGGGGAAGGATGGCCGCCACGACGGCGAGGACGAGGAACACGACGACGAGGAGTTCCAGCCGAGCGCGTCGTACTCCACCGGCGCGTCGGCCGTACCGTTCGACTGGGAGGAGAGGCCCGGGACACCGAAGGCCGGTTTCGGCGGCGGCGCCGCGAACGGGGCAGCGTGGGATACGGACTTCGAGTTCGGCACGCTCGTCGACAAGACTGCGCCCGCGGAGAGTCTGACGACGGCCGACGAGCTCTTTGAGAAGGGTAAAATTCGGCCGCTGAAGCCGCCGCCGAAAACGGCCGACGAGCTCTCTGACAAGGGCAAGATCCGGCCATTGAAGCCGCCGCCTGGCCTGCTCGACGGCGGGAGCGTGGGGTCACCGCCGCGGTCGCCAATGACGAGGAGCGGCATGTTTTCGCCCCGGCGACGGAGCAGGGTCAGCTCCGGCGTGGACTTCGACCCGTTCGCCGCTGCGCTGCTGGAGGCGACCAAGGCGCCCTCGCCGCTAGGCGGCAAAGACGCCAACGGCGTCGCGTCAGGCTCCCCGCCCAAGAAACCCGACCTATTACCCACCCGTCCAGCCTCCAAGTGCGCCGGGTGGAGAAAGTGGCGGCTCAGCGACCTCCTCCCGTTCCGGAGCTCGTCGGAAGGCGGCCGCATCAACAAGGACACAATCTTCAAGTGCTCGCCGGTGCAACAACCCGACGAGCCCGCCAAGAAGGCGAGCGCGCAGCCCACGATGGCCAAGGCCAACAGCAAAGACGACAGCATGGGCAAGCCCAAGAAGCAGGCCGGCAACAAGAGCGCCGCGGCGGCGGAGGGCATCGTCGGGTGCGTCCGGCTGAGCCGGCTGCAGCGGCTGGCGAAAGGGCTCGGCGGGTACTCGTGGTACTACGGCCGCGGCATGGCGACGCCGGGAACCAAAGGGTAAAAAGAAGAATCCATGGCCTTAGTCGCCATTACTCGCGTTGTTCATAGAAGAGGTGCTGGATATTTTTTCTCTCTTTTTTTTTTAATGAAACTTCTTTTGAAAATTGAAACCATGTAAAATATAATTTGCCGCCTATTTTGTTCTTGGTGTTGGTTTTCTTCTCTTTGTCGAGCTTGACTGTACTGTCAATCTGTCATACATGTGGTTATACATACCAGAAGAGATTATAAAATGACAGATTGTTAATTCCTTTGGCTAATTGCACAGAAACTAATTAACTAAACTAGCTATACTACTATAGATGATCCTGTCACTGGGGAAAAACTTGGGTTTATTATCATGTTACCTCTAAAATTCGCAAAGCATGCTGTCTTATTGATATGGATATTTATGTATGTGACAGAGACTAAGGACAGAGGGCAGCGGCCAGTAGGTTCTAACAATGTGAAGAGTATGGTTATTATTTATCCATTTTGTTTTTGGGTTCCATTTTTCCTCTTGTTTTCTTGGATGGCTACCTACCTGTTGGATGCATTAAGATCTTTTTTTTTCTTTGCATTGCGCTCAAGCTTACCGTAGAAAAGAAGACTGTTTCCTCCGGGGAAAAAACTTTTTTAGTAGTCGAACTGAGGTTTTCCATTTAATCGAGGACAACTGTATCTATTCACTTTTTTCAATACATTTTTGTACTCCTAAGTCCTAAGTAGTTCCATCACTGACGCTGAAGTGTGTATGCGAATCAGAATCTTGTGCTCTTTTCTTCACTCCCGTTCTTTTTAAAGGTACTTCCACCGAAATTCCTTTCCTTCAACCAAAGAAAGGATTTAATTTCCAGTGCTACTTAGTGACCTCCCCTTTTGTCTTGGCAACCCGATATGCATAAATAGGAAGCAAAAGATTTGTATATATTGTATATTATGCTAAGAACCCACTAATTTAGTCCCCTCTAAACCATCAAATTTAAACATCGCTGAGTTAATGTTCCGTCACAATTAGCGACCTTCCCTTGATATTTTTTTCATTTTTTAACAAGCTTATTTGCAATATAATTGTTCTTTAACCCAAACTTCATTCAAGCTAAACTACTACTTTGACATATTGAAAGTATCAAATCCTGATGCCCATTTTTACGCACACGCGTGTGCGTTTCAGTAGGATTTTTGTGAGGTTACGGATTTATCACCGGTCTCTGTCTTTCTAAGTGTGTCTTTCTTGTAATCGCAAAAAAAAAAAAAAACTTCTCTCTAAAAATAAAATAAAAACAAAAAAGAGAAGCCAAATAGATTGTGTACTTGTCTGTTCGCCTTTGTTTGGTACGAAGATTTGCAACTGAACTGGCGAAATGACAGCATATGGTTCTCTATGGTACGTGAAGATCCAAAGGGAAGATAGGCTCGAGGCTCGATCGATAGCAGTGATAACCAGTGAAGGACCTAAGATTTTTAGGATAAGTGTTAGAAGTTAACAAAGCTAGCTGATTGGTCCATGCAATTGCATGGCTAGTACTATCGTGTGTACAACCTTAATTATCTAATTATACATGTAATTTTCATATCGTTGTTTCATCATGGTGTTGTACACAGAGACACACATTGAGTTTAAATACAAGAAGGCGTAAGTGAAACAAAACATGTTGAATTTGGATCAAATACGTGAGTTTTACGATTAGAATTTAGATTTTATACAACTACTCTCAGCTACTGTTATTTCTAACCAAATAACACCAAATTTATAAGCTAGTGAGACTATTTGGTTCTTCTTCAATATATATACACAATACTTTGCAACAAAAGAAGACAGGGGAGAAGATGGAAGGATCTCAACTTGGAATCTTGCATTAGCTCATGGTTGCACGCTTACCCCACCGACCACCACCGCGCCCCTCCATCTCCATCCCTGGATCCCTGCTCGCCGCAGCCATGCGCCGCTATCGTGCGCTCCTTGCTCGGCCTCCCTAACCGCCACGGCTGGTCCCCCCTGGCTCACTTCACCCTCTTGTCCCTTGCTGCGTTGTGCCAATTGTGGTGCTGCCACCCTCGCGGCCTCGCCCCACCCTACTCGACGCCCCTCTGAGCCTCCGATAAGCCAAGCTGCCATTCGTCGCCCGCCATGGCACCACGCCTACGCCACATCGCCACTTCGTGCATCAAGAGAGGGAGATAGATGTCGAGAGAGAGAGAGAGAGATGATTACTTGGCTAGGGTTTAGCGCTACGGAACGAGGGGAATGAGTTGGGTCAAGCCTGGAGACATCAAATGGGCTAGTTTGGGTACAAACATGAAGCATTTGGCCTAACTAAGAGTATATATGTGTAATATACCTATAATATATTGGATTTTTTTTCCAGAAAAAAGATGTTTCGCTGAACATTCATAAACTTAGTTGGGTCCGCCCCTAGTGACAAATCATCAATCAGGCTCCTGTAAACATACATTTGTCATGTACCGCCATAGGCATCTAGAATTCTAAATTGTGCTAGTTTAATGCTAGTAGGACGATATTTTCATGACTCAACCTCTTCCTAGGATGCATTTTGTATTTTTGTATCTTATATACGTTATAAACCTACAATCATACATAGCGTTAGTCATGTTCTGCTCGGCGGCTTACTGTAAGCACATTTGTGTAGGTCCAAATTAGCTAGGAGACTAATTTCTATAGTACCCAACTTTTTTTGTTATTATTTTACGGCAAAAAAGACAATGTTATCAGTAGGTGCTAGTCATGTTGTCGTTAGTGGTATCCAAATTAGCCTTACGCCATTTCCATTGTTGAAAAGTCATTGACACACGACGAACGCAAGAGAGAAGAAAGAGGGAGAAGAGTAGGTGGGTGGTGGGATATGGATCAAAATACCCCTAATAAGTGGCGGATCCCACGAATCCACGATTACATGATGGACTTCTAACGGTGACGAATACCTACGGCAGCTGGTGTAAGCTTCTTTTCTAACCTAACATTAGTTGCTGATGAAATTGAATGGCCACTCGAATAGCACCAATGGTGACTCCGCTATGTCAATATTGCCAATTGTCTTCGCAAAAAAAAATGCCAATTGCCTTCGCAAAAAAAAAATGTCAATTGTAACCCGTTTGGAACGCTGAAATTTCACATAAAATAGTTCATTTTTCATAGGAAGCTCGATTTGATCCGGACGCCTCTAGACCTTGCGCTGCTTCTCCAACCGATCGCCCTCACCCTTTTGTTTATTCTTCCTGTGAGGCCCAAACGGACCCAGCCCGCGCACGCTTACGCTGACCAGACCAGCCCGTTCGGTTGGTGCCTCCTTTACCGGTCAAAGACGACGTGACAGCCCCATACAATCCACGGGGGCAGAAATGCTTTCGCTTGCCTAACAAAAAATCCTCCCGGAATAAAAAAGGGCTGCCTTGCCAACGTGCGAAGCGTCTTCTCAGTTCTCAAATCGTACTAAACAAAAAGGGTAATGCTAGTAACATACGTCCGATACCATCGGACGCTACCAACTCAAGCCCACGCCCGGCGAGAAGGCCACGCATTGGTCGTACCTCCCAGCGCCCTTCCAACCGTTTCCACTCGTTTCTCCTTCCTTCCTTGTTCAGTTGTTCTTATTATCCACACAGGTTAATTTTTATTTGCCACTAAAAGTTGATCGAGTCCCTAAAATATCATCGTGAAACTGCTTCTCCTTTCATTGCTATCGGATCTCAAATTCTATCCCGTTTTTGCCACTCCTGTTAGTCTCGTTAGGTCCAGCCGCCGTTAACTGCTCAAAAATTATCAAAATACCCATCTTATCCTTCTTCTTCCTTCTCTTCTTCCTCCTCACTCTTCTTCTTCTTCTTCATGCCCCAGCCTCCCCCTGCCGACGCTGCCCACCCGACCTCCCACCCACGTCACTCCACTGTCGTCGCCCCTCCGCACACCGTCCTGGCCTCCCCGCCACCACCACCGTCGCCGCTCCCGCTCCCGCTACCCCTCCTTCTCCATCCCCGCCGCCCATGGTATCAGATCCGGCCCATGGAACGACGACAAAGGAGGGAGAATGAAGTGTTCCCGATCTATCCATATCTTAGGGCGGTGGTGGCTGGTGCGGAGGAGGACAAGGCGCCCAACACGACAGCGAGCAGATGGACATGGAAGCGGCGGATTCCAGCGACTAGGGGCGGTCCGAGCACGGTGACTCAGTTTTGTGGATGTTGGGGCAGAAACATGTGCCGAGGATGCCGACAGCGGCGGCGGCCATGGCAGCGATAAGGAGGATGACGGAGGCGCTGCACGGTTGATAGGGTGGCTGGCGGTGGTGGGGAATAGTATCGGCACGAAGAGGCACACCTTGTGACGTGGTTGAATAGTCGAGATGATGACGGAGGTAGCGGCGATGTGGCCGGCGGCACGACGAGCGATGATGGTGATTCCGACGATTCTCAGGCGTGGCAAAGGCACTGCTAGAACCGCAGGAAGGTTAGGAACAAGATGGCACAATCAATTTGAGAAGAAAGTGGCGCTCCATCGGACTTGGGAACAAAGATGGGCTCGGCGGTGGTGCGGCGTGGTTCAGGGAGATGGAGAGGGCGGAGCGAGGCGAGGCGGCCTCGGCTCAGGCCTTATGGGTGAAGTTAGGGATGGCAATTGGGCGCGACAGGCACGGGTAGTGCTCGCCCATATCCATGCCCGCGACTCTGATTTTCCCCCACGGGCATGCCCGCGAAGGACGACGGGCGAAGAATCTCGCCCATGCCCGTCGCCCGCGGGCACGCCTGTTTACTCGCGAACAATGCATTGTCACCCGTGGGTACCCATTGCCCACGAGCATACTCATCACACATAAACAATGCACATATTAAATTCATCACAATTCACATATTTAACAACTAATAAAACTCATCACAATTCACACATCAAGTTCAACAAGACAACTAATTAAATTCAACAAATAAAATAAAAATACAAACTAATATAGTTGCTCACAAATAAACAAATTAAGTTTACAATAAGAGTAGAATATATAGAAATGATTCAATTTCAACCGTTCAATAAATAGATGAAAAGCATATCCATAAACTAGTTTGCTAATCAGAATCGACAATTGAGATTGAACAACAATCTTTAAGCTCCTCTTCAATGTCTTCAAGGCATGTCCATAAACCCTCAACTCCTCCTTCACTTGAAAAGTAAATATTGCATTACATCGCTAGCTTCCAATCACATAGAAAATTTAAAATATTTGCATCACTAATTGCATACCTTTAAGGTCATTCCGAAGCCAACTTTGTGAGCACATCAATGCCTCCAATATAGTTGGAGTGAGACGACTGCGATGTTCACTTAGCACTCTACTACTAGTACTAAAAGCTGATTCAGAAGCTACTGTTGTTATTGGAATAGCTAAGATATCACGGGCAATCATCCGCAATGTAGGATAACGTGTCCCAGCTACCTTCCACCAACCCAATATATCAAATTCCTCATCTATGAAAGGAAGAGTTTCTTCTTCCAAATAGTGATCCAGCTCACTTTTGGTCTTTACTACACTAGTACTTTTCTTACTAGCAGCTAGTATTTTAAATATTGAAAGTACCTCATTAGCACCAATTGCAGCCCTAGTACTAGATGATGTAGCCATACCCTCTTCTTCATTATGCACTTGGAACTCATTCATCAACTCACACAAGCAATTATAACTCTGTGTAACCTTTCTTCAGAGTTTTCTTCACCAAAGAGGGCAATATAGCATGCATAATTGCCATCCCAAGGTGAAGTAACACGGCGGCAGCGGAGACAGCCTGGGGTGTGGTGCTGCAGCTGGGCGAAGGAGGCTTGAGGAGGGGAGGGTGAGCCGGTGGGGAGGGAGGAGAGAGATAGGGAGAGAGCGAGAGGAGGAAGAAGATGGGAGAGCTAGAAAGGTAAACATGTCTTTTTACACACAATTTGATAGTCAGCACATGGTTAACCAACGGGAGTGGCAAAAAACGGGATGAAAGTTGAGATCCGGTGGCAATAAAGGAAAGAGCAGTTCCGCGGTGGCATTTTAGGGACCCGGCTAACTTTCAGTAGTAAATAAGGAATTAACTCATTTTTATTTGATGTCATATGTCTTCTTATTTGTTGGAGCAACTTTTCTCAATTGTTGCACGGAGCAACTTTTCCAAATTGTGTTGCGCATGGTCTTTTTTTTTTGCAATAGAGCCTGCTATTCCCAAATTTATTGCGAACATTTAATTCTACTACACGAGCAATTTTAAAATGTTGTTACTATTATTTTCAAATGTTGTAGTGTCGTAAGGTCGTAAAATTTTTGTTTGGGATTTCTGATCTTATTTTAGCACTTAGCTAAGTTATAGGACACATATTTCGTACTCTTGGGAGTATGTACTGTCACTTCCAATATACCACTTAAAAGCATATATTATACTTCTTTATCATTTTCAGTATACTTAAATACCAATTATAAGATACTCTAATGCGACTTGATTGAAAATTTTCATTAGAGCCCTTTTTTTTTTTTTTGCTATATACCATTTTTCATATATAAAGAAGTATATACACAAATTTTACTATAAAAAGTGTAATGTAATAAAAATTTTCATAGAACTCACTTTGAGGTATATTATAATCATTATTGGAGTATCCTCAAATAGATAAAGAGGTATCATCATATGATTTAAGTGGTATATGAGAGGTGGGAGTACGTACTCCCAGGAGTACCATACCATTTTCCTATATATATATATTCAATTTTTCTCAGCATTTTCTGCTATTATTTTGTATTTTGGTGCATGTGTTAATTACAATTATTGAATAAGTTGTTCACTAATGTTACATCGATGTGTACGATGATAAGTTTTCCACCGTACGTTCGGGCGCTGATCGTACCCAAACAAAAAATTGTTTCTTAGTATGTGTTTTTAGAGTACACACACACACAAACCACATGCACCCCCACACGCGTGGGTGCGTCCTTAACACATGCCTAATCTAAAGAGTGGGAGCTTAAACCCCACGAAGCGCGGGCATATGTTTTGACCACTGAACGCACCCACGTGTGAGTGTACTATTGGTAAAACCCGGATGAGTACGAGCATTAAAACAAGCTTCGGTTGACGGATGAGAGCAATCTATCGAGCTTATTAGGAAACCGGGCCCGGCCAGGAGTCCGGGTCCGGGTGGGCACCTCATCTACTGTAGGCTATATATAGGAGAGGAGGACCCCGTCAATTGTACACATTCATTATTGAAAGAGCAATAAAGAGAAGCCTGCAGTCCCCTCTCATACCTGTGTTTCATCTATTGTTTCGTTCTTGTGTTCTTGCATCGTTCTTACGATTCTCTATTTGTCTACAAGGTTATCGCCGATGGACTTGCCCGACGGTTCCTCAACACGTTAGCAAGACGATCGACTCTCCTCTGATCGGAAGGTAACCGTCGATGAACGACACTCGTAGATTGAATCGTTTTCTAGATTGCTTTCAATTCGCAAATTTGGCTTTCTAGATTGGTTTTCACGGTGCAAATCCGTTCTAATCTACCGCGAGCCGACTTGAAGTCGCCGGCCAAGCCGATCGGTGGATTGCATGAAAGAGTAGATGATTATTGTACCGTAGGTAGTATATACAATCGTATGGAAGGCACCATGTGCAGGGCACCGCCTGCAAGCGGCTGTCACTATCTCCGCGATACGTTACCGATCGGCATAGTCCGCCATCACGTATCGCCACGGAGGCAATGACAGAGCCACGCCGCCAGCACGCGGCAAGCATGCACATGTAGGCATGCAGCCGCGGACCCCGTTGCAATCTCGTATTACATCGCATCGCATTGCATACACACATGAATGAACAGTAATTTTCGGAAAAAAAAATTTTACGGCCTACCATGAAGAGCAGTGCACGGCGCCATCGCCAGACACGGCCCCGCAGATACCTAACCCTACCGCGCGCGTCAGAGGCGCCGCACGCCGCCGCCGCCTTGAAGGTCGCGGCGCCGGCCGCTCCGACGCCCAAGCCCCCCGCGCGCCGTAGCAGCCCCCACCATCGGGCGCCGGCAAGCAAAGAAAAGAAAAATGGGGTCGGGCGCGCCATGGCCCGCAGCCGCCGCCGGAGCCGACACGGCGCTACCGCCGAGCGCGCGGCGCCGCCGCACGACGCGAAAGCGCGCTGCGGCGCAGCACGCATCGCCGCCGCCTCCTTGCCGATCCGCACCGCCGCGCACTCGCCCGTAGCCGCCGCACCGCCCGAGGCCGCCGCCTGCCTCTCGTTGCGCGCACGGCGCCGCGCACCGCTGGCCGCCGATTGTCGCCGCTTTGAAGGCCGCCGCCGACAACCGGTCGCCGCCTTGAAGGCCGCCAAGGCCCGGTGCAAGACTCGCCCCGCCGCTTCGTAGGCGCCGCCGCCTTCCCGCCCGACGGCCACTCGCCGCGCCACGACGGCACTCTTGCGCCGCCACCCTCGTGCTCCATTAGAGCCGCCGCCACAAATTTTTGGGGTAGGAAACCTACCCGCGCTTCTATTTGATCCGGCCAAATGGGCCTCAAAAAAAGGCCAATTGGGCGAGAAAAGGCCCGGCAGAGAAAAAAGGGGTCGGGCCAAAAGAAAAAACTGGTTTTTTACAAAAGAACCCTGAAGTTCTCATAATTGCGCTGAATTTTTCGCGTATAATGAAATTTTGTGAAAAAAAACCCCTCGGAATTACTGAAAATTACGTGTAATTTCTCTCAAAACTGAGTTTTCGCGTTTTAACCCTCGAACTTGCGCTGCAGAAAAGTCATTTTTCTAGCAGAAAAGGGCTTCGGGATCCAAATTTTTGCATAATTTTGAACTTTGAAGCATATTTGTTCTTGTTATTGTTATTTCTATGCAATTTATTTCTGTATTTACTGTTTTGATTATCTGTAATTATTTATATTGCTTTTAATCATTGAAAATAGCAGTAAATCTTGAAAAATGCGAGAAAATACTAAACATTATAGGAATTCTTGCAACCTTTTATGTACATTACAGCAAGTAATCTTATGCATCCCTTGCATGAATATGCAGATGATCGGAATTACGAATCGAGTGTTCGAGGAGTCGCCCAAAGATGGCCGTAATTATTTGACTTGGGCATCGATGTCGAGATTGTACCGAGCCAAGAAGCTCTGCGGTCGCTATTGACTCGCGCCTTGCAGATGTCGTTCCAACCACGAGGAAAATGATCGCATTTCATTTCCTCGACATCATCTTTGTCTAACTCTCAAGAATGAGTATATGGCGTAGAAGAGCGATCGCTTTATGGACCGCCTCAAGAAGCGGTTCGAGAAATCAAGTACACCATCCTACCTCGCAGAGCAGGAATGGACTCGGCTACATTTTGCTGACTATAAGACAGTGGGGGAGTACAACTCTGCTTTGCACATAATTTGTACCAATCTTCAGCTATGTGGTAAAGTAATCACAGAAGAGGAGAAGATTGAGAAAACTCTCTCTACCTTTCACCCAAATGCGGTGCAATCCGCACGCAACTACCGTCAGGATGGCTACAAGGAATACGCCGAACTGATTGATATCATGCAAGTTGCGGAAGCTCAAGATGAGGTTCTAAGAAAGAACTACATCTCACAGCCGCCTAGTAGCAAAGTTGGCCATGAAGCCAACGCTAGCAGCTATAAGGTGAGAAAGCCTCAATCAAAGAAAAGAGGCAAGAAGGGTAAGGTCATGAGTCACAAGACTAAGCAAAATGCTCAAGCCAAGAAAGACGAACAAAAGAAGCGCGATGAGAAGCCCTATGGCGGCGGGACCAAAGCGCTACAAATGCGGCACTTGGGGACATTGGTCACGTGTCCGCCGTGAACCGCAAAGACGTGATTGATGCTTTCAAGGCAAAGAAGAACGACAGACAGAGACGAGGAGCACTCGCCATTGCAGTATAGAAGATCCACAGCCATTGGTCGCACCTATGGATGTGGACATGTTTACAAAGAGCTTCTATCACTCCTTCATTGACATTGCAGCACTGCAAACTGTAGTTGTCAAGAAGAAAAGATAGAAGTAGATCGATTTAGCGTGGTTAATTTACTGTTGATTCAATCTAGTGCACGATGGCACTTAGTCTTACAAATCATTTGCGCTTATGTTAGAATTTTGAATTATTGAATAAAGGTTGTAAGCTCTAGAAGAGCATTGGCAATAAATTCTTATGATGGGTTCAGCAAGACTTTTCCCGTATTAATAAAGCAAGTTTTGTTCTGAAGTATGATTTATGTGTGGATTGTTTTACTCCATATTAATAAATACTTTATATATCAGAACGCGTGTGGCGCCCTATGGAGGAAGTGTGTCTAGCGGATAGCGGCACAACGAATACCATACTAAGAGAGACGAAATTTTTCCAGTCGATCAGCAAGAATGCTGGTAGTCTTACGACAATCGCTGGTAGTGATACTTGTATAATAGGCTCAGGAAGAGCCACAATTATACTCCCGATGGGCACGACATTGGTCATTGAAGAAGCCTTGTTGTATCCGGAATCGACTAGAACTCTCTTAAGTTTTAAAGATATTCGTGCTAATGGTCTCCATGTAGAGACTGAAGAAGAGTATGGTAAGGAATACCTGCTCATTACAAAGCGTGAGGAGAATGGGAAAAGGGTATTAGAACGACTTCCTTCATATGAATCTGGGCTATACTACACTCATATTAGGCACCGCAATTTATATCGTCTCCGAAACATCTTTTGGAAGATCCGAACTTTTTCGTCTCGCATGATAGATTAGGCCACCCTGTCTTAGAATGATGAGAAATATAATTAACAATTCTCAGGACATAATATCAATGTAAAGAATTCCCGAATCCATAAGATTTCGTGTGCCCTGCATGTGCCACCGGGAAATTAATTACTAGACCTTCTCCTCTAAAAGTGAAGGATGAAATCCCTGCATTCCTGGACCGAATCCAGGGAGATATTTGTGGTCCTATTCAGCCCCTATCAGGGCCATTTAGGTACTTTATGGTGCTCATCGATGCTTCCTCAAAATGGTTGCATGTATGCTCGTATTCACGAGAAACCATGCTTTTGCAAAGCTGATCTCGCAGATAATTAAAATAAAGAATAATTTCCCGATCATCATGTGAAGTCCATCGAATGGACAACGAGAATTTACTTCAAAGGCCTTTGATGATTATTGTATGGCAATGGGAATTACCGTTGAGCACTCCGGTACCACATGTCCACACCCGTAATGGACTAGCAGAGGTATTGATTAAAAGAATTAAATTCATTGCCCGACCGCTTATTGCATTGTAATTTACCAACTACATGTTGGGGACACGCACTCCGCATGCAAAGCAACTCTCATCAATTTTAGACCGTCGGCATACAACATCCATTCACCTATGCAACTAGCGCAAGGGTCACCACCAAAATCTCCCATCTTCAAGGTTTGGTTGCAAGGTTTATGTACCTATACCACCACCATGGTAATTGCAATGGGCCCTCTCCAAAGTCCGGGATATACGTTGGTTATGAGATCAGATCCATAATCGTATCTCGACCTAATGATCGAGATTTGCATACTGACCCGTTTACCGATAGTATATTTGATGAGGATAGTTTCCGTCATTAGGGGAGGAAATCAACCTCTTGATGAAAAATATCGGGAAATAACGTGGCAAGCCACGGAAATTAATGCACATGACCCACGCACTAGTGAAGTAGATAGAGAAGTCCAGAAGATAATTGATTTGCAAGCATTAGCGAATCAACTGCCTGACCACTTTAGTGATTTGAAGAGCGTGACTAAGTCGCATGTGCTCGCACGCAATGCACCGAGAGGTTGAAATACCAAAGAAAATAGAAGGTATCCATAATCCCGCCCGCAGGCCTCGTAATAAAGGACGAGAACTCCGCCCTCGAATCCCAAGCAACCGGGACGCCGCGAAAAAGGATAAGAAGGACTTGTCACACCATCACCAAGTTCCCACAAATGTAAGGGGAGCCGCTTGAGACTGCACTCGTATGGAACCTTCAAAGAAAAGGCATACCAGATTTGAATATTCGCACGCAGGGAGACATTAGCATGGATGTGTGCGCACACATCGAGTCGAAAACTAAAGGGACTTGCCCCTCAATTGAAAGCAGCTGTAAGCAAGTAGAAGCATTAGCGTAACCGCCCATGAAGAAATAGCTATAAATTATATGACTACGGAGAATCTATGAATAGAGCAACGTACCAATATCGACATCTATTTTGCAAAGAAAATTGCCACAATCATTGATCTTGATCCCGAGTTCAGACGCTTGGTCAATGCAAGAAAAATCAGATTGGAAATATTGGGAAAAGGCAATAGAAGGCACTAATATCTCTCAATAAAAGAGAGGTGTTTGGCTCGTAAGCCGCACACCTCCCCATGTGCACCTCAGAGGACATAAATGGGTATTTGTTCGAAAGAGAAATGAAAGAAATGAAGTTGTAAGATATAAAGCAAGGCTTGTTGCACAAGGTTTCACTCAAAGACCAAGAGTCGATTATGAAGAGACCTATTCCCCGGTCATGGGAGGAACTACCTTTAGATATTTAATCTCAATGGCAGAATCTGAATTTGGAAATGAAATTGATGGATGTGGTAATGTGATACCTTTATGGGAACTTGATTCGAAATTTATATGAAGGTACCGAAGGTATCCCTGCATCAACCAAGACAGAGCAAATATAAATCTATACAAAGCAGTAACTCGAGAAAGTCACCGTATGGATCAAGCAATCGACAGATGTGGTATAATCGCTAAGCGACTTTCTCTCGCAAGAAAGGCTACACGAACAGTGAGGATTGTCCTCTGTGTTTATACGGTGATCCTGTGATGGATTCAGATAATCTTAGTGTATGTAGATGATCCGAATATCATCGGACTTTAGAAGATATTGGAAAAGCAAGCTCTACCGAGTCGAGTTCAAATGAAAGATCCAGGTAAAACCAAATATTGCCTAGGCTTGCGGCTTGAGCATACCTGAAGGGATTTTAGTACATCACCAACCTACACTCGTAAGGTGTTGGAAAGGTTCGCTTTGAAAAGGCATATCCTCAAAAGTGCCGATGATCGGGAGATCCTTGCGCAAGATAAGGACCCGCCTGCACCTAAAGAAGAGGGGAGGAAGTCCGGGACCGGAATTCCATACTTGAGCACAGCTGGAGCACTTATGTATTTGGCAAACAGACTAGACCGACATTGCATTTGCAAGAAATCTTCTAGCAAGGTATAGTGCAGAACCCACCAAAAGGTATGGCAGGAATAAAGGACGCCTTCCGATACCTCCAAGGAAGTAAAGATCTTGGCCTGTTTTACAGAAGAACCAGACTCTTATAATGATCGGCTATGCAGATGCCGGGTACCTATCGCACTGCGCATACAACTAAGTCGCAAATGTGCTTTGTATTCTCGTGTGGTGGAACCGCAATTTCATGGAAATCATCTAAGCAAAGTATGGTATCAACTTCGGACGAACCACTCGTAAATTATAGCACTGCATTTAGGCCGCACGGAATGCTTTTGGCTTCGGCGGATGATTCACCACATCCAGAAGAATCATGTGAATTGAATACCGCACAAACCCCACTATTATCTATGAAGATAATGCACTTGTGTTGCACAAGTGCGAGTATGGGTTATGTGAAGAGTCCTCTCACAAAGCATATCAACCCCAAGTTCTTCTATGCTCATGAAATGCAAAAGATGGAAGAAATTAAGGTCATCGTGATACTAAGTCATGTGAAAATCTTGCAGGTTTGTTCACTAAGTCACTTCCAGCATCTAGCTTTGAAAGGTGCGTATGTAGAATTGGAATGATAAGACTTAGAGAAGTGCAGAATTCAGGGGGAAAACCTTCACAAACTCATTACTGAAACTTGATCACGAAGATCGAGTACCCAAAGAGCAAATCCTGAAGATTAAATAAATTGGGTGAATTGTACTCTTTTCCTTGACGAGTTTTCCCAAATTTCTGCTAAGATTTTTAATGAGGCAATTGCATGCGACATAGCGTAACATGATACATATACTCTTTCTCCAAATTTTTCCCACTGGGTTTTTATGGAGTTTTAGCAGGCATGGACATGAAGGATGAGAGCCCAAGGGAGAGTATTAGGAAACCGGGCCCGGCCAGGAGTCCGGGTCCGGGTGGGCACCTCATCTACTGTAGGCTATATATAGGAGAGGAGGATCCCGACAATTGTACACATTCATTATTGAAAGAGCAATAAAGAGAAGCTCGCATCCTCTCATACCCGTGTTTCATCTATTGTTTCGTTTTGTGTTCTTGCATCGTTCTTACGATTCTCTATTTGTCTACAGCGTTATCGCCTGACCGAACTCGATAAATGACGGCTCTCAACAGAGCTCTCATCAACTGAACTACGCCCAGCCCTCAACAGTTTCCTAGATAACCGCCGGTGACCGTTCAACGGTCTCTGCCTTGCCCAGTGCCGACAGGACGATGGGCTGGGGGCCACCCACGAAGCGACAAAACGTGCGGGAGCCGTGCTCGCATTGCGCGGCAGCACCCGCAAGGCCGCAACGCGCCGCCGCTTGACTTGTTTGGCACAGTCGCGGCGGCGTCCGTTACCGCATTTCAGCGCATTCTCGCTGCTGAAAGGCTAAGGCAGCATATGTTGTTGCTCTGAAAATAGACGGATCATGGACGACAGGGTACGCAGGTCTGATTATTTGCCCCGGGCGGTCAGCGTAGGTGATGGCAACTCTGCTGCAGAATTCTCTACAGTATATCAGGTGAAGGTCTAACTGTAAGTCATAGTATAACAAAGAAACGGAATATTAAACGGATAACCAGAGCCCGAGTTGTCGGCGACTTACCTAACCTAAGGGGGGTTCTGGTTACGACCATGAACATTTGGTTAGGACAGTTCTTTTGAGCACCGGAAAGATGGTAAAGTTTATCTCAAACGTTCACAACGACTACATTTCTCAGCATATATGATAAGGTCCATTGGGGGCTTAGAACAAAAGAAATGCTAATGAATGTAGTACCCCTTTACATGTTTCAGAAAAGCGAACTTGGCGATTTTGGAACTGCTGGTGGCTGAGGTATTGTCAGTGGCGGATCTAGAACGAAAATGACCAGGGGCCCCTGAGGCAAGATTGATCATGTTCGGCTGGACTGTGGCTTAAGGTGTCCCTTCATATTAGTTTAGGGGTGTCCATATTATATATACATGATTATATCTGACTGGCACCTGTATGCTACACTAGATCCGCCCCTGGGTATTGTACACTACAGACATAGTACATAGCTGATGCTAAAGAGTTCTCTCAAACCCAACCGCACAGATCTCGTAATTCTTTTTTCAGAACAATTCATCCACTAACATTTCTACTATACCAGGTAGCGCAGTCGGGTAAGCCCGTATAGTCTGGGAACATTGACACCTCAGTACGATCTATATAGTCCCATCAGAGGCTTCTCCCTATCCTCCACTCTTTTCCTTGCTGCTTCCCTCGCTTTGAGGGCCGCTTCCTCATCCTTGGAAATCACTTTGGGCTTGTTGTCCTCTCTTTTCCTCTTGTTAACAGCAATAGCAGATGGCGCACCCTTCACAGGTCTCATCGGGTTCAGTGGTTTTGTGACAACCACGCCTGGAGCTTGCCCTCCTTTAGTAGTGGGGACAGTCCCGCCTCCACCAGGTGGTTTTGTTTGAGAAGAGGAGGATTGGCCAACATCAGTTTTGGAGGTTTTCACGGAATTGTATGCCTCTTCTTGAGTAACCCATTTGCCTGCTCAAGGGAAAAAACATAAATATGAATGAAAAAGAACAGCCTCGCTCTAAGGCATGACAGAACCAATTAGAAATCCAGGCATGCTGCTTAATGAAAGTACCTAAACCATCAGAATAATAGAAGGCAGAGTTCGAATCATAGTAAAGTCCAGTAGATTTGTCATAATAATATCCTGAAGTAGAGTCGAATTCCCATCCTGCACAAACAAGATTTCAAACATGTTAACCAAAAGATACAAGAAATTCAGACTGACAGCAACGAATTGCGGTAGTGCTGGTGGATAGTATGATACTATGATCAGCAGGTATATGCAAAGAATGGATAGTATGATACTATGATCAGCAGGTATATGCAAAGAATACTTCATGGTTCATGCTACTCAGGATTCCAGTCCAAGGTAGTAATTGGTCTGTACCCGCAGATAGTCATTGGTATCCAGTACTCTACCCAGAATACTGCTAAGGTTGGTGACTTGGTGTAGTTCCTGGTAGAATCAAAATATATATACCAGCTAGGCCAGATACCGGGTACAGAAAAATACAAACACTAAATTGTTGGAGAACAAGGAACCTTTTGCGAGGCACGGTTCATGAAAGTCTTAACATATTTAACTTAATTGAAATGCTGTTGTAGCACATTTTGTTGCCCAACAGCATTTTTTTTTCCTAATATAAGAATTTGATGTCACTTTTTACTCCAGTAAGAACATTTAGCTATCATGAAGAACAAAAGGTAGGAAAGCAAGGAAATAGTTTTGAGCCAGTAGAAAGATATGTTTGAATGGGTAATTTAAGCGCAAGCGCTATATGAAACAAGTGGTGCTTGAAAAACTGACGGTAACTAGGCCATTGTTGCTAGTTTTGATCAGGATACTTCTTGGTTCACCAACCATGGTCTCCTGGTAAGAGCTAGGTGAGAACTAAGTTCAAGTATGTGAACTAGAATGAGCAGGGTTAAAATTAGGAAGACAAGACTAACATAGCAAGTCATTGAAAGCTCAAATTAGGTGAACAAGGGATATGTTCATCATAGATGGAGGTCCAATTTGTGTTATACAAATCAAAGATAACTATGGACAAAGAGGAAAACAAGCTATACAGTGCAGCAGGTATTGAATAGCAAAATTGATGTATAGAAAACAGTAAGCCATACACAACCATCTCCAGGTGCTGCAGAAGTGTCACCATCCACATTTCTCTGGCTATTCTCTAAATCTTTTTGATAGCTCTTTCTAGCTTTCTGCAGTGAAGAAAAAGTTGAAATACAATCAGGCATGCTGCCTCCATAGCTGATCAATCAATTGTAAGATAAATTGCATCAGCAGTTCAGCACAGCAATATGGGAAAGAAAAAGCCAAAAAGAAAGGCCCAAATGTTTCAGCAATGTAGAGCGCTTGCCCTTTACAAGCTCTAGTTTACATGAGATAACAATATGTACGCCACAGATGAACTTTACTTATGGATATCAACACATAGACGGTGAATTAAGGACTTACAGCTTCTATCTGCTGGAGGGCTCGAGCTGCTTGCTGCTGTTCCTTTTCCTTAGCAGCACCTTCCTTTTGCATTGTCGCCAATCTTTTAGTGACATTGTCCTTGTGGCGCTTACCGAGTTCATGTGTTCTGATGCTTAATGGATTGTTAGCTATGTAAATCTTACAGAAGTCGCACCATTTGTTTCCTTGGCTTACCCAATACTGAAACAAGACAGGAAAATAAGTTACTGATACCAAAAATTAACTTGCAGAATAGGATGTTTGCCAAAACAGAGTTTGACAACAAAACAGTCAGCAGACGATTGCACATAATTTTTCGAAGGTAAAAAAGAAACCCCATTATTTCTACTGCGAGACAAACATTGTATCTGCTCGTATTCTCATTCAGAAAGAGACTAGACAATATCGGCATGATGAATCGACACTCTCAGGCTAGATATCTCAACTTAAAATCGTTACAAATCCAATAGAAGTTCAAAATAAATAAGTAAACCACGACTAGTATTCACGAAAGGAATCGAACCTAATTGGCCAATTCTGTCTCAATCTACGATGCGTGAACGCCCACATGGAAGATGGAACCACATCACAGGGCGTAACCTTCCGCGGTTCTTCTACCTCGCCAAGCTACGCCTTCTACTCTTCCGTCGCGTGCGCAAGCAAGTGAAGCTAACCCTAATCCTTCGAGACCCACGAGACTAAAAGCTAGACCACACGAGGTCCCAAGTCATCAGCTAGCCAGACTGGTAAAAAAAAACCGGAATTCCTATGACGGCGGCCATTGCTAACAATCGCAACAAACACCGTGTTTCCGCTCAAATCTGTGCGCGTAAATCTCGCAGTCGCAGATGGGTAACACGCGGCCTCGAATTTCGCAGGAGGCACGGGGAGAGAAGGGGGAGGAGGAGTACCTCCGTCATGGCGGGCAGGGACTCCGCGGCGCGATTGGGGCGGGAGATCACCGGAGCAGCCGAGCGGGGTTGAGATCTCTAAGGGTAAGTTAATAGGTTTAAAAGGTTAAGTGCATCGATTATGTGAATAAACAGACCAGTAGTATATTAGTGTGAGTTAGGGGTGAAAACGGATCGGAAACGGACGGATAACGGTTTTGCCATATTTGTTTTCATATTATTTTTCGGATCCGGATATCGAATCACGAATACCCGGATATTGAATACAGATACGGATTGTATCGAATACTTAATACGGGCTAATACGAATCAAAACGAATACGGTCACGATATATTTCTGAACATGAAAACCCCTTAAATTGTATGCCGAAATTAACGAAACATATAACTAATTTATTTGATGTAAATATTCATGAATTGTTTTTTAGCAACCACACATAACATTGGCACTAGTAAGTTACATTAACTAGTTCATCACAAATACAACACTTAGTTTACCATATTTAGCTCATAAGTCATAACTTACAAAGTCATCATGCATTCACACTTAGTTCATCATATACATAAAATTTAGTTCACACTAACATCGATTAGACTAGATGGTTAATCTATACGCAAATGACTGTAACATCCCAAAGTATGTTACCAAAAATAAAATTAATAAAGTTATTATTTTATTGGATTTTCTAAGATGTAAAAGAGTTTTTCTGGTTAAAAAGGAAAAAAAACAATAAAATAAAGATAATTATTTATTTTTCTACTTTTAATGTAAAAATAAAATTTATTGAGTTTTCAGATTTTATTGGATTTAAAGTGAAAAGAAAATTTTAATTAATTTATTGAATTTTCTGGATTTTAAAAAGGTTTTCCTCTTTTTAGAAATTTAAAATAATTTATATACAAAAATAAAACCAACTTTAAGTTAGAATTAATTTTATTAAGTTAAAAATAATTCAACGAATTTCTATGATTTTTATAGGATTTTGAACTCTATTTGTTATTTTCTAAAGACTATTTGATTTGTTGCATTTTCAAATTCAAAAATCAATTAAAATCCTTTTCTCTTTTGGGCTGAAATCCACTTTTGGGCCGAATCGGATATCCGACTCGCCTTATCCGGATAATCCGTATTCGTTTCCGTATCCGCCGGATAGCATGCCTACCGTATTCGTTTCCGACAAAAAAATCCGAATTTGTTTCCGATCAGAAAATTATCCGAGAAAAATCCGATCCGAGACATTCCGAATCCGTTTTTGTCCGGATCGGTCGGAAACTATCCGATCCGTTTTCACCCCTAGTGTGAGTATAACAAAAATAATAGAAACTAAGCTTTACGGGGCTCTAAACCCACTTCGAGATTTCCTGGTTCGGTGACAAGACATTAACTATATGACGTGGTTAGAACTTGGAATGATATTGTAACACCTCAATCCCACACGAGGCTGGAATGCTACTAAAGTAACCTTATCCAAATATAAGCTAAAATAATTTACTAAATTTCAGCAGAACCTTCTTTATATTTTTAACTTCACAGGGGTTTCAACAGATAAAAGGGTTTTATAACTAAATATTGCAACATTCAAAATCATCAATAAGCGAACAGGAACTTGCTAATCAACTAAACAAATCCTCAAGCATCCAACTATGTTACTCATCATCATTACAAATAAATCAATACGGAAACATAATCATGAAGAATCATTTATGCAGTTGCTTAATTATTAAGGCATGGTCTGAGAATTAAGGTTCTTGGCAGTGTGCGTGAGATCATAATGCTACTCCCTCTCATGCATACTTTTCTTGCTCTGGTTATCTAAAACAACAAAGAAAGCAAGAGTGAGTCCACAGACTCAGCAAGTACATATAAAAGAACATAATTCAAATCACCACATCAGCATCCATTTTCAGAAGCACGACATTAAATCATTCCACATGCATATGCAATGCTTAAGGGTTCCTTCTCTTTATTTTATTTTTTTTTGTATTTTACCGGTAATGCAAAGTATGCAACCATCGCTGCATACCCATGCCTGTGCTCGCAAGCGCAGGGACCAATTGCCCAACACTCCGTAAGTATTGGGGACCTTAAGCCCACACTCCACAGGTGTGGAGACCTCAAGCCCGTCACATACATGACGGGGACCTCAAAGATGTGCATGCTTGGTCATCACAAGACCATGCCTCAACATGATATCAATATACATATGCACCATTTTTATTCAGCATCAAAGTACCAAAGGCAATAACAACATTCATGAATAAAACATAGCCATACTTTGAACATTCACCATTCTTATTATGCACACTTGCCAACAGCCATACGACACTAATATGCATCAAACACGCATTCATGTCCAAGCAATCACAAACAAGGTAACAATAATGCACTTGCCTCAACCGTGCGGGAACGAAGGACGCGAAGAGGGTGTCGCCTCCGGAACCAGTCCCACACCTAAATTCATTTAAGAGAATGCTAAGACAACAGTAATGGACCAAACAAACTATAAGAGTAAACACGAACTCGTAATAGTTCCTTTAGCGCGAACTCAACTCCAATTCCTAAATATTGTTCTGTCCCCTCTGTGGGCAGTCACGTTCTAAAATTCATAACTTTTAGTACAGGAGTCCAAATGAGGTGTTCTTAGACTTTATTGAAAGGTTATCAAATTCCCCAACTAAACCTAGTTGGTGAGCATCCCTGATTCGGCCATCTAATATCCTTTTTAAGCTGATTAACAAAACATCAATTTCACGTCAGGTTCTCTGGACAGAACACTAAAACTATCATAACTTTCAGCTCGTTTGTCCAAATGTTGTGTTATTGTGCTTCCTTGAAAGCTACAAGAATTATCTACAACTTTCGTTATACCGAGATCCTCTAATTCTCCATTTAACTGATCGCGCAAGTCAGATTACTAAAACCTGTCAAAATACTGACAGATTCGCGGAACAGTCGCACTAATAATTTCATAACGTTTTCTACAGAGGTCCAAAAAATACGATCTAGCACTTCATTGAAAGCTATTGACGTCCTCTAAAACTTTCTAGGAGATGCCCGAGACTGAATCCGCACATAACTACATCAAAATGTCCCTCTAACGCGATTTGTCCTGAGGAGACAGAAATACCGACATTGATTAACTATCCAAAAACGCATCGGATCAAAAGGGAATTGAGTTTACCTTTGAAGAATCGCAGGGAGATGACGAACCACCCCTAAGAAGAAGATCCTCTCCCCCTTCCCCTTCCTCTTCCTCTTCCTCTTCTTCTTCTTCTTCTTCTTCTTGGTCGGCAGCACCCGGAGGAGACGGCGCAAGAAGGCAAAGTGCTTGATCGCATTCACTGGTATCAGAGCAGTGGTGGTTACTGTAGATGCCGTGCTACAGTACCACCCCTAGGGTTTCCCCCCTCCTTTTATTGGTGGTCGGCCCCTCTTGGGCCTCCTGGGCCAAAGCCTGAGGCCCAGGTTATCGAATAATTGCAGAAACCCCCTCTAATCCTCTGTTAATTCTATTTTTTTTCTAGTTAGTTCTTATCTCTAATTCTTTCTTTTCACTTAAATAGACTTGGGGTATTACATTCTACCCCCCCCCCCCTTAATCAGAATTCGACCCCGAATTCTTCTCACTGATCTACTTGAATGAGCACCGAAACTGAACTTAACAAGCGTTAACACATACACGGCGTGAACAACTCTGCATAAGGCTCGCGCATGCGAGACCTCTAGCTTCCAAGTCATTTTCCTCTCGGACATATGGGACCACCGCACCTTGATGCAACCGACGACACGCCCCATTACACGCATCGACCGACCGAACCACTTAACGGATAGGACTTTAAGATGCGACATTACTTGCTGGTTAACAGATCTTATGAAACCTCACACTCCAAATACCTCAAGCCTCCTTTGAACACCAGATCATACAAAACGTTATATTCCCGCTCCAAGACTCGAGATAGTTCTAGCAATTTGCCATCTTCTAATATCCCCACATCTTCTAGAACAACCAAATATACTTTAGGCTATCTATCTCTTCGGGTCCAAACCACAAAAATTGCACGTAAACATATGGAACTCTTGTTCCATCGCTCAGTCGACTTCTTCATCATAACAAGTAGATCCTCCATTAAGCAGGGACGCGCAACAAAACTTATTTTAGTCAAGTTTTAATAATTAGATTCAACTGAAAACAGAGGTTTCATAATGTAATTTCAACTTTCCTCCAAAACACTCAAATCCAAAATCAGAGATTCTTCACAAAAACCTTCAATCCTTCCAACTCGGCAGTTTGCAATTGAGCACCACATAAGCCAAAAAAGAATCCGCTCGAATGCCCAAATCAAACACCTTTTTTTTTCCTGAACCGAAAAGAACCACCTTGCCAACAAAGAGGCAACTCAAATTGTACATGTTCTCCGTCATAAAACCCAACTCAACCAAGAACCACTAGAGAACTTCTCTACTCGAGAGAACTTTTTTTCTCAGATGTTCTTATAAGAAATAAACCCTTTTCCAAATCATGGGTGTCCAGAACTATCACACTAACTCTTTCCTCTTAACCGACAATCCCAAAAATGATCCTCAAACCAAAAAAGACAACCATACTTATTTAGAGGGACTCTATTAATCCACAAAAGGATTCTCTAGTCCACTTCTATTCCAAAGGAATTTTCTTGACAAAAGGTTACGAACACCTCAATAAAGATTTTTCACCCACAACCCCATCATCTCATTCTGTTAAAGATAATCAACTTCAAATTCTCAGTACACGCACTCTTTTACTTTACCCAAAGTATTCTATCAAAGATCAACACACTATTCAAAATTCGCTCAGGTTCATCTACATCTACACATAATATTTGGTCTCCAAGATCCTAGTATAAAATGCAAAGCCCAAAACCAACCTTCAAGTCTCCTACCATGAATCTCTGGTGTAATCGACAGAAAATCCTCAAATTCGTTTGCTAAATTTCACACCGCTCAACTATAACCTCGGTCATTAATATCAAGATTCCTCACTAATCAAGTAATCGCCCCAAAGCGATTTATTTCACCAATCTTAGATGTTCTCCAATCCACACCAATCCAATTCACAAGACAACCACAATATACCCGTCGCAAAACCTTAACTAATTGACCAGGATTCAAACATACTCAATCACCAACGTTAATAAATGAATATATTCTTTGACCAAGATATCCTTAGAATTAATTTAACTCCCATAAGGTTACTCATTGAGGCCGGGTCATACTTGACATTAGCTCAATAGTTCCTACTATCCCATTAATTAGTACGACGCTTAGGTTCCTCCACACCGCTACTTTCATTAAACTTCACCACCATAACTTTTCTGCACAATCATACTCAGTATCCAACTGTGATACTCTAATAAGTTTATCAAGAGTTCATACTTTCATTAATTCTAACATTCCAACATAGACAAAGGTTACTGGATCATAATTTGCCCTAGGTTCCACTAGTTGTATCACTAATCACTTTTATCTCATCGACAAACTTTCCATTTAAATAGAATTCTCTCCAGGTGTTGTAAATCGAAACCAATTCACTATATACTGCTCTTCAAATAGCTTGACCCCTGTATTTCAGACTGTGATCATTTACTTGACCACCAACCAATCGCCACATTACACTCTAAAAGACCTTGCAACCCAGGTCGGTTAATCTTTTCCCAATAGGAAAGTGCAAACAAATACAAGTTTTAACACACGAGGAAACACTACTCCTCATAGTAAGCACGAGACCAAGAGAAATAGTCAAATAGCATTGATCTCGAAAAACAAAGGACGAGGCCACAAGTCCCACAAGAAGAGATTTTCCGCCTCCATAAATCATAATAAAATATTGCTATGCAAACCCAAGAAACTCTTAAGCTGAGACAACAGGAAAGTTGCGAATTACAATTTTTTTTTAGCTCCAACCTCAAATACTTATGGTAAACATTTTCCGTTAACACAACGAAAACAATCCCTTTGATTACAACATTACTTGCCAAACCAAACAAGAGATGCCTTTAATACCAAATCACATTCACCACCTCGGAACCAAACGGAACCTTTCCATATGTCACCTTGCTCAACTAATTTTATCTACTACATAAATCATGAACCCCCAAAAGATCATGAACCCCCAAAAGATCACGAATACAAAACTCATTTAACCATTATTAAAATAATTAACTTACTTTCTCTCTACAAAAATCATTACCACTCCAACGCGTCACAATCTCTTATAGACCTTATTACTAATATCAAGAATAATTCACTCTTAACAAGGTTTGTTATAGACCTTATTACTAACATCAAGAATAATCAACTCTTCCTTTATAAAGTCCCCAAAAGTTGACCAAACTGTTACATTTCACTTTATCATCTCATCCTCAAATGAGAGTACACCAAATTCTTACAACCTCACTACAACAACCACTTTATTTTTTTAGAGAGAATCTACTACACAATTTAAAAGATTACACCAAAGCCCTTTCATCAAAGACATGCTATTATCCGACAATTTCACCATCATACAAACACAGGTCACCTATTAAATCCCATCCTAAACCATTGATGATTATTCAATCATAGACAAAATTGATGGTCATTTCTCTATTTGCTTTCCCACGAGCAAAAATAAGATCATCAAATAGCCAATTAAACAAAATTACATATTGTCATCTATTAAGACAACGATCAAACACATCCTTATATTTTCCTTCCTATACAGTTAGATTAATCCATTGAGACCAAATAATCTAACAAGTTTAGCAAACTAAACGACTCTAATGATCAACCTTTTCATCAAAGTTCCATACTTTTTAATAACTCTATTGATTCCAATTAGGTATAGCCATACACTTAATCACAGTTCAACAAGAACTACTACATGGTACCATCAAATTAATCAACTTTCCTTCCGGGATCTTAGTTAGGATCGATTATACACCACACTACAGACCCAACTTGATAACTCGTATCATATTCACTAATTTCTCTGATTATAACCTCCCACTTAACCACGAGACGACATCGCTAAAGGGTTTAATGTTTTCTTTCATAAAAGAACTTTTCAACTTCAACACTCAAGATGCCCAAAAGAGATATATTGAATCAAAACTTCCATGTACTACAGGACTTGCAAAAGGAAACTTTCATTATCCAAATCATCAAGTGAAATAAATGGGTCATGCTTTCCAGTAAGAAAGACGGAACTCCAATACAAAGACCAGTATTGACAACTAACCAAGTTCACCAACCACAAGAATAACTCAACAATTGGAAAAACAATAATTGCTTTATGGGACAAGTTAAGCCAATAAAAACATATCAACCTTTCTCAAAGAAACCCATCAACTGAAATGAACTACTAACCCAAAGAAATTCATCGACCACAACTGGACAAGAGTTGCCAAATTCAAATTCAAGGAAGTGAACAATTTTTCTGAAGATACTCACTATCAACGCCTGTACTAAGATATCTGAGGTAACCACTTCCCTTTTCTCTTACCACGAACAATGGTGTAACCTGGTAAAGCCCAGGGTCACAACTATGACCTCAATCCTCTCAACATGGGCTACTCAGACTCATAATAATCATAGAATCATATTATAGGTATGTAAGATCATCTCATACAAGAATCATCAATACAACATAACATAAGCGTAAATGCAATGTTTGACCCACCTCATCCTACTGTGCACCAGTGTGTCAGGTTTTCAGGTAATTAACCATTAGCAAATTTTAACAAACTAAGTTACCTAAGTCGTTAATCTGTTCACCAAGGACCTACAACCCACTCTGATACCAACTGTAACACCCCAGCCCCACACGAGCCTGGAATGCTACTAAGGTAATCTTACCCAAATATAAGCTAAGGTAATTTACTAAATTTCGGCAGAACCTTCTTTATATTTCTAACTTCACAGGGGTTTCAACAGATAAAAGGGTTTTATAACTAAATATTGCAACATTCAAAATCATCAATAAGCGAACAGGAACTTGCTAATCAACTAAACAAATCCTCAAGCATCCAACTATGCTACTCATCATCATTACAAATAAATCTATGCGGAAACATAATCATGAAGAATCCTTTATGCAGTTGCTTAATTATTAAGGCATAGTCTGAGAATTAAGGTTCTTGGCAGTGTGCGTGAGATCATAATGCTACTCCCTCCCATGCATGCTTTTCTTGCTCTGGGTACCTAAAACAACAAAGAAAGCAAGAGTGAGTCCACAGACTCAGCAAGTACATATAAAAGAACATAATTCAAATCACCACATCAACATCCATTTTCAGAAGCACGGCATTAAATCATTCCACATGCATATGCAATACTCAAGGGTTCCTTCTCTTTATCTTTTTTTTGTATTTTACCGGTAATGTAAAGTATGCAACCGTCGCTGCATACCCATGCCTCACTACTACAAAACAGGCAATAGCAGACACCTCATCACAGACGGTTCCAAAGGAGCCGTCATGTTGAATCTTATACGGTTCCCTTTGGAACCGTCGGGAACCGTCTGTGATAAGCGTCCTCATCACGCAGCGGTTCTTATTACCAACCGCTTAGATACTTCACGACGTTCGTAATATGAACCGCTCGTGATGAGGACATATCACAAACGGTTCATATTACGAACCGTCGGAAGTATCACAAACGGTTGGTAATAAGAACCGTCGTGATGAGGACGCTTATCACGCATTTGTTTGGAAATAAAACCGTCAGGAAATATCACGAGCGGTTCAATTTGAGAACTGTCAGTAATATACTAGTATCACTGCACGGCTCTATTAAATAACCGTCGGTGATATTATTATCACGCGGTTCCCCTATAGAGCCGTCGTGATATCCAACCTCTTCTCCCCGCGATGTGTCTCTTCACCATCGCGACAACCGTCTCTTCGTCTCGCACACCGACGATACATGCGCTCTTCGCCTCACGTGCGATTACTCCTAATTCTTGATATAAGACTGAATAATCACCGAAGATTAAACTCCTCCCATCGCCTTCGTCTCACGGTTTTGAGTACGCCAATCGCCAAGGTTAGCATGCGAGCGCCAAAGCAAGCACCAAGGCGAGGAGGTCGGTGATCGCCGCTCTTTCTCACGATGTCGCGTGCCGACATCGCTGGCCGTGGTGGCCGTGAGCTCTCTCACCCATGGAGGACCTATGCAGCCTACGATTAACGACGTACATCTTTATGTCTACAATATAACGCACGTACATACTACTATTTATTCTAACATCTTGAATGTATGTACGATAGTTGCAAGGCCTTGTACAAGGTGACAAGGAACGCGCTGTGGGGAGGCGCGTGGCGCCGAGCGAGAGGAGGCGATGAAGTGGCGGGACAACGAGCGCTACTCGCCGCCAACCACACGGCCGCCGCCGGCAACCCGGGCTTGTTTCATCGTCGCCTCGGCTTGTCTTCGCCCCAAGACATGCAAGGCGGCCTCATGTTCCTTGAACGGCGGCCGGCCGCCACAAGGCGCGGCCTACGTGTTTCGGTCTCCTCCTCTACACGCCGACGAGACGCGCGGTTGGGAAGCACTACATCAGCAAAGTCGAGGACGAGCCGACCGGGCGGCGCGTGCGAGACGCCAAGACCAACCGGGAGTGCAGGCGGTGCGAGGCTCGCCGCGACATGGTCCAGCGGCATGGGGAAGAAGGCCGCCACCGGGTCGGTGTGGGCGCTCGCGAGGATGGCCACCGGCACGAGCATTGGTCGCGGTGTGGAAGGGTGGGACGACACGCCGTCTTCTCGCAGTGGACGATCGCAGATTAGGCATGAGTATACCGGCCGCAAGACCGTGAAATGGGCTTGAGCGCACGTATCGATCGGGAGTGATTGATTTCCTTCCGATGGTCCCGATACCATCGGCCTTCCCTCATGATGAGATAGAGGCACACCGCTTGCCCACTCGAGCCATGTAGTCGACGCAGAACTCAATGACCTCTTGGTTGCATAACCTTCGATGATGCTGCCCTCCGGCCGAGATCGATTCCGCACGTAGGACTTGAGAATTCCCATATACCTCTCGAACGAGTACATATGACGTAGGAACACAGACCGCATATCTTTATCTCTTTCACAAGATGAACAATGAGATGGACCATAATATCGAAAAATGACGGAGGGAAATACATCTCAAGTTGACATAGAGTCGTCACCACCTACCAGAGCATCTAGTCCTTCGGGATCGATGACCTTCGAGCAATTAAGTTGAAGAAATAACACACCTCAAGATTGCCACTGACCTTGTTCTAAGATACCCCTAATTGCAACAGAAGCATTTGTGTCATCAAGACATGACAATCATGAGACTTCATACCAATTAATTTCAAATCTTGCATAGAAACAAGTTTCTTAATGTTAGCGGAGTAACGAGACGGGACTTTGACACCATGCAAGCTTTGGCACAATTCATTTCTCTCGCCTTGGACATAGTGTAGCAAGTCGGTGGAAGGTATGTTCGCCCTTTATCGGTCTCTTTCGGTGCTAACTCGGTCCTTATGTTCATATCAACCAAGTCGCGTCGTGCGTTAACACCATCCTTTGTTTTGCCACTAATGTTCAAGAAGAGACCAATCAAGCTTTCACATACATTCTTCTCCACACGCATGACGTCGATGCAGATGACTAACTTCTAAGTGCTCCCAATAAGGCAAGTCCCAAAAATTGACCGCTTCTTCCGGATGTTCTTTTGACGGTTTTTAATTTACATCCCTTCCCAAGCACAACATCGATATCCTTAACCATATCATAGACCTCTTTCCTCTAAAAGCCCTTGGAGTTGAACTGTCCTCCTTATTTTCGCCGAATTGTTTTTTCATCTTGCGGTATGGGTGACTCACGGAAGGAACCTACGGTGACGCATATACACGCTTACGCGAGTTGTTCACCATACATCGTCAGTAGCATCTAAGCAAAGCGGACAGCTTTGGCTCCTTTCGCATCAAGCCCGACAGTTACCAAGGGCGGGAAAATCATTGATAGTGCAGAACAACATGACGCCGTAAAGAGAAGTTCTCTCGCTTGTACGCATCCCATACTTGTACCCCTTCGCTCCACAAGTGTCACAAGATCATCCAAGAATGGTGCTAGGTACACATCAATATCGCTCCTGTGTTGCTTCGCCCTTGGATAAGTAGTGATATCAAAATGTACTTCCGCTTCATACACACCAAGGAGGAAGGTTGTACATACATAGGTTCACGGGCCATGTGCTATGTCCACGCTCATGTTACCGAAAGGATTCATTCCATCTGTACTCAACCCTAACCTTATGTTCCTGTTCCGCACCGAACTCTTTGAAGGTCCGATCGAAGTTTCTCCTCGCGCAGAATCGCAGGTGTCTTAGTTTTCCATCTTTCTTACGCCTCCGAAGTGCCAACGCAGCAATCTTGCCTCCTTTCGGTTCGCAAATAAACGCTCAAACGTGGGATCACAGTGATACCACAACACCTTAGCAGAGGTCCTTGCTTCACCTTAGCAAGATTCTTACGCTTGTATCGGATGCTTTGCACACGGACATACATGCAAGTCTGCATACTCTTTACGATACAGATACAATCGTTCGGACATGCATGTATTCTTTCTACTTCCATTCCCAATGGACAAAGAACCTTCTTGGCTTGGTAGGTGGTCTTTGGGCAACACGTTTCCTCCGGAAGAATGTCCGCTAGGAGACCTAACAACGCCGTGAAACTCTTGTCTGACCAACCATTGCTCGCCTTCAATTTCAGTAGTTCAAGTACGGTTGACAACCTTGTGTATTTCGGCTTGCAGCCAGGAACAAAGGTTTCGAGTCCTCCATTAAGCGCCGAATTTACAAAACTCTCTCTCATCAGTAGTTTTCTCGCATCGCGTAGCATCCGATCCAGATTGTCATCGTCGACCTATCGTCATCAAAACACACCACATCCGGCATATCGTTGACTTCTCGTCGATGTCATCATTATTAACTTCTGTATAATCTGCTCTTCACCGTGATGGTCCAACATGTATACCCTTTTTGAAACCCTTCAATCAAGTGCCCTACGATCCGCGCGGGTTGTTAAAAATCTTCGATTATCGCAATCAATGCATGGACAAGATATAAATTCTATCCTTATTCAAGATATCCCGCTCCGCGGCTCTTTTAAAAGCAATCACGCCATTAATGTACTCTCCACTCACACGGTTCGCACTGTACATCCGATTCGGTCCATCTACGCTACACATGTAACAATTAGTAGTGTTAAATTATATTAATAAACGCAAATACGTTACTCCTCCTATTGCGCAAATACGTTACTCCTCCTATTAAGCAAATATAAAGAGTTAAAGATCGTTACCCTCGGAGCTCACGCATTTAAAATTCCTAATATCCCGCGAGATTCCTCACCGTCCTTCTCCTTCGTGCCAATGAACAGGCAAGAGAGCCACAAATAAATACACCACTTATCCCACTCACAAAAACACTCATTCACAACACCCAAACCGAGAGCTACCACCAAAGCCAAGCTCACAAAGCAAGCATGCATGCAAGCCAAATGACCATAAGTTGCTAGGGCAACCCACAACCAAGAACAAGGAAAGCCAAATAAACAAGCCTCCTACACCAACACAGAGCAAAGCTTCTCAAGCCTCTATTCCAAAGAAGAGATCGAGGCGCTAGAGGCGGGGGCCTCTATCGGTCTTTATATTTATAGGGTGAAATATCACAGACGGTTCTTATTTCCAACCGCTCGTGATACGAGTATATCACGAGCGGTTTTACACAAACCGTCTGTGTTGAACTTGCACAGACGGCTCCATGTGAAACCGTCTGTGATATACTCAATATCACAGACGGTTAATAATTATAACCGTCTGTGATATACTCAATATCACCGACGGTTCTATTAACAAACCGTCTCGTGATATGGAGTATATCATGCACGTTATACTTATTAACCGCTCGTGATATGGCGGATATCACGACGGTTCCACATGGAGCCGCTTGTGATGTTCAACATGACGGTTAGTGAGAGGAACCGCTGTGATGACGATATTATCACGATGGTTCTTTATTCAACCGCTCGTGATAGCGCATCTGAGCATGCATATGCGCAAGTAATTAACAAAATGATTTGCCCGATAATAAATAGATGATAAAAAGACCATATCATCACGCACAAAAAGACCATATTTACATCACGCATGCATAATAGATCGCCTTATCGCTTTTACATCACTGCACGATAAAAAAAGGATGAGCGATCCTATCTTAGTCTTCAAATCTTCGTGACGCATTCTCGCCGGCTTCGTGGGAGCGGATCACCGATCGTCTCACCAAACGCCTCCACGTGACCTTGCACGCCAATTTCCTCTTGTACATGTTCTGACTCGTAATCAAGTCCCATATAGCCCGAGGCCATCAACCCTGGTCTCCACAGCCTCGGCTAGGCGGACCGCTCTCCCGCATGTCGATGTCGCCTCGACTGGGCTGCATCTCGGTGCGGACCAAAGAGTTCCATAGACAATCTCCACGACGAGGTTTACTCGCCGGATCTTGGAGAGCTCGCGACCGTTTGTTGGAGGAGGAGCTCCAATCGACCGATGATCGCCGTTATGGTCTCGGTAGATGGGAGGGTCTACAACGGATTGCATTGCGACGACGCCTTGTTCGCAGCTTGGGCCAGTTGCGACAGAGAGAGGTGCGAGTACACAACCAAAATGTAGGTCAAGACAATGGGACGAGAGAGGAAGCCATTTGGAATTTGTGGAGAGAGGGGATGATCAAGGAGGTTCGTGAGAAATCCCTTTGATAAGGGTTGTCTATTTATATAAAAGCTGGAGCAGGAGACGAAGAGACACTCGCGGAGATGAAGGGAATGAGATCCATAGCACGACGGCTCTATGATGGATCCGTCAGTGATATATTATCACAAACTCTATTAAAGAACCGCTCGAGATATCACAATATCACAGACGGCTTATTTAAGCAAACCGCGTGATAATATCACGAGACGTTTGCTTAAAGAATCGTCGAGATATCCTCATATCACGCACGCGCCATTAAGGAACCGCTCGTGATATTGAGGATATCTCGACGCGTTCTTTAAGCAAACCGTCGTGATATTATCACGCACGGTGCTTAAATAGAGCCGTCGTGATATTGAGGATATCTCGAGCGGTTCTTTAATAGAGCCGTCTGTGATATTATTTTTATCAAAAGGCGCACCTAGGTTTTCCTCTTTACTCGCCACTTCGTCTCCCGCGCTTCTTAGGCTCTCGCGCGCTCTCGGCTCCTCTAGGATTCGCCGCTCACCTCCCGGCCGTAAGACCCGACGCCGCCGCTTCTTCATCGACGACGCTCCGCCTCGCCTCGGCGCGCGGCCTCCTCCCGTGTCGGCCTCCTCCCTCTCGCACCGCCTCCTCCCGTGTCGCCTCCTCCCTCTGCACCGGCCTCCTCCCGTGTCGGCCTCCTCCTCTGCACCGCCTCCTCCCGCGCCGTCCTCCTCCCGTGTCGGCCTCCTCCCGCGCCTCTCCTCCTCCCGCGCCGGCCTCCTCCCGCACCGGCCTCCTCCTTGCACCGTGAGTTGTTGTGCGGCATCCTCGTGAGTATTCCTAAAGATCCGCAAATTGATCGGTGGCGTCCGCACCATCTTCGCCGCCGTCACGGATCTCCGAGGAAAGTGGTACGACGCGAGATGGCAGAGGAACATCGAGAATTCCTCCGTGCATAATGACCGCCACGGAGGTCAATGCCAATGGGATCCCGTGAGTCCCAAAGCAGCGGCGAGATTCGAACCTTGTGCGGATACTTGAAGGGAACGGTCCCCATCACCACACCGAGCCGACAACGTGGCCGGATGTTCGGAGAAGCCACCGGGACGAAGTTTTAAAATCGCTCACTTTCCCACCGCAGACTGGCGCGGGAGGAACGACAGCGTTGCTCTCGATCGAAAGGCGTGGAGGACCTTCAAGAGCGTGCTTGTCACAAGGCACGTGAACACGGTCGAACGCCTTCACGGCGTATAAATTCTTGTCGCGGATATATGGGACGTCTTTGTGCAAATGAAGACGACGCCGAATTTCTTGAGGAAAGTGCGACGCACAAGGCTCTCGGACACTTAACACTCACCCCCACAAACTCGGCATCTGGTACGCGTAAAACCGCGCAATGGGCGCGGAGGACGCGAACTAAACAAGGCCATTTGCTGAGATCACAGACCAGCGCGCTCTCTCCTGGTTAAGAGCGAGGGCATCAGTTACGTCTTCGGGCGAAATCTCTTTCACAAACCCAGCAGACCGGGATGTGGCCAACCGTGTGGTAAATGTCTTCGAACTACCTAGTTGTTAATAAGTCTATAACTTCATAATGTATATAATAACATGATGACCTCTTGCAGCAAGAATTGAGTTCCGCATGTTCCGAAGGCTCCTTCCAAGCAGACGAGGAGAAGGATATACTAACTACGGCCCTGGGAAACAAGGAGCACCCAGTGCACGCGAGGCAAAGGGGTTAACGTATCTTGGAGGATGGATTCCTGCATCGACTCATCGCACGTATAGGAGCGGAAGAGATCCAAGGCCGAGTACGACACGTTGTTGGAACATGTGCTTACTTCAAAATTTGAAGGAAGAGAACGAGTGCCATCGCAAAATTTGAAGAAAAGATATCAAGATTGCAGGACCAAGTGAATCAACTACTACTCCTCAACAACCGCCGCAGTCGCCCCGTTGTTTTGGTACGCAATCCTCCTCAACATCGAGTAGCGTCGCGCCCACGCAAAATTGTGAACACGATGATGTCCAATTACCTATCGACGACATCAAGGTAATGTACATCTCGAATGCTCCAAAGATAGACCTATAGGACGCCTTAGCTAATTGCGTATCGTTTTGTAGGAGCCGACGCACTGCACACTCCAAGTGAGGATGGTTGGGATGTCTATTGAGGCTGGGCGGGGGGTGGTGTATCCATGCAATGAAGGGATAGTGCAAAGACGGTGCCTGTGTGGCGAGGGTTACGCCAGGTCCGTGGACATGGTACATGATAATTTTAGGGCCATCTCGCCGAGATTCGCCGAACGACGAAATCATAACACTAGGGGATGCCCTGTACAGTTTTATTCAGTGGCCAAAGAAGGACATCGCCCTGGACCCTGCAGTGCCGCCTCAACCTTCGATGACTCCACCCAAACCATCTCCACACGACCATGCCTCTCCAATTCAACTTTTGAAGGACATCGCCCCGACCGCGATGCCGCCTCAACTTTTGATGACTCTACCCCAACAATCTCCACACGACCATGCCCTCCAATTCAACTTTTGAAGGACATCGTCCCGACCCCGCAGATGCCGCCTCAACCTTTGATGACTCTACCCCAACCACCTCGACACGACCATGTCTCTCCAACAGACCTCCATGATCGCACCTCAACCTTCGCCGTAAGCCCGCCTCATCGGTTCCGTGGAGAAGACACCGAATGAACAAAAAAGCGTGCGCGTGACGGTTCGAAGTCGTAGACAGAGGAAGACGCGTAGCGCAAGTCGCTCAGACAAATCGAAATCGAAGAACATTAAGGCGCTCCGCCTCCTAACCCTAAGAAATACTCTTTCGAAGTCCGCTGGCGGCGAGCACGGTGATAGCCTACGCTGGATTAGGTTGTCGAGTTTGCATAGCCGGTACTTGCGAAGACCAAAGAGAAAGGGTGCGCTAATGGAATCACCGCCGATACACTGAGGACTATTTCTCCACGAGCCGCCCCCTTCATCGTGGGCTTCGACGACTTGTTCGACCTATTCAACCTCAAAGCCCTCGATGCCTCACTTCTACGATGTTGGGCACTGTAAGTGTGTACAATCAAGTTCTACATTCACGTAATATAACAAACTCATTGCTTATGTATAGATACATGATTAAACCGCCGGCGATTGAAAGAACCGGTGGGTTTCCTCGACCCACACGTGGTCTCGAGCAAACCATCTTGGCAGACGCATCCTACGTCGAGAAATACATAACGGCAGGATTGCTTGCTCAAAACTACGTGGACTACATAATGGTGCCCTACAACCAGAAGTAAGTGCTTCACTACTTGCTATACAAATTTCATTTGTAATTTATATGAGATGAACTTAGGTTTAATGACTATAGCGACATACATGAGTAGGCTTCATGGATCCTTCTAGTCATTATATCAAAGAGGAATCAGTACTATACCTTGATTCCCTAATGAAAAAGGCCACGACTTCACCGTTGTGCAAGAAGTAGTCGACAGTGTGCTCATTTCCTCCATACATAACTCTATTGTAGTCTTCCTTCGTTTGAAATGGCCGAGGTTAACTTTTTGAAACATGTAGGTCGCTCATCTCCTATATTGCCGAGGAGGGCTATACAAGGAACTAACGCCACACTTAATCACAGGACGCGATTTCGTGACGTGCTACAACACAATAATCCTATATCATACTTCGTAATAATGCGTCTCGAACCGACTATACCTATATATGTAATTCTATTTTTCGTTGCGCCAAAGAAAAGCGTAAGAATGTGCATTCTACGCTTGCCATCATATGCGATTCTCATGAGTGCTAGGTTGCGGATCCCGAGGTTGGTCAATCTCGCAATAATTGCTAATTATAAATTTAAATATATGTGTGTAACACTTTACTCTTGTTTGTAGGTTTTGAATATAGATTTAGATTCACTCGCTCGTAAAGAGATCTCGGATGTTCTAGGAGGCTCTGCACCTTCATCATGACGGATATCATTGCGGCCAACGGAGAGTTTCACTACTGAACGACCTTGAAACAATTAATATATTTGATATAGTTGTAATTCACTTTGAATAGTTGTGATTCAATGGTAAACTTTGGGTTGTCACTTTGGGTTGTATGACAATATTTTCTGAACGAGTTGATATTACAATGTTTGACTGTATTTGATATATGTTCGTTTGTATGACAATGATCACTTTGGGTATCTGTGATGTATCTATTTTCTGCCTGCTTATTTTCAGAGGGCATGGCTAGCAATCCTGAGGCTAGCCGAAAATTTTTAAAAAATAGTTATGCTGAAATAACTATCACAGACGGTTTATCAATCAAACCGCTCGTGATATGTATAATCCTGACGGCTCTATTATATAACCGCTCGTGATATACACATATCCCGATTTGCCGTAAATAGAACCGTCGGGATATCCTTTATCACGACGGTTCTATTTACGAACAAATCCGGGATATGTGCCTATCACAGACGGTTATATAATAGAACCGTCTGGGATATGTGCATATCCCAGACGGTTCGTAAATAGAGCCGTCTGTGATATGCGTCTATAACAGACGGTTCTTGAATAGAGGATATCACAGACGGTTATATAATTAGAACCGTCTGTGTTGTGACTTATCACAGACGGATTTTTAACCGTCTGTGATAACCGCCAGCTTATCACAGACGTACAAAAACACAGACGGTTCGGAACCGTCTGTGATGACTGTTCCGAACCGTCTGTGATGAGGCTGTGTGTAGTAGTGCCTGTGCTCGCAAGCGCAGGGACCAATTGCCCAATACTCCGCAAGTATTGGGGACCTCAAGCCCACACTCCACAGGTGTGGGGACCTCAAGCCCGTCACATACATGACGGGGACCTCAAAATGTGCATGCTTGGTCATCACAAGACCATGCCTCAACATGATATCAATATACACATGCACCATTTCTATTCAGCATCAAAGTACCAAAGGCAATAACAACATTCATGAATAAAACTTAGCCATACTTTGAACATTCACCACTCTTATTATGCACACTTGCCAACAGCCATACGACACTAACATACATCAAACACGCATTCATGTCCAAGCAATCACAAACAAGGTAACAACGATGCACTTGCCTCAACCGTGCGGGAACGAAGGACGCGAAGAGGGTGCCGCCTCCGGAACCAGTACCACACCTAAATTCATTTAAGAGAATGCTAAGACAACAGTAATGGACCAAACAAACTATAAGAGTAAACACGAACTCGCAATAGTTCCTTTAGCGCGAACCCAACTCCAATTCCTAAATATTGTTCTGTCCCCTCTGTGGGCAGTCACGTTCTAAAATTCATAACTTTTAGTACAGGAGTCCAAATGAGGTGTGCTTAGACTTCATTGAAAGGTTATCAAATTCCCCAACTAAACCTAGTTGGTGAGCATCCCTGATTCGGCCATCTAATATCCTTTTTAAGCTGATTAACAAAACATCAATTTCACGTCAGGTTCTCTGGACAGAACACTAAAAGTATCATAACGTTCAGCTCGTTTGTCCAAATGTTGTGTTCTTGTGCTTCCTTGAAAGCTACAAGAATTATCTACAACTTTCGTTATACTGAGATCCTCTAATTCTCCCTTTAACTGGTCGTGCAAGTCAGATTACTAAAACCTGTCAAAATACTGACAGATTCGCGGAACAGTCGCACTAATAATTTCATAACGTTTTCTACAGAGGTCCAAAAAATACGATCTAGTACTTCATTGAAAGCTATTGACGTCCTCTACAACTTTCTAGGAGATGCCCGAGACTGAATCCGCACATAACTACATCAAAATATCCCTCTAACGCGATCTGTCCTGAGGAGACAGAAATACCGACATTGATTAACTATCCAAAAACGCATCGGATCAAAGAGGAATTGAGGTTACCCTTGAGGAATCGCAGGGAGATGACGAACCACCCCTAAGAAGAAGATCCTCTCCCTGTTCCCCTTCCTCTTCCTCTTCCTCTTCCTCTTCCCCTTCCTCTTCTTCTTCTTCTTCTTCTTCTTCTTCTTCTTCTTCTTCTTCTTCTTCTTCTTCTTCTTGGCAAAGACCAAGGAGACAAGTGCAAGGAGGCAAAGTGGTATTGTTCATAGGGGGTACTGTAGCACGCCGTGCTACAGTACCACCCCTAGGGTTTCCCCCTCCTTTTATTGGTGGCCGGCCCCTCCTGAGCCTCCTAGGCCAAAGCCTGAGACCCAGGTTATCGAATAATTGCAGAAACCCCCTCTAATCCTCTGTTAATTCTATTTTTTTCTAGTTGGTTCTTTTCTCTAATTCTTTCTTTTCACTTAAATAGACTTGGGGTATTACAGATATATAATATATGAATCATGAAATTTCCTTCTTTATTGTGAATATTTGTACTGTTACTGTATTATATTGTTGGTTTGTATAGTTACATTGACATAGCTTTGTTTTCAAGCCTATATTTATATATAAAAAGATGCATTTATATATAAAACTAAAATGTAAAATAAGGTAACCACAAAATCAAATAGGTCAAGTATCATACCAATTTCCATATAATCGCTATAAGGTGGGGTGACCGAACAAATACGGTTTACCGATTTTTAGAATATTGGATTTTGGTGCAAAGGGGTGCAGATGGTCGGAGACAAGGTGCTCGAGAGCCCAAAAGCTATTTCTACGCGACTTGCCGAAGGGGCAACTATGCCGTGTGGGGTAGTAGGGGATGTCCACTTCAGAGTTGAGATCTTTTACGGTCTTACTTTTTCCTAAAAACAAAACGAGTTAGCATCGGCTGCATCGCATCGTGCTTTTTAATCTGCACTAGCTGGGTGTCCGTGCTTTGCTATGGATAAAAAACATATTACTTTAACATGTCGAGCCATTGTTATTGGGATATGTGCTAACCCGTGTCGTGTCTCCACATGTATTGTCATGCTCACTGTCTCAGCCTACAACACAACCTTGGCTCCGACACGACGCCTGGTCGAGCTCTGATACAGAGAGGGCGCAAGAAAAGATGAATATACTGTTGATTGTTCTGCATTCTGTTAGCAACGTCTTCCTCTGAGATATGGTTTTCAACAACAACTGAAGCTTTATCCGAAGACTCATTGAGTCGTTGTCTTGATTTGGGAGCGGTTATGTGAATGTTGTTTGGTGTGACATCAATGTAAGTAGTTTCAATAGAAGACATAACAAAATCGTTGCTCGGCTTGGCTTGCGCCATGCCATCAACTCGTCAATACACCCGACTGAGCTCCATTGTGGTCTGAGTCGTGCCTTCGGCACTGTGTTTGTCTTACGTCACACCCTTAGCTACGTCTCCACGCTGGAGAAGCAAATAACAAAACTTTAATTATTTGTAATCGAACCTGATAAGATGTTTACCACACAAGAGAAACCAAGAAATTAGTAAAATATAGACTGGGTTTGCAACAAATTGCATAAAGATCAAGAAAACGCTTGACCGAACTTGTTCCATTTAACATCGTCAAACTATTCTTTATATGCATAACCCAAAGCATTGTTTCTAGAATATATACCCAAAGCAGATTAATAAACTCTTTTAAAGTAGATATAAAATTTAAAAGTGAGAGCAGCATCACTTGCATTACGTGCAGAAGATTAGTTAAATCTAATGCTTCTGAATGCTAGTTCAAGTCCAAGGTCGCTTTATTGCTGTCTTGATTAGAAAAGGATTCTAGCACGAAAAAAGTTGGTGCTTGTTGTCCTAGGTATTTTTCCCAAGCGGCAGCTCATAAGGCTTTAATGTGAACTTCTTTTTCTCCGAACATCTTGTAGGCAGAATTAGTACAATTCATTAGCGATAAACTTTGTGTTGTTCACATAGTGCATTGGCATAAAACAATCACAAAATAACAATACCTATCAAAGAATAAAATTAGATGGAGGAATTGATTACTTGAACTGAAGCATTACTTACTCAATAGCTTTGCTACGTAGGGTGCAATGGAGCTGGACTATTAGTGTCGCGTCTGTCTTCTCTTTGCAAGTCGCGCGTTGGCGCTACCTCGCACCATCGGGCGGCAGGCAACCGGGCTGGCCGCCAAGGGCTGGGACAACATCACGCTGGCCTCATTGATGCGAAAAACTGGGGATTCGTTTAGTGATAGGACTATTCCTAGTAGGCAAAGGCAGATGAAAGGTCTGGGGGTGGCGCTGATTGGGAGGGAAGACGAGCTGTTCGGACAACAGCTCGAACTGATCACAAAACGACATAACTTCTAAATCAGTGATTCAAATCTCCTGAAATTTCAACCATAACTCATCAAGAAGGTTAGGAACCTATTTCAATCGACGATCGGAACAATCGTGGCCAATGTTACATGAATTTTCTTGTATGAGATCAAGAAGGCACAAGAACTAAGGAAATTTGAACTTTGATAAAAAAAAAACTTGCTCGTGGGTGAATGATAATCAAGATGACCTTCGATAGATTCCTACACGTCCTAACGACTAAGATCACAACAAAATATCCAAGGAAATCAAACGAACATATAAATTCCAAAAAGATATCAAAGAGAAAGCAATAACAAGAGAGAACTCACCTTAGAAAAGATTTTGCTTGGATTGATTCAAGAAATTGTTGGTTTACAACCACTTTACTATGGAGGACAAAAACTCAACACTTGAGTACTCAATCAATCTATCTCTCTCAAACCCTAGCCTCCTCTACTCTACTTTTCCAAAATCGCAAATTAGGGTTTCTAGTTGGGAAGGCTCAAGAGACAAATCTTGTACCTTTCTTTTATAGTGGAGGCTAGGTCAAGAAAGAAAATATTATCAGGCACCTATTAAGCCCACACACAAACGGATCTACACTCACGCACGTTTATCAAAGTGGATGACGAATCGGACTTCCCGAATCCATCTCTTCGTGATCTCCATCTTCACTTGATCTAAACCACATCTCTTTGCACCATCTTGCGTCATGGTTTCACCAAAGGTCACCAACCCAATATTTTGTCGAAGATACCAAAATACCGCTTCTTGATCATTCTTCGAAGACCGAGTCCAATCGTCGTGAAGCAATATTATGCTTCGTCACGTGTAGGTTAATCAATGGCTCTCTTAATGTCAGTAAGTCCCTCCCATCTAGCTCCCACCAGAACCACCATGACACTTGTACCGACCCTGTGCCACTTGATACAACCCATCGCACCGAACCTCCTGTTCGATTATCCTTATTCATCTTGCGCTATGCTTGAGTCTAATGACTTTGCCATACATCTTTGATCATTCTAGACCTCAGCTTTCTAGCTTAGTCCCGATCATTCTCACTGTTGACCGTCGTTGTCTCAAAGCCACCTGTACATAGGGATGACAACAGGGCCATTCCCCGACAGGGAGTGGTGGGACAGCCCTGCCCCCGAGAGAAAGAAAAAGCCTGTTCCGTCCCTATCCTCAGGTGCTATTCACCCCCGTTTCCGCCCCTATTGGGTTATCGGGGGGGCCCATGGGGACCAAAACCCGAAACTTGGATCATCATCAAGCAAGCAAGCAAATGGAGACATCAAGTAAGTAAATGGAGACATCAAGCATTTGAGAATTGAGAGTTGACTAATCGAAGGAGGAAGAGGCCGTCGTCGGTTGTTGGAGGGGGGGGGAGGCCAGCGCCGGCTGTTGGGGAGGAGGAGGTCCACGTCGGCGTTAGCACTCGGCTGTCGGGGAGGAGATGGGGTAAGATGTTGGGAGGAGGAGGGCCAGGAGGGCGGTGTCGGATGTTGGGGAGGACCGGACGACCAGACGAAGCTGACGTCGTCGTGGCGGCTGTTGGTGGAGCAGCCAACATCGGATGTTGCGAAGGACCCGACGCCGGCGTCGCCGCGTCGGCTGTTGGTGGAGCAGCGTATCGAAGCGGGGCTAAGGGAGAAACTGCCGAACGAAGGGGGATGCGGATGCCGGATGGGGAATTGGGGGCGACGACTGGGATGGGGAAGGCCGAATGGGGATGTGGGAACTGGGAATGGGATGACGGTTAGTGGGTTGTGAGCTGGCTTAGTATAGAGGCGTAGTGGACTGTGTAGTAGTGGCTTACATGTCATAGGGGTTATCGGGGCCATGCCGGTAGCAGGAAGCCTGGAATGAGGAGTAGAGGAATAGCTCCGGCCCCGCTTCCCTAATGGAGAATAGGACTTTCGTATTATCATTTCCGTAGGAGAATAAATAACGCTAACTCTGATTCTTAATTGATGAATTCTCCGGTGGGGAACAGGAACGGGGGCATTGCCATCCCCACCTGCACACAATAAATCGTTTCACGCACAGGTACTTGCTCGGACCAAACAAGCTGAGGGAAACAGGCGTCGCGTCGCGTCCCTCGTTCTTGGCCTCCTCGTCCACCGACCACACCTCCTCCGCTTTCTCGCGTACACGCCGCCGATCACTGCCATCAACGTACGTGAGAGCTCGCTCGCATCTTCATCCTCCACCCTTCCGCTGCTCCGTTTCTTTCTTGGTTACTTGGGGTTCTCTCCTCGCGCATTGCAGATGGCCTCCTCCGGCTCCCGCTCCCGCTATGTCGACCCGGACCACGTCTTCGAGCTCGTCGTCAACCGCAAGCCGCGCGACCTCTTCGACTACTTGAACTCCATCCCGGGAGCATCCGAGGACCTGCAATGCCGCATGATCATCTTTGCCGGAATGGCTCTCCTGGTACCGCGCCCGCGGCTAAGGTGCGGTTCTTGGTGCCATCTCGATTAATCGGCCCTGTTCTTGCGGTGATTCTTGCCGTTCTTGCAATGGTTCTTTCGCCTTCCTCTAGGGGCTACTTGGTCCCGTTCTTGCTCTGATTCTTGCAATGGTTCTTTCTCTTCCTCCAGGAGCTTGCCGCCGCTACCCGATGAGGACTTGTGGGCCCTGTCTTGGGCGAAATACGCGTGGGTTCATGCGATAAACAGCAGGTTGGTACTCAAAATTTCTTGGAGACTCGTGCTCTTCTTGTTCATGTCGCGTTCCTACCATGCCTCCCGCAATCTGTTCGATGTTTGTACGCTAAGAAATGGTCTTACGCATCTTAAGTTAGGGTTATATGGTTACGTGCTAAAAAACTTGGTTAATTCCTTCTGGTCTCCTGTGCAGATTTGTTGCTGGTGGAATGAACGATTTGTAGTATGATGCGCAGAATTGTTGCTATTGGAATGAGTTATTACGTGCTCAAGCACTTGGTTGATTCGCTTTAATCTCCTGTCTAGATTTTTTGCTGTTGGAATGAAAGTTTTGGTTTAGACGTTTAGCATCGTGCGAAGAAGAATCATTGCTACTGGAAAGAATGATTCTGTTAATTTCTGTCCAATGCTGTTCTTGGCCTAAAAGATTTGGCTTAGTCTTGGGTTTAGAGAGCATGCTTTATCTAATTATTTTTCCTAAGTTCCTTATTCCAGCAAGGCGCCATCACATTGAAAATGGGAAATGATATTGGTTAAAAGTCCACCAACAGCGTACAGCTTCCCAATCCCAGGAGTAGTATCCATGGTCTAGTGTCTTTTTATATATAAAAAAACAAGTCCGTGCTCTAGTGTCTTTCTTGTGGTTGTCGCCCCACTCGTTTTCTTGTTTGGTGGCCGTCTGAGCGCCTATTTTGCTGCATGTCCGGCTGAGGGCTTCACAGCCCGGTTGTACCACCCTGTTTTCTCTGATTTCTAGCCATAAAGATTAGCGGAGCTCCTGCTGAATTTTCAGTTAAAAGTGGGAAAGATGAAGTACCAGGCTCTGTTCCTCATTGCTAAGCTTTTTTGTAGATCAGGTTAAAAGATTTTTTTGCAACTGTTGTATATTTGGTGAAATCTTTGTCAGGAAGACCCAATCGCAAGGTTTGTTTTCAATTTACCAGCGGTTAGGCCAGAATTAGGGGTAATGGTTGCTATTTTGAAAGGTTTCGGACAGTAGAGGACCAAGGAAATGTAAAAACTTGAGAAAACACAAAAAGAAGCGCAAAAGAAACAAAAGTGTGCTGGAACAAACTGATAACTGGCATACCGATTAGGTCCAGAATTTTCTGGTAACATTATTTAAACCCTTGGTTGTTATTGGGCCTGTCTAGATTTTGCACTCGAGAGGAGTTTTGTTTTTCTAAATCAGCTTGTATGCATTTGTTTCTTCTTAAAAACAAGCTTATATGCAGGATTAATTATTAAAAAATTTCCCTGAAGGAATTATAAGTTATGCTAATCTTAACATCCATTGTGACGCTGCCATTCAGTTTAATATCATCGCATTCTGTGTCAGGATTCTGTTTTTTTTTGTCAGTTGCAACTCACAATTCAAATCTGGTAACAAGCATCATCAGACAAAGGTCGCATAAATAGTTGTTTCCATTGTTCAATTTGGTAGAAATGTAAACAGCAGTTACAGCCTAATAATAGAAAAGCTGTAGTAAGCAGGAGGGAACACGACTATCCCCTACACATTCATCGCCTTCTATTTTATAAAAATGTATCTTGCGTATTTGCTTCTTAAAAGTTTGCCATGCTATTTCAACTAGCTGAACATATTATTATGTGAACTTTGCTTTGCATATAAATTATCACATGTTTTATTATTTGCAGACTTTGTGTGCCTCAGATGGTTGGTAATCCAATCAATTTTGCTTCAAATCCAGGTTTAGCACTTTAACATATACCTTTTGGCCTTTGCTTGTTGCCATTTTCCTCAAGTTTACCTTCATTCCACTAGAATGTATATGTTGTGAATGTATGACTATCTGATCAAGGTGATTGTCGCAAGGATTAATTTTTTGGGGCATTCAAGAATTTGCCACTGTACTTGCATGTGCATTTTAGCTTTTGCCACTCATGTGAGTATGACATGTGGACCTAGAACCCACATGTCATACTCACATACAGTGGTAAAAAATGAAGCTCACTTTATTGCAGTGGCAAAAAGCTAATTATCCCTAATTTTTTCTACAACCCCTGTTTGTCTAAGATTAAAAATGCCAGATGCATACAGTTTTTGGTTAGGTAATTCATTATTTCGCCGACTCCTGTCAAGTACTACCAAATAAAGGTTTTCTGAAATAGAAGGAAAATTTGCTGATAGAAGCTAAAGTTAGCATAATTTGTTTAGTTCACCAAGTACTCTTCAGTCAATCTATACTTATGGTAGATATACTAGTTGGCAGGTTTTCTGTGTACTGCTCCTCATCATTGATCTAACATTTACTTTCATACTCCATCACAAATAGATGCAAATACGAATATGAAGTGTCACACTTATCTGATTAGATAACTTGTTTTTGCGAATCATGTCGCACGAACAACATATCTAAGACGTACATTCATATTCTTTCTCTTCGCCATTTCTGAATAACATATCCGAGGTCCAGGTGAATGTTTGTATAACTATGGTGGATCTCTGTCATTCTTTTGCAGGTCATTATATGCATCCACTCAATTCAAGTTCATATTCTGGAAGGATGTTGACAACTCACATACCTGGCAGTAAGGGTAAGTAATTAAAATATGTGTTTTACCTCTGTATGGACTGTGTCTTTCCACTAGTCATCATGTCACATATGTGCAGTGCTCAGAATTGTTGCAATGTTCAATCAAGGATCTGCTTCTAACTCAAGGATTCCTGCTGCAACGTTTCCTCCATTGCAGGCAAATTCTAATGATGGTTAGTAAATGCATCCTGTTTTCTTACTCTACATATTTATCACTTAGGGATGTCTTTCACTAATCATCATGTCTCATGTGTGTAGTGATCAATTTTCCTATAATACCTGCTGGAACACTTAATCAAACATCCACTTTTAACTCGGGAACTGGTGCTTCAGCATTTGTTCCATTTCGGGCAAATTCTACTGTTGGTTAGTAACATACTTCTCACTTAACCTGTTTGTTAGATTGTGGTATTGCTCCTGCTTGGCATGCAAATTGCAAATTCTCAACGAGAAAACAGAATCCTGATGACTTGTAAGCTTTGCTTGTTTAAATTAATGCTGACAATTTTCTTGCTTTGCACTCATAAGTCATAAGTCTCTACTGTCTTGATTGAAACATTTTGGCTACTTGTTCATTCATAAAAACTACACTGAAGGGTTGCTAGTGTATTAATGGTTGAAGTTTCAACTTTGGCAATGCAGTCTGGAATGCTGAGATTAGCAAGATGAACTTCTTGCTGTTCTTCCACCATATGCTTAGTTGGACAAAGTCTATAAGCCATTGGGCCTGTGTGCTTAATAATACAATTAAGTCTATTGTTGCCAAATATATATGTACATTCCTAATTACCATCAAAATAGTTTGTTCAACTTTATGATTTTAATATGCATGGATTATGTGCTTATGTTCTTCACGTTTGTTCATGAGCTTATGTTCTTATATACTGTTTCTTTAATTTTTCTAGTTGAATATATTTTCTTAGAAGATGGAAATACCCAAAAAAAAAGCTGTTCTAACAATATCAAAGGGAGTCCAACTCATGTTTCTATATGTAAGGGGACCCAGTGAATTTTTTTTCTAGTTCGTTTCAAATATATATATATATATACTGTCTATATATACTGTCTAGTCCAGCTATAGACAAATAAAAATACAGGACTGCATCTTATGAAGTGACCAGTATTCAAATGTGACATTATGTCTACCTTCGCTGCCACTCTCTCTTATTTGTATATCTGGGCAGACTTCAACACCTATTCTTCATGCACATCCATGGAAGTTTTGTCCCTTTAAATAAAATATGAGCAAATGATTGCAGTTTTCTCTTGCAATACTCTCTCCTGTGCAATATATTTCAACTGGAAGATGAAATCAATATTTTTCCAATATTTTTCCAGCACCGGCAGTTGGAGAACTAGCTCTGCGCCAACCTGAAGTGGAGCAATTGGCTCCGCAGCAGCAGATGCAGAATACTGTTTCTCCACAGGAGCTGGAACAGAGCAACAACGGTACACCGGCAGTTGGAGTACTAACTGTGCACCGACCTGGATCAGAGAAAATCACTCCACAGGAGCTGATGCAGAACGCAGAAGGTTAGTTTTTCTTTACTGTTTCTCATTTCCAGGTGGGAACTGTGGAGGCTTGATATGCATGAAAGTCTGTGTTGTATTGCAGTGCTGTCCACGGTAGATTCCAAAGGAAAGAGACCTGCATCGGAAGTAGTCCACCAAGTGGAGAAGATCCTGAGGTTGAACGTTGCTTCTTCGATTGCACAAGGTGGCGCTAAAGGTGCTGCAGGGGTGTTGATTAGAAGCGGCAGCAGTGGTACGGGGCAATTCTTTTGTGCTTCATGTTTTCCAATACCGGGCACAGAGCCAGCTCTTGTTTTTGCAGCTGCTTGTTGTGAAGGGATCAAAATTGCTCAGGTCTATCAACCAACTACTGTTGTGCTGGAGTCCCATCTATTCCATCTGCTCAACCAGCTACTCGCTGCTCGGATTCCACAGCCAGAAATAGAAGAGTTTAAGGCATTACTGAAACCCCCACATTGCATAGCTGGAAGCATTCCGGAAGAATCCAATGGTGCTGCTCGTCAATTGGCTATGCGAGGTTTGCAGATGGGGGTGCCCCTGATATTGTTCGATGTTCCTCCGGATTGGCTTGTCCTTACTTAGCTGGTTTTCAAGATCAGTAGTGTTACTCTAGTTTGGAAAATGAATCACAGGCTACTCAGTAGAAAGTTAGAAACAATGGTACATGGTGTAAATGGCAACTACAAGCTTTCATCTTTGAGTTTAGATACAGTCAACTACGAGCTTTCATCAAGTGTAGATGCAGTCAAATACCATTCTTTCAGTGCCCCACTTGCTACTTTTGTTGTGAATTGCATACTTGGGTATCCCACTTACTATCTTCTTAAATCTTAATGAATTGTGTACCTACTTCTGACAGTGACAGTTATGATGTAAACTTGTCTAAGACCAGAAACATCAATGGATACAAAGGATTTCAGTTCATAGGCAATCTTCATTTTTGGTGGTTATTCCTTACCCTGCTTTTTCCTACAAGTTGTCTTCACCTAATGCCTTTGTTATGTCTAAACTTTGATGCCACATCTTCAGTGATTCTAGCTTCTGTTGGAAAATTTGTGCCGGAAACTTGTGTTGGACATTTCATGCTACAGTTATTTGGATAGTCTATTTTCAAGGCCAAGGGGCCTGTGTCGGAGACTGCCAGTTTTTCTTAGCTTAACGACTTACCTTTTGTACACCGAATATCCTATAGATAGAATTGATTTTCTATAAAAGTATCTGCTTCAGGTTGTTTGGAATGTGAACCTCTAATATTTGAACTCAGCTTCTTGAATGCTCAGATTGTTTTTTTTTTCCACGAGGCCCACATCGCGGACGTCAGCCTCGGCAACTTGCTGAGCGGCAGCCGGCAGCCACGCCGGCGAGTCTGTCGGACATGGAGCGCTGGCTGCACGATATGACGCTCGAGGACGGGGTTAGGGCGTTTTGGGACGGCTCCAGTTTTGAATTTTTTACTCGGAAAAGTCGGAAGCCGCCTCAAACTATTTTATCTGACTTCTTTGTGTTTGGAAGTATTTTTCAGATTTTTCTGGAATTTTTTGAATTCATTTGCTATTTTTAATTTGCTATTTGGATATTCTGGTATTTCTAAAATAAAAAAGCTATTTAAAATCTCATAAAAAATTTTGGGCTGAAATTCTTTTTGCCCAGCCCATTTCTCCCGCTCTGGCCCAATCCACCCGACCTGTTTTCGTGTGCGCCGCAGCCCATCTCCGCGCTCGTCTCGCTGTCGCTAACAGGTCAATCCCACCTGTCGGGTTCGTCCCCAACTCGGACTCTCTCTCTCCCGCCTTGTTGCGCTGTAGCTGGTCCGGACTCTGTCTACCAGGGCTATTTAAAGTCCCGAGGATCTTCGTTTTTCCACCCCGAGCTGCGCTGCATCTTTTGCCCTAGCCGCCTTCGCCCGAATCGCCGCCTAGCACCCTCATCGTTGTCATCTTCTCCAACGCCGCCCGTTTCAGTGAGCCTCATCGTCGTTGGTCGCCACCATTGGGATCGCCTAGTCGACCGCATCTCAAATTTGCCCTCGCTTTCGCTGGAGCGCCACCCTAGCTCCATCGCCGCCGAGCCCGAACCCTAACCTCCGCTTTGACCTCACCGCCATCCATCTTCGTTCACCTCCGACCGCTGCAGGTACCCCATTGAGCTCGTTGTCGCCTTAGCTACCCAACACACACCACCATTTGCTCCGCCATGGCCGTTATCGCTGACGACCTTAGGTTCCCGAGCCGTCACTATCGTCGAGATGACATGGAAGTCATGTGTCCGCCGTGTGTACGCCATGTCGGATCCAACTCAGCCTCGTGTCTGCGTGTCAGCCACGTCAATGCCATGTCAGCACCACTCGTACTTGTACCCAAACCCTAAACCTAACCCTAGCTAAACCTAGTTTACGGTGGACCAAGCCACTACATGTGACATGTGAGCCCACTGTGTCATGAACCCGTGAGCCATAGACCCGTAGAGTAGAATCCATGGACCCGATCCATAGACCGTAGGTCCCACTTGTCCGTCAATATTACTATTTTGAGATTTTCTTTTAATTCTGGAAATTGTTCCTAACGTCACGCTGATGCAATATTTCAGAATTTCCTTTAGAAATAAAATTATGAAAATTTAAAATAGTGTTTTCTTTCTCTTTTTCTTAGATTTAAATCTTCCGAGAGCCAAATTGACCTCGTTTCTAAATTCGTTTAAATTCAAGCCCTACCTTCCTGTGATTTTTATTTTATTTTTGTAGTTTATTTGTTACTCTGTTTTTTGTATTTATTTGGGTTTTCACTTTCTTTTGTGAGTAGACGTTGTTACTTCAAAAGCTTGCGAGGAAGGAGAAGTTGATCAAGTTCAAGATTAGTACTAAGACTTGTTTCAAGGTAAGTTGTATCTTTGACCATGTTGAACCCAGTTCTCCAAAATTAATTTGATTCAAACTATTGCATGTTACTTTAATTATTTATTCTTTAAATGTTTTGGGATTAGCTATACACCCATTTGATTATATCCACTTTGCCCATTGTACCATGGTCTTTTGTCACCTTAGCTTTGTTAATTATTAGTTGGTATTATCATAGCACCAACTTGGGTTGGTTAAACACGAATAGTCTGTTTAGCAATGCAATGGGTTATTAATATCATTTTGAGTTACAAATCTAAATTTGGCTAAGTGATTATGGAACAACTTTGTGTAAAAAAAATTGTGTGATGTATGTTGTTGCTTGTTGATGGCATATGATGCACTTAACCAATAGGGTGAGAAAAGATTTAGACAAAGGCGAGTGAAAAGGATTTGTGTTATGGTGGAACTCAGTGATTGAGAAATGGAAATGTGGTTACCTAGTTAGAATTTGGTAGTCTTACCTTGGTCAATTAAGTATTTAACTTTGTGCGTTATTGAATTGAGCCACAATTGTATGACCACATTCTTGATATGGGGATAGACCTAACTTAGTAAGTTGTGGAGTTTTAACAGTGACTACTCAGGTATTAGGTTAAACGCTCAGTGATGGGTGGAGGTGTGGACTACTCTGTAGGTCATATTTATGGACGGTTTGCCGCTTCTAGGTCCAACGATGTGCGTCAGACCAACGAGTGAGGTTGGGTCGGTAGTATACACATTGGGAGAGTCAATTGTTGAGATGAAACTTCTAAAATATTTTGTTATGATTGGTGCTAGCTATACTGGTTATATCTTATGGGTGAAGTGTACAAATATTTGCAGAGTGTTAATCAATCTATTCGAATAGCCGCGTCCGTGGTCATGGACATGCTTGGGGATTTCACACGATGGGGTAGATTTTCATAAAACAATTAGGAGGAATAGCTGTGTGAATTAACTCATATAGTTGTGTGAAAGAAATTGATTAGGCCTGGTGAACTTTGTGAAAATGCTTGTTACTATTTGTTTTCAATCTATTATTCATATTCAACCGCAACTATTGCTTTTATGCAAAATAACCATATGAGCCATTTTCTTTGAAATAAGCCATCATCTATAATTGGGTTCTGTGGTACAACTTGTTGAGTACTTGGAATAACTAACTCACACAGTACAATATAGATGAATATCATATCCATACATGCGAATAAAGATAATAATTAAGGTAAATGGACCACAAGGTCAGAGTCTTACATTATGGGCCGAAAAGGCCAAATACAAATGAAGTCTTGCAGCGGAAAAGATAAATAATTGTGGTGACCATCAGGATATGTCCACAAGCAATCGACTAGTATAGACGACCTAGTACTTGGCATCATCTTCATCTACTGACGGGAAGGGTGTATCTGTTCTCTATTTGACATCTTTGGGTACTGAATCCACATATATAAGCAATCATGAGTACAAAGGTACTTAGCAAGCCCTCGCCGCAAATGTAATTATATAGATGCAAGGCTTACCAAAGGAGGGTTGTATGTTTATTTTAGCACAAAACCAGTTTGCTCAAATACTATAGTTATTTTTTAAACCTATGCCTTAGCATGTTTAACTTTCAAACCAAAGGTTATTTTGTATGATCAATCATTTTCTCGACCATGCTTACCCACGTGATCATGTCCCTAGCGACCATGCTTAAATTAGCATGTCACAGTTCTACCAATATGTCTCAAAATTTCTGGTGACCATGCTTTCTCTCGCATGTTCCGTCCTCATTGACCGTGCTCTACTCGCATGTCGCAAATCCCAACCACCATGCTCTACCCGCATATCTAAAAACCTGGAAACCATGCCTTACCAACATGTCGTCGTTCCCAACAAATTCTAGTTCACAATTTTAAGTTAATAAAACTAACCAGTGGTGGCGAACTTCATATTTGCCCATGGGCACAATTATTTTAATAGTTTTAAAATATATGCGGAGGTTGTACAACTTTACCCACAAAATAAGATCAATCTCATAATGTCGGCCACGACACGCTTCCTTGGGCGTGCGACGGAGACGATCATAACAAGGTTGTTTCCAATACCTAGACTCGACACTAGATTTGCTCTGGCGGGGTATGCCCTCAATGGTGGGACATTGTCCTATCATTCGTCGAAACCCAAAATGCCCTATCATCTAGATATTTTCAATGTGGGGCCCACCATTGTTAGGGAGTCTATGATGCTTCTTTAATGCATAGTTACCAAGGCCGCATGTTTTCATGACGAGGCTAAATAAAGTAATTGGTCAAGTCTATCTCATGCTAGACTTGTGGTTGTACGACTTAGTAGGTATGAATAGAACATGTGATTTGGTCCTTAATCAACTCAAGCGAGACAATCCACCAATTCACTACGTGCACATAACACCAATCTCAATCACCATCTACTCGCCCAAATCTCAACCATTTATAGATATATTTTCCTATTCCTAGTGGTAACCCATGTCACCACACTACAGTTCAAAAGTATCCACATTCTCATTGTAGCAATGTTTGTGTCCAATTCATGTTTGATTACTAACAGTATCTAAGCATAATCAATAGTCATGTTCATTTAAGCAACGAGTATTTTACTCGTGTAATAATTATCCTTAGGGTGACAAGAATAGGGGTATCAATAATCAAGGAAGGGATTCTTAATGATAAGCAAAGTTTGGCATAGCTAAGTATCAACATTTGACATAACATTTCATAAATAATAATAAGCATGCAAGTAATAATTTGAATCAAAATACTTTGCATTTGAAAAGTAGGTACAACATGATCAATGGTAAGGACTTGGCTTGCTCAAATGTAGATGGGTTTTGGTCTTGGCTTGAAGCAGTGATGAGGTCTTCAGTGACTTTCGAATCTATTTAACACAAAAATGACAACTTTAAATAAAAATCCATAACACAAATAAATTCAAATTAAATTAAAATAAACTCCAAAAAAATATTATTTTGGTATTGTTGGAAAGATCTCGAATCTAGATGAATTTAGAAACAAACATCATTTGATTTGGATTTAAAATGAGGGAGAACGAGCTCTCCAAAGTTTGACTCAAGAGAAATTTCTGAAATTATGATATTTTTGACATATGGGTCCCACATGAATTTCATTTTATTTTTAAATTGTTTTTATTTAAGAAAATCTTTGAGACTGATAGGTGGGGTCCACTAGAGTTTTTAATTTTTTTTTGAATTAAGTTTCTTAAGGAAAAGGGATGTGTGCCTGACAGGTGGGGCCTTGGTCCATTGGACTAGGTCTACACAGTCGGCTCACGGGCAGGTGGGCCACTGGTCAGCGACGGTGGGTCTACGGACCGAGTCTAACTAATGGGTTCTAAATGGTGGGGTCCACATGTCATAGACTTAAACACTAACTAAAGGTTTAATTAGATTTTCTAAATGATGTTGGGCCAACATGTCATATTGACATTACCTAGCACTTAACGCTAACTAAACTCTATTAATCCTAATCACCCGGGCCCACGTGTCAACAATGATTGCGTCGTCTTCTTCTTCCTCCTTCCCGCAGTAGAGCAGCTCCCTGAAACTCCTCTGTTCTTCATGGCTCCGACGCGGCGAGTAGCTGCGACCTAAATTGACTAGCAAAACGGATTACAGGAGCCAAGGCAAAGCTATAGGTGGCGACAACACGACATGAGGTGGTCTGTGGCAGCGGTGTGATGGTTGGGGGCGACGCAGGGGTTTTGACCAAGTGGGGAGTAAGGCGAAGGAGATACCAGAGAGGGTTTATGGCAACAACAGGGGCTATAGGTAGTGCGTGTGGTGCTAGAGTGACGGGAATGGGGACCTAGGGATACCGGCGGCGTGTCAGTGTGAAGAAATGTGGTGGCGCTAGGAAACACGGTGGTGCTAGCACTAGCATGGTGGCGAGGCATGAACAGAGGTGAGGGGCAACATTAAGTGGCCCAAGGGACTTTGAGAGCTTAAGGGAACTCACCGGTACTGACCACGGTGGTGGAGATGCATAGTGGCAGCTGGGCGATGAGCGACGGCGGCGACAGAGCTCACGATGGTAGCCCTCCTCGGTGACGGATGGCTGAAAAGAAGTGGTGCATAACAACCAAGGGATCATGAAGATGACAAAAGCATAGTCGGAGAGGACCGAAACTTACCAGAGAGGTGGTAATGTTGCGAATGGCGATGAAAGCCGGAGAGGAGCAAGAAGGCGACGCAGCAGTGTTCCTGGGAGGAGGTCTAAGGGTGAGTGGGGGGAAAAGATGAGGGGGATGCAGAATATATTTTGACGCGAACGGATTGGAGAGAGACCTACCGAGGCGACTGCAACGACGAGGTGATTGCGGTGAGGACGATCGGACCCGTGGAAGAAGGCATGTTGCCACGAGATTATGGGAGCTAAAACGGGCGAGAAGGAGGGAAAACGAGAGGAAAACAAAGAGGAGGATGTGGCGAAGAGGATGACGCACTCGCTCGATTTAAAAGGGGATGAAGGCGGCGAGTTCTCGGGGAGAAGCAACAGCCAGGGCGCGAGTTCTTGTGAGAAGCAAGTGCGGTTAGGGCATGGAATATAGTAGAGTCTGGCGCAGGGATAAGACCGGCTCATGGCAATGTGACTTCCTCACGGCGCAACATTTGAGTGTGCCGCGACATCCATGTGGATGCGCGTAGGAGAGAGGCGAAGAGAACAAGAAAGAGACAGTCGGGCAAAGAAGATGAATAGGAGCACGACTGATGGATGGGGCCTACCCCGCGTGGTAGTGAGGCTGAGCACTAGGAGAGCTACGCTTAGCTGGGCCAGTCCTTGCATGTGACTGGGCCATGCGAGAGGAATAGGAGAGGAAGGGGAGGGCAGGCGTGCGCGACTAGGTCAGATGGGTCGCTGGCCACATGGAAGAGAAAGGGGGAGAAGGGGAGAGATGCGGCCTGATGCGTGTGTGCAGTCTAGGGAACAAGGAAGGGGCCCGAGGGTGAGGGGAGAGGGAGTTGGGTTGGCGAGAGGCTATCGGCTCGAGTAGAAGGAGGGAAAGAGAAAGGGAAAATAGGAAATTGGTTTTGAGATTGGGAAAGGGTTTAAAATTGAGAAATTCAAACTGACTTTGAATTTCAATTCAAAAGTAGAAGAGATTGAGATTTATTTTGAAAATTTTCACGATTGAATTTCAATTGAATGTTCAAATTTAGGGATGTTTTGGTACTTGATTTTTCGGTAAATTTTTATTAATTCCATTTTACTTGTAGATATTTATAATTATAAATTAGAGCAATGATTTTGATTTAACTTTTGAAATGCATCCAAGTTTTTGTAATTTCACAAAATGCAACAAAGGTTCTTGAAATCCCATAAAATTCAAGAAAATTACATTAACTCAAATTTGGGCTGTTAGACTCCTCCTTTGGCCCTAACCGCCTCCCTTTCCCTCCTTTTCCACCGCCCGCCTCTGCGCACCCGCACCTCTGTCGACCGCCTCCCTCTCTCTCCTCCTACGGCCAGCCTCCTTCTCCCTCGGCTCTGGCTAGCCTCCTCCTCCTACCCCGGCCCCAGCCAGCGTCCTCCCTCAGTGCCGCCGTCGGCTGGTCTGCTCCTCCTCCTCCCTTGTAGGGGCGATCGATCGGCGGATGGAGCCACAGAGGGGGCAGAGACGGCGGATAGCAGTGGCCAGAGGGCGAATGCATGGGGTAGAGCAGGGGTGGTCGGGCGGTCTCCGGCGGGCAACGGGAGGAGGGGCAGTGGGAGTGGGCAGAGGGTGACGGACGAAGGTCGAAGGTGCAGGGCAGAGTAGGGGCGGTGGGGTGGCAGGATGAGGACGACAGACAGATGCGAGCAGGAGGAGGCTCGAAGAGGGGAGTTAGGGTTGGGGAGGAGCCAGTGCTTACATGGGGCTGCCTGGCCATAACTGGTGCTTCAACCTACCTAGCACCAGGCCTGGGTCCACCTATGCTCGTCGCCTGGCCTAAGCACACCAACCACGTAGTTTAGCCTGACTTAGGTGTCCGATTTTGGACACCGAGCATCAGACTCTGAAATTAATGGGAGATTAGTGGTGTTGCACTGGTTTTCATCATTGAAATGAATTGTACTAGGCTACTCTTTCCGGTAACATAAGAACATCATTTGGACATCGGTATGGTCCTCCAAACACAACTTTGACCACTAATTTCTATAGTAATATATTTATAAAACCTAATAAAACTATATTATTATGAAAGTTTTTTAAGAGACAAATCTATAGATACTATTTCCATGTGTTCAATAAAAATATTAGAAAAGATATCGATAGCAAAAGTTTAGAAAGTTTGACTGCATGTAACCAAAATGACATCTTTTGTGACGGGAGGGAGTATATTAACACATGGATGGTCTTAATTATGCAACACGGACATTGGATGACTTTAATTAGGAGTAATTACCGATTAATTATATTCTAGAATTAATTAAAAACTATATTATTATTTATTTTATAATTCTATAACCAAACATGCCCTGAAGGGGCGAGGTGAGGTAAATAGCTGAGTGCTCGAGGGCCAAATCCAACCAACCAAAGCCCCATGGTTAACACGGTCATTTTGCTTGGGTGTATAGCTGAAAATGGGTGAAGGACACTAGAATACACTCGACATGGCACATTATAGCTATTTCAACTTTGTAGTGACATTTTATGAAGCGAATTATTATTCATAGTTGAATTTTATGGAAGCACGTTCTTTTGTCTCGCATTATATGTAATTTTTAAAAATGATTTCATTTTTCATGAGATGGCTAGAATTAGACCTGTCCAAATGGACTATTGTTGGGACCAGATTACCAAATCCTAAACCCTTGGTGTATTCGAGATTAGTCCAAGTGACAATATTGATGAAATATCAACCATTCAACGATATAACTCAAAAATAGCAAATTAATATTAAATAGTAACATTGGGCCTCATGGTTAAAGCTTACTTAACTTGCCACGCAGGGCTTAAGAAACAAATAAAACTCTTGTAGTGGAAATAAAATAACTTGTGATGGCTATTCGACATGCCCACAGACAATCAACTCGGAAGTGCATCCTAGTTCCCAAAGTCTTCAAAGTACTCCTCGTATAACTCTTGATTAACTTGTCCTTTTTCAACTGAGCAACAATGTATATAGCCGTGAGTACATAAAGTACTCAGCAAGTCCTAGGGAATATTATGCAATATTATATTCATGCAAGGTTTGAACAAAGGAATAGCCATATGATTCTTTTGCAGAAAGCAAGTGTTGACAGTAAATAGATTGTAAATTATATTTGGAAAGATATAATAAATAAACAATTGCTTTGAAACCATCAATGAACTACCCAGTCACTTCCCAACTATTCCACCATCCAAAAGGTTTATAAAAAAACTCTATACCTCATGTGAAATTCCCAAGCATTGTCCATAACCGGAAACATGTATGTTCGAATAGTTTTAACACTCTGCAGAGGTTGTACATCTTTACCCACAAGGTATGGTCAGCATGACCAACGCTACATCATAGCGAGTCCTTTACAATGCTCTGTCTCAACCCAGTCCCGCCCGCTAAGGTTTCACCACTAAAGGAGTCCATACACCACAGCCGGGCCCCCTCTTGCACTGTGTGAGTCACGGTGTAAGTGCACCCATCCATCCTGGAACCCACATCACCACATGGCAGTACCAAATTCAAGACATTGCAACTTAATCAGTCAGGTCCATCCCATATTGGACATGTGGTTATATGATATGGCCCAGTTCAATGGCGCACAAAATTTAAGTCCTTAGTGTTCACCCAGACGAAACTAGCTACCTCATCCCAAATGTGCTAAGCACACCCCTTTATTGCACGATCACTCGCTTGAGCATGAAACTATTTTGTTTAAGCAAGACCAACGAGATCTCTTGCATGACACAACGAATTTTACAATAGTAGCTACCCGCCACGATTCTATATCTCATTAAGTCAAGCTAACATAATTGATCATGTGAATATGAGTCCATCGTACAACTAAGCATGGCTAAACATAACAACGTCATCACATGTTGGTACTACAATTATGTCCAACTGATAATATCCCAATCCTAGGTTGACAATGGATACATGACATTCGAGATAATCAAGGTGGCATAATATCAATTAGGTATTGTAACATCTCAATTTTCTAAGTTTTAATTTTTTTTTGAGTAGTTTAGTCCCTTGGAAAATTTCACTAATTTTATTTGAATTTAATAAAGCTTAAATAGGATTTTAAATGTCAAAATAATTTAATGTTATTAATATGAACATCAATTAATTACAAAACTATTTTATTTGAGTTCTTTTTGCTTGAAAATATATTATAGATTTTTCTGGAATTTTTTCGAGTTCATTTGCTATTTTTAATTTGCCATTTGGATTTTCTGGTATTTCTAAAATGCAAAACCTATTTAAATCTTAGGAAAATCCTTTGGCGAAATTCTTTAGTTTCGGCCCAATCCTCTTTCTCTCACGCCATTCACCCATCTTTTCTCTCACGCCTAGCCACCCACGCTCGGTCCCACCTATCGGTGCATGCGCATCGTGTGCGACGCCAACTCACATGAGCCAAAGTCACTGACATGAGGGCCAGCGGGTGTGTTACTATTCATCCTCCTCCTCATGCACGTCCTAGACTCCGTCGCTATGCCACGTTCGGATTCTCTTGTAGCCCTGTCGCTACAGGCTATTTAAATCCTTGATGTGCGTGTCGAACAACCGCCTCAACCCTAGCCAACAATCCTCTGAAACCCGGAGACCTAGATCGCCGCCATCACGCTGGATTGCAGATCTAGCCTTAGTGCCGCTGTCTTGGTATTGCATTGATTCCGTTGCCGCCGGTGATCCCATATCGTCATCATCTACACCGTCGGGTTCGCCTTCTCGTGTTCTACCAGTGCACACCTTCTTATCGTCGGAGGATTGCTACTAGCACCGTCGAGTGTAAGATCGAGGAGGCTGACTAGAGGGGGGTGAATAGGCGGTTTTAAAAATCTTTCGGCTAAAATCGAGTTTTATACGGAATTGTAAATCAATTCAGTTTTGCCCAATTAAAACCTAAATTAACTAGTCTTGACTAAGTACACCAACAATATAAGACTATTGAAAATGATAGCAATTATACAAAGACATGTAAGCAATTTAATACAAGGAATATAAATTGCACAAGGTAAAACACAAGAGAACAAACCACAATGACACAATGATGTTTTACCATGATGTTCGGAGACTTGTCGGTCTCCCTAATCCACGTTGAGGTAAGCCCAACCAAATTGGACCAGCTCCACGAATTGAGCCAACACCTTCGAGGTAAGTCCAACCACTTGGACCGATTCATAACACGAACAAACACCTTGATCCACTCGGGGTTGCTCTTCCTCCACTCTGGAGATGATGAGCACCAAGCCACTCACAATCGCTCGGATCTTCTCAAACCTTCTTTGAGAATATCACCGACGCAACTTCTCCAAGCCGTCTAGGTGTCGACAAACACCAAGAGTAACAAGTCAAAAACGCTCACTTGAACAAATCAAGTGTCTAAGCTCAAGTAGATACACAATCCACTACTTAATGCAACACATGCACTGGGGTTTTGCTATCTAAGCTCACTAAGTGCAACACAAGCACAAAAGAGTGTAGAGGGCTTACTCTTTGCTCAAGGGAATGAATATAGCACCAGCAACCTTCCCCACAACCAACCACAAGGGGTATTTATACCCACACAAAGGAAAACTAGCCGTTGGAGGAAAGTTCCAGAAAAATAAGGATAAACCGGTATGACTGCCAACCAATGGTCGATCAAACGCCCCTGCTCTAATGGCTATAAAACTAGCCGTTAAACACATATCCGGTCTGACCGCCAACCAATGGCCGGTTAGACCGCTGGAGGGGCGGTTAGACCGCTCCACAAAGGAGCAAGCTAAACCAAAAAAAACACATTCTCTGGAAAAAAACATACCACCAACAAAAGATCGGTACTACCGCCTTGCGGTAATACCGCTTAACAAATACGGTCATACCACTGGCCAGGTCTACGATCAGATCCACGACCAGGTCTATGACCAGGTGTAATGACCAGTCTACGACCAGGTGCTACGACCAATCTACGACCAGGTGATACAACCCGTCTACGACCAGGTGCTACGACCAGGTCCACGACTAGTCCTACGACCAGGTCCACGGCCAGCCCTATGATCAGGTGCACACATGGCGGTCAAACCACCAGAACAAGGAACCGGCACACAGCCCGATCAACCTCTCAAAGGCTGGTCAGACCGCTAGAGATAAAAACACAGATTATGCACACTGCTTCAACTCAATTTGTAAAATACATTTGCCAATTGATGTAAGATGCACACAAGGGATAAAAGCGAGATTCTCAACAAGTTGCAAAACACATTTACCAATTTTTAGAATCACGCTATAAGGAATAAGGTACATGGACTTAAACTATTTACAAAACACATTCGCAAGCTAAAGTTACATGCTACAAGGATTATGCATGAGCCGCGACCATTTGTAAAACACATTCGCAAATATCGACAACATACTAAAGAGAGCTAGAGCAAGCAGAACAAGCTATCAACACATGACTAACTCAAGCTACTAGTCAAGACCCCTCTTAATAGTACAACAACCTATACTAGTAATCCGGTCTTCCAACCAAACACCAAGACCAGTAAAAGACTAGGAACATATCCTTAGCCCTAGCTAGTTGTAACATAGTTCTGTTATAAATTTTAAATTAATAAAATTATTATTTCATTGGATTTCCTGAGTTTTAAAGAGTTTTCCTCATTTTCTAAAAATTTAAAAGTGCTTTATTTCTTTTCTTAGAGTTCCTAAATTTTAAAAGTAAAAAAAGGCTTTTCCCATTTTCCAGAAATTAAAGATAATTTATAGGCAAAATTAAAAGCTAAACTTAGGTTGTAAATAATCTTTTTATGTTCAAATCAAGTCAAAGAATTTCTGTGTATTTTTTAGAATTTTTGGACTTTATTCAATATTATCTAAAAGCCTATTTTCCCTTTCTATTTGTTCCGAATTCTCGTCGGTCGTTCCTTTCCCCGTGCGCCGACCTGCTCCGGCATCGCCTGTGAGCCTCCTCCTCCTCGCCTGGCCACCATCACCTTTGCGGGGCCCATGCCACCAGCGTCCGTGTCACGGGCATCGCAAAATTCCTCGCACATTAAATGTCGTTACCTCCGGTGTGTTCTTTTTCCCTTTTTCCTCAGCCACGTGTGCATTAAATGTTGTTGTCTCCACCTTGTCGTGTTTTTCCTCCCCCTTTTTCCACCGCTCCATCTTGTCGCCCGTTCCTCGTCCTTCCTCTATAAATAGCGCACCGGGGAGCCCTTTTGCCTCCTCTCTCTCTCTCTCCGCGTTTCGGCGTGCTTGAGCGTCGCCCATGCTATCTCCGACCACCTCTAGCGTCGTCGTCAAGCTTCCTCGCCAACATGGTCTCTGCGTTGGCTTCGCAAGATCACGGCCTACCCAGTGCGCACCTCCTCACCGCCTCCGGTCTTCATCGTCGGCCATCCACCGTGCATCTCGGACCTTCTTTTCTTCTCTGGTGAGCTCCTAGTAGCTTATTTGCTCTTGCACGCATTGGTTAGCTACAGGCATCGTCGGGTTGCATTTTGGTGTCGAGCCCAAAATCCCCTCACACAATTTCAGTTTTGTTTCGCAGAGCCGTATTTCCTTTTCTCCGTCAGTCCCGGCCGACCCCTTCACCGCCGTCCTCTTTGCGTTCGATTGCGAGCTTCCCCACCACCGTTCACTGTCCGCCGACCTCCTCCGGCCTCTCTCTGTCCTGGTGAGTTCCTCATGCCTTGTTCTTTCTTCTTTCAACCGCGTCGAGCAGTCGAATCCTTCCTTCTTCTTACGACCGCGTCGAGCAGTCGAATCCTGCTTGCTTCTTACGACCACGTTGAGTAGTCGTATCCTTCTTGTATCCTCCTTGCAACTACGTCGAGTAGTCGTATCCTTCTTTGGACCTGGTAGTCGAAGCCTTCTTTCGACCTTCTTCCAACCAGGTAGTCCTTCTGACCACCTGTAATCGAACCTCCTTCCGACCAGATAGTCAAATTCCCTTCCGACTACGTGTAGTCGATCCTCCTTCCGACTTGGTGATTTCAAGACTTCCGAGAGCTCGTTCTTCTTCGTTTGAGCTCCAATTCTAGTGATTCAAATTTCTGATTCATCTAAGTTCAATATCTCCCTCTTAGAACCAAAATTACTTAATTTGGTGTCCATTTGAATTTTATTTGGATTTTATCTGAATTTGGCTCGTTTTCACGTGTAGTGTTCAATGACTTCGGAGAATCGGATTTCGGCGCTTCTATGCTTTTCGATGCCGCGTAAGAACAACAACTAATTAAGCAAGGCAAGTTACACATTTGATCATATTTGAATCCCAGTATTTTAAATTATCTAAATTATATTTTAAATTATTATTACATACTTATTTAAATTCAAGTAATTCAAATCCCTATTTTAAGCTTTATAGTTATTCCCAATTCCATTGTATAGTCTCTTATTGTCAAGACCGACAGTATGGGGAATCGTACCGAATGCGTTGTAGTGAGGGGTTAGAAATTGAAAGGATTGGATTGTAAGAATACATTCATGTTGGACGTTTGATTATAAGAATACCTTAATGTTGGATTATAAGATTACATAGTTGTTGGATGTTAGAAATACATGATTATTGGATTATTGTTGGATATAAAAATGAATATTGGATTTTTAGGATTAAATCCTGGTGACATTATAGAAATGTATCTTGGTTGATTTAAATAGGTATATTTTGTTGGATTACTAGAATAGATCACTACGGAGATCGGATTGTTGATATCGGATTTTAGTCATGGATCTAGTCGTGGAATCTGGTCGTGGATCTAGTCGTAGAATCTGGCCGTGGATATAGTTGTGGATCTCGTCGTGGATTCTGGTCGTGGATCTAGTCGTGGAATCTGGTCGTGGATCTAGTCATGGATCTAGTCGTGGATCTAGCCGTGGATTCTAGTTGTGGATCTGGTCGTGACTTTTGGATTGTTGGATGGTTGAAATACTGACTTCATACTTGACAATTCTTATACATTGAATCCCTCACACCTTGTTACCCTAGATAAAAATCTGGTCGATACACTAGTATGACTAGAACTTGTTGAAAAACATTATGCTTAGTCAAAGCTTAGACCAAAAATCTTGATTTGGGGAATTTACAGCCAAAAGATAAAATATTGTCTAAAATGGTATCCATGACATTGGTTTGTCATGGAAGTTTACAAATACTTTGAAAAACTGAAAAAATAAAATAAAAATTGGTTTGGACTTGGGGTGAAATGGATGTTTGGACAGGTGCATGTTTATGCACGGGGTCGATTTATTTATATGATCGAGGCCCAGGGTTCTATTAGAAGTCGCCCAAGTCAGTTTAAGGACTGGTCTTCGAGTGTATTTTGCTAAGCCTTTTCGTAGTACCACATGTCCTGAGTAGGCAGGACCTAGCTAACTAATTGGCAATGTTGCACCGTGGTTGTGTCATCCAATTGCGTGGGTGTCTTTACGACCTACTTTTATGTATTTCCACCTAGCGCAAGGGGGTGCCTCAATCCGACGGGTTTCTATCCAAAGAGGCAAAATCTTAGCGATGCGGGACTATGGTAGAGTGGTGCTTTGTAAAGACATTGTCACGCGCTCTAGATTGCTTACCTAAGATAGTGAGCAATGGTATCGACAGATGTCAAACAAACTAGGAAAGTTGTATCATGTGGGTAAAGCTGTATGCCTCTACATAGTGTAAAACTATTCAAATAGCCATATCCACGGTCATGGACATGCTAGCAAAGCTGCTCCAAGTTAGATCTTTGATTTTATTTTCAAAAGACTTTATCAAATGGTTTTGGATTTCTATCCAAATGGGAATTTGGGTGGGTAGCCTTGTGATAAGAGGGTATCTTTTACCACTTGTTGATGAATGTTATCTGACTATAAAACTTAAGAATTTAGAAAATGAATTTTAGTTATAGAATATCATCTTTGGAATTTAGTACAAGTATTTGGAAAGAAACATTGCTTTATGCAAAATCAACTCTATAAGCCTTCCTTTGTTATAACCCTACATGCATTATAATTATGCTACTGGGTGTAACTTGCGGGGCACAGGTTATTTGTATTCACTCTTGTTTAATACAATGTTGTTCAGAGAAGAAGGACTTCACCAACTACCGAAGAGCTCGATGACTAGGCCGCTATCCCAGTCGATTGTCCGTGGTAGGTTAGCTGGGCTCTACTACTTCTTGTTTTGTCTTCCGCTGTGTTCTGTTGGCTCGTAAGCCTATCTTGTAATTAACTCTATTGTTTATTAATAAATCTTGGCGACATTGGATGTTAGCATATTTTTTTACTGTGTGAGTTAGCCACTGATCATGGGACTAATTCAGTTATGCATAGAGGATTTGGGGTGTTAATCCCGGATCCTTACACTAGTCATACCTTTGCCTTGCACAACCACTTGAAGCTTGATGACGTATATCTTTACTTCAAGTCGGGTTCTCGACTTGAACATCATTAACACATGATGATTTTCTTCACTTACTCTTCATCAACACATGATAGATCTTCTCTTGACTTGATAATCAACTTATGATCATTGTCTCCTTTTGAACATCATCAACACATGATGATTTCCTTTACTCCAAAATTTTGTCTTGAGCATCATCAACATATGATGATTTCTTTCATCCCTAATCTTGACTTGATGGCGATCAACTCATGATGTCATCCAACATCTCCATCATCATGGAACATAGCCTATTCATCTAACTCATCGAAAATGTTAGTTCCGCAATATAATTGTCATTAATTACCACTACATACCTATCGACAATTGAGTTGTCGATCTTACGAAATAAAAGGGAAAATGGCACGGGACTTATTAGGAAGGAATGGAACTGCTCTTTATTGATATGAACTGGTTGTTACAGGGGGTGCCTGCGATTAGGCAGTGGACTAGATCTAATTACACTGAATGTAGCGCTCGCTAGTTTACTGTATCAGGCTTGAAACATGAATCCAATGCTAATGCCTATACTTCAATCTCATCTCCTCTCTGAGACCATTTCCTGTTATGGTACATTGGTCGTGACGAAGGAATCAAGGACTCCAAAGATGGTAAGTCTTAACAAAGTTACGACCAGTACATAGTTTTGTTTGATTGATTATCTTACAGCCTTAAAATCTCTTTTACCCATTTTTTGAAGTTCTTTTCTCTGACGAAATCAGAGATCGAGTGAAGATGATTTGCGCTGGGGAGCCTAATGAGAAGGCTTTATTCCCTGGTATTTTGGCAATTGTCTATGAAGAAGAGAGACTGAGGAGACTTAAGGTAGATAATCACTTTTTCTTCATCTTTTAGATATATTTCGACCTGTTTTTATTTACTTTGACATACAGGCGGTTGGGTTGAAGATTATCAAATCCGTTGAGGGTTCTGATCCTACCATAGCTCTGACTGAGTCCTACCCAGAGGCCGTGGAAGAAGATGGCCTTCTAGAGGTAAAAAGAGCGTTTGTAGGAAGAAATATATATTTTAGATGAAAAAATTTTATCACCTAATCAAATTTGATTTGACTTAGGTGGGAGAGATGAAAGACCAGTAGAGCAAAGTTGCAGAAGTCGTAAGCCCCGGAGTGGTCGTTCACACCTGACAGTTGTTGCAGGAACAACTGTTCTGGAGGTTGATGATATCTCTGACCAGATGGTCGAGAATATCATTTTTGACCTCTTGTTGGAGGACACAAGGGTTACGACCAGCCCTACCGGTTCGAAATCGGTGAAGTTACCAGTCGAAAGCCAGCGCGATGGATTTTACTCCGATGCGTACAAGGTTAAAACCAAAAAATCGACCAAGTACGCATAAATGAAAAAGTCATGTGAATACATACCTTGGATTTTTTTATATATTGGAAACATGAATTCCCTTTTCTTCTTCTGAATAGATCTTCCGGTGTTCCAGTCGTTTCTGACCAGAACATTCCTCGGGAAAAGGTTCCCAAGGATGAAGTGGTTGTGGATGTTCCCAACCAGAACGCTCCTCAAGCAAAAGTTGTTGAGGACGATGTGATTAAGGAAGCCCCCGAGTAGGCATCAGTACCAACGTCTACTCAGGATCCACTAGTGATTCTAACTCCGTTTGTGGAGGTAGACATCCTCGAAGATTCTCAACAGGTTCCGTCCCCTGTTGGCAATTCTTCTCAATCTAACAAGTTCCCTTTTCACCCTCGATTTATCGAGGATAAGGAGCTAGATGAGGCCTAGGGGAAGATATCGGGCCATTAAGCCAAGATAAGCTCCGATATTATTTTTGTCAAATATAATGGCGTGGCAATTCGGTTGAGTATTTACGACCACTTTCATAGCTCTTCCTTTGAAAAACTTATGAAGAAGAGTGCTATTTTTGTAGCATTTGGTCGAAAATTATGCTGCGATTGGAGGACTCCGGATAAGGCTCCTAGAATAGAAACACTCCGAATTGAAAAGTAAGAACTTTTCTCCTTAACTTGTCTTCTTACTCTTTACTATCTTGTCCCTCTTTTGCAAATTAATTTCTCCATTATCACTTGTGATAGATTTGGAGAAAATTAAAGACGAGGTTGTGGCTAAAGAATCCATGATAATAAAGCTCAAAGAAGAGTACCAAGCCAAGGACTAGTCGATCACATATGTGACGACCAGACAAAAAGAGGTTTTCGACTCTTGTGAGAAAGAAATCAAAGGTAACTGGTCGTAGACTTGACTAGTACACCATGTCTCTAATTTATGTGTATGTTAACTTTTATCTACTCGTGCAGAGAAAACTCAAGCACTTAAAAGAGCAGAAAAAGCCTTTGAGTTCAAGCGTGGCCAAGGGGCTGAACTTGAGCGGAGTCTTGAAGACAAAGTCAAGTCTCTGAACAAGATGCTCTTCGACCTGGGATCGGGAATGCAATTGCCCATTTTGAGAGACCCTGCAAAGAAGATCAATTTTCTTGGCCATCAACTCGAGGGCCTAAAAAAATGTGATAGAAACTTTTCGAGAGAACCATGCCAGGACAATGAAGGAAGCTATTCCAAATGGAGTTAGTGTTTCTTTGGTGGCCAAGGCTTGCGACCAATGAAGTTCTTATTCATCTTGGAGTGCTTATATTGAAGAAGACTTAGACCAAGAAAGCAGTTGCTCGGATGATGAAGTGACCAAGTTGCTCGAGAAAGTAAAACCTCTCGGAACCAAGGTTGCATGCGCGTGAGAATCATTGAAGCAATGAGACTAGGAAATGGAAGTCGGATCTCCGTCACACAGCGACCAATCTGGCGGTTCTAACAAGTAGAAGGATGTAAGTTAACTTTGTAAATAAAATTTCATAGGTGAATTCAACATAATGTAACACAAAGAATCAGTAGGAGAAATTTTAGTCAAAACTTCTTTATGTCTAACCAATTCCACGTGATCATTATATGTGATTAACTCATTACATAAATCACTCAAAACAACAGGCAATTCCATTATTTCATCACATGGTGCACTCAAGTCGGTAGGTAAATCAATAATTTTATCACATGGTGCACTCAAATCAATGTAGTCTGTATTCTCTACTTGAAATATGTGTATATCAGAATTATTTTTCACTAATTTTTGCTCTAAAATAGCATGAACAGTGGACAATTGTAGTTCTTCACAAGCATACTCACCTTGAGTGATGATAGCACCATGATCTTTACCTTTTTGGCTCTCCTCAGAAGATGTAGGTGCATCCATCTCCTCATCTTCCTTCTCAACCAATGGAGTCGATGGTTCAATCAGCTCATTCTCCTCTTTGGCATGGTTCTCAACTTCCTGTAAATTGTTAGTCACAAAAAAGACACAAACATAGGTTTGTTCTCATGTTCCCTATCATCAAGTATTGTCAATTTCTCCTCAATCTGACGTTCAACCTTACAAGCAAGTATAAACAAATGAGGGGGGAATTATATTCTTTGTGAACAAGAATATCCTGAATTTCTTGATTAAGCCCACTTAAGAATCTATTCTCTGTAGCTTCAACATGTTCCTCTAAGCCACAACGCAACAAACGAGTTTTCAATTCATGATAGTATTCCCTTACAGTTCTACTACGTTGTTTTAAATGTTGTAATCTAGCTAACAAATAATCAACATGATATTTAGGGACAAATTCATCTCTCAAAAGTTTCTTTAATGCATGCCAAGTTTGAGGCACTCTTCCATGTCTACGTAAATGCTTCCACCAAAGTATTGCATCTTCAACAAAAATACTAGTGACAGCTTTAATCTTTTGTCTATCAGACAAATCATAATATTCAAATTCTTTGTCTAAAGCTATCTCCCAGTCAATATAGGCATCATGATCAAATTTACCAGCAAAAGAAGGCACAGTGAGTTTAGTTTTACCAGACTTACTATCACGTTCATGTACCTCCTGTGGTGGATAATCGCGTCTCAAGCGTGCATCTTCCTTGTGAACTTTCTTGCACTCCCGTTCAATGGCTCAAAGAAGACGTGGATCTATCTTGTAATCATCTCGTGAACCTGCCATAGTTAGTAGAAAACAAGGGAACAAATCGCTGTGTATATGTCCCTATGAACTACTAGGCTATGATACCACTTGATGAACCACAGAGGTCCTAATTTGGCCCGATCTTTCGATGAGAAGATAAGTTCAGTAGTAGTCGCTCAACTCTCACGATCCTGGCTACGAACTCGCAAGGCCCGAAACCACGCAATCGCTGAACTGCTCGACAAGTCATTATCAACCGTGCACGAATACCCGGATGACCTGACCACGAAGGTCAATTCCTGCATACAGCGAAGAACTGTAGCTCTGATACCACTTGATGAACCACGGAAGTCCTAATTTGGCCCTATCTTTTGATGATTGCAGCATGCACAGAAGGAATTTGGAGGTGAGACCAAATCCGTTTGAAAGAGGATGAGATAAGCTTTCAATCAAGTACTCGTGGACCTCAAACGGAGTTCGTATGCGAAAGTTATGTCTATTTGAAGTTAGGGTTGTCGCCGGAGGCCGAACTGGATTCCAGAACGTGTCCAATTTGAGCTCTTGCTTGGCTTGGACACCAAGTGATGTGGTGCTGCACAAATATACATTTTCATCGTTAGGTAGCATCATATAGTTCATATAATATAAAGACACTCCTAAAAACGAGCTCACCTGATAATTTAAGTAAAGTGTACGAGCTATTGTATTTGGAACAACAAGCATAGCAAATTTAATTGTATCTATAGGGTCATGTCCTCATCATCATCTTCTGGAATTAGGTCATGCTGAAGATAATTGTAGATCGACGCCATCCAATCTCTACCTTGATCATGATGGCGCCAACCATCAATGACCTGTGTAGCATCCATGTTCGTAGAACCGAGGTGTATGACCTCCTTGTGAACATTTATGTCCTCGGAAGGCTCTACCACCGAGGGTGAATCGAGTTACTCGAGAAAAACTCTGGGCGGGACGATTGACCTAGTGGAGGCCATCCGCACCAACTGGTCTGCCAGAAAGTTTTCCTTTCTAAGAATATGTTGGATCTGAAAACCGAAGAAGTGCTTTTCGAGTTTCCGTAGTTCCGCCAGGTAAGATGACATCTTGGTACTAGAGCATTGATACTCTTTTCCTACTTGATTCGCTACTAGTTGAGAATCGTCTTTCACTAGTAATCTGCGAATCCCGAGCGAACGAGCTACTCGGAGTCCTGTCAGCAAACCTACATATTCTGCCACATTATTTGTAACAGGAAATTTTAACTGGATAACGTATTTTAAGTGTTCGCCAATAGGGGAAATCAAGACGACTGCAGCCCCCGAACCTGTGAGCATCAAGGAACCGTCGAAGTATATTATCCACTCGTCATGGCATTCATACTCGGGCCCTTGGGTGGGTTCAGGGTTCGTCCATTCGGCAATGAATTTTGCTATTGCCTGGGACTAGATTGTTGTTCGTGAGGTGAAATGGAGGTCGAACGCCCCAAGCTCAACCGCCCATTTTGCTATTCGTCCTGATGACTCCCTGTTTCTAAGGACTTGACCAAGGGGATATCCGGTTGTTACAACCACTTTGTGGACCTGAAAATAATGCCTTAGTTTCCTTGAAGCCATAAGGAGATTATAGAACAACTTTTGTACCTGTGGATACCATTCCTTTGGTCCATGTAAGACTTCGCTTACGTAATATACCGGTTGTTGGACGTTGTCGCATTCTACGACCAATACACCACTGACTACTTGTGGCGTTGCCGCTACATAAATCAGCAATGTCTCCCCCGATCTCGGAGAAACTAAGATCCGAGCACTCGTAAGGTACTTTTTAAGTTCTTCGAAGGCATCGTTTGCCTCTTTAGTCCACTCGAAACTCCCATGTTTCGAAGAAGTTTAAATAAAGATAATCCTTTTCTCCTAACTTTGCTATGAAACGACTTAGCACTGCCAAACAGTCGGTTAGTTTTTGAACTTCCTTCTTCGTGGTCGGAGGGCGCATCTAGTCGATGGCGAGATCTTCGTTGGGTTGGCTTCGATGCCTTTAGCCGAAACTAAGAATCCAAGAAGCTTACTAGAAGAAACTCCGAACACACACTTTTCTTGATTTAACTTAAGGTTATGGCGTCTTAAGTTATTGAAAGTCTCATGTAGGTCCGGAATGTGATCACCAACGTTGATGCTTTTTACGACCAAATCATCAACGTAGGCTTTCAGATTCCGACCTATCTGTGAATTAAAGGTTTTTGCATCAACCTTTGGAAAGTTGCACCAGCATTTTTGAGACCAAATGACATCTTTACATAACAGTAAGTGCCGTATGGAGTGATGAAGGAAGTTTTCTCTTCATCGTCTTTACTCATATTAATCTGGTGGTACCCTGAGTACGCATCTAAAAAACTTAACAACTCACACCCGGAAGTAGAGTCCACAAGTTGATTAATGCGTGGAAGGGGAAGTCATCTTTCGGAGAAGCTTTATTTAGATCTGTTAAGTTAATACACATTCGCCATTTCCCATTGGATTTTCTAACCATTACAAGATTGGCGAGCCACTCTGGGTGGTCGACTTCACGAATAAACCCAGCCTTGAGGAGCTTGTCGATCTCCGACTGGATTGCGTCCTTTCGATCAGGTGCAAAACGCCTCAGCTTTTGCTTGACCGGTCTCTTGTCAGGCTGAAGAGCTAGCCTGTGCTCAATCACCTCCCTGGGGACTCCGGGCATGTCGGACGCCTGCCAGACTGTGAGAATCCCGGTTTATTTGGCTTGTAATGCTTAACCAACCACCTGGCCTTAGCATCACAAATCAAATAAACCAAGCCTCGAGATATGTATACTTCCCAGAACTGCAGTATACACACCTCTTCACAAAATTATGCATCAATTCCATTCAATCGCATAGAACCGAAACACAACAATAAAAGACATACATAATAGAGATTTATTACAACAAGGGCCAACCGGCCAAAATAGCAACTAAATAACAATAAGACAGCGAAAACAAAAGGGCCATAAGATGGCAATAAACAAAAGAGCCAATTAGTGTGCCTTTACCCACAAGGCAACCAACCGGGCCGCCAAGCTAGTCGTCAAACCCGAAGTACATCTCACAAAAGGGAAGCCCTTGGGGCTCACCTTCTTCCTCTGCAACAAAAACATTAAGCAAAACAACTGAGTACAAAAATTATTTTTGTACTCGCAAGACTGACGTGTAAGGGTAACAGAACTATAATTAACTACATGCAAGCTTTATTTAAGTGGACGGGGCTCTGGACTTACTTTTAGCATAAAGCAAGTTTTCATTTGCAATAATGTAATAGATTCAAAGCAATTTGACAAACTGTTTGTAATTGTTGAAATAACAGCGATACAAAATAATAATAACAACAATAAAGACATCCTCGAAGTGACTAACCCGATAGTCACCACAACAATAGTATGAATATCCATTCATACCAACCCATCAAGTTTTAATTTTAAAAGGTTGTAGTCTAGTTCTTGCACGACCTTACCAAGCATGTTCATAACCTAGGACGAGGCTATTCGAATAGATCAAAAACCCTGCAGGGGTGTACCACTATACCCACACTTCAGACCGCCTTTTTACCACCGGATGAAGCACACTACCTTTGGTATGCCGGCACGGCTAAGTCCTACGAGACATTTCCAATGGAATGAGCTAATCAAGAGCCGCACGTATGGGGGTTAACCCTTAGTGATCTGCCGACGAAATATGGATCACAAGGACCCATACGTGGAGCGGAGACACCGCCTCGGCGGTGCTCCTCCCCACAAACATGTCCATGTTGCATATTCCCATATGCAACCCACCACGCGACTCATTAATTAACACCCCTAAAGTACTTAGTCAAGAGAGGTCACATTTCCTCTAGTGTGGTTAGCACGCAAATATCGCTTGGCTTAGTGACACAAGTAACTCGGTCCTTACATGACATGGGTGACATCCTTCAAACACAGGGGGCTCGATGAACCACTGACCCCGCACGCCGAACCGTGCACCCACCAAGAAACAACCAAGTTTCACCCACGTCCAAACCATTTTGTTTTTAGTTTTGGTTTGCACAAATAAAAAAACTCGGTATGAAACATAAGTAATAGCAAGTTTTGTGTGATCAAGGTTACTGAGCATAAGTCGATAATCGCCCAATTCTACCGGTATCTAAGCATTGCTAAGCGTCATATCGTAAAAGACAAATAAAAGACCATAAATCATTCACCGAGCTCTAATTCACCAGTGAGAATAATAACTTATGGTTGTGGCAGGGGTGAGCAATTTAAGGGAAACAATGCAATAGGATTAGCTACCTCTATTCGGCAAAATTAATCATTGACACAAAAGCATGCATACATACAAGTAAAACAAAGTATTAGATTTTAAAAGTAATGGGATTGAGTGGATATGATCAAACTGCTTGCCTTGCTGGAGATGCTCAGTTTGCTGCAGAGGAACACTCTCGTATTCAATAATTTCGTCGGATCCTATCGAAAGAATCGAAAAGACCAAGAAAATCCAATAAGAACAAATAATACCAAACACTTGGGCAAACAAAAATCATCCAAATTCTATGAAACTTACACAGAAAGTAGAGCAAGGTTTTAAACTAAGGTAGAAACAAGAATCAATTTAATTGGATGAAGCATGAAAAAGTTATGGTTAAAATAAGTTAATTCGGCTGGAATTGTCACAATTAAATTAAATTGGGGTTACTGTTCAAAAATAAATTTCTAGAAGGTTAGTGAATGAACATTTTATTGTAGATCGATACTGACATTATAAGGATAACAAAAGTGGTTTCATCTTATTTGGAGCTAAAAAAATGAATTAGTTATGATTTTTCTAAGTTAAGGCAATTTCATGTTGTAAACAATTTATTGCGGAATTTTCTATTGAGAGCATGATCTTAAGATTTGCTGTTATGATCTTATGACTTAATGCTAGGTACATAGTAATGATTTTTAAGCTTTAATCCCTTTTCCGATTTGTAACATCTAGCCCAATGACCAAGTGCTACTGTTGATAACACCTAGGTCAAAGCATAAGGTCTACTGCTATTTGATAAACAATTAATCTAACTCTTGCCTTCTAAAAACTTTACTCCTTAAGATTGAAATACTACTGGCTGGTCACTAAAAGGTTTACTTAACTAATCTTTGCATTTGACAAGGTTTTAGCTCCTGTTTGTATTAGAAAAGCCAAAAGCTCACTAATTGTTGTAGCATTTGCCAGGTTGTCCCTGTTGGTTTCAGAAAATGCAATCCATTATTGATTTTCAGATTTGGCTCTCCTGCTAGCTTAAGTGCGAAAGCCCACAACCTTTTCTACTAAATTTATAAGAGTCCTTACCTTAATGCCCATTTTGCTATCTACATACTCTGTTCAAACACCCTCTGAGAAATCAGAGACATCTCAAACTTTCCCTTAATCACCTTCTCTTCTAAATACCATCCTCTTTACATTCAGTGATTCAACCAAGAGATTTTTATAGATGTGACACTAATGTTCTCACTAAATCCATCAACCATTTGTCAATTATAGATGGGTGATCAATTAGTTCATGATTAAAATAAATCATCCATTTGTTAAATACATATAAACATGCAACCGTAGAAAAAAAATGCCATGCTTACGATGATGCAACATGCATAAATAAATATCGGAACGCGGTAGCGGAATAAGACTAAAAGATGTTACCATCACATGCTCTGGCGTGCGACTCGCCGACGAGCGTCTTCGGCTCGCGTCCGCTCGGTCTCTCATCCGCGTCCTTGGTGCCACCGCATGCATGCGCCGCCTCGGCGCGGGCTCGCCTCGCCGTGCTCGTGACAATCTTTGGGCGGCGCCGAGCCGCTGTCCGCGCGCGTTGCTCGCATGCGCCGCTATACTTCCTCGCCTTGGCAGCCCGTGCTCGGCTACCTCGCCTCGCCGCCGCGCGCACTCGCCAGGCTCTGCGCGCCGCCCGAGCCGATGCCATCGCTGGCCGCTGTCGTCCTCGTCGCACCGCCAGCGCTCCGCCGGCGGCCGCCGCGCCATGCGCTTGGCGCGCTGCCGGCCTCGGCGTCGTCGTGCGCCGACTCGCGCCTCCATCGGCCGCCACACCATGCGCTGTCGTCATTGCGTCATTCTTACTGCTCCGTTGGCGCGCCTCCTCAAGTCGCCAACGACATGGAGCCGCGGCCTTCTCAAGCCGTGCCACAACCGAAGTGTTGTCACCTTACGCCGTCGATCTGCGCTCGGGCACGCGCCACCTCGACACGCCTCCGCCGGTGCCGTGGATGCCGCGTCTCCTCATTCTTTGCTCCACATTGCCGCCGCTGCGGCAAGCCGACCGCCTACTGGCTGCCGCTCAAGCTGCCGTGGCGCGCATGAATGAGCGAAGCAGTGCCACTGCTGCTTCTTTCCCTTCCTCTCAAATTCGCTCAAAAGTACATGCATGCGAAGACTAACAACGAAAATGGATTGTTGTAGTAATGATGAACACAGCCACATAACATGCATTGGAGGATTTATGGTTCTTGGTGGTGTTTGGGAGGAGAGAAGTAAAGAAATGGACTAGTGTTCATGAAGAGAAGGAAGAAGGCCATGCTCTGTTGGGGAAGAAGAGAAGTGGCGTGGAGGTGGAAATGAGTGGCGTGAGTGCTCTCAGTTGGGAACAAGCCCAGGCGTGAGTGGGAAGATGTGGTGTGAGTGGTTGATTTGGGGTAAAAAGAATGGCGATGGGAGCTTTAATTTGGTAACAAATTTTCGAATGAACAGTGTTCGATTCGGGGGAAAATCTAATAGCAGCAGGGAGTTCGGTAATTTTTAGATATAGTTTCCTTGCTCCAAAAATCACAAAATTTTTATGGAAGTTTTCTGACACAAAGATGCACAATGTATAATTTTTTGCAGGGTTTTTCTTGTCCTGCATTCTTCCCTATAATTATTTTAAGTACTAGTTTTGTTGGTTGTGGTCTGTTGGGGAGGAAATAAAAAACAGTGCAGTCCTTCCTCCATTTCTCCAACTCTTCCAAATGACCTTGCATGCACGAACTAACCGTTAAAATGGAACACTCTCGTGACAACGATCGCAACGGTATAACATGCGTTGTCCGATTCTTGATTTTTGGTGGTGATTGCAAGGAGAGAAGTTGGGGAAGAGAATGGACACACAGACATCTTGCATGCGGTCAGTCAGACTGAAAAAGAGCCGCGATACTAATGCCTGCATGATGACATGATTTTTGAAATGCATGCAAAGACCAGAAAGCAATACAATTATTATTATTATTTTAAATGAAGTATTTCAAACAATTTGATTTAATAAAATGAAACCTTTTAATTAATTCAATTTGATTTTTAAAAGCAACATTTTAATTAAACACTGGAAAATTTTCAAAACATAGTCAAATATTTGATAGATCACCAAATTAGATATTAACATCCCGATTCTGAAAATCGGGGTGTTACACAGACGAACACGTCCTGGTTTGCTCGGAGGAAGGAGACGAGCGACTCTTCCTATTTAAGGCTGAGTCCTGTTCCGACTAGTATTTTGGCGCCTTCTGGAGAAGCTCTTGTCGAGTAGTACCTCTTTTGTCTGGTCGGAAGGTTTTGGTGCCATCTTTGGTCTTGAGTACTTGACCTGCATGGTTGGCGGATTAGTTTCTCTGGTTGGAAGTTCGTCAACTAACTCTAAGCATTTCCGATCACATGCGTAAGCCATTCTTCGATCGCCTCGAACCGTGATGACACCCTTCGGTCTTGGCATTTTTAAACTCTGATAACTATAGTGCGTGGCTATTAGGAATTTTGCTAAAGCCAGACGACCGAGGATTGCATTGTAGGTAGTTTCGAAATCCACCACGCCAAATGAACTCTTTTTGTTCGAAAGTTGTTGGGTCTTCCGAACGTAACCGGTAGGGACAGGTGTCCTATCGGCTTAGCGGTAGAACCAGGAACTATGCTATGGACGATATATTTCACAGGTTTTACATTGGATTTAGGAATTTGCATATCTTCCAATGCACCCATAAATGAAATATTTAAAGAACTACCCCCATATATTAAAACCCGGTTAAGCTTACAGTTATTAATAGTAGGCTCTACGATAATAGGGAACCTACCTGGTCGAGTCGAAGGGATGGGGCAGTCTTCTTTGCTGAAGGAGATTATCGTCTCCGACCACTTGGATAGTTTGACAGTGATTGAAGATTCGATAAGGTTGACTTCCCGCTCCATGGCCTTCAGATAACGTCTTGACTCGTATAAAAAGGATCCACCAATGATCATAAGGATTGTGTGTTGTGGCTCTTGGTACTCCATTTCTTCATCACCGTCTTTGTCCTTTTTGGAGCTTGTCTCTCCGAGCTCCTGTATTGAGGGGAGTGGACCCTTACCGGCATAATAATCTTCCAGCTTCTTTTGCCAGGTCCGGCAGGTGCGCAAGTCATGCCCTGCTTGCTGATGAAGCGGACACCACTTCTTGTTTTTCTTGTAACCATCGGTCGAAGCCTTTTCCTTGCCTCGACTGGTGTAATCTTTCTTACCCTTGGTAAACTTTTCAGGAATCGCAAGGACCTCCTTATCGTCGGGTTTGCGGTTTCTCTTTTTCTTGAGAGCCTTCCTTTGCTTCTTTTCAGTCTTATCCAAACCAGGTTGAGAGATTTTGTCCTTTCGATCAATGACCTCGTTCCATTCGACCGCCTCGCTAGCGGTTGCATACTTGTCGGCCATGTCGAAAAGCTCGACGGTTGTTCGTGGAGGATGTATTGCTATATCCTCCGTAAACCGTCGATTCCTTAGCCCTGCTTTGAAAGCTTGGATGACAGAAGATTCTGCAACCTCTGGTATTGAATTATGAATCTGGCTAAACCTTTTGATATACTGTCGGAGAGTCTCATTGGATTTTTGCCAGATTCGGTGAAGATCATCTTCCTTCCCAGGGCAGTCGTACGTGCCTTGAAAATTCGCAATCAGGAGATCGCAAAGTTGCTCCCATGTATAGATAGATCCAACCGGTAGGTTGAGTAATCACGACCGAGAAGATCCTTCTAGTACCGTGGGTAGATAGTTAGCCATTACATTTTTATCACCACCAGCAACCCTGATGGCGGTGGTATAAATTTGAAAAATTCTAACGGATTTTGAGTCCCGTTGAACTTATCCAAGTTGACCGGTCAGAACTTATTTGGCCAACGCACAGCTTGGAGCCCTACGGAGAAAGCTCAACAACCTATAATTGATTCATGGCGTCTCCTTTGGAAAGGTGCCGGATTGTAATCGGTTGGAGACCGGTTTCTCAAGTTCGAGTGCTGGTGCTTTGGTGTCCCAATTCGGTCGTGGACGTTGGTAGGACGCCTCCGATCGCCTGCTTGATTTAGATGATGCCGAAGATCATCAGGTCCAAGCGATTGTTCCTCTCGACGAAGAGAATGAGAGGCTTCTTGGAATAGCCTTCTCCCCTTGTGACTCCTTGGTCGAAATCGTCGAGGTGGTCTTGGTATCGACTGGCTTCCAACACGACCATGATGCCCTCTGCTGAGGAAGGAAGTTGGGATGAAGTCATAGGCTGACTTTGCGAATGCCTTCGTTCCCGGTACGCTTCCGTACACTGCATAGTCTGCTAGAGGATTTCTGATACCTGACCTACAAGTTGGACAAAACCCGGAGTCTCTGCTAAAGCAGGGTCAGAGGTATTTAAAATATTCTGAACTCACTGTAGGTTTTGTACCGTTACTGATGGTCTTGGAATGTTCCTGTTAATGGTAGGTGTCTGATAACCTGAACTTTCTCCCGACCTCCGGGTTAGTCTTGCTTGGTCCCTTACTAGGGCTGGAGTAGAATCAGACGAATTAACTGATGGACGTCCATCAACTCTGTTACCTCTGGCATTTGGTGCTTAACCCCCCGTACTATCTCCATCATTATGTGGTGACGAGGCAATGTATGAAGGACCGTACACGGTATTTTGATCCGTATCTCCGATCGCATTGACCTCGTGCCTCCAGCAGTGATCTTCCGATGAGCTTCCATCGTAATTGATGGAGAGCCTTCCAACGCTTTTGCAAGGAGTTTCCACGATGGAGAGTGGTCGGTGATTAGCACCTCCTGAGATTTTTGTGGTGGACTCAATCCTGATTCGGCGAATTGCCGATCGTATACTAAGCCTTATAATCCCCACTTGGTCTATGACCAGTGGGGGTTTCATCGATCACCGTTACCAGATGGAGGTTGGCTCCAGGAATTGCTAGAAGCCATCGGTGAGTGCCTGTCAGCCATGACCCTACCGAGAGTACATTGATCCTCGAATTGTGGCGCTGAGGTTCCGTCACCTGTTTTGCCGGTCGAAAGGATCGGGCTTGTAGAGGTCCTTGAGTGCCTCAGGTCGGCCGAAAGCACTTCCTCTGAAACCTCCACTGGTCGTAGCGGTGTATGCTCATCCATCCGGTCTATTTCGCTGATGTTTGCGATCGACGAACCGGGGGAGGAGGAGGATGATGATATTCTATTTTCTTGCATGGCGCGGATGCATGCGTCCATGTTGAGATCAGAGTAGTCCGCCAGGTCAAACCAGTTTTCCTCGTCCCAACTCCCTGCCATAGCCGCATGAGCGATTACGAAAGAGAAATAGGCGAGGATTTGAGTGAAGAATATCTTCAAGAAATCAGCGCCTGATTCCCCATGGATGACGGCTGTCAACGATTGAGTCGCCGATCTTACGAAATAAAAGGGAAAATGGCACGGGACTTCTTGGGAAGGAATAAAACTGCTCTTTATTGATATGAACTGGTTGTTACAGGGGGTGCCTGCAATTAGGCAGTGGACTAGATCTAATTACATTGAATGTAGCGCTCGCTAGTTTACTGTATCAGGCTTGAGATATGAATCCAATGCTAATGCTTATTCTTCTCTTCTCCTCTCTGACTCTGATTGCTCTGTCTTTAAATAACTTCTGAACAGGTGGCAGTTACTCCTAGAGAGACGCCTGTTGTGAAGTGTTGCGACTGGTCGGAGCGAGGTAACGGTTAATGAAGTATCAGCCGTTCTATGGTTGAGTGTTTGTGAGACACTCAATCGTATGGTAGTTGTTGTTAGTGTTCGTGGTTTGTATAACGTCGTGTGGCATGGGATATATGACATGTGTTCCATTCATCACACGGTAAAGAATATTCCTAGAGTTTGATCCAGATACCAGTTCATAGCTTCTACGAGCAGTTACCTAGTCGGAGGCTAGGTACAGGATCTTGCATGACCAGGGTACCCATTCAAGTAACCTTTGGAATCATTACGACCAGTGAGGTCGTTAGCCTTAGGGGTTACAACCATAAAGACATATGATCTTTTTATCATGTGTTAAAGAAATACATGGTGGTTTTAATCCTCGTCAATACCATTAACTCATAATGGTAGGACAAATTACTTCAATCTTTCCCTCTTTGGTAATTAATGACAACCATCATAATTGCAAATAATTGAATATAGATCAAAGTGAGTATATATAAACTACACAAATTTTATATACACGAGGATATGTTTCAAAGTAGAGATCCTTAATATATGTGAAAAACGAAGTATGAATTAATACTAATGAAACCGCAAAACATAGAGTGAACTCTCTCTAAATGTGTGCATACACAAATATGTAATGACAACATATGAACATATTCAAGTTAGACTTTTGGTGTAGTTCAACCTATATTTTAGATACAAGGAATGCAACAAGATACATAATATGATATCGAAAGCATACCTCTATGATTTTCACCTTTTCATTCAAATGAGACTAAATAATATCATAATTAATAAACGAGTTAGTCTCATAATTAAATTTATCATTAATCACCAAAATACTCTATTAACTCATAATGACGGATCTAGATTCTTCATTAAGGCCGCACCGCCGCTCTACTTCACCGTCGTAGCCATGTTCCCGTTGCCGCCGCCGACCATTGGTCCTTGCCCATGACCCGCCGCATCGCCTTGTCTTTGCGATTCTTTTGCGCATGTCCAAGACCACGCCGGAGCCCTTTGCCGTTGATTAGCCATTGACCTGAGCTTTAGCCGTTGTCCTCGTTGCCGTTGAGCCTCTTGCCGACCCTTACTGTCGCATTTGAGCCGAGGGATGAGTTCGTCGGAGCTCCATCATGACGACGATGCCCTCCTTTCGACGTCGGTCGTCGTCGTTCGCCGTTGCCGCCGTCTAGCCATCATTGCCGTCGATCTTTTCGACATTGCCGCCTACGTGCCAACATCGTCACTGCTTCGTGTCGCCACGTGTGTGCCACTTGTGCGTCGCGCCTGGCATGGTCCGACCTAGGCACAACACGGCACGACACACGACGGAGGAGGAGGGATAACGGCTCGCGGCGACGGCGGCGAAGGAGGCAGCGGTGGTGGCGGAGGAGGCGGCTTGTGGCAGAGGAGGCGAAAGAGGCAGAGATGGCGCACGATGACAGGCACCTTTTTTGTAGATAGGCTAAATGGGCCGATTTTAACCTGCCAGGCTGATATGGCATAGCCCGTGAACTTACGTGCCGAGGCTGGTCAATGATCGAGCTTACGGGCCGTGTGCCGTGTAACTAGCCGGCCCGGGCCGGCCACAAATTTGGCCATGTCTGGCTAGAATGATATTGCACGCATAGTACTAAAGCCGGAAAAACCACACCAAAACCTTTATAAAAACGCAGCCTGGAACCCCGCAAATGGCGACACTTCTCGCCTCCATCTTACCCGCACGCTGCTCCACCTCCGCCCCGGCCCTTCTCCGCGCCCTCCCCCGCGCCCTCGTCTCGCCGCCCCGCATGTCCTCCTACTCCTACTCCTCCTCCTCCTCCTCCGCCGCCGGCGGCGAGAAGCCCGCGGCGGCGCCGTACGGGTCCTGGAGGTCGCCCATCACCGCGGATGTCGTCTCCGGCGCCGACAAGCGCCTCGGCGGCATCGCCCTCGCGGGCGATGGCCGCCTCCTCTGGATAGAGGGCCGCCCCGAGGAGAAAGGGTAAGTAACCACCTCTTCCGAGCTTTACAGAACAATGCACAATGTTTGTTTCTAGAAATTTTGTTGCTGGTGTGAATTACTACAATTATTTTGCGACAGATGTTTCTATCATTGAGTTAATTAAACTGTGAGGCATCAGGCGACTCTCCCAAATTTGTACCTTGTTGCTTCGAACTGCTGTGATGTTGAATGTACTAGACATTTAGACATGGTTGGTAGTTGTGTAAGACTATATTATCTAGTTTCCTATAGAAGTATAGATTATGTGTTCGGATCGGTGAGTTAGTGTATGGTAATTTCTTAGCAAGTGTACATATCTGGAGTTGTTTTTGTACCTTATGGGAGCATTGAACTGCATTGGGGTTCTCTCACCTGCAAGTGGATGTACCCGTTTCTGCATGGAGATTATATGAGCAATAGAAAGACAGTGTGGAAGGAAAAAAATGATTGGAGTCACTTCGTTTTTTTAATTGGAGCATAGATTCTCGGCAGATTAACTGATGTGGTTTTGTCTGTATAAACAAGTTACAACAACACATGCACAACAATACGTTTATGATCAGACTTGTGAAGTATAGTTGCTTGGTTGAATGTTACTGCAAAATTAAGCAGTTTTAAGAAACTCAACATGGAATTTGAGAACCCAGAGTACGCTTTGTTTGCGTTGCCTGAGTGCGTGCATGATTGCACAAGAGATAAAACAATGGCAGAAGAATGATGTTGATAACATAACACATTCCTCCTTCTTCGCTATCATTGACTCCATTAGTTTATATTAGTGTACATATCAAACTCCTCGGCAGTTGTCAATTACTTTATGTTAACACTGATTATTAGTGTACCATATTCAATTCTTGGTAGGTTTCAATTAGTTTGTGTCGAAATTAAATATTTTTGTATCATATTTAACTAATTTTGTATTCAGGCGCATGGTTATTGTAAAGGAGGATGACAAGCCTGTGGATGTCATACCTCAGGAATTTGCAGCACGTACTCTGGCCCAAGAATATGGAGGTGGTGCATTTTCAGCTAAAGATAACGTCATTGTGTTCTCGAACTACAAGGATCAATGTCTGTACAAGCAAGCGATCGGAAGTAAGTGGGCTGCTACGCTCTTAGGACTAAGGAATTAGGTCAGCATTAACTCTAATCAGCATGTCAATAAAGAAATGTAGCTAAATTGTAATTGTAATGTGTTTACTTTCATTATTTTTTATAGAAATATGTCAAGTGTTATACTTTTACATTCCATTGCATATCCCTTTATAGGTTATTGCATAGACTGCATATCATGTTTATTCAAATGGGTGGTATGAGGGCAGTGTGCCTAAAAAGAAGGGGAAAAGAACAGGGCCAGAAAGAATGGTGCCTATGTAACCCATACAATACAATACTGAAGCTCAGGATTAAGTGCATAAAAAACTTTTCTGTGGGACCATCCAACATGTTAATCAATAGGTAAGCTAGTTAAAGCTCTCTGCGCTCATCACTCATGAGTCATGAATCATGGTTGCACGAGAAGAATTTACATTTAGGATTCTTTGCAACAAATGAAATGATGGGATGTGTTTGACAGGAAAAACTAGGGAATCTAGTAACACTAATTCATATCAGCTGTTTAATATTTAGAACCATTTAAGATTTAATAAGCAGAAAATTAAATAATGATGGTTTTATATTTGAAATTATTTCACATGATTATTTTTCCATGTCAGTTGGTAGTCTGCCTGTGCCTCTTACACCCGATTATGGTGGGCCGGATGTCAGTTATGCTGATGGTGTGTTTGATCCTCACTTCTGCCGTTATGTTACTGTGATGGAAGGTGCTTGGCATATGATTTGGTTACAGTCTTACAGACTTACAGTTATAGGATGAACTACTGACATGCCCAAATTTCTTGACAGACCGTCGAAAGAGTAGCTTGAATCCCATCACAACAATTGCCGCTATAAACTTAAGCAGTGGGGATGTTCAGGGTAAGACTAGAGAAAATTTTATAACCAGTACCAAGTTAGATCTATGCTTGTTGCTTGTGATGTTTACTCAGGTTTGATGTTTCTTCGTAAGAGTATCTTACATATTTTCTATATTGAAGAACCAAAGGTGCTGATCAGTGGCAATGACTTCTATGCTTTTCCTCGCATTGATCAAAATAAAAAGCGGATGGCATGGATTGAGTGGGGTCATCCAAACATGCCCTGGGATAAATCAGAACTCTGGGTTGGCTATTTCTCTGAAAGCGGGTAAGTGCCATATCTTTTGAACTACATATTAGAACTTGCTATCTTGTCTTGCAATCAGATACGTTAAAAATAAAAGAACTAGTTAATCTCCACCTAAACATGCATAATCAGGCACTATATCAGGAGAGGCATTCATGCATATCTACCGTCGCATCTCCATGAATACTCACAACTTTAAGGCCACCTGTAGGGCCACTTTATATATTAAATCTTCAAAAAACTTGTTTATTATCACATTGTAGTTAATAAACACATTTCAAGGACTACCAGTTGAAAGCCACCTTCTGCCTTACTTATGTCAGTTTTGTCATGGACTTGCATATTTTTATTCCAATTAAGGAACAATATAATATTTGCATTGGCAAACACCTTGTTGCTAGAAGCATAGAGATTGTGTGATGCTGCTATGTTGAACTTACATCATGGTACTGGAGTATTGCGCTTCTTTTGGATTAATCTATTGTTAGCAAGTTCTAGTATTGCAGTCAATTTACAATTGGCAAGTCCCTTTTTCAATTGTTGCTGATTTAGCCCCATGTATACTTGTTTGTGTGCAGAGACTTGACCAATCGGGTCTGTGTTGCTGGTGGCAATCCAATGCTGGTGGAATCCCCTACCGAGCCTAAATGGTCTCCTAAAGGTCTCATTTTGCATGTTAAATTTGCCTATATTCCTTATGATTTTCTAAAGAAAAATTCCTTATTTGCCATGCAAAGTTACCGGTTTTCCTTATTTGCCACCGAAAAAACTGCTTTTCCCTTTGGGTCACCGGAGCAAAATTGGTTACCCTCCCATGCCACTGCCGTCACCCCGTTAGGCTCACTTGCCGTTAGCCAAGAAAACTTGTCGGTATTTTCAGAAAATTCCCATCTTAACCTCTATCCTGCTCCACCCACCACCGGCTGCCCCCTACTTCTCTCTCTGGCAGCGAGTGGCGTCCAAATCTGAGTGAGATGCGGGTGGATGCAGCAGTCAGGGGAGCCCACGAGCCTGCATCGCAAGTTCTACTCGAATCATCCAAAATCGAAGTCTTGAGGCTCAATTTATCATGCTTATTAAGTCGTCGATTAGTTGGTGGAGCATGGGCGACTGGGTCCAGCGACTCGACTTGTCAGGTTCCCATCTCGCCGCCGCCGCCCATCGCCGCCCTCGGCCGCAGCTCCCAACCGGCGCCGCCCTTCATCTCCCTCGGCGGGAGCTAAAGCTCCTAGGTCGCCGACAACAGAGGTGGAGGCGACGTAGATCCGGCGTCGGGGAGGTGGAGGCGAGCTCGATGTTGCCGGAGATCGTCGCCCTCGGCGCGACTCTCCCACCGGCACGCCCTTCATCTCCTCGGTGGGGCCGGCTCCCAGTCGCCGGACGCGGAGGTGGAGGCGGCGTGGATCGGCGTCGGGAGGTGGAGGCGAGCTCGATGTGGCCGGCGGCGAGCTCCCTTTCCCTGTCGCCGTCGCCCTCCTCTGCTCCCTCTCCTCGTCGACCTCCTCTGCTCCCTCTCCTTGCGGCTGCGTAGCGTGTGTGGTGGCTGCGTGTGTGGTGGAGTGCGTGGTATGTGGCTGTGTGTGTGGGTGAGTGCGTGGTGTGATGTGCTGTGTGGTGTTGTGTGTGGCTGTGTGTGTGTGCTAGCTGTGTGTGTGCTGGCTGTGTGTGTAGATCATGTGAATAGTACTTGTCGACTAGTCGGCCGACTAGTTGACTAGTCGGTAAGTCGGTCACTAGCAGGGTAGTGTCGACTTACCGACTTAATAACCTTGCAATTTACAATACCAAACCAAATGGCAAACAAGTAGATGCAGTTCATCTCAAAGTTACAAAACTTGCAACAAATAAGTTAAAAAACAACAGCAGCCCGAATCCAGCTCCAATCACACCTACAGATCAACCAAACTTTGGTTGGGCCAGCAGAAGGTCACAACTGCCCGCATTGCATCTGCAGAAAGTATGGAATCGTCAAGGCCGAGGCCTGCAGTGGTCACGGACGAGTTCTTGGGATTGAGCTTCACGTTGCCATAGGGGTGGCTAACACCGAGCACCCTCGTGGCAACGGCGACATGAAGTGCTAGTGCTCGCCGAGCGATAGCGGGGGCGAGGGCTTCACGTTGACGAGGGCGCTGGACCAGTGGCGTCAAACTGGTCTAGGACGGCGGGGTTCGAGGTGTTGGTGAGCGCAGACGGCGGCGACGGAGAGGGGTTGTTGTGGTCGTCGTCGGGTAGGTTGACAATGATGATGTCGTGGATGCTAGAGCGTTGCTTGTCCTTGCCGCCGGCTCGTCCCCAAGTTGCACCGCCAGGTCCTTGCATGCCTCCAACAGTGCTGGCTCGGACCAGGCACGGTCCTCGGTCGTCTGTGGTGGTGTCACGAACGAGCTCGCGACGGTCTTGCCGCCGTCGCCGTTCAGCTCGCAGTTGAGTTATCTCATGCGGCGGTGAGGGAGTAGTGCTGTGTGAGGAGGAGGCGGGGCAAGGCGGAAGAGGGAGTGGAGGGGAGGGGTTGAGGCGTGACTGGCTTGGACGGTTTGGGGTGGAGAAACATGAAGAAAAGGTTGTGAGGAGGATAGGGATAGATGATGAAAGGGGGAAGAAGGGCAATAGCATCTTTTCCCGTCCAAATTAACACCCAACTCACGGTCAAGGGACGACAATGGCAAGAAAAGGTAGAGAAAAAAGAGCCAGTGACACTGGAGGAAAGAACAATTTTTGAGTGATAAGGAAAACTGGTAACTTTGCATGGCAAATAAGGAATTTTCTCTTTTCTAAAACATGTTACCTCTGCTTACTTGAGTGATAAAGACCATTAGCATAACATTTTTTGTTCTTTTATTTTATTTCTGAATTTCTTATGGTTGTACAAATTCAAACAGATTTTTGTGGGAAGAAGATATGAATTTAATATTGCGAACTTGCGAATCATTTACATATCTTCTCGTACTCTTTCTTTAGGTGTGCATCTTCATGTCTTCAATAAACTCTTGTATTGGAAGTTGGAATTTGGAAATAATTATATTCTATTGAGATTTCACCTCAGTAGTTTCTGTTGGTCTTACAATTTATTGCATTCAACATTTCCTGGAGCTGCTTTAACTAAATGGACTAGCATTGTTCATATCCATGATATGCATTTTTTCTCCATAGATAAAAAATTGTTATCTTTAATTTGGAAGGAACATGCTTTGTTCTTAATCAACTGCCTTTAGTTTATGTTTTTTTGTTTTGTTTTATGGGCCTTTTGTTCACAATTCACATTACCTAGTGGTTAAACTGTTTGACTTCCTATGCAACTTTATTATTAATGTATTTGCTTCCACAACAATAAGGTGACTATTGAGACTACCATGGTTTGATACTTTGATCATGGCTTGCAACTTTGATACCAAAATTCATCTAATACATGCAAACTTGCAGGAGAACTGTTTTTCATTACCGACAGAGGGAGTGGATTTTGGAACATTTTTAAATGGGTAATTAGTTTTCTCTCAGCACTTGAGCTCTTTGATAGTCATACATTTTAATTGATGCTGTTGTTTTGTGTTGTGAAGTAGGTAATAACCTCAAAGTTCATGACTCATGACATGAATGATGAAATACAACATTCTTTGTCATCATCTGATCTTTGTTTGCCATTAAATGTCTCTACACTTCTTTTTATCAGGTTGAACACACCAATGAGGTTGTTCCGGTGTACACACTAGATGCTGAATTCACAAGACCATTGTGGGTTTTTGGTATCAGCTCTTACGATTTTCTTGGGAAGAGTAATCACATTGTTTTCAGTTACAGGTTTTGATAATACTGAAAAGTTGTTTGTTCTGTTGTCACTTTTGATCATGAAACGTCTTTAAATACCATCACAATTCCTATGTCACACAGGCAGCTTGGAAGGTCATATCTTGGTGTTCTGGATTGTGGTTCAGGTGCTGTTTCATTGCTTGACATCCCCTTCACCGATTTATCCAATGTGGTAAGCATCAGAATCTACATTGCTTCTTTATGAACATTTAAGTATATATTTTTGTTTCATGTATCTATCTTGGTTTGTTACTTGAATTCCACACTGGTGGTTATGAATTATGATAACCTCTACTGTCGTCTGGCAGGTTACTGGAAATGATTACTTCTATATCGAAGGTGCCTCTGCAAGTGTTCCAATGTCAATTGCAAAGGTTTATAAGATGTCAAATCCACATTTTTGTTTTTGTACTGATGATGTGTTAGTGCATCAACTGATGAAGCGCATATGTTTTGTTTTTACCTAGGTGTCTTTGGATGAGAACAAAACAAAAGTAATTAGTTTCTCAATAGTTTGGTCCTCCTCACCAGATGTTGTGCAATATAAAACTTTCTTCAGCACACCAGAATTTATTGAGTTCCCTACATCCAGCCCTGGCGGGAAGGCTTATGCCTATTTCTACCCACCTTCAAATCCCAATTTTCAAGGTTTGCCAGATGAAAAACCTCCGTTGCTTGTCAAAACACATGGTAAGTGAATTATTGAAGCCTTTTGGTGTCTTGAAATAATTATGCATTTTGACCTAAAAAACAACAATGCAGTTCTTTGGGCTTAACTGTTATTAGTTATATTCAGTATTTACACTCAAGCTCAGTATGTGTTTTTCTTTGTTTATTTGATTAAAAAGAAATGGGTTTGTTGAGTAGGTTATTGGATACTCTCTTTTCCATGATGACAAAACCATGGCGCTGAGATACCCCCCCCCCTCCCCCCCAATTTTCAGGAGGACCTACAGCTGAAACACGTGGAGTTCTGGACCTTAGTGTCCAGTATTGGACAAGTCGAGGGTGGGCATTTCTTGATGTTAACTATGGTGGAAGCACTGGTTTGTCCTCTAACTTCCACTGTTTAGGTTCCAACCTTTATGTAAAATGTTAAAAACTCTTTGTTTGTTAGCTATGGGTTGTATTTGATTGTGACTAAGGCTCTAGGTCATTTAAATCATTAATTCTTATTATTATATGTTAAACTGTATTGAAACATAAACTGAAGGTTATGGGAGAGAGTACCGAGAGAGACTATTGGAGAAATGGGGTATTGTTGATGTTGATGATTGTTGCAGTTGTGCAAGATTCCTGGTACATCCTATCAGCAATGGTTGTGATATTATAGTAGCATTTTTATCAGTGATAACAATGCACCTTAATTCATTGTTAAGGTGGAGAATGGTAAAGTAGATGAGCAACGCCTTTGTATAACTGGGAGATCAGCAGGTGGATACACTACTTTAGCTTCACTTGCGTTCAGAGATACATTCAAGGCTGGAGCTTCTTTGTATGGTGTAAGTTTCATCTTTCTAGGATTCTGTTATTTTTTGGTTTGCCATAAATGTACACCAGATAGTACTCAATAGGTTCCACATCTTCTAGATTTCTTTTCTTGTAAATAGTGCCTGCAATCTCAAAATGGTAGTCTTAGTATGACCTGTATTTTCTCCATGCATGAGTTGCATTTATATTCTATTTTGGCTAGATAATTGTCCATTCATCCGCTTTGTCCTTCTCCAAGTTTCAGTTGCCTGATTGGCTGCATCTCTGTGCCTGCCAAAAGATGGGTACATTCAAGAATATTTTTTGGTCCTGCGCACACCCTTAGTGTCCTATTGCTTGATAGATAGCAAGGTTATTAAAGCGATAAGGCAGGGCGAGGTGACTCACTACCTTCTTACCGCCAAAGCGCTTAAGGCACGCGGTGAGGCGACGTCATACACACATTCTAACATAGTATGGTAGCAAATTAAATCAGCAATTAGTAGCATATGCATACCTTGATGTTGCCGGTTCTCGAGCCCATGTAGCATCCATCCCCCTTGTAAGTTCCAACATGTAGTTTGTTACAATACATTACAATAATTCAAATTCCAATGGATTGAGTAAATATGGATTGAGTAACATACCTTGTTGATAATCTCTCCTCTCCTCTCTTCTCCCAAGCAACAAGCTACATGAAAATGGGACAACAATGAAGTGAAAAAATGAGAATCAAATATACGATTACATGAATAATGAGCAACATAACAAGAACGACATAACCAACATAAGTCCACAACAATAAAATAAGTCTACAAGCTTAAGAGTCTAATGGTTTAACATAAGTCAGCAACAATAACATAAGTCCACATCTCTCCTCTCTCAAAAGTCATCCATCTTGAACTCATCTAAATTGGTAGTAGCATCTGTTAAGGGTATTTAGGTATTTTCCTATTGTACTAGGGTTTGTGTCTTGTAATATATATATGCCCTATGGGCTATTGCAATAGATAAGTTTTTTCATATTTACATGGTATCAGAGCCTAGGTTTAGAACCTAGCTCAGCTGTCTTCCGCTGCTGCCCCCGGGATGGTGCTCTCTACTCCCGGGGGCGGCCACGTCACCGACTGCCGCGTGCGCCAACGCGCTCGCCGTAGCCACCTTCCGACCGCCACGTCCACACCCCCGCCGTTCACCGCTCCGGCCGCCTCCTCGCGCGAGGCCACCGTGTCCACGCGCCCACTCCGAATCCGGTCGTCTCCATCGCCGGCAAGCTCGGATCCGCCTCTCCTCCGCCGGATCCGGCTTCCCGCCGGATTCGGCTCTCCCCCGCCTTAGATCCGTCGTCTTCTTGGGCCGCAACCTCGCCTCCACGCTCACTGCACCACGGATCGCGCGCCAAGCGGATCTGCGCGGCCACCGCCACCGCCTCTCGATCGCCCGATCGGTTGTGATGGAGGATCTGCGCGCGATCCGAGCGTCGCTGGTGCTCGGCCGTCTCGTCTTCATCCTCTCTCGGCCGCTGTCTTGCCTCCGAGAGCCGCCGCCGCGATTCGCGCTGAAGCTCCGGCCGCGCCTCCCGCTGGATCGCCGCCGTCGCTGCTTCGGCTCGGATCCTCCGGATCGACCAAGCGCCGCCGCCCGAGGCACGCCTTCCTCTCGCCGGCGTCCTACTGCCGCTGCTGCTCGCCTCAGCTCCGCGCCATTGCCAGTGTGCCGCCGCGCTGTCGCTCCGTCGCCGCGTGCTATGCTGGAAAAGCATGGGGAGGAGGTTAGGAAGGAGGAGGCTCGGCCGGTGGGGATGGCGAGTCGGGGAAAGATAGACCGACGGGAGGAGGGGAGATGGGAGAGAGACAAAATAGAGGCGAATTGGCTGCTTCGGATGCATCTTGCTTTCTTTTCATTGGAATTGGAGTCGGATTCAGGCTTCACCAGGTCCGGCTCCTAACTGGTGCTGCAATTGCTGCTACTGCTAGCTATCTTTTCGGTCATTTGTGTCGTTTCTTCCGTTGCGTCCATCCAAGTCCGTACCACTCAACCTTTGAGTTCGTCAAAGTCGTACGAGTCCACAAATCCTTGTCAGTCAGCCGATTGCTTTGCTAGCCATGATTCCTCCTCTTGGATTGAATGTGGTCCTCTTCTTTCTTTTGCATGGCAGCAGCCATTGCTTTTCTCTTTGAGCCGTTGTAGATCGTAGAAGTTTTTATGATACCGCCGCCCCGAGCTTCTAAGGTTGCCGCGCTTCTTGTGCACTGCGCCTCCGTTGCGCTTCTTGTGCACTGCGCCGTTGCCGTCTTGGGCTTCGATCTGCGCTGCCATGCTTCTATCTCTCTCCTCGGTTTGATTTGATAGTTCTCTCTATTCGTGTCACCTTCCACATCCTCTCTCATCGTGTTGCCGCTGTCGACTTTGCTCCCGCTTACCTTTATTTTCTCAGCCTTTGCACTTTGTGCTTGTGGGCTGCAGCATGATTCCGGATGGGAGGAGATCCTTTGGTACTGACACAATTTTCAAAGAGCTGCACGCTATGACGACATCTTCAAGACTCGGACTTTGGATTTTTCCTTTTTAGTATCAACCCTTTTCAAATGTAATGCTATTGCATACGCCTTACATTTGAGGGGGGTGTTAAGGGTATTTAGGTCTTTTTCTATTGTACTAGGGTTTTGTCTTGTACTATATATATGCCCTATGGACTATTGCAATAGATAAGCTACTTTCATATTTACAGCATCTATGTTCTCTCCATCACCATCTTCGATTGTTGTCCCACTCATATGTCGGTTGTTCCATAACTTGGTTGCACGACAGAGGCTTGGGACTCCTTGTCAGGCTGTTACACTCACATCGTTAGACTTTGCCTTCTATTTTGGATCATTCATAAGTAGCATAAGCACACAGAGCAAGCGCACACACACACACACAGCACAATAGAGCACACAAACATAGCAAGCAAGCGTGCACAAAGCACTACAAGCACACACACAACACAGCACACACACACAGCACAACAAACACACACACAACACATGCGCCTCCCTCCTGGCCTCCACTCTCGACCTCCACCTCTCGCGCCTCCCCCTCCCGGCCTCCACCTCTCGCGTCTCCCTAGGATGCACGGACACGCGTGTCGGACACGACACTTATCGGACACGAGATTCGCCATTTTCTAAAAAATGGCGACACGGGGACACGGCTGTGTATATATATATGTGTGTGTGTGTGTGTGTGTGTGTGTGTGTGTGCATATGAAAACGTAAGAAGGGGCAGAGGTCGACCAAGACTGACGTGGGAGGAAGCAGTTAAAAGAGATTTGAGGGATTGGAATGTAGCTAAAGAATTAGCTTTGGATAGAAGCATATGGAAATTAGCGATCCACATACCGGAACCATAAGAAGGTTTAGGGGCGGTGTTTTAGGGTCTTGGCTCAGATGGTAGATTGTACGACTTAGGGTTTTAGCTTTATTATTATTATTATTATTATTTACAAAGCTCTTGTTTCATTGACTTTGAGGAGGTTTCATTCCTAACCTACCTTAATTTATTGGGAACCAAAGACTTTGTTGTTGTTTGTCAAACATAAAGTGCAAAATGTAAAGTGTAATATAAGAATATGCACCTCAAAGATGATCCTCAGCTCCTAGCCTCTTCAGTTCTTCATAAATCAAAAGTTCATAACTTCATATTAATACTAGAAATTCAGAATTCCCTTAACCTGTGAATAGAAAAGCTTGATTAATAAAAGTAACAATGTAACATGTAGACTTAATTCTTACAATGAAAGTAATTAAGCAACAACAAACTCCTGAGTACCTAACATTATAAGTTTATAAATTATAACAACCATCAAATAATTGAACCAGATTGTTCCATCCCCTAAGTCCCGATCATGTTCAAGCAAAAGTGCAAAACTAGTTATCATGACAACATGAGTGGCGAAATACTGATGCATGAGATACTGACTAGGAAGTGCAAAAGTGCGTCCTAGCATACTGACTAGGAAGTGCATGACAACATGTTCAAGCAAAAGTGCATCCTAGCATACTGATACTATGCACAAGTAGGGGCTTTACACTTCAACAATAGCAGTGGCATGACATACTAATGAAGGCGAAATACTGATGCTGTGATGCATGACATACTGATACTATGGACAAGCAGCGGCATGACATGAACAATAGCAGCATCGCGTATCTTTAAGAGGAGAACAAACAACTCACCGAAGCAAGTCCAAATCGGCGACGGGGAGAAGGGGAATCGGGCGTTGTTGTCGGGGACTCGGGAAGCAGGGGCGGTGTCGAAGGAGTCGCCGGGAGCGGCGGCGAGGAGAAGGGAATCGAGCTAGCGGCAAGCGAGCGACCGGGTGGCGACAAAGCGAGGAGAAGCGAGTGGCGTCGGAGTGCGCGGCGTCGAAGGAAAGCGAGCGGCGTCGGGAGCACGGAAGGGGTGGCGTCGAGAGGGAGAGGGTCGCCGTCGGCCGCTGGTTGCCGCCGGATCTGGCGATCTGGCGCGTATTGTTGGGAGTTAAAGGAAGAAGTGTAGGTGGCATCGAAGGGGAAGGGGGTTGCACTCTGCAGCAACTCGGGTTAGGTTAACTGGTTATAGGGAATGGGCTTGCTATCGTTTTGGGCCGAATTGAATGGGCCCAAGTGTCCGATATGTGTCCGATTTTAATTTTGTTTTTTTTTTCGTGGTTGTAATTTCCGACAAGCCTGAAATACGTGTTCGAGCCGTGTCCGTGTCCGACACGGACTCGGCACCTTGCAGGCGTGTCCGTGCTTCGAGCGTCTCCCGCCCGTGCCTTCCTCGATTCGGCCTCCTTCCCGCCTCCCTGTCTGCGAGGGAGGGGGGACGAGAGGAGGCGGGAGAAAGCGAGCGAGGATGGTGGGAGAGAGGGAAGATCGGAGGAGAAGGCGGGAGGGCGTGAGGAGAAGAGGAAGGGCGGTGGATACACGGATGCGGAGGTGGAGGTGCAGCGGAGAGGCGCGCGCGCGGAGATGGAGGTGCGACGGGGACGGTGGCGCAGCAGCAGATGGCTACAACCCATGGCAATGGCCGTTGCTGGCGATGGGGATGGAGGCTCTAGGGTTCATGCGACAACGCCGATAGGTTCTCTTCAATTTTCCCACTGGCCCCCTCTAGTATTGCCATCTCTCGCTCAAGGCTGCATATGGCATCTGCCTCAGCCGTCCCCGACGCCAAACGCCGCCTAAGCGGCGCCATGGGGACACCTTGGCCATGAGGCGGACGCCATAGCCATAGCCATGCTTGTCAAGGTGAGGCCGTGGCGATGCCCTCCCTGACCGCCTTACCGCCTAAGCGTTGCGACACTTTAATAACCATGATAGATAGAACTGAGAATTTAACAAACTTGACTTTTTTTCTAAAATAAATGTGCTAAAGCAATACTGCATTCTTATGCTTGGTAATTTGCATTAGCAGACTGATTGAAAAAGCTGTTGGATTATGGATTAGTGAAATTGCACCCTTTTGGTTGTTATAATTTAGTCATTTTACTATTTTAGCATTTTCTTTATATAGACATTAGAACTAACTCTGTTGCCAAATTAATGAGCAGATTGGTGACTTGTCTTTGTTGAGAGCAGAGACCCACAAATTTGAGTCCCATTATATCGACAATCTTGTAGGTAAGAAAGTATCTCATCATTTCTGTTTCGGAGAAAGATATTTAACCCAATTCCTTGCTTTGATTTAATAATTACTTCTTCCAACCTATCCTTCAGGAAATGAAAGAGCTTACTATGAGAGATCACCAATCAACTTTGTTGATAAATTTACATGCCCAGTGATTTTGTTTCAAGGGCTGGATGATAAGGTATATTCCTGATCATCAACTACATTAGTTATCATGAATACACAGGTACATTAGTTGGTGGAACCATGTATATCAGTGTTGATATATATCGTGTAACAGTTATATGAGGTGAAAGCTTACTGTATTAAAAGGTATATTGCACCTTCGGTTTGGACAATATCCAGCAGATATGCTAATGCTGGCACTTTTGACTCTTGAGGCTCTGGAAGGAAACTTTAGAGGAGAGGGAATAGGTGGAGCTGGAGGAGAGGGAATCGAAGAATGTGGAGGCGGAAGCGAAACAGAAGTGGAAAGTTGAGGGTCAGGAAAAGTCAGAAAGGAGATTGACTCAACAAGAGAATCTGAGCTGACGGTAGGGACAAGGGTAGTAAGGTTGGGACTCATCAAATATGACATCCCGAGAGATCCTCATCCGGCGAGCAATAGGGTCGTAGCAGCGACCCTTATGCTCAAGACTGTATCTAAGAAAATACACTCAATTGATTGAGCAGTCAGTTTGGTGCACTCACGAGGTGGAAGAAACACGAAGCAGACACCATGGTTATTAAGACGGTAAAGTGTGGCAAGGCTAGGCGACTCACCCCCCTCACACCTTTTAAGCGGTAAGGCGCGAGGTGAGGCAACGCCTTACACACATCCTAAGGTGCTAAGGCAGCAAATGAAATGAGCATTTTAGCAGCACATATGTACCTTGTTGCCAATTCTTGAGCCCATGTAGCATCCATCCCCGCGTCTCCACCATTTTTTTGGATGGAGCAATACGGACTTGGATGGACCCAACGGAAGAAACGACACAAATGAGCAACAGATACTAGCAACACCATTTTTTCTCTTTTCTCTCTCGGTTTGGGCTGTACCCGTCGGCTCGTTAAGAAAAGGAACTCAAAACGCAATGAGGGATTCCCCTCACTGCGTATCCACCATTGGCGGCGCGTGCGCATGCGGAAGCTCTGGTCGGCGGACGGGGTGCATGAGCTTGAGCCGGTGGCACGGCGCGCGATCGCGAGCGCGGCGGGGTCGTCATGGAGGCGCAGCGCGGCGGCACGGATCCAGAGCATCAGTGGGAGATCCGGAGGCGGTAGCTTTGCACGGTGGAGGGGGACGTCGTTGTCGTTCTAGAGGTCCTCGGCGACGGACTTGAGGAAGGTAGGCGATGGGTAGCCCCCGCACCTTGTTGACGAACTCCAAGATCCAGGTGAGCTCCTAGCTCCTCTCTTCTCTCCTTCTACCTCCTCTCCATTGAAGGCTCCGAGCAGAGGACGCCATAGGCATGCGTGGCAAGGTGGGGGCGACGCCTTAACCCACGACAGCGCCTTACCGCTTAGGCGATGCCTAAGCAACGCCTTAATAACCATGGTAGACAACCAAAACATCGAAGGTGCCTATACTCTGGAGCTCGACCGTAGAGATGTTCGACAGGAGTAGAACCTTGAAGAGAAGTGGAAGACTGCATGTTGATGAGGAAAGCAGCAGTGGAGACAGTCTCAGCCCAGAAGTGAGGTGGAATAGAAGAGGCAAACATGAGAGCACGAGCTATCTCAAGCAAGCAACGATGCGTACGCTCAGAGACACTATTCTAAGTGTGAACACTAGGACAAGAGTACCCTACTAAGGGAGAAAGCGATGCAAAGCAGCAGACATGTACTCACTAGCAAACATGTACTCATGAAACACACTAATGACTGAATCAAACTGAGTGCGAACCATGGTGACGAACATATGGTAAATAGAGAGAACCTGACTGCGAGAGGATATGAAGTAGATCCAAGTATGACGAGAATAATCATCAATAAAGATCCTATAATATTGTTTACCCCTTTCAAAGCAAAGGGAGTTGGACCCCAAACATCAGAGTGAACAAGATCAATTGGACAAGTAGAAACATAATCACTAGAGGGATAGGGTGGCAGCTGCAACTCAAGGCGAGGTAGCCCAGAGCAGAGGGAGGCTCAAGGCGGTGGCGGCTCGAGTTGAGAACAGAGGCGAGCTTGGGGTAGGCTACACATGGGCGGCGAGGCAAGCTCAGAAGCATCGGGGGAGAGGAGGCTGCTCGAGCGGGGCGGCGGTGAAACCGGAGCAAAGGAAGTTGCCCAGGGGCGCGGGCGAGCAAAGGAGCTCAGATCCGGGGCGGCCACGGCGGAGGTAGATCTGGGCTCGAGGACGCACAAAGCAAAGAACACATGCGGAGCAAGGAGCTTGGGGCGGATGGCGGCGACGCGGTCACGTTGGTGGGAGGAGAGGTTAGGGTTTTTGAGAGAGCCATGTGCTCTGATACCATATTGGAATGAACCCTTGATTCTATTCCAATGGGCCAAGGTCAAAATATACAAGTTACGAGTGCAGGGAAATATGCAAAGAACACTATATATAAGATATATCTAACACTGTTTGTACTGTAGTGGATTAGGCACATCTTTTTGTCTTCAGATTATTGTATTTTAGTTCCTCCTGTAAAACTAATGTTGGTGCTTCCATATCCTCATAAGGTTTTCTAGGTATTTGATTAAAATATTTAGTACCAAAGATAAGTAACAAATCCCATAGTCACTTTTTATTTCTTTGTAAACAAATTGGCAAGTTTTGGACCTGAACCTGGAGAGATGGCAGAAGCAAGGTATAGGCTTAACTTCGAGGTTCCATTTTCTGAGATTTGGATATCAAAATGTGGAGGCAAAAATTTGAAGTAAAAAATGAATTCAATAACGGTGTGGCAAAAGTATTTTAAGATGAATCATTCCTGCAAGTTTTCCGTGTGAAAAATGTCTCATGCAATCTCATAAGCCAAAAAGTTGACTCTGGTCTTATGCATAATCACAATGTGCATTTAGCTTGGGAAGTGTGAAGCTGAAAGAGAGTACCCTAGCAAAAATAATTCTTCTGCTTTATTGCTTTCCAGGTCGTACCACCAGATCAGGCACGCAAAATATACAAGGCCTTAAAAGAGAAAGGTCTGCCTGTTGCTTTGGTTGAATACGAAGGGGAGCAGCATGGGTTCCGCAAGGTTGTAAGCTAACTGTATTAATTGCCTTCTTACACCTTCAATAACCCTGTTAACTTTCAAGGTAGTCATGGATTTTATCTTCATTTTTTCTTTCATTTTGAACAGGCTGAGAACATCAAGTTCACCTTGGAGCAGCAGATGGTGTTTCTTGCTCGATTAGTCGGGAAATTTGAGGTGGCAGACGATATAACTCCAATCAAGATCGAAAACTTCGATTGATCTATTGAAGAAGCAAAGTGTAGAAGCAGTTTACATTTCCGGGAACATAACCTTTTTACAGGTGGTGTCAGGATCGACCATGTATTCTGATTAGATGTTTATTAATACGTCAGTTCACGTTTGTTTTGGTCGATCGAACGCTTACAATGCACTGTATAGTCATTTGGTCCGGGATCTATCGTCTCGCAAATTGCTGGTAAGCCAGCTTACTTTGTGCTTGGCTTACTTTGTGCTGGGGCTTCATCTTCATCCTTATGACTGAAAACTCGCACCGTGTACTTCTCGGGTATTCCATCCTCGCCTGATCGGCCAAGCTTAAGCTGGTGCTAAGACCAAATGGAATAGAGCTGTTTTTCTATTATTATTGCAGAAGAGTAAGTTTCGTACTAGAAGGGACTTTTGAGGCTTGTAATTAACAGTGATCCTCTAGGCGGCCGCCTAGGCGCTGGGTGTAGGGCAACCGCCGCGAGAGGCTTCAATTGGGTCCCTAGGCGCTCAGCCCACCTAGGCGGTCAACGTTGGTCAAAGGCGGACCTAGGCGGGCTGAGGTGGGCAAGGTGCAGTGGTGGTTGGGCAGTTCAGGGCGGTGCGAGGTGGCGCTGGGCGGGGTCGAGCGGAGTTGGGTGCATGGGAAGAACAAGAAGAGGTGAGTGAAAACTGAAGAGGACTCACCCGTGGTGCCTCCTCCCTGGGTCCTTGTCGCGTGTTGCCTCCTCCTCCTCTCAGGTCCTTGAATCCTCACGTGTCGCCGTGTCAGGTTGTCATCTCCCTGTCGTTGAGAGGATGGGAGAGGGGAGAGGAGTCAAGGAGACGAGGAGGCAGCGGTGGGATGGGAGAGCGAAGAGAGAGAGAGAGAGAGAGAGAGAGAGAGGTGGAAGCAGAGGAGGCGGCGATGGCATGGGAGAGCAGAGTGAAGGGAGAGAGAGAGAGAGAGAGAGGCGGTAGTGGGATGGGAGAGGGACAAGGAGACCTAGAGGCTAGAACTTGGAGAAGCGCAACAAGTGATGGGTTGATGGGCCGGGTTGGGCTGGCGAGCAAGTTAAGTCTTTCTTTTTTCTCTCGTCGTTTTCCTTCTCATTTTCTTCTCGTCGTTTCAACTCCCAACTGCTGCTCTGTTCCAACGGCTAGGCGCTAGGCGGCTACCCTCCGCCCGCTTTCGCGTAGCGCCTAGGTGAACATTGGTAATTAAGCTGAAACCTCAAAGTTGGTTTATCTAGGCTCTTCATGGCATTACGGTTTTGTGGTGACTTTCCAAAAGTACTTGCATATTTTTCCCACTTAACACTTAGCCATATAAACGACGGTTTTGCTATCTCTCAATTATTTAAAATTGCACGGTACTAAGTCTAAAATTGTAGTGCTAAGTAATGCAATTTTAGTACAACTTCAACAATTTTTAGTTCTATTTTTTTTTGTATTTGAAAGGTTCACTTGGGTTTACTTTATTTTTTGTCTATGTTAGAATTTTTTATCTTTGTATTTTGTGGGGTTCAAACTTTTTTTTTGTATAGGTGAGAATAATTATGTGGATGTTACGAGGATATGCTCCTAATCTCAGTATATTGAACAATTGGCAATAGCATCGAGGTGTTTGGTGAAACCCTCATTTTCAAAAAAAAAAATTGTCTGTTGTCAGACCTTAGGAGGTCAGACAGGCCAAGGTGGCGGTTAGATTGGTATGTGTGGTGGTCAAACCGCCAGAGGGTGGTGATCCAACCGGCCAAAATGAAAATGAGAATTTTGGCAATCGGTCAAAAATCATGTGTAGAGGCAGATGAGAGGATGCGTTTGCACTTGGTCTAATTGGATTTGGAGTTTCAAGTTGAAACTAGATAGAGTTTGAAAATTCTAGAGACCTGAAGATTTTAGGGCTGAAATTTTGGCTAAGTCATGGAGCGGTCTAACCGGCTAGGGTGGCAGTCTGACCGGCCAACTCCACTTCAAGCGTCGAGAAGACGATGAACTTCGTGGGTTAGACCAAAGTCATGGTTTTCAATGCATATGTGTTGCATGATGCATGTTTTGACTAATGTAGGGCAAGTTGCTCGAGCATTGTAGGAGCTCGAACTGATAACTAGCAGAAATGACTTAGCTCGGCTCGTTTATGGTCACGAGTTTCCAGTTTTTTTTCTACTCCTAAACGCATCGCATCTCAATCCTTTATGATAACTTATGTTAGAATCTCTAGCAAGTTAAAGACTATTTTTTTAATGATTTTTCATCTCTCCTGCCAAACAAGCGATAACTTCCATGTCTAATCTCCATGTAAACTCCCTGTACTGAAAATAAATCCTATGGAGATGGGCCTCAGCGAAAGCCCTCGCGGATGTCATTCATCAGCTATAGTGCGAGAGGGATATGAAAAGATCGAACGGTAGAGAGACCTCTCCATGAGCCTCCTAGAATTTGCTTCCCCTGCTCTGGACTCTGTTCCCTTCCGAATTGCTGCCAAACAAGCTGTCGTAGGAATGGGATGAACAAGACCGAGACGGCCGTGTGCCCGTGCGTGGGTAAAAATACCTGCGGCGCCGGAAAGAAACGCACGGGCCTATTTGGGCCGATCGTATCGGACGGAGCAGCAAAATGAGCCGACGCGTGTGAGCTTGGTTTTTACCACCACAAGAGCGAGAGCGCGCGCTCTTGGGCCGAGATGCGCCCGGCCCGATTCTGTATGGCACCCTGCGCAAAGTCCGAATTTTTTGCAATTTAATCCTTTTTTCGTAAAAAACACACATTTATACCCCTGGTAGTCTTATTTCCGGTTTTGGACCCGGGAGTCGGCGCCGTGACTCACGGCGCCGAGCTAGATATCTCGGCGCCATGAGTCATGGCGCGAAGTACTGAACCCTAGCCCGGCGGCCAGCGGCGTGGCAGTACCTCGCCGCCATGACTCATGGCGCCGAGATGTCTTAGCTTTCGGCCGTGAGTCATGGCGCCATTTCGCGCCAAAAATATAACCGCCCGCTTCCTTCCTCCTTCTCTCTCTCTCTCTCGCTCGCTCGGCCAAAATTGCTCGCCCGCCGCCGCCTCGCGCGCCGAGCCGCTCCCGCCGCCTCGAGGCGCTCCCGCGCTGCGCCGCCGAGCCGAGCGAGCGCTCCCGCCGCCTCGCCGCGCCGCGCGCGCCTCCACGCTGGCCGCCCCGCCGCGGTCCCGCCGCCACGCGCGCGTATCACCGACCCTCCACCGCCGCCACCGCGCGCCTCCTCACTGCTACACTGCCGTGTGAAGTTTTTTTAATTAGTTAGAAATTTAGTTAGTAAATTAGGTTAGAAATTGTAGTTAGAAATTGTAGTTAGAAAATTTTAGAGTTAGAAAATGTAGTTAGTAAATTTAGTTAGAAATTGTAGTTAGTTAGGGTTTAGATATACTTAATGTAGTTAGGGTTGAGATATATAGTTAGTCATAGCAATTTTAGTTAGATATGATGTAGTTAGGGTTTAGATATATAGTTAGACATAGCTAATTTAGTAACATATAATGTAGTTAGTGTGCATACCACCAAAGATATATGGAAATGGCACGTTTGGTAATCAGTAGTACATTGGATTCTTCATGGGAGCCTGCAGATAATTGCTCTTCACTTAGAATTCTAGTTAAATGTGGTAATTCTAGTCATGGGAGCACAGATAACCCGACATATGTGTTCTTGAAGAAGAAGAAAAAACACGCCCCTCTTCGAACGCCTACAACGAAACTAAACACACAGCAGTTGTCAATGGTCAGATGTGTTAGATGTAACTTGTAGTTAGGGTTTAGATATATAGTTAGACATAGCAAATTTAGTAACATATAATGTAGTTAGGGTTTAGATATAGTTAGACATAGTTAGAAATTTTAGTTTGTTTAGTTACATATAGTTAGTTAGTTAGACATAGTTATTTAGTTTGGTAGGTAGCAAATTACTTGGGTAGTTATCAACTTAAATTAGTTACGTATGGAATTAGTTAGTATACTACTCTACTATTAGACATTAACAACCACTGCCTTTTGTATGGATTAGATGGACAATCTAGTAACCTTGCACCATGGAGGCAGTATTGAGAAAGATGGTTATGGAAATGTGTCATTTGTTGGGATGGAAAGTGTGTCCTATTTGCTTAGTGATCGTCAGTCTTATGGTGAATTGGTCGCTAGAGCTCGTGAGGTTCTATGTTGTCATGGTAATGAGGATGCCATCTCGATTGAGGTGTACTTGATTTGGTTCTAAAGAGCGTATTTTTAGGCGGATGGTCTCAATTGACTCTGAGGATCAGTGGCAAAATTATGTCAGATCGGTGATGAGGACCCAATATCAATGTTTGGATTTGTTTGTGCGGAAGTTGTCCATTGATCCCAATCCTAATGGGCATTCACCCCCTCATGGGCATTCGCCCCTTTATGGGCATTCACGGTTAGGTAGTCCTCCCCCTTTGGACCCCGTTACCCAATTGTGATGCGGATGTGAGCAGGCGGATGTGGTACCGATGCTCAATCCGCCCGAATGAGATTGGAATTTCTCATCCTGCGGCCCTCGGAGATCCTTTGACTCGAACCATCCAAGTAAGTGTCGTAGTACCACTTTAGTTTACCGTTCATTAATCTATTCCTTTGTCTCAATTGCCATCGTGTGTGTGGTTGTGATGCGGTAGATGTTCCCGAAAATGATGATCGTCCTCTGTGGCACCTTGGGCAACATGGATCAGTGCAGCAGGGCCTCTACGGTGTTGATGTTGGATTGATGATGATGAGAGCCTTATGGGACGGCTAGAGCCGTTGATTCCGATGAAGACCGGCTGTTGCGGCATTGACACAACAAGATATTGAGCTCATGAGACAATTACGCCTAATCGTGATCCACTATTGAAGAATTCAGTGACCTTAGTCATTCCCAAGGTGCTTATGCGAGAAAGCGAGACGACGAGTTGTTAGAGGCTCCTGGCGGGGATAGCATGGAAATCAAGAAGGGTTTGGTCTTCAGGACTTGCCTACATTGAGAAGGTGGTTACAGGAGTATTCGTGAAGCGCAAAAGGCCTTTCAAGGTTAGGCATTCCTATGTGCGTGGCGTTACAGTGTGGTGTGAGAAGGCCGATTGTAATTGGAGGGTGTGTGCTAGGAAGCGAGAAGGACACAGCAAGTTCAAGATCACAAAAATCGTTGGCCCACACACTTGTGCGAGAATCAAACTTGAAGCGAAGCATCGCGATTGACATCTACCCTCATTGCGAGATCACTATACTCGATCTTGAGGGCAGCCCAATTTGAAGGTGAGGACAATTATGGAGATGACACGAGAAGATGTTGGATACGACATAAGGTATGGAAAAGCATGGAGGGCAAAGCAATGAGCACGGAAGATGATATATGGGGATTGGGAGGAGAGTACGGCGGTTGCGGCATTGTTCAATGCAATGAAAGCGATTAATCCAGAATGCATTACAGTACATCCCCAAACCAAATGAATGGAAGGATGGAAGGCGATTTTCTTCCGCGCGTGCAGTGTTTTCCACGATGCATCGAGGCATTCGGCATTGTCGTTCGTCTTCTCCATTGATGGTACTTTTCTTCTTGGCAAGTACATGGGCACATTGTTGATAGCCATTTCGGTTGTATGAGACAACACATTGGTCCCTCTTGCGTTTGCTTTGGTGGAGAGGAGAACAAAGATAGTTGGGGATGGTTCTGCGCTTGTTCGGATACATGTTGTTGGCCCTGGCAGGAGGTTGGTGTCATATCCGCGGACACGGGGCATACTTAGTCTTTGTCTGAGCGATTCGAGCACGCACCTATCCATCACCGGTGGTGCACTCGGCACCTCGCCGAGAATTTACTCCGTAAGGATGGTACAAAGGATAACTTTCCTCTTTTGAGGAGGTTGCACGCCGACTTGAGGTGTCGTTGTTCAAGAGAAGCTGGAACAACTCAAAGCTGGAACAAACACGAGGGTAGCGGTGGTTGAGAGGCTTCTTGAGGAACCCGAGAAATGGACTAGGGCCTCGACCATGGTGGTGGCGGTATGAGTTTGGACTAGCAACATGGTGAATCATTTAATAGTTTGCTAAAGGGTATACGTGCCATGCGTCAATGCAATCGTATCATTCACCTTCTACAAGCTTTTGCGTGGTTCAACGATAGACACTTGGATGCAATGGCACGACAGAGTAGTAATGAAACATGGGCACCTAAACCCAAAAAGCATCCGGAGAGGGCAAAGGATAGGGCTCGCACACATGAGGTGTCATGTTTTGATCATAGTGCGGGCAAGTATGAGGTCATTGAAAGGGGTGGTACAATGGCGATGGTGAGGTCCGGCCGTCAAGGAGTCATATTGTCGTGCTCATTGATTTCTCTTGCGTGTGGGAGAACAAGACGGTACCACTTTCCATGTTCTCACTATGTTGCGGCGACTAATCATCGCAACTATGCGTCACGAGCGAGGATACCTAGGAGTTCAGCGTTGATACCCTTGTTCTTACATGGTCTCCCGTTTTGAGCCTTACGGACGAGGGCGGTGGCCACCTTACTCGGGTCGAAGTACATAGCCGATCCAGTTGTCGTTGGAGCAGGCGTGGGAGTAGAAGAGGAGTAGACACAAGATGGTTATGGATCAAGTTTCGGAAGGACAAGGCGAGGAAGAGCAACCCTTTCTTACTGACCCGAGCATAACCAATGTGGCAAATGCGGCGGACTTGGCCATAATTCTCGTACTTGTCATCGCCACTTAGTCGGTGCAAATAAATAATTATGAAGGGTTTATTAATTAGTAACTTTGTATTTATTTCACTCTTGTACTCAATTTTACATTTCTGTAACTAACATACGCTATTTATGTTTGCGGGATGGCGCAGCTTCCACCTCTGGATCGATACTACGAGGAGCACCACCGAGGACGTCGACCGCCGAGGGGGTAATGCCAACACATGGTTGTATGTCTCCATATTTCATTTTTCGATGGATTCGTATTAAATAATTGTAATCTTTGCGAGAATCGCCTCTTCGCCCTCGAACCCATGACGGGTTCGAGGACATGCTGTCTGACAGCACGGTACACTCCTCTACTTGAGGGTGGCACGGGCGTCGTGTCGTTCAGTTCGTCGTGGGTTGCCCGTCATCAACCCCGCGGCGATCACGGCTTTTGGTTGTGGTACATTGACTAACAAACTCATGCACTACCACCGTTTGGTGTTCATTTATGTAGCGACCTTAGTACTCGTTTATGTTGTGCGGTGGAGGCGAGAACTCACGATTTCCACCTACCTTGTGGTGAGATGATATTGCGCAGACGCGCAGAAGTTTCTTGGTCTCGGTGTTCGGGCCGCCCGATTCGGACAGTCGGTCCGACGGATGGAGAGCAGTGGAGGCCTTCCTTGGGAGAGAGCTTCCTCGAGGCACACGCTTCCCGCACCTCGGGGTTCTTATCGGTTGGCTCGATGGCAGTTTGCTCGGTGCCCGCACAATGCGGCGAGGAGACAGTCACCTACTATCTGCAGAGCTTGGATCCTACACTTGTTTGGGTGTGTTCTCTTTCGCACGCGCGACGGAGACAACGCGTCATGGATGTACCTCCCTTGCTTGACCGACGGGACATGGCGGGTGGCTACACCGGCTTCGAGTTTTGTCCTTCCTCTACCGCCACTTGTGCTCGGCTTGTCGGCGATCCGCTCAAAGACGCTGCCGTCGTCGGCGGTGTGTGTACCTTCTCCGCTTTGGATGTGGTCTCGTGTACCGGTTGGTCGGCCGACGCGATTCTTCCTCCTCGTCCGTGGTTTGCACGTGGCCAACCTCGACACCGACCGACGGTTGCCCACCTTTGGGACCGAGTTGAGTTCCATTTGCCCGGCGGCGCGCGTCGTTGAGTACGCCAACGAGCTTGACACACTTACGACCGATGGTGAGTTCATTGCATTTTCATTTCACATTTCCATTCGGTCTTCGATACAATCTTTCTTACAATACCTAAACACCTTTTGTACGCAGTCACTTGGGAACCTTACAGAGCGGCCGGTGGTCGGCATTTGGATCGAGCACGATGTGCGCGTGGGCGAGGACCTCTACATGATGAGGTGTCCGCTGATCTGCTTCTACGCTGTTGAGTACCACCTGCCACATAGAGTTGCACGCCAGTTTGGCCTCAGGCAGGAGTGGCCAGTGGAGCCGTTCTCGACGTCTGTGGAGTTGCACAAGTAAGTGGCGTATGCTACTTTTTTTTCTCTCCTTTGTATACATAACTACTAATTCACTATATTTGCACTGATGATGTATATATTGCAGGATCGATCGTCGAAGCGGCGAAAAAGACGGACTTCGAGACGTTGCACCGTGAGCACATAGACGTGTGGGGACTCCTCCATGAGAACGTCTATGCCAATGAGCACCCGCACACGAACTACAACTTCCGTGCATACCTTTCTTGGTACCTTGGTGTGACACGGACAAAGCTGAAGGTGCAATGGACCCAAGCGGACTACGCTGACATGGAGTCTTCTGCTGATGAAGACACTTCCTACGACCTGGCGACTCGGGGAGGGACGTTGGTGGAGGCTGGGCCAATCTTAGATCGAGTGGTAATGTCACTTCTAACCTTTTTCTTGCAATCAATCATAGCGCTAATGTTATTTGCATCGCACTAACCGAGTAACCATATGTTAACAATGTGTGCGAGGGCAACACGTTGAGGCGATCCGTGCTTGACCTAGGCGTTTTCCGAGGGCGAGTGGATGAGACGACACTCCACAACTTTCTTGGAGTAAGTCTTTCAATACATGGCAATCAAAATATAAACTTGTAACCAAACATGACATTTGTGAACTAACAAAAGATGATGAACCGCAGAGACTTGCGAGGCGGCTGCCTTGGCAGCGCTGCGCCGTTGTGGTTGCGGGACGCAGCGCCGATGGGCGTCCACGTGCCACGGACACATCTTCCGGGCCGGACCAAACCGTAGGCCTAGGCACTTCTTCACACGGAGGTACGGCTTCGGAGGCGAGCTCGTCCTGGGCGACCGAGATACTTTTCGGGGACTTGGTGGCGAGAGGAGGACGGCCGAGGAGATTGGTGGCGGCGGGAGGACGAGGCCGAGGAGATTGGACCGTCTCGGCTCGTGGTGCTCCTTCGACACGCCTTCGCAGCCTCCACCGCGTAGGCACCGACGTCCGCGTGACCCTTACACTCGTGCACCGACGCTCTTGGTGGAAAGGGCAAGGCTAGGAGGCGATGAGGGACCGTGTTTATGTACATTGTATGGACTTTTATGGACTATTTGGACTTTTGGATTGTTGTTTCTACTATTAGTGGTGGTATTGTGATGAATATATGCTCGTATGATATATTTGTGTCATATTGTTAAATGTGGATGGTCGAAAAACAGAGAAACTCGCGAATTTTTCCGTGATTATATGCGAGTAGTGATTATATCTTTGGGACCAAAGGCGTGTGCTTACTATGTTGGTGGCGACCAAAAGTTACCAAAATATATAGGCATAGTGACAAAAAAACAAGTCATGCTACTCACATGTTCAAGTTTAACAATATACTCACATGCACATCTTGAAAAAGTGCAAGACATGACAAGAGTACAACAAAATAACAAGTCCAAACAAATGAGACCATTGTTCATTATTAAACCATAACTACTAAGTCTAGCACACTCACCGAGTGCAACGAGGCCACTTTCCCTTCCTCAAAGCATCCGGATCCTCCTCCATTGCAGCCTTAGCACGGCGAACGCGCTCAAGCCTCCTCTCCTCTCCCCTACGCTTCGCTCGCCTCATTTTCACCTCTTCCTCGCGCTCCTTTTCTGCGCCTCCTCTTTGCGTGTCTTCTCCAACACTCCTCGCGCCCGCATCCCACTTCTTGCCCCTCCATATCTTCGCTTGTCCTCCTCCTTGATCTGGTGTCGATCCACCGCTCAAAGTCACATAGCGGTGGAGGTTCCCGCAAAACATGGGTGCATTAAGCACGTAATGAAATGTTATTGATTCATCGCAAGAACAAAGAAAAAGCCACTAATTTCTCACCAACAATCCAATGCGGATCTGTTGAGGTGTAGGGTCAAAGGCATAATTGTGACACATCCAATACCTCTGCCTGTCGTGTCCTCCTCATCGATCTCGCCACCCTACAAGCATCACCGCAGAGCACATGGGCACCGAACGCCACTAGGGTGGCAAGCGAGCGAACGCATTGCCCACCAATTGTTGCCTAATCCAGAAATACAACAAATTGTATGAACCTTACATAATATGAACTACATATTACCGACAAATTAGAATACGATGGACAAAGATTACCTTGGTTTACTAGCTTTACCACGCCTCGGCATCCTAACAGTGGGAGAAACAAAGGGACCGGCGTAACTAAGGTTCCATAATACACAATACGAATCAATAAAACAAGTGAGACTAATTGCTTCAAACCCTAGGTCATGACTAACCTAATTTTGCATAATACACATGATATAGACCAAATCAATGCGTAAAAAGTGAGGAGGACAAAGAGGATACCTTGCTCTCGAAGTTGTATGGATCAATTCGAAGTTTCCACGGTGAAAATTGGTGATTCGAAAGTTAGCGGGTTGGGTTGAGTGAAAACCGAGAGAGGAGAGGAAGAAAAGAGCAAGGCTCGGGAGTATATAATTGAGCTCGGCGCCGAGATGCGTGGCGCCCGACTCGGCGCCATGACTCACTGCGCCGAAGCTAAGACATCTCGGCGCCATGAGTCATGGCGCCGAGGTACCGCCTGTTGCTGGCGCCTTTTTGGCTAGGGTTGATGCGTCGGCGCCATGACTCATGGCGCCGAGATGTCTTAGCTCGGCGCCGTGAGTCACGGCGCCGACCCCCTGGGTCCAAAACCGGAAATAAGACTACCAAGGGTATAAATGTGTGTTTTTTACGAAAAAAGGATTAAATTGCAAAAAATTCGGGCGCAAAGTTGGCGATGCAATCAGATGGATTGACCCCGAGAGAGACATCACGCTTCCCTAAAAAAACACAGAGAGGCATCATGCAAAAGTATAAACACATGAATTTCACAGAAAATAGAAAATAGTACAAATCCTCTCTAAGTTCATTTGCGAACCCTCTAATTCAAGCCCGTCATTAATCATGTTCATAACATTTCATCTCTCTTCAATCGAATAAAGTCTGGCAAAACGAGCCGAAATCACTAATTTTCGGACGGCCGCACCAGGCCCTTCTCGTCTCTCGCTCGTCACTCTTTCCGATTTGAAACTTTTTGGATTGAAATTTTTCGCGATGCAATTAAAAGTCTCTGATTTGAAAGTTTTTTTGGAATAATTAAGAAGTGTTCAAATTGAAAGTTCTCAGGGAAGCAACTAAAAAGTTTTCGGAATGAGTTGAAAGTTTTCGGGGGAGGCGACGGACGATGGCGCACATGGCAGCGGCGAGGTTGAGATGGACACGTGTCGCTTGAGGAGGGGGCAAGGCGGATAGGTTGCTCACCCAAGGTCATCCGTAAATTAGAAGCCCATGAGCAAAGCTTAATTCGATTATTGCTCGTAGGCGTAGCCTAGAGTTTATTTGAAAGTACAGAACTACAGATATCCATAGATGTATCACGTTGCATCCAAAGTTGAGTAGTTGATGGCTAAGCAGTATGCAGATTCCTTCCTTTTTAAACGATTACAATGAGGACTGATCAAAATTGTCGATCTTGATTGGAGTGATATCATCTGCCACCTTGAAGTGCCCCACTAATCTAGCGAAGAACATCATCTGCTGCTCCAAGGTATACTTGATGTTTTCGGCCTGTTCCAAGAAACGCACGTCAGCTGTCAGCGCTATCCGTTGTGGAAAAAAATTGAGTTTATCCGTACTAGTTTAAACGTTTACGTTGATAGAGAACAGCAGCAAATAGTCAGCTTTCATATTCAACTAAAAAGTTCATGTTGGTAGGGAACTCAGTGTTTTACTTTCCATACTCAACGTGACACATAGAGGGTGTGGGGTGCAAGGAGATATGAAAGAGACAGAGTAATCATTAACCTTGCGGAAACCGTGCTGTTCCCCTTCATACTCAACCAGAGCAACGGGAAGACCTTTATCCTTTATTGCCTTGTATATCGTTGTTGCCTGTTCTGGTGATACAACCTGAATATCATCAAACAAATGGAAGCTGGTAAGAGCAGAAGGAAAAAAGAATAGCTTAACAGTTTACAGGATGAGAATGTGTAAAAGCGATACACTGCTAAGTCATTCCTAGCACATATGTTTTTTTCTCATAAAAAGTATGTGACCAATATTGATGTACTCCTGATGATTAATGGGACATCTCTAATAAACTACATTAACGATATTAAATACTTCAGATTTTATAGCTTTACCTTGTCTTCCAATCCTTGAAACAAAATCACTGGACATGCAAATCTGTCAACAAAGTTAATTGGTGATCTCTCAAAGTAAGCCTGTTTGTTCCCTGGAATAGTGGAGGTACAGTGATGCTGTTAATGAAACATAAACAAATTTGGATATCCACTCTCCAGTATAGATGAGTGCACAGTTCCTAACCGACAAGGTTGTCAATGTAATGTGCCTCAAACTTGTGCATGCCTGCCCTCAATGAAGCTAAGTCAGCAATCTGCTTATAATCATAGGGTAACCACTGGCGTATAAGTTCTTAGCTGGTACTAAAGCTGCAGCCAAAAGAAATAATATGTATGGCAATTTGAAACTTGCCCCATATAAAGAAGAACCAGCCTTGAATGTCTGTCTGAAAGCAAGGCAAGCTAAAGTTGTGAATCCACCAGCAGATTCTCCTGTTACACAAAGCCGTTGCCCGTCTACTCTTCCAGTTTCCACCTTAATAATCAGCATGGTATAAGAATATTCGTTCATCTTTTCTTATTATGCACTGAAGATGCTGATTACATCCTCTACATGAAATTATGCAAAGAGGTCAGTCAGTATGGAAAAACCATACCAGGAATGTGGCACAACTGCAGCAATCATTTACATCAACAACACCCCATTGCCCTAAAAGCCTCTCTCGATACTCTCTCCCATAGCCTTCAAGAAGCATAAAGAAAATACTTATTATCACTGTCAAATTCTTTGACAGTAACAGAATAAGGTGCTTGCAAATAAGAGGATGGAAATCATTAAATAATTCATGCATCAAATCTGCAAGTACAAAGAAAGCAGAACTTTCTTCATCAGATGGATTAGCTGAGAGCCTGAGACAACAAGGAGCTAAATACCTGCGCTTCCCCCATAGTTAACATCCACAAGTGCCCATCCTCGGCTCGTCCAGTACTGCACACTAAGATCCAGAACCCCACGCGCTTCATCTGTAGGTCCACCTAGAAAATTGCAGTAATGTCAAGAGAAAGTTCCCAGTTCTCTCTAGTGATGCTTTGCCAAGCAATTGGATCAAAATCCATTTTGCTACCCTTAGTGATTCAAAAACTTGGTAAATTAAGTCAGTAGGACCATTGTATGCTCTTTTACCATCATAAGAGCACAAACAGTGTCAGTAAAAAGAAGTTAACAGAGACACAACTGTCGCTCTTTAGTACTACAAAACGTGTACAAGAAAAGCAAACATCATGTTTGCTGATAATTTCTGCTATAATATGATCATCAAAGACATTAACAACAAGAACAAATATATATAATCGATGAAAACAGCAAACGAAAAAACTGCAGAAAATAGCACATACTACACTTTTGGTACATTCAAGAAAAGGACAAGAAAAGATCTGGATAATTACCGTGGGTTCTGACCAATAACGGGGGCTTTTGATCTGACGAACCTTGGAAAATATGATTATATGGGGCATAGAAATAAGCATAAGCACGCTGGCCAGGGATTACAGTTGGAAACTCCATAAATTCAGGCAAGCTAAAGTAGGATGTAAATTTCGTAACATCCTCTGAGGACGACCAAACTACAGAGAAATCAGTTGCCGTTGTTCTCTTTTCATCCAGTGTCACCTGGTGTAAAAAAAAAAACAAAGGATGAAGCTAGATTCTAGACTGCAGGATTTTAGTGTAAATAATTGGCATGAGACAGCCAATCCATTAAGGTAGTCAAATGAACCTTTGCTATTGATACTGGAAGACTAGCAGATGCACCCTCAATATAGAAGGATCCATCTCCAGAGACCTAGCAAATCGGCAGGATTTTAGTTATAGGCTTATAGCCTCATCATTTAACAAATTTAAGGAGTAAGATCCTAACCTTACAATATAATATATCATCACACTTCAATTAATTCTCAAGGTAAATCATCAGATATTGAACTTACTATGTTAGTTACCGCAGAGAAGGGAATGTCAAGTTTTGAAAAAGACCCCGAATCATGGTCCAGCACCCCAACATATGACCTTCCATTCTGCCTGGATAAGAAAAAAAGGTATGTTTATTTTTATGAATTACATACAACCATAAAAATATATAAAAAAAGTATCAGAAACTGTGAAAACCTGTAGCAACAAATGATTTTGTGACTTGTGTCATCGTTTCCAAGGAAAGCATAGGAGCTGACACCAAAATTCCACATTGGCTTTGAGAATTCAGCATCAAGTGAATACACTTGCACTACCACATTGCTCTGCTCATCCTGTCAAAACAATCCGCACCCAAATGCCAATAACAAGACAAAACACACCACATAATCTTTACTACTTAAAAATACTACAGTGGTGGTGAATGAAACGTTCTTGTTCTCCCACCTCTAATCCTCTTTGCACCGACAGGTAGGGCCAACACCCAGAAACCCTAGCGCTTCGCGCAGCTGCCCTCCCTCCCCCTCCTCTCTCACGCCTCCCCACCGCCGCCCTCCCTCCCTCCCCACCCGTGCCGCCCTCCCTCCCCCTCCTCTCTCACGCCTCCCCGCTGACACCTCCCTCCCTCCCCACCCGCCTCTGCCCACCCCCGGCGCCCGCCCTTCCTCCCTCCCCACCCCTGGCCCCGCCTCTCCCCACCCTGGCACTCCTCCTCACCGCCTTCTCCCACACCCGGCGGCAGGCTCACCGGCGCGGATCTGGCCGTCGACGCCACTACTAGCGCCATCGCCGCCACCCCACCCCTCCTAGATTTGTCGCATCTGCACGTCGCCGCTCACACCATCCCTAACGCCACTGCTGCTTGCGCCATCTCTACCCGCCCCCACCCCTCCCAGATCTGCCGCATCCGCACCGCCCCTAAAGTTGCGGCTCCTCACACCATCGCCCCGACCCGCCCGCCAATTCGTCGACCCAAACGGCGAGGTAGCAGAACATGGGCTCAGCGGTGCACCTCATTCGCTGGCTTCCTCACCGAACTACTCGTGGCCTCGCATGCCCAAACCGCTCCTCTGCCATTCTCCACGCCGCCACGACCATGAAGTCCCAACCGCCAACCACTCCCCCATCCTGATCAACACCGCTTCCTCTCCTCACCAAGCCTAGCCTCTTCTAATCCTCTCCATCCTCCATGCCCTGCACTGGCGCCTTGCCACTCGACCTCGCCTCCTCCTTCACTTGAATCACCTCCTCAGTGCCTTGGAGTGTCAAAGCAGCGCAACCTCGACGTCGATTCCGTTGGCGGCGATGGCTTCCCACGCTGCTGCCGATCTGGATTTGGAAGCGTGCTTGTTTCAATTGTGCTCCCCTCGCCTGGTATGTCTTCGATTTGTGGATATCTGACAAATCCATAAGCCTCCTTCCCTTCCCCACCATCCCTCGATTCAAAGTCCTAACCCAGAATTTGTGATTAGGATTTGAATTTGGGGTATGGGCATGCAGTACCTGGAAGAAAGACTGTCGTGGATCGACGTGGGGTGGGCGGCGTAGTTCGACTCGCTGCAACACGACGTGCACATGCTGACCTCCAAGGATCGCGACGGCGAGATCAAGTTCCTGAAGAAGCTACTTGGGAGGAAGAGCAAGCACCTCGGGCACTCAACGCACAGGCAAATTTGGATTGTTTCTTTGATGAGATAGGCTTGTTGGAATGAGGCTTCATCTATTCTAATGGGGCCAAAGGGCCTAATATACAAGTTACAGTATAGGTAAATATGCAACAAGCACCATATACAAACTAACATCTAACACCCCCCTCAAACTCATGGTGGATAAACAACACTGAGTTTGGAGAGGTAGAAACCATGCTAAACTCTAGTCTGTGGCTTGGTGAAGAAATATACTAAATAAAGCTCCGAAGGCACATACTGAAGAGCAATAACTTGGTCTTGCACTTACGATCTCATATACGAAGCATCTACTCCAATGTGCTTGGTGAGCTCATACTTCACGTGATCTCGAGCAATGCTGATCGCACCAGTACTATCTGATAAGAGAGGAGTTGGTGCAGAAACTGAAACACCGAAATCCTCAAGTAGCCACCGAAGCCAGGTGATCTTAGCTGTCAACGACGTCATAGCTCTCAACTCGGCCTCAGTACTCGAACAGGAAATGACAGTTTGCTTCTTGACCTTCTAGGAAATCAAAGAGGAACCGAGGAAAACACAATTGGCAGAAAGCGATCGGTGATCAGAGTAATCGCTAGCCTAGGTCGTATCAGAGTACGCCTAACACTGCAGAGAACTGGAGCGAGGAAAGAAAAGCCGACGAGTGATGGTCCCACGAAGATATCGCAGAACACGAAGGTGATTGTAGTGGAGCTGAGTAGGAGCAGAGACAAACTGACTCAAAATGTGAACTGGGTGAGAAATGTTAGGTCGAGTGATCCCAAGATAGACGAGGCTCCCGAAAAGATGGCAGTAGCGAGTGGGGTCCTCAATAGGCGCACCATCAGTAAGCCTAAGGTGAACACCAAGCTCCATAGGAGTATCTACCATGCGCTGATCAGTGAGACAAGCACGAGCAAGGATATCCTGAATGTACTTCTCCTTAGAGAGGTAGTAGCCATCAGGCGTAGAAGTGACCTCAATCCTAAGAGAGTAACAGAGATGATCCAAATCAGACATCAAGAACTACTCACTGAGATGCTCCTTTACAAAGGCAATGTACTGAGAGTCATCTCCAGTAATGGTCATATCATCCATATATAGAAGGAGAAGCGTCCGACCTCGAGGAGAGGTGTAAACAAAGAGAGCAGGGTCGTGATCACTGGAGAAGCCGGCAACAGTGACAACAGAGGAGAAGCAGTTGAACCAAGCATGAGGAGCTTGTTTGAGCCCATAGAGAGAGCGACAAAGGCGACAAACCATATCATCAGGGACAGAATACCCAAGGGGCGGCTGCATGTAAACCTCCTCACGCAGCTCACCATTGAGAAATGTATTCTTGACGTCCAGTTGAGAGATGAGCCACTGTAGAACAGAGGCCACAGTAAGCAGAGTGCGAACAGTGGTCATGTGAGCAACAGGAGCGAAAGTCTCATCGTAGTCACGATCATACTCCTGTTGAAAACCACGTGCCACAAGACGAGCCTTGTAGCGCTCAAGGGAACCATCCGAGCGGGTCTTGATCTTGTACACCCACTTGCACGTGATGGGAGTGACAAGCGCAGGTAAGGGCACAAGATCCTAAGTGCCAGTACGCTCCAAATGTAATACCCCAAATTTAATTTGCTGAGAAGAAATAAATTAGAGAGAAGGACCAATTAGCAAAGCGATTTAATAGAGGATTAGAGGGGGATTTCTGCAAAGGGTAGACAACCTGGGCCGGGGCTTTTGGCCCACTTGATTTTGGCCCAAGGTGGGAGAGGGAGCAGCCAGCTACAAGTGGGAGAGAGCAAAACCCTAATCTGCTACAGTACCTCCGCACCTGCTACAGTGCTGCTGTCATTGCTACAGTACCCACGGTGCTACAGTGCCGCCCCCTTGGCCCTTGCTGCCATCTCCTCCGAGGCGCAGCCCTGCTGTTCTTGTGTGCCGCCGGCCAAGCAAGAAGAGGGAGGAAGGTAGAGGAAGAAAGGGAGAAGAAGTGGGAGAAGGGAAGGAGAAAGATCTGGTGATGTTCATCGTGTTCTACAGCGGGTTCTCCAAAGGTAACCCCTGTTCATCGTTCGTTAAAGTCATAGATTTGTGTATCTTAGCAATGTCGGTTCTAGATTGCTTTCTGTCCAGACATTTGGCGGGCAGTTTTCGTGTCCTTAGAGGCAGAATCTGGAGATCCCATCTCCTAGAGATATTTAGATAATTCTCTTAGCTTTCAGTGGCCGCCAAGATCACCGGATTCCGACTTACGGATCAAAAGATATGAATTTTTTTAGTGTCGCTGTCCTGTTGATCTGTCCGTTTTGGACAGTCTGTAGGAAACGGGGTTAAACCATTAGTTAAAGACGAAATCAGAGGATGTCGATATAACGAAAAATGTAGGTAATTTTCATACCTTTTCATAGAGATAAAGAACGCAAGATTTGGACTTTCGTAGCAAAAGTTATGGTGGTTTTAGTGTACTGTCCAGAGAACCCGACGTGAATTCTGATGTCTAATAGATTGGCTTGCTAGGGGCAGTAAATGGCAGAATCAAAAGGGCTCCTCAACTAAGTTTATTTAGGTAATTTAATTACCTTTTCGTAAAGTATAAGATCATCTTATTTGGACTCTGAGCAGAAAGTTATGTATTTTAGAAGTTGATCGCCGCAGATGGGCACCAAATCGATCGCTAGAAATTAGAAGATTAGAAAACGCTTAGGAGTTTATCGAGTTCAATTGTGATGTTACTTATGTTTTTAGTCCAGTATGTTGGCCTTAGATTGGAGTTATCTTTATGTTGGTGGGAGCGTGATCCTAGGGCAAGCACCTCTTCGCGCCCACCGTTCTCGCACGATTGAGGCAAGTATTCGGGTTATTGCATATTTATGATTGTATGCTGAAATTGTGTTGTGTCCTGCTCGTAATAGCTATGCATAGATGTTAATGTGATGAGCTTCCATCTATCTTGATGAATGCAAGTTATGGTTAAAGTTTCCTTCGTATGATGTTAATGCTTACATGTTATTGTGTACACGTTGAATTCGTATGTATGAAAGATGATGTCATAGTGCATATGCATGTTTTGTGCATGTTTGGGTCTTGGTCACGTGGTGACTAAGTATACTTTGTTGAGGTCCCCGTCATTAATGACGGGCTTGAGGTCCCCACATTCGCGGAATGTGGGCAAGTGAGAAAAGAGGTCCCCATCATTGAGATGATGGGCAAAGGTCCCTATACATGTGGTGTATAGGCTCTTGGTCCCTGTGCCAGAGGGCACAGGCAAGAGTATACATCGACGGATGTATACCCCGTATTACCGGTAAAATGCGAAAAGAGATAAAGTTCAAAAGGTGCATTGCATTTAGTCGCATTCCATAAGTATGAAAGTTTTGATTAATGTAATGATGTTGTGGAGTGTTGATGCTATAACTGTGATCTTTGCTTTAACCTTGTTAATACTTGCTGAGTCTTTGGGCTCACTCTTGCTTTTATATGTTTTAGGTACATCTGGCAGGAACAACATGCATGGGAGGGATTAGACGTTGGATGCACGTAGTACCTCACAATCTTAAGGCGTTTGCCATTAGTTTTATTCCAATAATAAATGAACTGCTTGAGAATCACTTAAGGATGGTCTTGAGTTTCAGATTAATTGTAATGATGAGAATAGTACGATTTGTTTATGTTATTTAGATTATCTTGCATGCTTGAATGAACTTGAATATGGAATTTATTGTTAATTGCTATGGTTAATTGTCGGAACCTCGGTATAGTTAACTATACAAGGGAGGCTCTGCCGAAAATTTGTATTTGGTCTTAGTTCAAATTGGTTTAATGTGTTTTTAGTAGCATTCCGTGCTCTATGTGAGTTGGGGTGTTCTGATTGGTATCGAGAGGTTTGTAGGTCCGTGGTAATAGAATTGTTAAACTTGACACACTATGCATGTGAGGTTGGGGTTTGGGGTCAAGCATTGCATTTACGTTTCCGTTCTAACGCATTGATCATAGTCGTTATGAATTGAATATGAATGCTTATAATTTAATTATTATGATGGTTATGTAACTATAGTTGATGTTGAGAGGTTGAGGTCGTGGTTGTGGCTCGGGCTTTACTGTGTTACACCACCGTTCGTGGTATGAAATTAGTGAAGTGATTACCACAGTACCATAGCTATAGCATCTTGTGGGTGAATTCTTTAGAAAAGTTATTCTCTTCTTGAGCTTGATTTAGGCCAATTGCGGGTATAAATGAGGATGACGAATTTTCTTGGGGTCTTGGTTACAAGGCGTTGGTTGGGATTTCACTTGGTCCCTATTTGTGTCACTGAGTTTCGCCTTCTTATTGGAAAATCTGATTCATTTATTCGTTTGGTGTTATGGATACTGAAAGTTTTCTGTTGCAAGTTCTTTATCATGTGAAGGTTTTGGCTTTATGTATTTCTTTTGGATTATTTCGAATGTTGAAGTTAATGCCCCTTTTTCTGAAAGGAGTTAAAATCTTTTTGTGAGGTCTTGTTATGTTTAAACGAGAGGTGTTAAACATAGAAGTTCATTGATAAGGTTTGAGTTATCAAGTCAGATTTGTAGCGTGGTGCATAATTTGTCTTAACCCGGATCCTTGGAATTGAAGTTGATTAATTTGATGTTGACATAGAGTAATTACCTGATGGGTAGTGACTAAGAGTATGTCCTTACCTAATTGGGGTCAGAAGAGTTATTAAGAAGTATGGAACGTTGATGAAACTAGTTTGATCACTATGGATGATAAATTGGGTAAGCTTCTCGGTTAGATTGGATTTGCAGGTCTCAACGGATTAATCTAGCCCTTTGGGATGGATAAGTCCAGAAGGTGTTAGATTATTGTCATAGTGGATATTAATCTTGGAGTTATCTTTTATGGATAAGTATTGATCATATGTAATTGCTATGTGCAATTATAATGTATCGAAGTATGATGTTGAGCATCGCTAAGAGATGAACTGATGGGATCTAATTGGTGATCTTTGTTTACATGATGGAATAGTCACCAATTGTTTATGATAGCCTCTAGATTGGAATTAGTGCGCACTAAATTGATATTGAGCTTTTGCTAACAGGTGAATGGTGGACAATAAAAGTAATATATGTATCTGTGTTTTGCGAGGATGACTTGGGGCAACATGTCCTTATTAAAAGAGGTTTACTTCGATAAGGTAGTTTGTGCATGAGTTATTCTCTTGAACAAGTTGATTGTTGCAATCTTATTGAAAGAAAAATTGAAATAAGTCATTGTGTTCTTTTGGAAATGTTTATGATGGGATAGTAGGCTATGATGATTCATGCTAAGAGTATATAATGACGAGGTTAGTAAGACCATGAGTATGAGATGGTTCGGGTAGTAGCTAAAATTTGTTGAGCAAAGCGAAGTGTTGGAAAAGTTCTATTTGATTCTTAAGTGATTCATGTGATTTGAACTATAGGCTCTTTTATTTTGAGTTGGCTAAATGATGTTGTAATCAAAGGAAATTGCTTTCTCTGTTAACGAAAAAGGTGTACCTTAAGTATTTGAGGTTGTAGTTAGGAATTGTAATTTGCAACTTTTCTATCGTTACAGCTTAAGAGTTTCGTGAATTTCAATAGCAATGTTTTATCATGATTTCTTTTTTGGAGGTTGAAAATCCTTCTTGTAGGACATGTGCCTTCAACTATGGACTCGTATTTTGTTTTCCGAGTACATTTATATTTGACTGTTTCTCTTGGTCTCGTGCTCACTCTGAGGAGCAACGTTTTCTTGTGTGTTGAAACTCATATTTGTTTGTTTCTTCCTTTTGAGAAAGGAATTAACCAACTTGTGTTGCAAAGTCTTTTAAAGTGTAATTTGGCAACTAGTTGGCGGTGGACAAGTATATGATAGTGGTGAGATTTTGGGAACCAAGCTATTTGAAGAGTAGTAGAAAGTGGATTGGTTTTGACCTTTAACAGCCGGAGAGGATTCGATGGAATGTTTTGGCGATGAAATAAAAGTGTTTCAACTAGTGGAACCTATGGCGAATTATGATCTAATAACCTTTGTCTATGTTGGAATGTTGGAATTAACGAAAGCATGGACTCTTGATAAATTTATTAGAGTATCGCGATTGGGTACTTAGTAAGATTGTAGAAGAGTTATGATGGTGAAGTTTAATGAGAATAGCGATGTGGAGAAATCTAAGCGTCGTGCTGATTAATGGGATAGTAGGGATTGTTGAGTTATTACTAGGTATGACTTGGCTTGATGAATAACCCTCTAGGAGTTAGAATCTTTCTAAAGATAATTTGGTGGGAATATGTTTACATGATGATGTTAAGGATTGAGTATGTTTATATTGTGGGGTTTAGTACTGAATGAGGATTTCCCAATCTTTTACACTAGAATTTAATTGTAGGAGTCTTAGAGGTCGAAATGGGGCTTGTGGTTTACGCTAGAATCTTGGTCGCTCCTTGATTATATGTAGAAATAGAAGAACAACAGTGGATCCTGAATAGTGTGTTGATCATGGGTAGAATCTTTTTGATATAATAAATGAGAATGTGTGATGTGAATTTGAAGTTGATTATCCTTAACAGATTGAGGTGATGTGTTTGTGGGCGAAGTCCATGTTGAGGTGCATTAGAAATTATTTACCAAAGTAACTCCGTTGGTAGAGGAGTTGGCTAGAGAATGTTTGGTGGGGTCAGTAGAGTCTCTCTACAAGAGGTGAATAACATATTCGGTTTGAGCATCGCGTGAGGTTGCCAATTTAAGAGTAATAAGTTAGTGTGTGGTACAATGACTCGGAATCCCATGGTTTAAGGAAAGTTAAATTCTTAAAAGAAAGGATTGAGAAAAGAATGTTTCCTCGGGTAATAAATGCTCTCTTGATTTTTGTTTGAGCTGCATGATTATGACAGAGGTCGTTTGCAATTTGAGTTGGCTTTATGTTCACATGTGTGATTCTTTCTGGTTTAGAAAAAAAAGATTGATTTGTGCATCCGAGTGATTTCTCCTTTGGCTTACGTGGTGTTATTTGCAAACTCCCTAATTGAAAAGTGGAAAAGTTTTCATGTTAAATCCATAGATTTTGTATTGGGCTCATCTGAAGGGAACATGGTTTTGAGTTGGTTGCATTATGACTCCTTGGTTTTCAGTTGAGTTCTTCGGATAAGGGAGTTGGTAGCGAGTTCTTTGTGCGTCCCTTGTTAAAAGAGATCTTTGCTTGCATAGGTAAAGTGATCGATCGAGAGTTGGAAATAGAGTTCCGTGTGTTTTGTGCGACGGTGTAATTGGTACTAAAGAGAAGTTTCACCAAAGGTGTGTTGGATAGGTCCCGATAGTTACGGGATTTGTAAGTTGGCGTTTTGCTAGGACCGTTTCGAGTCCATGCGCGAGTACGCAATTTCTTGTATGTTCCGGTCTGGGTGAGTACCTAAGAGGTCCAAGCTTGAGTTTTTATTAGATAGTTGGCCAACGAGTAAGATCTTACCTTTGAGAGTTGTGTGTTGATTGTACTGTAAAGGTCGAGTCGAATGTTGAGGTGTAAGGCGTTGATATCCATCAAGGTGATGTGGTCCCCAAGTCCGAGAGAAAAGCGACTTGTGAGTTGGAGTCTTGCATGCGCGAGCAATATCAGGAATTGTTCACTGGCAGGTCCGTGGTATTGTTGGTAAATTGGGTGCTTCTTTGGCGTTAAGCGTGATTAGAATTCGGGGTCGAATTCCGTTTAAGGGGGGTAGAATGTAATACCCCAAATTTAATTTGCTGAGAAGAAATAAATTAGAGAGAATGACCAATTAGCAAAGCGATTTAATAGAGGATTAGAGGGAGATTTCTGCAAAGGGTAGACAACCTGGGCCGGGGCTTTTGGCCCACTTGATTTTGGCCCAAGGTGGGAGAGGGAGCAGCCAGCTACAAGTGGGAGAGGGCAAAACCCTAATCTGCTACAGTACCTCCGCACCTGCTACAGTGCTGCCGTCATTGCTACAGTACCACGGTGCTACAGTAGCTGCCCCCTTGGCCCTTGCTGCCATCTCCTCCGAGGCGCAGCCCTGCTGTTCTTGTGTGCCGCCGGCCAAGCAAGAAGAGGGAGGAAGGTAGAGGAAGAAAGGGAGAAGAAGTGGGAGAAGGGAAGGAGAAAGATCTGGTGATGTTCATCGTGTTCTACAGCGGGTTCTCCAAAGGTAACCCCTGTTCATCGTTCGTTAAAGTCATAGATTTGTGTATCTTAGCAATGTCGGTTCTAGATTGCTTTCTGTCCAGACATTTGGCGGGCAGTTTTCGTGTCCTTAGAGGCGAATCGGAGATCCCATCTCCTAGAGATATTTAGATAATTCTCTTAGCTTTGGTGGCGCCAAGATCACCGGATTCGACTTACGGATCAAAAGATATGAATTTTTAGTGTCGCTGTCCTGTTGATCTGTCAGTTTTGGACGATCTGTAGGAAACGAGGTTAAACCATTAGTTAAAGACGAAATCAGAGGATGTCGATATAACGAAAAATGTAGGTAATTTTCATACCTTTTCATAGAGATAAAGAACGCAAGATTTGGACTTTCGTAGCAAAAGTTATGGTGGTTTTAGTGTACTGTCCAGAGAACCCGACGTGAATTCGATGTCTAATAGATTGGCTTGCTAGAGGCGTAAATGGCGAGAATCAAAAGGGCTCCTCAACTAAGTTTATTTAGGTAATTTAATTACCTTTTCAGAAAGTATAAGATCATCTTATTTGGACTCTGAGCAGAAAGTTATGTATTTTAGAAGTTGGTGGCGCGATGGGCACCAAATCGATCGCTAGAAATTAGAAGATTAGAAAGCGCTTAGGAGTTTATCGAGTTCAATTGTGATGTTACTTATGTTTTTAGTCCAAAGTATGTTGGCCTTAGATTGGAGTTATCTTTATGTTCGGTGGGAGCGTGATCCTAGGGCAACACCTCTTCGCGCCCACCGTTCTCGCACAGTTGAGGCAAGTATTCGGGTTATTGCATATTTATGATTGTATGCTGAAATTGTGTTGTGTCCTGCTCGTAATAGCTATGCATAGATGTTAATGTGATGAGCTTCCATCTATCTTGATGAATGCAAGTTATGGTTAAAGTTTCCTTCGTATGATGTTAATGCTTACATGTTATTGTGTACACGTTGAATTCGTATGTATGAAAGATGATGTCATAGTGCATATGCATGTTTTGTGCATGTTTGGGTCTTGGTCACGTGGTGACTAAGTATACTTTGTTGAGGTCCCCGTCATGCAATGACGGGCTTGAGGTCCCTACATTCGCGGAATGTGGGCAAGTGAGAAAAGAGGTCCCCATCATTGAGATGATGGGCAAAGGTCCCTATACATGTGGTGTATAGGCTCTTGGTCCCTGTGCCAGAGGGCACAGGCAAGGGTATACATCGACGGATGTATACCCGCATTCTGGTAAAATGCGAAAGAGATAAAGTTCAAAAGGTGCATTGCATTTAGTCGCATTCCATAAGTATGAAAGTTTTGATTAATGTAATGATGTTGTGGAGTGTTGATGCTATAAGCGTGATCTTTGCTTTAACCTTGTTAATACTTGCTTTGAGTCTTTGGGCTCACTCTTGCTTTTATATGTTTTAGGTACATCCGCGGGAACAACATGCATGGGAGGATTAGGCGTTGGATGCACGTAGTACCTCACAATCTTAAGGCGTTTGCCATTAGTTTTATTCAATAATAAATGAACTGCTTGAGAATCACTTAAGGATGGTCTTGAGTTTCAGATTAATTGTAATGATGAGAATAGTACGATTTGTTTATGTTATTTAGATTATCTTGCATGCTTGAATGAACTTGAATATGGAATTTATTGTTAATTGCTATGGTTAATTGTCGGAACCTCGGTATAGTTAACTATACAAGGGAGGCTCTGCCGAAAATTTGTATTTGGTGTTAGTTCAAATTGGTTTAATGTATTTTTTTAGTAGCATTCCAGGCTCTATGTGAGTTGGGGTGTTACACCAAAGTAGCAATCTCCTCAGACATCGTGTGATATGAACCTTAGTTCATAATGGGGTAAACATCCGTCGGAGGGAGGTCGACGGCGACGACTTGAGGTAGAACGGCGCTAAGTGAAGGAAAACACCGATTGGGGAGGAATTGATCTAGAATAGCCGGTCAAGGGAACCACCACGGCTGGACTTTAAGAACTAAGAACTTGTTTATTCATTTTTGCTTCCTTCCTTGATAATGGATACAATGGGCCTCCTTATATAGAGGGCTCTTCTAACAATTATGGATAAAATCAATCTAAATGATGACTTTCCTAACTAATAAATAACCTTCCTAACGAATAGATAACATTTCCAATTAACTAATCCCTATACAAGGAAACTAATCAACTATCTAGGAAAATAGATATTCTTATTGAGGAAGACAATCCCCTCCCAATCCGTGCTACAGTACTAAGTCTGTTCACATGAATAGTAATTGCTGCACATAACAACTTCTCCGCTCCTCGACAAGCAGCTCGTCCTCGAGCTGTGGTGACGGCCATGGCTGCAACCCTTGGAAGTCCCACGGCAACAAAGTTCCCACGACTTGATCTGATCTGTCGCTATCACCATGATAGCAGAAGTCGTGGAAAGGGATCGACTGCTCTGATACCAAATGTTATGAACCTTAGTTCATAATGGGGTAAACATCCGTCGGAGGGAGGTCGGACGACGACGACTTGAGGTAAAACGGCGCTAGGTGAAGGAGGGCACCGATTGGGGAGGAATAGATCTAGAATAGTCGGTCAAGGGAACGACCACAGCTGGACTTTAGGAACTAAGAACTTGTTTATTCATCTTTGCTTGCTTCTTTGATAATGGATGATACAATGGACCTCCTTATATAGAGGGCTCTTTTAACAATTATGGATAAAATCAATCTAAATGATGATTTTCCTAACTAATAAATAACCTTCCTAACGAATAGATAACCTTTCCAATTAACTAATCCCTATACAAGGAAACTAATCAACTATCTAGGGAAATAGATATTCTTATTGAGGAAGACAATCCTCCCAATCTGTGCTCTGATCTTGAATCATTCATGTGGATAGTAATTGCTGCACATAACATCGCGAGCTGCCACTTAGGGTGAACAGCAGCCTCACGGTAGGTCATAGGCTCAGAAAAAGCAACGGCTGCAAAGCCGTAGCACTCAGGCGACTTGATAGTGTGACGATCATGAAGATCGTATCTGGGAGAAGGCGGAGCGGGGCCTAGCAAGGACGGAGAAGAAGAGTCGGGAACAAGGCCCAACAAAGATGGAGGCTCAACAGGGGAGGGGGTAGGCTGAGGACGACGAGAGTAATGTAGAGGAAAGGATGGAATCTCAACAAAAGGGCGGGAAGAAAACTCCGGCGAAGGAGGAATAGGTGGAGCCGGAGGAGAGGGAGGCGAAGAAGCTGGAGGATGAAGAGAAACAGTAGCGAAAGGCTGAGTCAGGAAAAATAAAAAAGGAGATCGACTCAACAGGGGAATATGAGCTGACAGTGGGGGAACGAGAGTAGTAAGGTCGGGGTAGTGACATCCCGAGAGATCCTCATCCTGCAAGCAACAAGGTCGTAGCAACGATAACCCTTATACTCAAGACTGTAACCAAGGAAAACACACTCAACCAGCTTGGTGTGCTCATGAGGCAGAAGAAGGACAAAACATACACAACCGAAACTGCGAAGGTGACTGTACTCTGAAGCTCGACCATCGAGATGCTCGACAGGAGTAAAACCCTGAAGAGCAGCGAAAGGCTGCATGTTGATGAGAAAAACAGCAGTGGAAACAGCCTCAGCCCAGAAGTGAGGTGGAACAGAAGAGGCAAGCATGAGAACACGAGCTGTCTCAAGCAAGTGACGATGCTTACACTCAGAGACACCGTTTTGAGCGTGAGCACCAGGATAAAAGTACTGGGGAAGAGTACCCTGCTCAGCGAGAAAGCGACACAAAGCAGCAGATAGATACTCGCCAGCAGAGTCGGCATGAAACATACGAATGGCCGAATCAAACTGAGTGCGAACCATGGTGGTGAACATATGGTAAATAGAGAGAACCTGGCTGTGATAGGGCATGAAGTAGATCCAAGTATGACGAGAATAATCATCAACAAAAATCACATACTATCGATGACCCCCTTTCGAAACAAAGGGAGCCGGACCCCAAACATCGGAGTGAACAAGATCAAAAGGACAAGTAGAAATAGAATCACTAGAAGGATAGGAGAGCTACAACTACTTGCAACGCTTGCAACCCATACAATGTAAAGAGGTGTCCTTAGAAACAGAGCCAAGAACACCACGACCTATGACGATAGACGCGATCCGCAGACATGACCCAAACAATGGTGCCACTGAGCGAAGGAGGTAGTGTAGGACACGACAAGACCAAAGGGAGTGGTGGTGGCTAACTGACTGGTGGAAACAGCGGAAGGAAGATGAAGCCAGTCGACCTCCCAAAGACGCTGCGAATCACGGCGCCGAGGGCCAGTACCAAGCAGAGTCCCCATGCGGCGATCCTAAACACAACAAGAGTCAGACTCAAAAACAACACGCCAGTCGTGATTAGTGATCTGACCAACCCACATAAGCTGCATAGTAAGCTAAGGAACATGAGAGACTGCAGGAACATGAAAATAAGAAGTGGAAAGGGTGCCTCGGCCTGCAACAGGAGGAGAGGTACCATCTGCAGTCTGAACAGTAGAAGGAAAAACTGTGGGACGTACAGAAGTAAAGTGAGTAGAATCTGGTGTCATATGAAAGGAAGCACTAGAGTCTAAGATCCACGGAGACAAGATACCTAACGAGGGAGGAGACGGAGGCGAGAAAGACTGCTGAGAAGCAAGAGCCAAAAGAGCAGAACCCGAGGAGTCTGAGGACGAGCCAACACCGAGGTGCTGGAGCAGTGAGAGCTACTGCTGTGTGGCATCACCGGAGGAGCCCTGGCGAGAGGCGCCAACTCCTAAATGGGAGGAACCACTAGAGCCATTCGGGGGACGTCCACCCTGACGACCCTAGTCCCTCCTCTGCTTGTAGCAGTCCTAATACCTATAGCCGTCACGTTGGCAGTAGGTGTAGTGGAGACCCGCAGTAGAGGCAACAACCACCGGAGGAGCTGGGGAGGGATCATGGTCGGTGCTGAAGAAACATGTGAAGGAGCAAGTGCTGAAGCAGACAAGACAGCCTGCATCTGAGCCATGCCATGGTGATGAGTCTCCTCAGCACGGACACCCATGAGGGCCTCCACCAAGATCGGGCACGGGTGGCGAGTCAGGAGCTGAGCATGCACAGTCTCGAACTCAGGCGGGAGACATGTCAGGAAATCGTAGAGACGGTGTGTCTCCTAGTGAATGCTGAGCCGCACACAATAGGGATAAGTCCGGTAGACATCCGGTCCCAGAGAATCAAGCTAACACCACACCTCAGATATCTGCTGGTAAAAGTCATCCACGGTGGCATCGAGCTGCTGAAGAGAATGTGCCTGGTGCACAACTAAGAGGCACATAGCATCACTCGTCGGCTGGTAGTGAGCTCGGAGACGCTCCCACATAAGCTGTCGTCAGCAGCTCCGCCACATCCATAGAGATGGCCACAGGCATGCTACCCACTAGGATGGTGATAGCACGAGCCTTGGCATCCATCGTTCGTAGACGTGTAGCTCAGACTGGTAGAGCTCCAGGGCCGCCTCCAGTGCGGCATTGGCGGCCTCCTGAGCCGCCTGATCCGCACTAGTAGGAAGAGCTGGTAGAACTGGTGGTGTAGGGCAAGGCAGACAGGGGTGCTCGCCGGTGATATGACCCCAGAGACGCTAGCTGTTGAGGTGAATCTACAGGTGAACAACCCACTCCCGGAAATTTATCTCGTCGAAATGAACCGAGGGGAGCGGGATGGCGAAAGAGCCACCGACGGTAGCCATCCGGAGCAATGGAGCGATCCGGAGGGCCAGCTGCAACGGATCGGGCCGGAAGTGGCCGTAGCGGTGGCGGTCGGAGCTGGCTAGGGCGGCGGCTGGAGTGTCCTCGGGCAACACCAGGCGCGAAGTGGCTGGGGCGTCAGTGGCTGCTGCTCGGGCCAGGAGCAGGGGAGCGGGGTGTTACAAGTGTTGCATGAATGTTGGTTGTATATTCTCTCCCTCTCTTAGCCCATGTGGCACATGTAGCCTATGAGGCCCATGTACTCCTCTATATATACTCTCCCATTAATGAATAAGATGCATAGTTGTGAATAGCAAAACCCTAGCGTCAATTATTCTAACATAGTATCAGAGCAATCTCTAGCCCTACCCCTATTTTCATAGCTGTCGTCGTTGTGCTTGAGCTTCCTCCGCCATGGGCGGGCGGGCCCGAGCCGCTGCTCGGCGGTGTCATCCCATCCTCTCCCCTGCTTGCCGCCTAGAGCATCCGGATCCTTTGCTTTGTCGTCGACCTCTCTGCGCCCCAAGCCATCCTCGTTGCGCCTCCGGATCTGTCGCCTGGAGCACCTCTCCTGCTTCGTGCCTCCGGATCTGTTGCCTGGAGCTCCTCCCCTGTGACTCGTCTCCTCATCGCCTAGAGCTAACTCCCCTGAGCGACGAAACATTTGGATCCGACAATGTCCTCGCTGCATGCCTCTGCTACGACGTCGTCCTTGCAGCCTTTGCGACGGATCCGGCGCCTAGAGATCGTCCTCGTCCGAATCCGACGTCGTCGTCGCCGCCCGCCTCTGCTACGACATCGTCCTCGCCGCCTCTACGACGGATCTAGTTGCTGCCGCCTCCTCTGGGCCGGCGGACTGGAGCTCATTAACGCCGACGACGACGGATCTAGCGCCTAGAGCTCGTCCTTGTCGACAACCATAGCTCTTCCTCCCGTGCAGCTGCTCCAGCCACCTCATCTGCTCGTCCTCGCACTGCTGCTGTTGATGCTCTGCTGCTCACTCTTCCTCCCGTGCAGTTGCTCCGACCACCTCATCCGCTCGTCCTCGTGCTGCTGCTATTGATGCTCTGCTACTCGGTACTGCTCTTGCTCTACCACTGCTATTGCTCTGCTGTTGATGCTACTACTACTGTTGTCTGCTGCTTTTGATTGCTCGATCTAAGTGTTGGTGATTGTTGTGAGCTATTGTGCTGCTGCTATGTGGTTGTGGTCCATCAAGATAGCAAAGTCTGGCTTGATGTTTGGAGGCAATTCATCTCTTGTGTTCACAGACGTCAGGCTTGACGGGTTGAACTATCGAGCATGAGCCTTCTCAGTCAAGACTACTCTTAGGGGGTTATGGTTTGGCCTCTCATTTGACTGACGATCCTCTTGATCTGAAGAAGGTTGATGTTGAGACGGTAAAGGCTTGACAAAAAAAGGATGATCGTGTCATGACTGAACTGGTTCTGAGTGTTGATGTTTCTTTGAGGATGAGTCTAGAGTATCATACTTCAACCAAGCAGATGTGGACATACTTTGAGAAGAGAGATATGTTCAGTCCGATGGTGCTCTTCGCTTCACATTGCTCAAGAACCTTCATAGTATTCAACAGTGGCAGGATCAATCAGTGGAGGAGTATTACAATGCTTTCACTCATATCACTAGCCCTCTAGAGTCTATGACACCGAAGGCTGCTGCTGCTTACCAGTCTTAGTTGGGTCCATCTCCTTTTGCTTCGAAGGGTGGTCATAGTTATTCTGTCATATTTGTTGATGATCACTTTCGATATACTTGGATCTATTTTATGAAACACCGCTCTCAGTTAATTTCCATTTATCAGTCTTTTCCTAAAATGGTTCATACACAGTTTTCTTCTTCCATCGTGTTTTTCGTTCTGACGTCGGGGGAGAGTATCTTTCATCAGCCTTTCGCCAGTTTCTTTCTTATGAGGGTATTCTTCGCCAGCTCTCGTGTCTTGGTGCTCATACTTAGAATGGTGTTACTGAGCGCAAGCACCGACACATCATTGAGACTACTCATACTCTTCTCATCTCCTCTTTTGTTCCCTCACTTCTGGGGGAAGCAGTCTCTACGACAGTCTATCTCATCAACCGTCAGCCCTTTTTTGAACTTCAGGGCAAGTGTCCTGGTGAGATCCTGTATAGAGCACCTTCTCGCTATGCTCATCTTCGTGTCTTTGGTTGTGTCTACTATGTCCTTCTAGCACCTCGTGAGCGCACAAAGTTGAGTGCTCAGTCGGTTGAGTGTGTCTTCCTAAGTTATAATCTTGAGCATAAGGGCTATCGTTGTTATGATCCCTCAGCACGTCGCATTCGCATCTCTTGTGATGTGACCTTTGATGAAAGTCGACCTTTATTTTATCATCCTTCTACACATCACAATCTTTCCACAGATTCCACCTTTTTTTGTATCTACCTTCCATTCTTTCATCAAACTTGTCTTCTCTAGATACATCTGCTAGTGTGTCTCCTCCACCAGCTCTACCAGTTTCTAACACTTCCACTTTTCCCTTTCACTATAGTCGCCGACAGAGAGTTCCTTCTGACCCTCAGTCCTCTCCTCCACTTGACCCTCCGATCAGTACCACCGACTATGATGATCATTCTACTACATCACGATATGCCCTACGTGATCGTTCTTCTATTCAGGCACCAGAGAGATGGGCTTTTTCTCGTGCAGGTGTATTAGCTGAGCCAAGTACCTATCAGGAGGCTGTCAGTGTACCTGAGTGGCAATTGGCTATGACAGAGGAGCTCACAACATTAGAGTGTACAAACACTTGAGATCTTGTTCCGCTACCATCTGGAGTTGTTCCTATCACTTGCAAGTGGGTGTACAAAGTAAAGAACAAGTCAGATGGGTCAGTAGAGCGATACAAGGCTCGTCTTGTTGCAAGAGGTTTTAAGTAGGCTTATGATCGAGATTATGATGAGACCTTTGCTCCAATTGCTCATATGACCACAGTCCGTACTCTTATTGCAGTTGCATCGGTACACACATGGACTATATCTCAGATGGATGTCAAGAATGCTTTTCTTCATGGTGATCTACATGAAGAGGTCTATATGCAGCCACCCCTCGGTGTTGAGGCTCTTACAGGCTATGTTTGTTGCCTTAGGCGTGCTCTATATGGTCTCAAGCAGACTCCTCGTGCTTGGCTCAAGCGTTTCAGTTCTGTGATTCGATCTACTGGTTTCACTCCGAGTAAGCATGAGCCTACCTTGTTAATTCACACTTCTCAACAGGGTCATACTTTGCTTCTGCTATATGTCGATGATATGCTGATCACAGGAGATGACATAGACTACGTGGCTTTTGTTAAGAAGAGTAAACAATTTATGATATCCGATTTGGGACCATTGAGCTATTTTCTAGGGATTGAGGTTCATTCTGATTATGATGGCTACTATCTCTCTCAGCATCGCTATGTTCAGGATCTGTTTGCTTGCTCTAGGATGACTGATACTCATACTGCTGCCACACCCATGAAGCTTCACTTGCAGCTTCGACCTACAGACGGTGTACCCCTGACAGATCCCTCCAGCTATCATCAACTCGTTGGGAGCCTTGTCTATCTCACTGTCACCACGCTAGACATTGCTCATGTTATTCATATGCTCAGCCAGTTTGTCAGTGCTCCCACATCAGTCCACTATGATCATGTTCTTCATATACTGAGATACTTGAGAGGGACTACGTCTAGACGTCTGTTCTATGCCAGTTCAAGTCAGCTCCAGCTCTACGCTTACTCTGACTCCACTTGAGCAAGTGATCCTGCTGATCGCCGATCTATCACTAGCTACTATATCTCTCTTGGTACTTCGCTCATTGCCTGGAAGGCTGGAAGTCCAAGAAGCAGACTGCGGTGCCACGCTCTAGTGTAGAGGCTGAGCTTCGAGCTCTTGCCGCTACTACCTCAGAGATCATTTGACATCGATGGCTCTTGATTCATCTAGGTGTCCATTGTGACAATCCTACACATTTCTTTTGTGACAATACAAGTGTCATTTAAATTACTAGTGATCTAGTAAAGCATGAGCTGACAAAGTACATTGGTGTTGATGCATCCTTCACATGATCTCATTGTCAGCAGTCGACCATCGCCCTCAAGTATGTTCCCTCAGAGCTTCAAGTTGCAGATTTCTTCACTAAAACTCAGACTCGAGAACATCATCGACTTCATCTACTCAAACTCGGTGCATCAGATCCTCCTGATCCACCTTGAGTATGAAGAGGGTGTTAAGAGTGTTGTATGAGTGTTGGTTGTATATTCTCTCCCTCTTTTAGCCCATGTGGCCCATGTAGCCCATAAGACCTATGTACTCTTTTCTATATATACTCTCTTATTAATGAATAAGATTCATAGTTGTGAGTTGTGCATATCAAAACCTTAGCCTCAATTATTCTAACACAGGGGAGCGGGGAGGAGCTGCGGTGGCGTCTCAGGCCGGGGAGGAACGGATCCAGGCTTGGGGGAGGCGTCTCGGGCCTTGACGGCGAGATCCGGCGCAGGAAGTGCGGATCCGGCTCGGGCAGCACTCTGGCGACGCCGGGGGGGATCCGGCGGCGGGGACACGGGATCCGGTGGCAGTGTCGGGGACGTGGGATTCGCAGCGGTGGCGCTATCTCGGGAGCAGGGGAGGCGACAGCGGTGGAAGCAGAGGAGGCGGCGGCGGTGGAAGGAAACAAAGCATGCGGAGGTAGAGGAGGCGGCGACAGGGGAAGAAAAGCAGCGCAACGGAGCGTGGGGACAACAACGGCGGGGGCTGTCTGGTGGTCAAGGGGCTATGGTTTCCATGGCTCTGATACCATGTTGGAATGAGGTTTCATCTATTCCATTGGGCCAAAGGGGCCTAATATACAAGTTACAATGTAGGTAAATATGCAACAAGCACCCTATACAAACTAACATCTAATAAGACCAACATTCTGCATACAGATATTGTATTAGCAATTCAGCATGAAAGAAGGTCGCTGTAATCAGCACCTTTTCATTACGTTTTTGTTTGCTCTGTATGTTTCCTGACTTTTTAAGCTCCTCATTGTGCTAAACCTGTAATTCTGCAGGGTTGATTCTGCAGGGCATTTATTGGACATCTGTATGCAGAATGTTGGCCTATCTCATCTGGAACCTGGGAAAGGATATCATTTTCTTGATGGGTATGACTACTTGTTTCTGGATTCTTCATTCTATTGTTCTCTCGATTGCTTCTGTGTCCAGCTTCTATTTAGGTTCTCTTTACTCAATGTAGGAACTAGGAACTTCAGCTCATGTTAGTTTTTACTATTTGGTTGGACTTAAATTATTGAGTATGCAATTGCATGGCTTTTGTTCATTGCAGAGCTTTCATTGAGTATAAAGGAGTTATTCCGAAAGATAAATTGCAGGATAAGCTGAATGAGTTGGAAAAAGAAGCAAATGAGCTGATTTCGAAAGGAGCCAAGGTAGACCCAACAAACTGAAGATATTTAAAGTACATATCTTGTTATCTTTAATTATTTACCCTTGGTGCAGGTCTTAGCTTCTGTTTCTCCTTATGAAGAAGCAGCTAAATTATGTGGAGGGGCTCTGCCTAGCTACATTCCACAAGTTAGTTTCTGCACTCCTTATAGACATTTGTATTGCTTGTACTAAATGTACACTCACTCAATATCATGGATAATTTTATGTATATTTGAATGACTTCTCAATAATTAATATTCCAATTTACTTTCCTGTCAAAAGTTGCAGAAATATTTCATATCTCTGGATTTATTGACACGCATCCGTTTGATATCGGTCAAAAATCAATGCAAAAGCATGTGTGATTACATCTAACATATGTAGAATGTTGGTATTCTATATGTGAGCCTGTCTTGAATTATCAAAGAAATCTAGGATCTCTTATTAATCGCAACGCACGGGCACTTGTTTCCTGGTAGTGTTTCTTAGAAAATTTCCCAGGTTTTCTAGGAGTTACATGAAGCTTAGTGCATGCTTGGGAAACTAAATCTGAAGTTTAATTAGTCTTGTTTGGGAAACTTAAACAGAGGCATGTGTAACATGTGTTGCAGATCGTAACTAAAAAAAATCCAGATTTCTCGAATTCATTTCTAATAGATTGTAATCTTCCCTTCGTAGATCTGACATTTGGATTTTAAAGTTGAGGCATGCTATTTAGAATTCTCCCCTTGGTACACCAAAGGTGGATTGTTGTTACTTGAGAAAAATACATACCATGGCGCACATAGATAGCCTAACTTGTTTCCTGGTAGTATTTCTTAGAAAATTTCCCAGGTTTTCGTGGAGTTACGTAAGGCTTAGTGCATGCTTGGGAAACTAAATATTCAATTTCTACTTTCCATGTGGATTCTGATAAATATGAATGTTTTGCCAACGTTTCAAGAGGTTAATCCAGTAACATGTGTGTTGTGAAGTAGGAAAGTCTGCAGCTTGATTCAACTTTGATGTGTTAGCAGTAGCACTTAGCAGATAGTTGACGCTGAGTTTATTCAACAGGTTTTTTTTTCTAAAGCCATGCCACATAATTTACTGTTAAAATGTTTGAGTTATTTCCCTATTGCTATTTGACACAGAATTTGAGGTTGCTTGATTTTGTTTGCATAGCCCAAAGCAGTGAAGGAGTCGATGAACCGCGACCTGAGGCACTTCTCTTCACAATGGTGACGGGAGCTGACTTTGTCTGTACTGAGCTTAAGGTTCGCTCTGTCCTCATTCTTTTTTCTTTGAAAATTTCTGAAATGAGAAATTCCTAGCACCCTTCCTGGCTGTAGTGTGAATGGGTGATGAGTGTCGAGCACTGATTAGATGTCATCACAAATGCTGCTGAGTTCATGTGTTTAATGCATGAGAATCATTTCTTGCTATATGGTCCTAAAGCATATTGTAACAGATTTATGAGCAACTCAATGCATTCAGATTGATATTTTTCTTATTGAAATATTGCTTTTGCAAAAGTTTATTCTTATTCAAATGTATGCTAATCGGTCAAGTCATGCATAACTTGGATTTATGCATAACAATCCATCAATTCTGAGCATCCAATTGTATGTTGGTTCAGATGATCCCTTGTTTATACTCCTCTTTTTCTTTTTCTGTGTGTATTTCTTTCGATACTCAACAATTTAATAATCATTAAATACGATGGCATTTTGATTTAAACCTCTATTCTTAAAAAGTCAGTGTTAATCTGGTGAGGCATGCTTGCACCAATATAATTGAATTTATCGCGTCAGAAACAAACTTGCATCGCAATGGCTTTGTGAGTTGTGACACATTTTAAAGTGTTGTAAAATTTTGAGTCTTATCAATTCTTTGTGCATTGGTCTCTCTATGACAAATGTTGAATTAACTGAGCCATCACATTATTACTTGTACTGACACATCCACTAAATTTAGTATCTCAGTACAGATGGAATGTTTTGTAATGTTTTATATATAATTTGACTTTTTCATAACTACAAATCTCACGGCATGTACGATTGTTGTTTCGTAGCAACGCACGAGCACTTAACTAGTACCCCAAAAATGTCAATACATGTTAAGAACCTTATTTTTAGTTACCACCCTCCTAGTTAGAGAGACTAACAATAGGTTATCAACATAAAGATTACTACCGGTCTACATAATGGAGTTGCCAAAATAATAACTCAGTAATCAAGTGGTTTATCACAACTGTTCCTGCAGAAAGATACATATGATGATATGAAATGTAAAAGGCTATAACCATTTGTTAAAAATAAGAAATTAGCTGCAATTAATATAGAACACATGAGCAATAAGTTGTTGCAGTGGCAATAAGGACAGATATGTGCTACTCAATGCTTTAACTAAATATTCCATCTGTTTCACTATATTTGTCCATAACCAATCATGCGCACAGACTAAAGAAGCACTAAATCTAAGAAATAGTTAATAAGAAATGATCATACATACCCCTATTAAATAACATAACATAACCACTTAACCTCTTCCAAACCATTTAAGTAGGGATAGAGAGTGGAAAGAATGCAAAAGCCAATAACCACGCTCTAGATTCTCTCAATGCACAAATATATTGAAATGGGTACTCCTAAGGCTATGGACAAATATCAAAACAGAGGGAGTAGTTTAACAACCTGGAACGAAACCAGATCAATAGACAACTGACCAGAAGTAAATAAGTCAGAGAAAATCATACCCATTTATAAATATTCCAAAACCCACTCCGTCGATCAGTTATGAAGAACAGCTCACCTAAAGCAAAATTGATTGAGATTTTGAAAATATAGTTTCTTTTTTTAGTGAAGTCAAAACCTAATGAACAATTGGACATGCGGAAAGTCAACTATTCATGTAGATACAAGTACTGGATAAGTTTGAACAAGAAATTAGAGTCGAATGCAAACACCTTTTGAAGACCACTTGGGTTCAGTAGGAGATTCTACTAACATTGGGTCTCCACCAGCAATGCAGATCCGTTTTTGTATCTCTCTGCACATAATAAAATACTGCAATAAATCTGTAAACCTTGGAAGAAGATCACGAAGAATTCATGCATACTTGAAGCAACAAGATGACTCAAGCATTGATCTTTCCTTTCTCAGGAAAAAAAAAGGATTGCAACAAACAAATATCCTATCAAATTAATCATCTAGTCCAATGCCAAATACACCTGAATATCTGATGCTACAATAACCCAGAAAATGTTAGGTACAATCTCAAACAGACAAGCATTTGCCTTGACCTGACTACAAGTTTAGAGTGATCTAAAATGTGGACTAGTGCTGAAGATAGGTAGGTATGAATGACTACATGTTCATTCAAAAAAGGACAGTGATAAAGGATCTAACCACATCCTTCAGTATTTTGCAAGAAAGAAAAAAAAGATTCCAGCAGCTGGTAGGGTACAATATCCCTTTCTTTCACAAAAATAAGTGCAATGCACAAAGCATGCAAATAAGACTATAAGAGATTACCCTTTCTCGGAGAAACATCCAACCCATAGTTGTGTTTTATCCCATGACATGTTTGGGTTATTCCATTCAATCCACGCCATACGTTTTTCAGTTGGATCAATGCGTGGAAAGGCATAAAAGTCATTTCCACTGACCAGCACAGCTGGTTCTGAGGCAAAAGTTGAGAACATTTTTCAAATAATCCTTAAAGATATCGAGAACAACTTAGTGCATCAGGTACGTAGTCCAAGGGCACCTTACCATTAACATCTCCGGCACTTGTGCTCACAGCAGCAATTGTTGTGATGGGATTTGAGCTACTCTTGCGGTGATCTGTGGTCACATTGGATTTTTTTTTTAACTTAAGAGAATGGCTGTAGACAGCACTATTGATAGCTATAAGGAATACTAATCACCTTCCATTATAGTAACATAGCGACTGAAGTGAGGATCAAAGATACCATCCGCATAACGGACTACTGATCCAGCATAATCTGGTGTCAGAGGTAGTGGCGAGATATCTGAAACCAACATAATGAAAAGTTTTGAAAGATATATTACAGGATAGATTTGCAGAATCAATTTTTTGCAAGTCAAATTAAGGTTACAGTTCATAAAAATAAATCAAAGCTAGGTTAGTTTAAGTTTTCCAAGATGCTGCTTTGTATCCCTGAAGTATGGAGACCCCGACATAATGTAACATAACAAGACTTGAGTTTGATATGAAGGAGCACTGTTTCTTATTCAGGAAAATGAAGCAGCACCTTTTGTCTTTCCTAAATTCATAATTCGTCAATCAAGCAATGCAGAAGTTAGAAATTGCCCAAGTATTGTAAAATTGTTAGAAATAACCAGTGCATAAGTTTTTCTTGTAAAATTGTTTCTACTCGGTTCCTTAAGTCCTGCCATGTACTATCCTACCTTTCTTTATTAATATAATAGGCAGTCCTCCTGCCTATTCTTTCAAAAAGAATTTGCCCAAGTCTTACACCGATCATGCTCTGCTTTACCCTCAAGGCCCCAACCCCTCATTCCAGCATCCATGCGACACACCGAATCACATGCTTAAGCATCCATTATTCCATAAAAATCTCATACATGTCATTTTCTGGTCCATTTCCCTCATAGTGCACCCTGTATACATGACCATGAGGCATGCATGCAGGTAGGACTGGAAAAATAGCTTGAGGCTTGCGAGCCAGCTCGGCTCGGACCAGGCTCAAGCCGGCTTGGCTCAGGCTCGTGAAGTTTTCAAGCCGAGCCAAGCCTAGCTCCTGGCTCGCAAGATTTCTAAGTCGAGCTCGGGCCGCTCGAGAGCCACACTTCCACAGTAACACAGACGCACACGAGATCCAGATCCCTAATCCCCGTCTTCTTCCTCCGCCAGTCCGTCGCCGTGTCCTCCGCCGTTCCTTCCCCATCTTCTTCCTCCGCCGCTCCTTCCCCATCCTCTTCCCCACCACCCCCTCTGCGCCGCCCTGTCCTCCTTCAGCCGCCCCCTCCTCCTCCAGCAACAGCACTCTCCTCTGCCTCCAATCCTCCATGCCAGTCTGGACGCCGCCACCTCCCTCCAAACTCAAGCACCGCCGTTGCCGCCTCCCTCCAAGTCCCTCCTCCTCTTGCCCGGTCGAGCCACCGCCATCTCTACCTCCCACCGTCCCAGCCATGTAGCCGCCGGATTCAAATCTAAGGGGAGGAGGAAGCTAACAGCAAGATCCGCCCTGCCGCAATGTCGTCACGGCCATCGTTGTCGTCGTCCTCGTCGCGGCGGAGCAGACGACCTCCTCCAGCTCCTACTTCACCAGCCGGCTCATCCCCCGCTCGTCCTCCCGCTCTGTCTCCCCCATTTCTACGGCGGCAGCGGCGGAGGCATCCGACGGTGAAGGCTCGGGACGGCCGCCTTATTCTCCGTTCGCCGGCCACCACGCCTCCTCCTTCTCCATCGTTGAACGCCGCGCCTCCTGCTCCATCGTTGAACGCCCCGCCTCCTCCTTCTCCATCGCCGAATGCCGCACCGCCTCCTCTCTTCGTCCCCGTCGCACCTCCTTCTTGCCGGTCCCCGAATCGGGTGGAGAAGAGTTGTTGAGAGAATGGATGGTGGGAGAGAGAAAGCGGTTGGGGAGAGTCGGAGTGGGCCGTGGGCGGAGCATGCCGCGGAGGCACGGTGCGGGCAATGTGCCTATCAGGCCTATCCATGGTTAAACGTAGCTTCCTTCGTACCTCGTACGGTTTGCTTGTACAGACGTTGGTCGCTGTAGTTAGAGAAGACAATAACATCCCCTTGCACAGCGAATGCCCCACCGCCGTACTCCTGAGCCAGAGACCGCACCGCAAACTCTCGCGGAGTCACATCTAACTTTTCACCGCTCGGCTCCGCTGCTTCCTTCACTAAAACAGCGCGTCTGAAGGGGAGAAAAAGATTACAGCTTCAGATAAATCATCAGATACGGGAAATCCAAAATTTGGGCGCAGTAAATGGGAGTGGATTGTTTCGCGCACCCTCCCTCCTCGGGGCGCGTCTCGACCCAGAGGAGCCGGCCGTCGCCGGCGACGGCGAGCCCCTCGACGGCCTTCCCGGCGGCGGAGACGGCGGCGGCGCTGATCGGCGACTCCCAGGACCCGTACGGAGCGGCCGCCTTCTCGACCCCCGACCCCGAGGCGTGCGGGTGCATCACGGGCGTGCGTGCGGCGGCTTGGGGGAGTGGAGATGCGAGTGGCGGAGCAGTACCGGAAGACTGGGAGTAGATGCTCACTATTCAGTAATGACCGGTCAACTATGAAGTTTGTAATAACCGGTTAACATATCTCACGCACATAGCTCTTTGGTGTACATATGAACATAACAAATCTGGACCATCCAACATGAGATCAGCGACTAAGATCTAAGTAGGCTAAATCTCACCTCTCACTTAACGTGGTTTTGCGGGAAAAAACGCCCGAAAAATCTCTCGCATTTTGCCCCCCGTCCCCTCTTCTAGCCCGAGCCCCATTCCCCAATCCTCCCACTCGAGCTAGGGTTTCTCTACACTGGCCCCTGCGCCGCGTCTAGGGCTGGCAACGAGTTCATTCCCTGGCGGGGAGTGGTGGAACAGCCTCGCCCCCGAGAGAAGGAAAAATCCTCGCTCTCCGTCCCCGTCCTCGTCCTTAGGTGCTATTCTTCCTCGTTCCCCGCCTCTGTCAGGTTATCGGAGCCCCACAGGGACCTAGACCCGAAAGTTGGATCATCAATTCATTGTCAAGCAAGCAAGCAAATGGATGAGTGGTACAAAAACAAAAGTATCTAAGCCATTGTAGATCAATCTACCAGCAGTCCAGCACCATTTTCAGAGAGAGAGGATGAGTGGTTGACTAACCGGAGGAGGAAGAGGCCGTCGTTGGCTATTGGGGAGGAGGAGGCTGGCACCAGCTTTTGGGAAGGAGGAGGACTGGAGGAGGTCGGTGTTGGCGTCAGCTCTTGGCTGTTAGGGAGGAGGCTAGCATCGGATGTTGGGGAGGACTAGAGGACCAGACGAAGTCGGTGTCACCTCATCTAGTTGTAATAGTTTAATTAAATTAAACAACCTCGAGTCTATTTAGAAAATTAAATAAGCGCGTACGTATGTAAAGAAAATCAATTAGGTGTGTGTGTGCGCAAATAAAATTTGATAAATTTAGTAAAATGCGAGCACGAGTAGTATGTTATATTTGTTTGTTAAAACACGAGCTCGGCAACTTCGACCTTAGAGCAATAGGCCGTAGAACGACCGCAGTTGGAGAGTGCTAACCTAACGGGGATAAAAAAATGTTATTAAACTAAAATATGCTAACAAAATGAAATCCACTAACTTATGTATCCATAATATCACCCAAAAGTAACTAAGTATTTATTTATTTATTATTCACGCTGCCGCATAATTGTAGAGGACGAACCCACACAGATCGGAGTAGATGATCTGGAATTCTTCGACGTCGATCTTTTTTCCAACTACACAGGCAAGCTATTCTCTTGAACATGAATATAGTTATATTAAATGTAAATTGTATATTACTGTATTATATATATTACATCAAAACTATGTCTCAAAATTAAATCAAATAAATGAGATGAAGATGAAATGGATGAGAAAGAGGAAAGAGATAAGAAAAGAAATTATATGGTTGGTAAAGGGGGCCTGTGGCAGGAAAGACATAAGGAAAGAGGTGGGACCCCTTTACATATGGATAGTATATAAGGACTGACCAAAACTCTTATTCGGATATGAGGCCGTATTTTAGTGCTAACCATTTTTCTGTTTTGACGGGCAGGAAATGCTACTTTGTTACGTAATTATTCTCTTCACATCGGGTAAGTAATATGTGTGAGTGTGATGGAGGAACCCAGAACCAGTAAGAGAAAACCGGAAGTGGGGGATCCAAGGTGCTATAGCGCTAAGGTGGGGTGTTGGGTGTAGGTTAGAAGCTGCCCCAACCAACATTACTGGAACTCAGTGGATGACAAGGTCAGCACCATGACAAGGTCGGCACCGACGGAAAGTAATGGGTGGAGAAATTAATCACATAACCTGGAAAATATTCTATATTCTGATCTCGAACCCGCATCAAAGGAAATGCAGGGAACCCAGTTCACAGAGAGTTCATAGTAACTATGAGTAAAGTGGTACAAAGTCTGCACAATACTAAATAAAATCATGAATTCATGTCATTCTCCTGGATTGGAGTCTACGGGAGCCACTGGGGGTCTATCTTTTCTCCGAGTAACAAGTAGTCCTTTCAATATTAAAATGTGCCACCTAATGTTTTAACGAGTTATCTATTTTCAAAAAAGCGATGATATAGAAAATGTGATAATGAACAGAGATGGGTCATCTAATGCATTTTGCTATTAATGCTTGTTGAGTACATTAGTACGCAACCTTGCTATTACTCTCCTTTGTTAGATCCTAGTCCGGCCGGAAACTATCCCGAGTAGAACGAAGAACACACAGGTGCAGATGAGACCGTAGAACACAACACAAGGACCATTACTATGAGGAGTAGGGCGAGGTGGATGCCCTATTTGGCACATGGGACAAGTAGACGACCCGTGGAGAATGGCAGGCAAGCGAGAGGACTAGTGTCATTTTGCAGTTGTAAATTACTAATGTAAAGACCATAGCCTTGTGTGGCTAACTGATGTAATAAAGAATGCAGTTTCTATTTTATTGTTCTGCTGCGCTGACTTTGGTAAATGCCTACTATTCGTCGAAGTGGTGTCCTACCGAGCAGATAAATAGTAATCTATATGTCTAAGTGTGGTTATCTTCTGGGGTAATAACACGGGGCACCACACAAGAGCTCACAACAGAGCCAGTGGAAGGCCATTGTACTTCTGGAATGAGCTTATAACCAAATACAGAGACTAACGCCCCTCTCACAGCTTGCATTCACGGTATGTTTCGTAGACTAGACTGTACAAAGTCTGAAATTCACGGTATGCTGCTGAAATTACAATTTCAAGTCCAAAAAAAAACCACACCAACGAAGTGCCCTAAAAATATTTACTTGAAGGTGCAAACCAATAAGTGCAAAGTGGAAGATATCGAATCAATCCTGGAATCGATTGAACCATATAATATTGTTAGTAACAGGAACATGATTTTGCCTTGCCCGCTATATCCCTTTTTAACAGCAAAAAAACATCTGAAAACTGGGAGGCTGAGGTTGAGGCTCTGGCCCAAAAAACAGGCAGATGGAAGTCTCCCCACCTCAACTCCTGGCAAGGTAAGATGAAGAGCTTCACACATTTCGCATTCAACATAACAAATTGTGCTCAAGCATTCAATAGTTCATATATCAATTTCTTTGACATATTGTACTCAACCACTCAACCAGTCAAGAATTCATTACATCATAGATTAACACAAATACATGACAAGCATCCTTGGGCAGTGACTGTGCATCGGCCAATCTTCGTAATGAAAATTCCTAGCAGCAAGAATAAAAAAGCAACAATAACCATTTTAAACTTCTCATCAGCAGCTACCGATTTCAGGATTGACTTGTTAATTTGGTCTAACGACTTGTTCATTTCAACTAAATGTGCTAACACATGGTCATCAACATGGCAAAGGGTTTCCTTTGTTCCTTCTGCATTGCTGAACTTCGCATGATATTCTTCTTTTTTTTCTCATATTCCAACAAATGCAACCCAGCCAGTTGGCTGAAGTATTGATCATTTGACATGGAAGTGTCACAACCGTTGGAATATATCTACACAAAAATGAAGCACCAAACTTCACCATCAACATACCAATTCTCCAACCACTGGGCAATAAAAAAAATTCACCATCAAAATCAAGGGAAAGTTTCTTATACCATCGTTGTTAGGGCATTTGTAGTACTTTTTCCTTGATTCTTCAAGCTCCCAGACAGTGCCCAAAACATCTTCGCATCACACTTTTTGCATGGCACAAGCGGTAGCCCCTACTAGGCGCTGACGCTGACGACTCGGAGTGCACCTCCGTGCGTGATTTCTTCTTCTCCATGGGCAGCAATGCAGGAGAAGGGGACCGAGAGCACGCGACACTGAGTAGGGGAAGGGGCGGCGCAAGAATGAAATTCATTAATCAGAAAGCACACTTGCAAGCCAAGCGAAGCCAATTCTTGTTGCTTTCTTCTGAACAAAAAAAAAGGCAAGTGAGCAGAGGGGCATGGTGTACGGTGCCAAGTAGGGGGCGCCGCAGGGCGCCGATGTAGGGAAGGCATGGTGCAGAGAAACCCTATCTCAGGGGGGGTTGGGGAATGGGGCTCGGGGTGGAAGGGGGTGCGCGGGGTGGGGGATGCGAGAGAGATTTCGGGGCGAGGGTTTTCACAAAACCGTGTTAAGTGGGAGGTGTGATTTGGCCTGCTTGGATCTCGGCCGCCGATTTCATGTTGGACGATCCAGTTTTGCTATGTCCATATGTCCACCAAAGGAGCTATGTGCATGAGATATGTTGCCCTTACATTCCTAAGATGGGATAGAATCATATAAGACACTGACAATATGGACTCGCATGTCTAATACTCGTTTTGCCGTTCCTAGGATACACCAGCGACAGATTATCTGATCATGCCATCCTCTTCTGGTAGAACCTTCTGTATGTATGTGTACACAAATTGTAAAAAAACAAAAGAATCCAAGGTATACAATGTTTTTTCAGACAGATAGAACACCGCAATGCGATGAATTTTTTTTAATAATCTATTTTTTATTCGGAATTACAGAAATAATATCACTTAATTTTTTTATATAAATAATCACGTGTCGTCGTACGGTTGGGCGACTTGGTATAGTCGTCCAACCAGTGTGCGACACATGTGAGATTCGCTCAATGGAATGGCGATTTGATCGTTGAGGCATTGTCGCTTAATGGAATGGCGATATGGACCTAGTCGCCATATGGTCGAGCAACTAGGTGAGAGCTGGACCCAAGTCGCACAACCGTATGGCGACTTGGCGTGGCTTTATAACCGTGCGCGCAGCCGAACAGTCGCTTCCAGTGAGTGAGCCGAGCGTAAAGAAAAGAAAGAGAGGAGAAGGAGAGGGAAAAAGAGGAGAGGAAGAAGAAGAGAAGAAAAGAGGTTCTTCGCTTCGCATCGACGACCACGACGGTGAGTTTGTAGTATTATCTTGTACAAGTATATTTTTTAAACTATGGCAGGTTAGCAATCAATGTCATGTGTAGTGGCATATTATTAGCAAATGTTTAGAGATAGCATGATTAATTAGTAACCATTGTAGGTTAGCATGATTAATTAGTAACCATTGTAGGTTAGCAAGCAACATCATGTGTAGTGACATATTGTTAGCAAATGTTTAGGGATAGCATGATTAATACAATTAGTTTAGAAGTTTGTATGGAGGAAAAATTAGTCGGTAAAAATAAATTTAGTTGTACTATTCCGCGTGTTGCACTAATTCCGTCGGGCTTGATGAATGATAACGTGTTACTTTTCTATTATATAAACATGTCGATAACCCGTGCATTCGCAAATGCTAGTTTATGGAATGTTAAATATATGTATTTATTTGCACAATAAAGAATTGATAACATTTACTTTATAATTTTGGTTGGATTAAGGAATTATGAAATACTAAGACAAAAGCACAGATACATGGTTCCAAACCCGTAGGATTCTCAAACATGTGAATTTTTGAGTTTTTCCCTAAAGCTTCATGTATTACAAATATGTATAGTAGCGATGATGTTTTTAATATTTTTCAATCTATAGCAGCCGGTACAGGTGTTAACATAATATAGCCTTTTGTAGGGAAAATTACGTGTTTACCACTTGGGTTTCATAAAATTGTATATGTATTACCATTGTTTATGTTTTATTTGCCATTGGAATATAATTTAAATGCTCAATAATATTAATGCTTTTAATTTCTTAATTTGTAGGTATGGCTCACGACCCTGGTGGTTCGGACTAGCATTTCAGTCTGCTGGACCGATTGGTTGACGTGCAGCACCGCGCGAGCCGTCGTGTGCCGCATTCGGTTCGCAAGCATGACGCGGCTGACTTGGGGGTGGTTCGTACGCGGACACCCCGACGGGCTTAGAGACTGGACCCACGCTGGGTAGAGAGGTTTGTCCGCAATCTGTGCCGTTTATTTTGTGTCATATACCCACTATGTACTTACTTTTTCGTGTTTTGCAGGTTGAGCCTTGCCGGCCTTCTACCTCTCGCGCGGATGGTTGAGGCCACCAAAGAGGATGGCGGTCTGGTCGACGACGACGGGGAGGTCTAGGCTGGTCCGGAGTGGTCACGACGGTTTCGTTTGACCGATCGCTCCTGACAGCCCTGGTGGACTGGTGGCGGCCCGAGATGCACACCTTCTACCTCCCATTCGGGGAGATGGCCCCCACTCTGCAGGATGTCGCGATGCTACTTGGCCTGCCTATCGCGGGAGATCCTACATTCGAGCCAGACACACCTGTCAACTAGCGCGACGCCCTGCTGGGCAGGTTTCAGGGTGTTCTTGGGCGGAGGCCGCACCACCGTACTTCGACTTCTCGGAGCGACAGCAGCATGGCCCGCCCCTGCGGTGGCTTTTGCAGTTCTGGGTATGTATGTTACCTATTTTTATTGTTTAGATATGCACTATCCTAGCCATATGACATATGACGGGCTTACTAATTAATCGTTTGTGCGTTGGTTGAGCGGATGGTCCCATAGCCCATCGACGAGCAGGTGTCGCGGCACCTCGAGGCATACCTGTTGTGGCTATTCGGCTGGGTATTGTTTACCAGCAGCCACGGTGACTCCGTCGACGCTCGCCTCGTGGGGTACGCGAGGGCTATCGCCGACGGTGAGGAACAAGCGTCCGCTCATTCCTGGGGCGGCGCAGCCCGAACGCCTCACACTACTGTGGGAGCTCGACCCTCCCTATTTGACGCGGAGGACCTCGAGGGACATCGGGTGCTTCTCTCATTGGATAGAGGCCGAGCTATTGGAGAAGTGGTCCTTGCTACACAACACGGACGGTGCAAGGTACGACATAATGACCACTAACCTTGCAGAAGTGTACAACTGGGTTATTAGGGGCATTCATTCTCAGCCTCTTATCACCATTGTGGAAGGCATTCTGCACGGTACAATCACATATTTCAGGGAAATGCATGCAAATACGGCACTTCATGCAGCCAACCCACATACACCGTACTGCTCGAAGATTATAGCGTATATGCAGGCTAAGACTGAGAAGGCTCAGTCGCACACGGTCTTCGTAATGGGCAATACAGAGCATCAATTCAACGTGGTCCTTCGAGACAGAGCTGGATTTGGGACGACTCGGTCTCTTGTTACCCACGAGGCAGGGGCGGATCTAGTATAGGGACATGAGTGTACAGATGTACACCCAAATTTTTTGGCAAAAAACCTTATATTTATTAGGTATATTATGTATATATACTTAAGTGTGCTTAAAATACATGTTTCAGCCTTATCTCCCGATTCCAGGCCGTCGAACCTGGTCACCCGCTCTCCTACTCTATCTACATGACCCAAATTCACGGCCCAAGGCTAGTCACCACGACCCAAGCAGCAGCCTGCAGACCAACCCCGTCCCCAAATTCCTTTGCCCTAGCATTGCAGCCGGCCAAGCCAACCCCATCCTCAAATTCGAAAATTCCCCATTCCTTGGTGGCCCTAGCGACCCTACTGATCTGCAATGGCCAAGCGCGATGGGCGAGCGCGCGCGAGCAGCCTGAGCGACAGCGTCGTCGCGTCGTGCGAGGCGCAGCGGCCAGCGGCAATATTTCTTGGTCTGCAGTGCAGGTTTTCGTTGTTCCTCTGGGAATTTAAGAAATGCTCCAAGTTCCTATTGGTGGCTGAAATCACTGGAAGGGTTTAAGGTACTGTCTTTCTTCCCCTTCTCAACTGATGAGGGTTCTTGCTTCTGGATTTCGATACCGATTTTTAAATATAGCATGCTAGCCCGTAGCATGAGCATTGCATTCAGGCTGAGATTCAGGAGTCATGCTGGTACTTGGTCAATTTATTCCTAGGCATGTTTCCTGTTGAGATAAATATCAGATACATTTGCTCGACATAATTTTTTGCGGGCAAATTACACATACTATATCAAAACATGCTTTCACTGTTTCCATTTGAACATATGTCGCTCAAGAAAAAGCAACGTAACATTGGCTTTGACACTTTGTAGACCTGTACTGAAACATCTACTTCTTTTGACATGTACAATACTTGCATAGATGCAGTCTAAAATTGCTTTCACATCATTCTGTCTGAAATTCTGTACCACAATCTGAGTAATTGAGTATGTTGCACATCAGTGCCAATTTGGTAACTACTGCAATACTAATGAAGCACAACAAGTATATTATAATTTAATTTCTCAATAACAATGTACCAAAGAATCACCTACGCTATGTGAAATATTTTGTGATGTTGGTTGTAGTGCAAACATGTAATTTGTCACATTTCACTTCCATACTATATTATTTGAACTTTTCTATTAGAATGGATGCATCTTAAGTTCGCACCCCCATTGTCAAAATCCTGACTCCGCCACTGCCACGAGATATGCCTTAGAGACCATGTCAATGAACCTAGCTGCACATGCAATAAGCTAAAGCTCATTCACGAGCTATGCTCACAAGTCCTCGCCGTGTGTGGGATCATCCACATGGACCCATCGAACTTCATATCGGAGTACTTCATGAAGGAGAGGGTGCGGCAAGCATGGTGTGGCGAGCTAAGAGGTTTCAGGGTTGTCGACAACTTTGCCACGTCGGATATTGCACAGAGGACTTGGATTTCGGATCTAGACCTATTGAGGGGGGAGGGCCGTCGGTAGAGTCGGCGCATTAGAAACAATATGGACGAAGGGGAAGCTGGAGCGGCGAAAGACGTTGCAGCCGTTGTCGCCAGGAAGGCCACACTGTAAGAACTTGTAAGGCGCCTGCCAACACGTAGGAACACCGACTTGTACCTCACCATGTTGTAACTTGTACTTCAGTCAGTACTTTGCTGTTGTAATTGCAAACTAATTGTATTGTAATTGCAAAATTTAACTTTATTTGAAGTGTGAATCTCTTGTCTTAATTGCAATTCACGACGTGACCTCGCTCGGCAGCGTGACACTTAAATTTTGCACTTAATGTTCTATGCCTACAGCTCAGTGCACGCGACACATCGATGCAGCAGTTAACTTGACCGCAATGACACGTCCACCATTCAGTTGACAGTTAACGAGATTGAACATAATTGCGTATAGAAGGGGAGACTACCGAGGTACAAGCCTCTCCGGCCGTGCCTAATGGTAGAAGGTGCCTCGCACTACCCACGTAGAGTGTTCTACAGGAGGGCGATTTGGACGTGGCTGGCCGTCGTTGTAGTGGCACGCACATATGTAGCTAGGGTTCGCGCAGCAGCATGTGGGATCATAGGAACTTCCTATGTTCACGATCTCCTTGTTGCCCCTCTCACGCTACATCTGTTGGCGGAGGTCATCATTTTCCTCGTTGAGATTGTCAACTCGTGCCTCCAACTGAAAGATTCGGTTCCACAATGTATCAACGTATATCACAACATGTCGTTCATGGGGAAGATCAATCCAGCGAACAAAGTTGTATTTTGCCATCTGCTGGAAAGGAGGGTTAACATTGAGGCTCTATTAGCAGTAACATAAAGTAAACTATTTGCTAATTGTACCCTAAAGTGTGGGCATCGGAAGAAATATCGTCCGCCATCGAAAGGGTCATCCACAACCTGCACGACAGCGTCCTCCCTGTGTCTGCATTTCGGCCATACCGGTTGAGCACGCTTGTTCGGCATCAATCGGTAGTTAGGGCTATAGTCCTCCCTCCTTTTGAGGGGAAGGTCTTGCTTCGGCGACCCCAGTTGGACTGGTCCCTTGGCGTCTGCCATGGTATGTTACTATACGACGGAGAAGGTTCTTCTTCCTACGGTTTGGAGGGTGGAGTGGTCCTACTTTCGGAGTGTGGGGCATGCATTTTATAGCCCGCGAGGGGAGGCTAATAAAGCGGGTAATGTGTTAGCTTGTAGCTTTGCGCTGTGATAAGACCATACGGGGCTCCTTTGCGCAGTGACAAGACCAAACAGGACAACTTTGCGCAGTGACAAGATCAAAGGAGACAGCCTTGCGCAGTGACAAGACTAGATGGGACAACTTTACGCAATGACAAGACCAGACAGGGCAGCTTTACGCAGTGACAAGACTAGTCGGGGCAGCTTCGCGCAGTGACAAGACCAGACGGGCAGCTTTGTGTAGTGACAAGACCAGACGGGGCAGCTTTGCGCACTGACAAGACCAGACGAGGCAGCTTTGCGCAGCGACGTGATCCTACAAAACAGCTTTGCGCAGCGATGTGACCCTACAAGGCAGTGTTTTATAGCGACGTGACCCTACGCTGCAACAATATTCCTCCTCGCGGATGCGAATTTGTTTCAATCGGATTGCATTTCAGCCGCTATAGAACCGCTACAACTATGTTGGCTCCCACTATAAATACAACGCTGCTCGGCCAGGAACTCCACAACACTACCTACATAAGATGGACAAGGAGAAGGAATGGGAGAAAATCCGCAAACTCTTGAAGGACTGGGTGTCTCCCCACGAGACTAGTGCTCGCCATCATGCATTTAGTCAGCAGCCTTACACACACCAAACTTTTTCAGAGCTTGTGGATCTAAGAAGACTTCCTCGCAGTACGCCAATGATTTTGGGTCGAGTCGCGCCCCTCTCCTATGCCCGTTGAACGCCCTCCGAAAGGGCCCCTCATGGGGGTGGTGCCACCCCTTTACTGGTGTCAGGACGCCTACAAGTGCGTCAAATCAACTGACGAGTGGACCATTGGGCAGCGCTATTGGTGCTGCGCAAACTACGGCGCGGACTACCCTGACCGAAGGTTTGACATGCAGAGCCACAGGCAGCCGGTAATGAAATTGTATTTCAGTACACACTACTATTTTTCTTCCCATTACGCCGTACCACGTCTCTCTTCCCAACCGTAGTCTCCGCATTGCCTATGTGACTTCAGCCAGTGAATCGACGACAAGATCCACCTCTACGGCATGTGGATGCTTCTGACATGGAAGGACTGGGCCAGGGAGGACTACGAGGACCGTGAAAGGCACCTCGAAGAGCTGCAGGCTAAGAAGGATGAGAAGGAGAGGCGGGACAGGCTGCGCGAGGAGCAAGAGCGCGAGCATGCCAAGCGACGGGAGACCTAGAGGGAGCGGAAGAGGGCCATCGTGGCGAGAGCTAAGGCGCAAGGCGATGAGTACAACGTCTAGCTGGGCCACAAGGGCAGATGGCCACGTTCCACGTAGTAGTTCGACCCTTTTCATCCACATGTCCCATGTATTTCTATTTTCCTAAAGGCATGCGTGTACCGTCCTTGGTTCGTTAGCTTACGTACCATGTAACCCCCTTGTTGGATCAACTGTCATGTTGTTATCGTTGTGTTATTTCTCCAAAGTTCTCCCCTGTGTATGAATTTTCTGGCACATCACAATATCACGTACCTTCAAACTTACGACTCAATACTATCTCAATCATCCTCATAAAATTCTTCAGAAATTTAGCGCACTACAATAATATACGACGATCATAAAATGTTATTGCGAGTTTGACAAATTTTATATCCGTGATATTCTACGAAAATAACAAACAGATCAATCAACCTTAACACTACAATTTTCTTTTATAAAAAAGACCATTATACAATAAGATTTGCTAAATATAATACATACGAAATGTAATATGTATTATAATATAATTATTCCAATCGGATCTGGTGAATAGTATAGTTAAGACCTAAAATCGCCTAGTGGTTGGGCAACTAGTAAAGTCGCTCAACTAAAGGGCGACGCCAACGCATGTCACTCGGTGGTTGGGCGACAAGGATCGAATTGTCATTACATTAAGTGACAATGCCTCGAATGGTCAAATCGGCATTCCATTGAGCGAATCTCACATGTGTTGCACACTAGTTGAACGACTATACCAAGTCGCCTAATCGTACGGCGACACGTGATTATTTATGTAAACAAAATTAAGTGGTATTATTTCTGTAATTCCGAATAAAAAATAGATTATTTTCCACAAACTCCTCCTCGAAAGCGGTGAAAAAATCGCAATGTGACGCAACATTTGCAATTGAATACAAATAAATACAACTAGTGTAGCTAGCACTAATCGTAACAAAGCAGTTCGGCAACCGTCTCAACATTGGCGTTCTTATTCACACATCCCATATCACAAAGCTTAACCTATCACACGAACCTAATGTTGAAACTCAGTAACCTACTAAGTTAGGCCCGTCACGGACATGCGGTCGTACAATATAGCTCGATTCAATGACGCACAAAGTTAAGTCCTTAATTGACCAAGGCAAGACTTCCGATTTTCTAACTAAACCACACAGATAAATCCCAATCACAAAGCCACCAGTTCACACAGTATCCACCACTTGCCTCGGTCTAAATCTTTTACCACCCGATTGGTTTAGTGCAACACATGCCATCACGAGTAATAGCACACAACACACACGGTTTATCACAGTTCCATAATCACTTAGTCAATTTCATAATTGCACTCACATGAGATGATGACTCGTAGCATGACTAAGCAATTCTAGTCGGTCTAACCAACCATGTTGGCAATATGTTAATACCAACTAAATAATAAACCAATCTAGAGGCGACAAAAGATTAAGGTATACAAGTAGGCAAGGTGAACATAACAGTTTGGATCAATAACTAGCCCAAAAGCGATTAAACACATAATTAAAGTAAATGCAATAATTCAACACAATATAATTTGGGAAAACTGGGATTCAATATGATCAAAGGTATGACTTGCCTTGGAATAGGTCTATGTACTGGTCTTGAACTTGGTTGAAGCCTTCTTGACGAAAACCCCGAAATATCGGCGTCTACGCACAAGCGAAGCAAAACAACCAAAACAAATAAATAACAGAGGCAAAACAAACTCCAAAAATTAAATAAAAATAATAATTAGATAGATCTCGAATTTATACAAATTTAGAAATTTGAATGGGCTCAATCGGAGTTCGGATGTAAAAGTTATGGCCTTTGGAGATTGAAAATACATAAGATGCTGAAAATCAGTATTTCATGAATTTCCCGAATTATTTTCCTAAAGGAAAATCAGATTATTGCGCAAGCTGACGTCAGCGAGGACGTTCGGAGTGACACGGCTCACGGTAGACTGAGTCTACCGAGCCTCGGGGCTCGGGAACCCGGTGGACTGTGCCACGTGCGTCTTGACGAGGCGACCACGCTGACGCTGACACGCAGCGGCGGTGAGATGGCAACCGAGCGTGGGCGGCCACGCCGGCCGGCAGCGGCGGCGCTCTGGACCGCACGGCAACGGCGAACGGCGGCGCTCCGGCGAGGTCCGATGGTACCAGACGGAAGCCCTTGTTATTGCGAACCCGATGGTGCACTCACGAGCGGCGGAGGCACCCGGAGATGGCCGGCGGCGACGTTAAAGCGGAGGAGCAGCTTCGGTATTTGTCGGATCGGAGTTCCGGCGATGCTCCGGCGAAGTGGACAGCACCAGGAGGTTGCTTATGCTCGTGCGATGCTGGTGGTGCAGTCGGCGTGCTCCGGGCGGTACTGACGGCGGCGGAAGAGCTCACCGAGACTTGCGGGTGGAAAACAAATGGTGAATTTTTCCCAATTTTGTTGAAACTAGAAACAGTGCAGAACATTCACGATCATACAAACTTAAATTTAGTGAATCCTACATCAACCAACTGCAGATTCTACAATTTTCCTCCACTGAGCAACACTCATCAAGACAGCCACTACAAGAAGTAAACAAATAAGCACTTTTTTGTGTGGCTACAATCACATATGAAAGATCAGTAACTTCACTTGCTAGACAAATTCCATATCCCAGCCCACTTCCTCTGGTGTTGTCGAGCACCTCAACAAAACTGAAATTCGTTTCCGCAAACGTTTTATTTCCCACACTAGTACAGGATTGAACACATAAACATATGTATACAAATAAACAAGGAAAGGTGTAAATGCATCATGTATATGGCATGAATGATGCACATTATTAATCCCAATCGAATCGATGATTAAGCATGAGCAGCAGAGTCATTGTGATCGTCGAGGAAAGGATAAGCCAACGACAGGATCCTGTGTGGAGAAGGTGGAGCGGTCATACTTGTTTAAGGGCACGTCAAGCTCGAACCTCCTGGGCAGATCCGGTTTAGGCCAAGAAGAGCCTCCCGTAGGCGACGAGGTCTGTGTAGTCCTCGGCCGCCACCTTGTTGCCTTCCTCCCGGTCGTACCCGCCAGCGGCGATGTACGTGTCGTTGAAAGCTTTCCTAAAGGGTAGGATCTCGTGAGGAATCTGTTTGTGGCCGTCGACAACGAACATCCGTGGCTCCACCATGTGACAGTAGAGGAAGCCATGGTGTTTATTGAGCTGCTGCACCATGTAGGCGGCTAGCGCTTCCGGGTCAGAGTTGAAGCATTCCCATGAAGTTGATGTAGGGCGACAGCCTAATGCCCACGCGGTGAGCGCCCACCTCGCGGACGATGGCGTCGATCACCTCGACTGCGAAGCGGCATCGATTCTCGAGGCTGCCTGTTGGAAACTAATCTAGACTTGCCAAGTAATAGGGTGTTAGGATCCTGATACAATCAGCATCGGATCAAATTAGTTTGTTTCTTTTGTTAGACTTTCCATGTTTAAGCTTTCCGGTTTAGTTAACAAGTTGATTATGTAGTCTTTAAAAGAACGTGTAATCAGATGTGTTTTGATTCAAGCAACAGAGGAAAGAAAAAAAAAGAAAACGCTATCGTGCCATGCGCATGCAGCACAAAAAGAAAACCTCTATTTGCTTCTTGCGTTACGTGTTCGTGTGGGTACCGTGAGCTTGTTTATCCGTTGACAACATCGCGTGAGTTATCTAGTGCATGAGTGTTCCTTTGCGCGAGTGCATGTGTTTCCTTCCGGCGTGAGTGCGTGTGTTTATTGCTTCATCCGAGGATCGGATCGCCTCCAGTACTTCGTACGCGAGCGTGTCGATCGGTTTGCTTCGGAGTTGTTTGTCGAGCGCCTACTCCATCTGCTGAAGGTTTTTGCCGAGGCGTGAATTTCGGTTTAGGTCAACAACTGGTATCAGAGTTTTGGTGATTTTCGTATGTCGAGTATTCTCGTGTGTTGAATATTCTTATGTGTCAAGTATTCTCATGTGTCGAGCGGCGACGATGTCTGGGAGCACGCAATCGGAGTCTCCCACCACACCGCGAGCCCCTGCAGATGGCTGCGGCAGCGGCGCCGGCAACGAAGGCCGGAACATGGTGGTGCACCAGATAAGGGAGGCGTCGGTGTCGGTGCGCTACCTACCCTCATGCGCACGAACTACACCAAGTTGGCTCTCTTGATGAGGGTCAACATGCAGGCTTAGGGAGTCTAGAAGGTTATCAATCCGGGAACTGCCAAGTACCAGATTGACAGGGCGACGTTGGCGGCCATACTTCAGGGGGTGCCGTCGAAGATACTAGCGACACTAGCAGTGAAGGACAACGCCAAACAGGCCTGGGACGCCGTCAAAACCATACACATGGGTGTGGAATGTGTTTAGGAGGTGAAGGCATAGGCCTTGCTCAAGAAATTCGATGAGATTCGCATGAAGAGCAACGAGCCGGTGGACGATTTTGCCATACGGTTGATCGGGCTTGTCAACAACATCTGCACGCTTAGCAAAACCTTGGAGGACGTCAAGGTGATCAAGAAGTTCCTCCGTGTCGTTCCTCCGAAGTTCACGCAGGTGGCGATCTCCATCGAGCAGCTGATCGACCTACGGACCATGTCTATGGAAGAGCTGGTGGGCCGGCTCAAGTCTGTGGAGGAGAAGATCGATGCAGATGAGGCGGCCAATGGTGGTGGCTGTGAGGCCAGTGGCCGTCTTCTCCTCACCGACGCGCATAAAGAAGCGGGAGCAGGGTGATCTCTCTTCGGGCAGCGGCAGAAACGACAACAAGCAGTGGCGTGGCCGCGGCAAGCAAGGCAGACAATGTGTTGCCTGTGATGACAAGGAGAGCGTTGGGTCTGGTGGCGGCCATAGCGACGAGGAGAACAACAACGACTCGATATCAGTAAGCGCAAGTTCAACAAGAAGAATATCAAATGCTACAACTGTGGCATCCGAGGGTATTTTGCTAACGAGTGCAGAATGGCGAGAAGGAAGTGGCGCATTTATTGCGGTGGTGAATCGGTCTTCTTTGTGAAGCCATCTTGATTAGGGGGTGATTGTTAGTATTTGTTTTTGCATATTAGTCGAGTCTAAAGTCATAAACTAGGAGAAGGCAAGTCTTGATTAGGGGGGAGATTGTTGGAAACTAATATAGACTTGCCAAGTAACAGGGTGTTAGAATCCTGATGCAATCAACATCGGATCAAATTAGTTTGTTTCCTTTGTTAGGCTTTTCATGTTTAGACTTTCCATGTTTAGCTTTCCATGTTCAGTTTCGGCTTGGTTAGCAAGTTGATTACGTAGTCTTTAAAAAGACATGTAATCAGATGTGTTTTGATTCAAGCAATAGAGAAAATAAAATAGAAAAATACTATCGTGTCGTGTGCGTGCGTTACGTGTTCGCGTGTGTACCGTGAGCTTGTTCATCCGTTGACAACATCATGTGAGCTATCTAGTGCGTGAGTGTTCCTTGCAGCGAGTGCATGTGTTTCCTTCCAACGTGAGTGCGTGTGTTTATTGTTTCATCCGAGGATTGGATTGCTTCCAGTACTTCGTACGCGAGCATGTCGATCGGTTTGCTTCCGAGTTGTTTGCCGAGCGCCTGCTCCATCTGCCGAACGGTGAATTTCGGTTTGGGCCAACACTGCCGCCGTGGTGGTCGTTACGCTGTCCTTCATGAACTGCTCCAGGAGGTAGCTGCGCGCGCTGTGGATCTCCACGCCGTCGAACCCTGCCTCGATGGTGTTCCGGGAGGCGCGCCTGAAGTCGTCGACGATTTGAGGGGTCTCATCCGTCCGCAGCCGACGCGGCTTGGAGTACACCATGTCGTTCTCGCTGTTCGGCGCTAGCTGCTTGTCAGTACTTGAGATGAGCGCCTGTCCATCAGGCTGTAAATCTGTTTGGTTGGTTTACAATACACAACAGAATTAGTAGTGATCAACATGCGCATGTACTCGTATATGCACTTAGGTACGTACCGTTGGTGGTGGCCCCCGCCCTTCCGACGTGTCAAATCTGACAGAAGAAGAGGGCGCCATTGCGGTGGACGGCGTCGACGATGGGTTTCCAAGCATCGACCTGCTGCTGCGTCCAGATGCCGGAGGTCTCCGGGTAACCCTGTGCGGCGGGGGAGACATCGGTGGCCTCTGAGATGAGGAGGCCGCCCTTGGTGGCATGCTGCGAGTAGAACACCGCCGCGCGCGGCTGCGGCACGTTCCTGTAGGAGCGGCACCGCGTCAGCGGCGCGAGCACCACCCGGTGGGAGAGATCGAACTGCTCCATCTTGTACGGTGTCAGCAGCGGGATCCTCTCTGTCGTCTCTTGAATCACCATCTTGTCTCAACCACTACTTACTTGATTCTTCTTTCTGAGATGCAATGCAGCGCAATCAGTAACTAGTACTACTTCACTAAACTAGCTCTAGCTTACTTTTCGCTGTTTCTTGCTTCTGAGTTGCTGTTCTATCTACCTATGCCTCTCCAACAAGGTCGCGGGTCTGGTACTATTTATAGGTGGCGCAGTGGCCAATCTAGGAGTTTTTTTTGGGTGGTAAAATGGCATTTTCCACGACGATATATAAAAAATAGTCTTTTGTGAATAAATTGATAAAAATAACACATATACCACGCAAAAACCGGCTACCGCGCCCCGTGCTTTTTCTGCACTGTTGCTAGTGCGCGCAGTCACGATTCAAGTTGTCTTTACTCGTCTCTAGATGACATAGAGAGGTATGTAGACAGAAATCATCTTTACTACTGTACACACTTTATGTGGTAGAAGCTTTGCATAACGCTCGTGATATCGCATTTGATAACTTCCCAACATGATTTATAGAAAGCAATATGTTGCATAATTTTCCAAATCAAACATGTATGAGAAAAAAAGCAAGCACTCACGTCGTTGCATGATTTTATCAACATTCACTTCAGGCATGACAAAATTTGGCCACGTGGTAGTACTGTTTTGCCATGTCATTTTTGCCATGTCACAGAGGTTGACATGTCCAAATTAAAGTAGTCAGATTTAGAAATAAGTTATATTAATAAAAATAAATAAAATAAATAAGGGTTAAATAATAAAAATTTCCACCCTTTGCTCCCATTTTCTTTTGTCACTGATTTCCTCGTTACCTTGGTCCGCAGAACCGGTCTGAACCATGCGAAAGTACGAGTCCTCTCCCTCTCACTGTAAGATACATTTTATGTGGTGTTTCGTCTGCACACTCAAAACAAATTTGTGGTTCTCATCAAAGTTTTAGTAGCTTGGCGCGGAGCTGCCAATCAGTACGAATAAGCGATGATGTGATTAACTAGATGGATAGATGGAATTTGTTTGGATTTATTGAAATATGAGCATATTGTCTATCTTTCCTCAACAACGTAAACTTTAAGATGAATTGGTTGCTGTTTAAAAACTTAATATAATATTATAATCAAATTTTCTAAATTTGACATGCATAATTTTAAGAAAACCTCGCGCCCACTTTTGTGGTTGCACAGCTGGTACCTCTCTCATTCTAGTGCATAGAACTCATTCTAGCGCATAGTGTGCATAATAATTTTTCTAATAAAAATAGAATGTTGTATACACAGGTTTCCAATTCATTTAACTAAGAACTGATTCTTTTTTCAAAACATTTTTTTTATAGAACCATTTAAATATTTTGGCTAAAAATATTTGTAGATTTACTGTCCCCAATACAAACTCGTTATACTCTAGGTAAAACAAAATATGAGATCACATCATGCAGCTACGCCCTACGCTGTACTCCTCTATGCTTCCCGACTAGTATTTATGACAGATCACAAGTGAAAGGAATCTTAGCATACCTCGGTAGCAAGTCTCAACTTGTTTTGCGGGAAGAAGCGGACGATCGATTGGCCAACAAGTCCACAACGTGTTTAACTTTTTCATCCCACGACCGGTGGGTAGGGGTGAAAACGGATCGGATAGTTTCCGACCGATCCGGACAAAAACGGATTCGGAATGTCTCGGATCGGATTTTTCTCGGATAGTTTTCAGATCGGAAACGAATTCGGATTTTTTGTCGGAAGCGGAAAGCGAATACGGTAGGCATGCTATCCGCGGATACGAAGCGAATACGGATTATCCGGATAAGGCGAGTCGGATATCGGATTTCGGCCAAAAGAGGATTTCAGCCCAAAAGAGAAAAGGAGATTTTAATTGATTTTCGAATTTTGAAATGCAACAAATCAAATAGTCTTTTATAAAATAGCAAATAGAGTTAAAAATTCTAGAAAAATCACAGAAATTCATTGAATTATTTTTAACTTAATAAAATTAATTCCAGCTTAAAGTTGGTTTTATTTTTGTATATAAATTATTTTAAATTTCTAAAATAGGAAAAACCTTTTAAAATATAGAAAATTCAATAAATTAATTAAAATTTCCTTTTTCACTTTAAATCCAATAAAATCCCAGAAAACTCAATAAATTTTATTTTCTACATTAAAACTAGAAACTAAATAATTGACTTTATTTTATTATTTTTTCCTTTTTAACCAGGAAAACTCTTTTAAATCTCAGAAAATCCAATAAAATAATAACTTTATTAATTTTATTTTTGGTAACATATTTTGGGATATTACAGTCATTTGTGTATAGATTAACCATCCAGTTTAATCGATGTTGGTGTGAACTAAATTTTATGTATATGATGAACTAAGTGTGAATGAGTGATGACTTTGTGAGTTAAGACTTATGAGCTAAATATGGTAAACTAAGTGTTATATTTGTGATGAACTAGTTAATGTAACTTGCTAGTGCCAATGTTATGTGTGGTTGCTGAAAATATGAACAATTCATGAATGTTTACATCAAATAAATTAGTTATATGTTTTCGTTAATTTCGCATACAATTTAAGGGGTTTTCATGTTAGAAAAATATCGTGGACCGTATTCGTTCGATTCGTATTCGCTCCGTATTCGTATTCGATACTATTCGTATTCGTATTCATATCCGGGGTATTCGTATTCGTATCCGGATCCGGAAAAAAAATATGAAAACAAATATGATAAAGCCATTATCCGTCCGTTTCCGATCCGTTTTCACCCCTACCGGTGGGAGTAGACATGCATCCGGGCTCCGGCGACCGGAAGAAGTGAGATGGGCATTATTGGAAAAGGTTCTTCACCACCGCGGTGGTACCACCGCTGTCTGGATCTAGCCTTGTTTCGGCGTTTCGCTCGGCAAAGGAAGTCGTCTTAATCGAACAGTGTTTTTCAAAGGTTCTTGGGAAAATCGAAAGCCGTTTTCAATGTGAGGTAGCCAAAAATCGTTAAAAACAGCTTCTCATGACTTTGGTGAGATGATTCCGAATTTAAAATTTGGGATTTCCCACTCGCCACTCAACACAACCCAATACCCATCTCACAACAGTTTTTTATTTTTTAATCATTTTTTAAAAATTATTTTAAAGATAGCATTTTCTTAACTTTATTTTCAATTCTAACCCTTTGGTCACGTCATGACCCGTGGTGTGACCAAATTGTACTGTCATGCCATTGACCATAGCGTGACCAAATCTGGCAGATAGCCCCCCGAGCCAACACGCGTCCGTTTTTGGGTTAACTCCTGTCACGACAAGAGGAGTGGCGTGACAACACTCATTTGCCACGTCAAGATCCGTGGCGTGACAACATATTTTTATCACACCATGCGTTGTGGCGTGACTAAAGAGATTAGAATTGAAAATAAAGTTAAGAAAATGCTATATTTAAAATAATTTTTAAAAAAATATTAAAAAATAAAAACTACTCCCCATCCCACTGAATAGACTCCGATGTTTTAGGTGGAATCGAGTAGTCTCTCACGATAGCTCGCCGGCTCTCTACAGTTGGCTAACAAATTGGGCCGCCAATCCGACCCGGTTAGCACATATCAGCAAGGTTACGGCCTCCGGGCCGTGCCTAATTCAGGCCGAGGTTAGGACAGGCCTATTCCTTTGTTTAGCCCAGAGTAAATTCCAAAATCCTGATGATAATTCACGGATTCTATGCTATATCTTCAGTCAAGTTGGTCCTGTTGTTTTTCCTCCCTATACACTAGAAATACTGCAAGTGGCACACGCAATGACGCAACTGCGAAAAATAAACAGCTGTATAACTCTCAGCACGTGGAAACATACTACATGTCATTTTGCATCGTCGATCAGTGAGTATATAAAATCGGACCTCCGCAAAATCCAAACTAGCGGTCAAGATAAATTTCAATATGGAGTACCGGAAAGCACCTCTGCGACTGCAATTAAACACATGGTGGCGAGTTTTCGTCGTCACCAAATGGAATCACACAAAACTGCTACTCTAGTTGTTGCCTTTGCCAGTCGCTTTTCATAGCAAGAAAGACTGACAGTAGAAAAAAGGAACTTCCGGTGTATACACGAGGGACCGATAGATCTTCGAAGAAGGGATCGATTGTCAGGAGTAAATGTGTATTAATTGCCCAAAAATCGGGTCTCTCCCATTACATGAGGGGAGGTAGCTATTTATAGCATTCCGACAAAATACATGAGATTACGGATCTACCCCTAAAATGGTCTTACGCCCATAGGGGTTGCAAGGGCTTTTTCTACCCCTATGCATAGCCTTCGGCTCACAGTAGATCTCTCTGGCTTTGGTTCATCCAGTTGGTGCGCTTGGTCCACCGATGTTCTCTGTCCTTCGCAGCATGCGGGGTGTCCCCGGCCGAGGGGCCACGGACACCCTTCGGCTCCCGAGGTGGCCCTAGGGGACTCCGATTCCTATGCTCGTGACGCCTCGGTGACCCTTTGGTAGCCTTCGCACCTCCTTCAGAGCCTCCCCGAAGGTATACTCGATACTCTTGGGGAGGGGGTCCATCTGCGCCTCTAGCCGCATGGTCTTCGGGGGAGGCCCTGCGGTCTTCGCCGGATCGTTGGGGCCACCTCCACGACAAGCATATGATAAAAAACATGGTACTCACACCACCTGTGTTCTAACCCAATAAAATCCTCCCCTTACTTAACCAAATGGTGCCCATACACCGCGTATGGAAGTACGAGTGGTACTTGGAGTGACAGCCCAAAGTCGGTCCTTAACGATCCAGACAAGTCTTTCCACGGTACCCGATTCTCGTGCACGATGGCACCCACACTACTAACCACTTGTCCAGATCAAAATCAGTTTTAAATTAACAAAATTTAGACTCAAAACCAGATACGATGATCTGAACCAAAAGCATGAAGGTAAAATGTTCAGTGTTGCCCACGATTGACGAGATAACCCCGTCAAACGACTTAACGTATCTAAAGACTTGCATGGCTAAGCATTCATATAAAGGATAAATAATATCACAAGACAACTAACTTAATCATAGCTGTATGAAAGTATCAAGGATAACTTGCAAGAATTAGGATATAACTATCTAGACTCACAAAGTATCCATACTTCAAAAATAGCATGCAAGTAATTATAATTGCATTTCAAATTAACCAAAGTTGAAATTCTGGGATCAACATGTGTGCAAGAATAATACAAAATGATTCTTGCCTTGCTGAATGTCCACTTGCTCAACCTCTGGTAGGTATTCGCTCTCTTCATGCAATTCAGGATATAAGAAAACACATTATCGAATAAACACCAAGAAAACCAAGAAAATTCAGAATGCTCAAATATGCTTGAGAATTACACAGTAGTTATATTATGATTTTATATGAATTTAGGTGAAAATTTTAGTTCAATTGGAGTTCATATGAATTTTCTATGAATTTTACAATGTTAAAGTCATTAGTGTACAAATAATTCAAGTGCCAAAATTTTTCGTAACAGAAACATGTTTCAAACCTATTCCAAGTTAAAGTACAGTAAAAATGAAAACTAGCAAAATTAATTTTACACAATTTGGAGTTAAAATGAAATACTTATGGATTTTTGAAGTTTAACCCATTTTTAGTGCAAAAGTAATTCATTTCAGAATTTATAAACATGTTAAATACTTTTTATACCCAGGTTAACCTAGCCTTAATCACTGACAGGTGGGGTCCAATGCATAGGGTTTTCATTTTCATATAAATCCCGGAGAAAACCCTACTAACATGTGGGGTCCACATGTCATAAGCTCGATCTATGCCAATAGTGCATGGATCGAAAGTCCACCGGTCCATGGACCATGGAGCGGTTTACTGTACACTTAATGCACTAGGCTCACTCGTCAGTGACTCAACGCAAAACCAGGTTTTAATAACTCTCGTTTTCTGTTCATGGTACCCACGTGTAATACACACAACCCGTTATTAAATCACCTGATAAGCAATTGTTAGCACTAAACGACAACGATTTGGTTAATTAATCGTGCTATAGAGATTGTCGGGATTTCCGACAATAGAGGAATTCGCAGCCGCGAGTTTGCGGTGGCTCGCCAATGCTGTGGTCCATGAGCTGCGCAGTCTAAAGCCAGAAATGGACTCCTTGAAGCTTGGCGGTCCAAAGGGTGGTCAGAGCATGGCCGGGGATGGGTTGTAGCGATGGCGCAATGGCGAGAGGCGGCAGTTGAACTAGGCCAAAGTGCATGTCGCAACCCGACGATGCATTAAGTGAACTAACGTGCGCAAAAGCCTCTAGGAGGGTTAGTGAACCTACTGGAACCAAGAAGATGGCCGAGAGGCTCGGTGGTTGACCGGCGACGAGAGCTCGAAGCTGCGACGGTGAGCTCCACGTGGAGAGAAAAACCTGAGCAAAAGTAAAGATAAAGAATGGTCGGGAATGCTCAAACATAGCTAGGAGATGCTCTGAGTGAAAGCAATCGGATAATGGCTTACCAAGCTGGAGATGGGGACGAAGGAGGTGTTTTCGACCGAAAAATGAGAAATTCCAAAATCCCGATGTTCCCGTGAACCATTTGCGAAATTGATTGAGGGTATTTACTTCTCATACCCTAGAACATGAGATGACATGCAAAGATGAGGAAGGAACTCTCCAGAGACAAGAATGGAACGGTGACGGCGCTTAGAGCATGCTCTGGACGTGATGAAGACACTACGGTGTTCCTAATGATTCACTACAAAGCAAGGATCCAGCTTAGCCAAAATGAATAGGGCATCGAACGAAGAGAAGAACAACGAAGGAACGAGAAGATATGCCTCAGTGAGGAGGGAGAAAAGATGGTCTCATCTGCTTGGTCGAGAGAGAGGGAGCGACATTTTGATGGCCAGAGAAGCTACGAGAGACGACGGCGTCACGCGTGGAGCATCCTGGTTGGGTGACATTAGCGGTGGCTAAACGCCATGACGATGCATGCACGGAGAAGCGAGGACAGAGCGCCACCTCCTGCTTAGCGCTCTGGAGCTCGTGAATGCGCTGGTGAGTCAGAGGAGATAAAGAGACTGACGGGTGGGTTCGGGCCGTCAGCGGGAGCGGCGAAGCGGTGCGTGCAAACGAGTGGGTTAGGTCCAGCCAAGTCTGTTGGGTTGAGTCAGACTGAGTCAAAGCGGTTCGGTCTAGGTCTAAATAGTTGACTGGTTTGAATTCAAACTCCTTTACTTTGACCGACTGAGATAAAATAGCAAATAAATTTAGAAAAATCTAAAATTTTCATAGAGGCTCTGGGATGACATAAAACCCATATAAATTTTCTAACCACAATGTTCATGTTTTATTTGCTTATTTTAATACACTTACAAAAGATTTTTGTGATTTGAGTATGAAATTTTCTCAACATTAAGTTGAACTCTAATTTTTTTAGAAAAATCATATTTATTGATGATAAATATTCTAATATTTAAATAAATTATCTTCCAGAGATCTTCACAAATATCTTGTGTAGATGCTCCAAAAAATTATATGCTTGCTCATGTGATGCATCCTTAACCAACTTAGTGAAAATGGGGCTGTGACAGGCGCTCATCAGAGCTGGCCAGCTTTGCGAGCTTGTCCGCTGCCCCGTTGTTACCTCTTGGGATGGTTTGGATGGTGATGTCGAGGAAGTGCTTGGTTACCACCCACACCACAGTTAGGTATCTAGCCATTTCGGTGTCCCTTTCGTAAATGATTTGTCAAAGTGTCCCGCAATTAGACGAGAGTCGCTTTTTGATAATTGTGCGGTTCGCCCCCAATGCTTTTGCTTTGCGGAGGCCCAACAACAGAGATTCGTACTCTGAGGCGTTGTTTGTTGTCGGAAGTCGAGGTGGGTGGCGTGTGACACGCTTCGCCCATCCGGGGTGACCAAGATGGGTATTGCACCAGTCCCCATGGCGGACCAAGATCCGTCGGTGTAGATTGTCCATGGGGCCTCGATCTTGCTTGGGGGTTGTTCTTTGATTTTGGGGTCCACTGGGCGATGAAATCAGTGAGGGCCTATGACTTTATGGTCGTACGCATCGCAAAAGTGATGACGAAGGGCGCCAGCTCGACCGCCCACTTGCCTATTCGGCTCGAGGCGTCCTTGTTCCATAGCATCAGTGCTAGTGCGTAGGACGTCGAGGCCATGATGGCGTGCACTAGGAATTAATGTTGGAGCTTGCGCGAGGCCATGAGCAGGGCTTATGCTAGCTTTTTCAACTCTGTGTATATGATCTTGGCTCCTTGGAGGGCTTCTGAAATTGTAACAACCCAAATTTTCAATTTCAGAAGAAAATAAAATTTATTTATTTTGTGGATTTCTTAAATTTTAAAAAGCCTTTTGTAATTATTTTAAAGTTAAAATAAATTTATTTGCAAAATTAATTACCAAGTAATAGTTGAAAATATTTTATAAAAGTCCCAAATAACTTTAGGAACTTCTGTGAATTTTTCCAAATTTTTGGGATTTATTTGCTATTTTCTAAAGCTTAAATGAATTAGCTACAATATTTTAATTGATAAGTCAATTTAAAATCCTAAACTCGTTTTGGGCCGAAACCCAAAACCTCAGCCCAATTTCCTTTCCCACGTGCGGTGCGAGACGGCCCACACCCCGCATCGCGCCTCTCTCTCTCCTCGACCCCACCTGTTAGCCTCACACACGCACACGCACGATAAACTCACGTTGACGCCATCAACTGTTGGATCAAGATCCAACGGCCAGCTTTCACGTCATCTTCGGAGGTCCGAACATCTCAATGCTTGTGAGTCGTCCGATCTAAAATGGACGGTCACGATCCTTTGTAACTTTCGGAAGTTCGAACATCCCACACATCGTGAGCCGTACGATCTTAATCTAATGGCCAAAGTCCAACCGCGTATATTTTCTTTTCTTCCCTTTCACTGCCAAGTAGGCCCCACTGCTACAGTGTCGTCTTCTTCGCTGTTTTCATCTTCACCGAGTCAACCGCCATTGTTGCACGTTTGAGCTCCACAACGGCCATATCCTAACCACTCTGCTCCTCGCGTGTACGTGCGCACGACCGCACCCACCTCCACCGCAACCCCCACCTTCTTCCCTTTCCCGTGCCGTTTTGTCCACGACGCCACAATCGCCGCCATGACCTCCACGACCTCCAAGCCACACCAGTGCCCCTCGGCCCCTATAAAAGGACGCCCCGGGTACGCCTCTACTTCCTCAATCCAAAGCTACCATTCTTTGCCACTATCTCGCTCCATAGCGCCCGAGATTTGGAGTTCTTCGCCGGCAGTTGAAGCTCACTTCTTCCCCGATTCCGGCGACGTCGAGCTCGCTCCTCCCCGTCGTCCACACCGTCGTCATTGCCATGTTGCCGCGAAGCTGGTGCGCACCTTCGCATCGCCGGAGGACCCTCGGAGCCCCTTCCTCGTCGACAACAGGATCTAGCCGCCGCCAAAGCTCACCGTCGACGACCTTTTAGCCGTGCCCGCTCGCAACCGAGGTGAGCATCCTACTCAGTGCGTTGTCCTCTTTCGTTTGGTACCACCCACACCCCTCGCCGTGGCGTAGAACGCCGGCGACCCTAGGTCCGAGAGCCTCGCCGCCTTTTGCCAACGTGGCAATGCCACGTGAGCGCCACCTCAGCGCCACCTCGTCCGAATACGATGTGGATCCAATGTGGCGCCAAATCAGCGCAAACCCCTGAGCCAAAAAGCCCGTGGGCCTGGTCCACATGAACCGTGTCTATGACACGTGGGGCCCGCATGCCAGAATTTTATTTAAAATCCCTTAATTCCGACAATCTCAGGGCTGATGTCAGCCTTGCGCAATAAATAGATTTTTCTTTAGAAAAATAAATCAAGAAATTCTGTTAAATTCAGAATTAAGGTTTTTAGTAGATTTAAACTTCTAAAATTCATATCTTTTGCATCCGAACTCCGATTTGGGTGATTCAAATCTCTAAAATTTTATAAAATTATTATCTAGCTAAGTAAACCAAAATAGTTCTATTTGGAGTTAATTTGATATTTATTTTTGAATTTATTTTGAATTTGAATTGAATTTGTCGTATTTTCGCGTATAGATTTGACGACTCCGGAGAGTGCGATCCTTTCGAGGACCTAGAGTTTCAGGAGTTCAACGAAGGCAAGTTATACCATTGACCATGTTGCCCCAGTATTTTAAAGTTATTTTCAGTTTTTAAATTATTACTGCATGCATAATTGTTATTCAATTATTTCAATCCCGTGATTTAAATACATAGTTATTCCAATTTCCCTTGTATGGCCAATTTGAATGTTGAGCATGATTACCTTGTCACCATTAGATAAAATGATATCGATAATAAACTTATGCTTAGTCAATGCCTAGACCACAAATATGATTTTGGGAGGATTTAGCCAAATCTTTTACAAACTTGGTTTAAATTTGAATCTGTTGTATTGCTTTACCATAGATGGTTTATAAAGATGGATTTATTTAAAATGAAATCAAAAATAGATTTGGACTTGGGCGAAATGGATGGATGGTGGGTGCAGGTTTATGCACGGGCTTAGTGTGGTTAAGATTAAGGCCTAGGGTCTGTTTTGAAATACATCCAAGTTAGTTGAGGACCGGTCTTTGAGCCGCTTTTTGCTATGCCTTATCGTACCACCACATGTCCTATATGGGCAGGATTTGGCTAAGTAATTTGTGATATCTTAGTGTTATTTGTGCCATGTTGATTGTGTGGGTGTCGAGTAGACATTTATTCCCACCTGACGTAAAAGGGGGCTTCCGGAGGGCGGTTAGTCCAAAGGAAGTGAAACCTTAGCGGGCATAAGCACATTAATACATAGCATTGTAAAGGCCTCATGATAACTGCTCAGTCGCACGCCTACAGAAGCATGTATTGGCCGGCATAAAGGGCAAATTATCTCGTGTAGGTAAAGCTGTACAGACTCTGTAGAGTAGAAAACTATTCGAATAGCCGCGTCCGTGGTCATGGACATGCTAGCAAAGCCACTCTAAGTTAGGCTTTGTTTTTGGTTTTCAAAATATTTTATCTAATGCTTTGAGGATGGTTAATCCTTGTGGTAAACTTGGGCGTTAGCCATGTGATAGGAGGGTATCCTTCACCATTTCATATGGAGGTTATCCATACGTTAAAGATGTCATTTTAAAATCTAATTTTTGATATAGTATAAAAATGGCCTTGAAAATTAATATGAGTATTTAAACTAAAATTCGCTGCTTTATGCAAAATAAACCTTACCATATTCATTTGTTACCTTATGCATGCATCATAATTCAATATTGGGTGTAACTTGCGAGCACGGTAGTAGTGCTCACTCTTGCTGAATAATTTTTATTCAGGAGAAGACTTCTTTCAAGACGGTGAGGACCCGGACGTTTAGGCCTACGCCCCCAGACGATTGCCTGTGGCGAATCATGTGGCCTACATTTACTGCTTTGCTTCCGCTATGTTATTTGTTTATTTGACCTCAGACTCGATTGTATTAAACTTTGAATATTTAATGTTATTTAATTTACCGTGATATGATTGTGATATCATTTTTGTATGACTGTGTACACTGGAAATCCTGGACTAGTGTATGAACACAGATAATTCGGGATCCTTCGTTCCCGGGTTCGACAGAAATGTAGTACATAGGGCATTGTCCGCTGTTTGCGCTCACCACTGATGAGGAGGTGGCGAGGTACAATTGGAGGTCCACGCTGGGCTTCGGGCTGGTTAGGCTTGGTACTTGGGCAGGGTATTGCTTGAGCTCTTGGAATGCTCTCTGGCACTCTTTCGTCCACCGGAACGGCTCTGCTCCCTAGAGTGTCCTGAAAAAGGGCAGGGCCAGCTCCACAGAGCAGGACAAGAATAGATTGAGGGCTACGAGGCGTCTTGTCAGTCTTTGCACCTCCCGAGTACTGCGAGGGAGGCATTTCTTGGATGGCTTTTATTTTTTTAGGGTTGCCCTTGATACCTCTCTCGGATACGAGGAATCCCAGGAGGTTGCCCGCCTTTACTCCGAAGGTGCATTTTTGGGGTTGAGCTTGATCCCCTTCGCCCAAAGGCTGGCGAAGGTTTCCTGTAGGTCCTCCATGTGGGAGCCTGCGAGCTTGCTTTTGACCAGTATGTCATCGACGTATGCCTCGACATTTTGGCTGAGCTGGCCGGCTAGCACCTTCGTGATGAGTCAAGTGAAAGTTGCACCCGCATTCTTCAGGCTGAAGGGCATGCAGGTGAAGCAATAGGTGCCGATGGGGGTCATGAAGGAGGTTTGTGGTTCGTCCTCCTTTGCCACAAATATCTGATGGTACTCGAAGTAGGCGTCTAGGAAGCTCATCAGCTCGCATCCCGAAGTGGCATCCACCAGTTTGTCGATGCGAGGTAGAGGAAAATCGTCATTCAGGGATGCTTTGTTGAGGTTAGTGAAGTCGACGCACATACGTCATTTGCAGTGTTTTTCTGTACCAGAACGGGGTTGGCCAGCCATTCGGAGTGCCGTAATTTATGCTTCTTGGTTGATGCATCGCTTCTTATGGCCAGACGACGCTCGATGGTCTCCCGCTCTACCCCGGGGATGTCCTCGGGCCCCATGCAAAGATATCCAGTGTTGCTGCAGAGTACTTCAAGGATGGCATCATGTGCTTCTGCTGGGAGCTCTGTCCTAAGGGCCACCGTCTTCTTCGAGGAGGCTTCTCTCAGAGGGACTCTTCGAAGATACCCATTTAGTTTGGCTTTCGGTGCCCATTTTGCCGAGGAGGTGTTCGCCCAGGCATTTGCGTCTACTTCGACTACATGGATGTGGCGGACTGGTGAGATTGTCTTCAGCTCCGTTTGCCTCGCCATGTCTTGGTCCCCATGTACCATAATTATATGCTTGGGCGTGGGGATCTTCATGCACAGTTAGTTGTGGTGTGCTATCGCGCTGAAGGTATTTAGTGTGGCTCAGTCGAGGATGGCGTTGTACTGGTAGGGCATCTGGATGACGTCGAATGTGACGACCTTGGTCCGAGATACTTAGTCGTCACTAAACGTGATGGCCAGGTCAATTTGTCCTAGGGCTATCAGGGGCTTCCCCCTAAAGCCTACCAGGGGTATGCTCGGGGGTGATAGACAATCCTTGGGATCATTATTTTGTCGAAAGTGTCCATGAATAGTAGGTCTGCGGAGCTTCCTCCGTCCACGAGGACGTGTCTGACCTCGAAATCCATGATGTTGGCATAATTGACGAGAGGGTCCTGATGCAGGAAGTACAGGCCCCTGGCATCCTTGGGGCGAAGGTGATCGGTATCTCGACGTAGCGTGGTGGGCTGGAGGCAGGGTACGTCGCAACATGGTGGATTTGTCAAGCGTATGTGCGCCGCTGCCTTTTTGATGTCATGCCGAGCGAGGATCTTCCTGTGATCATGTTTATGATCCTTTGATGGTGCTCCCCGTGGCCTCCTTCTATGCGGGGCCTCGGTGGCGGAGCGAGCAACTGGTTGCCCGTTCCTCTCCTGTCTTCACACTTGGCCAGCTGCTGACCGTGGTTCATGTAGTCTTGCACTATTGTGCGACGTACATTACACTGTTTTTATTATACAATAGAGACATTTTTCCTCTATCTCTACATTGTTGTAGAGATGTTTTCTAAAACGCCACATAAATACCTTTCTATGCATCGTCCCTATGAATGAAGATACGATTTTTAAATGCCTTTGGTTCTTTGCGGCATTTTATAGAGATATTTAATTATGTCTCTAAGGAAATAGACACACTACATAACTGTGGTAAATCGTGCTACTAACATAGTGAGCCACATGAAATAAAATCTAAAATATGTGTGGACTCTCAAAAGTACTTTTAAACTAGTCACAGTAACCACTTAAACCTCACAACCTCACTTGTTTTAGTTGTGTCTTGTAATATTTATATATAGTTTTTTTAACACATAACAAATACCTAAAAATGCTTCTAGAGAGTTGGAAGCGTCTAAAATATGTCTTTACACAACAAAAACTTTAGACGAATTAGAGAGTGTAAAAAATATCATAAAATTCTAGACATGCATAAAAACGACTTAAAATCATCTCAAAACTATCATAGAGTACAACATTTGTAGGCAATTTTTAATGTATCTCTAGACTATATAACTAATGATTTTCGAAACAAATTGGAAAGCACATCTAGAATAGTGTCTCTAGTGGGGTTTTCTTGTGTTGCAGTGTTATAACGTAAAAATTCATTTTATTTGCAAATTCTTTTTTTTGAAGAAAAAATTAATTTTCTTGTGTTGCACCTCTAATTTTATTTGTGAATTCCAAATGTTAATCAAGCTCCATAGTCAAATCAAGCAAGTGTCAAGAGATGCCAGTGCGAACTGGGTCCTTCGGGGATGGTCGAGGAGCTGACCCAGTTGGATGATCGATCTCCGCTAAATAACCAGTTCCAAATTATTTATGCGTGTGTAATCTTTCGTTTCATTGAGTGCTATGCTTGGCTTGCGGTTTTCTGTATGTTGTGTCAAGGTCAGGTCGTTCCTTGTTGTTCAACTCATTATGCGAGTTTATTTCGAAAAAGCATTTTTGCAGCTATGGGCATATGTACCCCACATATCCACCCTCAGATCTGGTTTGAGATTCGTGCGGTGCACATACAAGAACCCCATGTATTTCTTGTGTATATGCCTTTTTTTTTTCTTTCTAAAATCTCATTCATCTCTCTCCTTTCTCGGTCTCACATCTCTCTCCGGCTCTCTCCCTGGCGATGAGCGGCGGCCAGATCCGGTGCCGACGCGGCGTGCGAGCTCGTGCTTTGGCGGAAGCTAGGAAGGCGGCGCCGCGGCCTCACGGGCGGCGAGGTTTCTGGCGGTATCAAGGGGCTCGAGGTTTCCGGCGACGGCGGCTCGGGGTTTTCCGGCGGCCGCTGCGCGAGGTTTTCAGGGACGATGTTGGGCGCGAGGTTTCCGATGATGGTGGCTCGGGGTTTCCTGCGGCCGCTGCGTGAGGTTTCCGGCGACGGCGGCGGGCTCGAGATTTCCGGCGAGACTACTCGGGGTTTCCGGCGGCCGCGCGAAATTTCCATCAACGACAGTGGGCTCAGGGTTTCTGGCGATGGTGGCTCGGGGTTTCCGATCTCCATGTAGGTTTCCGGCGAGCCAGTGGCGTGGTTTCCGATCTCCGGCGAGCCGCCGATGGTGGAGAGAGGAAGAGATGGAGGTACAAACATGTATTAGGGAATTTTGAAATATGTTATTTTTGAGTTTATAATTTTAAAATATATTATTTCTCAGTTTTTTCTTTCAAATATGTCGCTCCTCATTATACTCAAGAGAGATATATTTCAAAGAAAAAATTTAAAAGTGTTATATTTCAAAACCACAAACTCAAAAGTGGTATATTTTAAAATATGTCTATGTATTATATGCCGTATTTTTTTTATCTAATATACTCACACAAATCTCGAGGATACCTCAACGGTGGATGCAAGGGGTGCATATGCGCCTACGGGCAAAAAATCCACTTCCAAGTTTATTTGTGGTGTCATTGAAGGCATATCGATGGTTTACCTCAAGAGTAGTTTTGAGAGTTGTAATGATTTGGAAATAATGTTGCTTGTGTTCCGAGAGTGTATGCACTTAATTACTCAAGTATACGGGTGGGTATTGTGCATGCTGCAATTTTTCTCAAAAGAATATAATCATAGCAAATTGCTCCAAATGTCCTAGTCTCTCTATCCATACAGGATATCCTAGTTTCTGTCATTTTTATAGGGTGTGACGAGGACATCAATCATCTGAATACGACAGCTATTTCATTTCTAACCAGGCTATTCTACTTCCAACAATTCGGCTACATCAAACTCTGTTCCAACGGGTCGACGAATTTGTTTCATTTATATATGGTGCTGCGCCACCTCATATTAAGCCGAAGGCTTTGTATTAATTATTGTGCCTAAAGGGCAGCCACCACTTTAGGGTTTTTGGGTTGGCCAGGCCGTCCCCTCTCTTAAACCGTCAATCCAAGCCCAAGTTTGGGCGCCCAACCCTAGGCAGTGTACTATTCCTATGGTACTGTTCACACAGCCATCTCCTCTCTCTTCTTCCTCCTATATATAGTGGCTGACGCCTTTTGCTTAAACTTGGATTTTGTTTAGTTAAAAGTTAGTTACATTACAACTTTGTGTATTGGCTTGTTTCGATTAGACCAACCAAAATACCGCTTCAGAATCCCATTTTATTATGTTCTTCAATCATATTTGCAATTTCAGATTGCTATTTATCTTATCCTTACTTGTTCTTCCATTGTATACAGAATAGACCTTCGTGGTCAAATCGATCGTGTTTCTAGCAAGGTTAATAAAAATCATGGAGTTGGTTCAATGATTGCCGGACATATTGGTCGTGTACGATTAGTAGCTGAATCGTAAGAGTCGTCTGTACCAAATTGAATTATCCATCTCATCGAAAGATCGAAATACCCAATATCGCATCAGGGTGACCTAGTTAATTTCTCTGTCTCTGTAAGAAATTTTGGCGTGTTTTTCTTCTTGCTCCAAAATTTCGTTAAATTTGTTCAATTATGCATGATTCAAGCCATAATACTACAAAAGCAAGTATAGTTAGATATAGCTTCCTCCGTACCTCGGTACTGTTTGCTTGTACTTACACTGGTACACATCTGATTTATCCATCTCAGGCCGATTACTCCACCAATAGAGAAAAAAAATAATATATGTACATCTATCAATTGATCATTTATTCATGAATAATATATATATATATATATATATATATATATATATATATATATATATATATATATATATATATATATATATTCAACATGATCAAGGAAATGTAAAATGTAAAAAATTAGAACCATAGCGTCAGTAGAATTGACGTTTTATTAATTATTCCAGTATACACATGTGTCTTTTCGAACTTGTACAGATTGAAACTAGAACATACATACAGTAGTAGTAGTTTTTTTCTTGTCTCCGAAAAAGAACAAACATAGTAGTACACTTAACTCTGTGTACAGATTTGATAAGAATGAATGGTGGAAACGATACCGCGCGCGTGCACATTATTAATCCCGAAACGATGAATTAGACGCATGATTTAGCAGGAGGAGGAGCAGAGTCTCTGCGGTCGTCAAGGAATGGGTAATCCGTGTAGCCAACGACACGATCATGCGTGTAGAAGGTGGAGCGGTCATACTTATTCAATGGTGCGTCCAGTTCGAACCTCCTGGGCAGATCTGGATTGGCCAAGAAGAGTCTCCCGTAGGCGACAAGGTCGGCGTAGCCGTTGGCCACGACCTTATTTCCTTCCTCTCGGTCGTACCCACCGGCGGCGATGAACGTGCCGCTGAACGCTTTCCTGAAGGGCATGAGCCCGTGGGAGATCTGCCTATGGCCGTCAACAATAGCCATTCGTGGCTCCACCATGTGGCAGTAGAGGAACCCTGGGTGCCTATTGAGCTGCTGCACCATGTAGGTGCCGAGCGCCTGAGGGTCGGAGTCGACGCAGTCCATGAAGTCCACGAATGGCGATAGCCTGATGCCCACGCGGTGCGCACCCACCTCGTGCACGACGGCGTCGATTACCTCGACTGCGAAGCGGCATCGGTTCTGGAGACTACCACCGTACCGGTCGGTACGGTCGTTGGGGCTATCCTTCATGAACTGCTCCAGGAGGTAGCCGTGCGCGCCGTGGATCTCCACGCCGTCGAACCCCGCCTCAATGGCGTTCCGTGCGGCGCGCCTGAAGTCGTCCACGATACGAGGGATCTCATCCGTCCGCAGTTGCCGCGGCTTGGAATACACCATGCCAGCCTGGGCTAGTCCGGCATCGGGCGATATCTGCTTGTCAGTGCTTGAGATAGGCGCTTGTTTGTCTGGCTGTAAATCTGTTTTATTTAGAGTGTAATCAAATAACGGAATTAAATCATGATCAATCGATAGCCAGAACAATAAATTTGTCATGGCACAAATTATCAACATGCAAGGGCATGCATTTTGATAGAGGGACGGACGTACCGTTTGTGGAGACCCTTCCGACGTGCCATATCTGGCAGAAAAAGAGCGCGCCCTCGCGGTGGACGGCGTCGACGATGGGCTTCCAGGCGTCGACCTGCTGCTGCGTCCAGATGCCGGGCGCCTCTTCGTACCCTTGCGCGGTGACGGAGACCCCTGTGGCCTCCGAGATGAGGAGGCCGCCCCTCGTGGCTCGCTGCGAGTAGTACACCGCCATGTGCGGCTGCGGCACGTTCCCGTAGGCACGGCAGCGCGTCAGAGGCGCGAGCACCACCCGGTGGGAGAGGTCCAACTGCCCCATCCTGTACGATGTCAGCAGCGGGATCGCCTCTTTCGCCGCTTGACGCACCATCATGCGTTATTCACGATGCAGTGCAAATGTTCCTCAATGCAATGCAATTACTATAAACTAGCTCTAGCTTTGCCTTAACTGCTAGTTTGCTCTGTATCTTGCTTCTGAGCTTTTGTGCTCTTTTGCCTCGATCTGCCTCTACCGGGATCAGGTCCGGTTGTATTTATACGTATCGGACTGGGCCCCTCGCGTGTCGCGTCGCACGCCTTTTCCATTTTTCCGGCCATTTTCCTTTTCGTTTTTTTTGACTCGCGTTCCATTGTTTCCATGTTCTTTCGTCATCCTCTCCGTCATTAGCTTGGGCTCAACCGTCAGCCATAGCCTCTCAAGCATATACAGTGTGTGCTGCCGGTTTCGTTTGCATGTATACCAAACACACGTGGGGTTTTCGAGTTTTCACTAGCGCTCGAGGCGGCGGCGTCCTGTCACCGACGTCGGAGGCCACGACAGCGCTACGAGAAGGTTCTTCATATTCCATCGGTTGAGTGGTACGGGACGTGCTTACGGAGTTACATCCTGCCAACGTCAGTGCACACGTTGGGCTGACCGCTGTGCTGTCGCATGTTCTTGCCAGCTTACCCCAAATCATCGAGCTCAGACGGATTTTGTGGAACTAAAGTGTGCTCGTGCCAGAAAGAGAAGAAAGATGCAAAGTCCAGATGCATGACGGGGCAGCGCAGCAGGCGTCCATCGTACCGCGAGATTAGTCCTTTCGGACCTTTTCATTTTTTTTTTTACTTTGTACATATAAATTTTAAGAACTGCCTCCTTTCTTAATTAAATTCGAAGGCAATTCTCTTGCTTACACGTTCTAAAAAAAATACTATATTAAAAATTGAATCAATCGAAACTAGTGTGACCACGCTGCTTGTCAGTGGCGAATCTAGAATGAAAAATAAGGGGGCTCAACCGCTCAAAGCCTCGAATGATTAAACTAATTTGTAACAAACAGTCTTATATTCTTGTACAATCAAATCTATAGTTTCATATATGAATAAAAGCAAAACAAAAAAAAAGAAATACAATGAAGGTACCTCGCTAATGGAAAGTGTATCTCCAAAAACATATAAATATAGTTTCAGTAGGTAACAATTTGTATATCAAACTTAGAAAAATTAATGATACAATAACAAATTGTACTTTAATGATTATGAACATTCAAAATAAAAGAACCATACCACTAAGACGCTAGGTTGAATCACGACTTTCATGAAGCAAATTCATTCTGCGATTTTTCAACAGATGCCGTCGCCACTGGAAGGATCAAAATCAGCTCGATGATGTAATATACCAATAGAATCATTCAACAAATATGTCCAATTGCTCGAGTTGGACCATTCAATTGCTAATTGAGTATATATATACCACACTATATCAAACATTCAAACTTACTAACAAACAAATTGGTAATGAGTAACTAGTAGTAGTCTAAATCTAATATACCAAAGATCTGAAGACAACAAGAAAGTCTTGACACTTCAATAGATCGGGGCACTTCAGTCTTCACAATCCAATTAGCACTTCAGCAGTGGCGACCAAGCAGCTCACTGCCCATGCCCAAATCGCCAGCAGTGGAGTAGCAGCAACCCATGCCCTCCTCCTCGCGAGTTACAACCTCGCCTCCTCCGCTCCTCGGTGGCTCAGTGGCTCCCGGCGTCGCGCCGTGGCAGCGTCCCTCCTCCTGGTCCTGGTCCTGGACCTCCTCGCGACCTCACCTCCTGGCTCCTCCGCTCTTTGGTGGCTCAGGCCTCGATGGCTCCCAGCGTGGGCCACGTGGCGGTGTCCCTCCTGGCCTCCTCCCTTGGCTAGTCGCCCAGCCGGCCTCCTCGGCGTCGGCCCGCCCCTCGCCGCCTCCTCTGGTCTCCGGGCTACCGGCGGCTCGGCTCCTCCCTCAGGTGCGCCGTGCGCTTCCCCTTCAATCGATTGATTGGCCAATTGGGATTGGGGTCTTGGGGAAATATGGAAATAGGGAAGAACAAGCAATAGGGGAAGCCTCGTGGACTGTCGTGTGGGACTGGTGTGGGTAGGTGTGAGATGGGCCTGGCCGCCTGGGCTTTTCGCTGCATCGGGCCTTTGGCTTTTTCCTCTTCTTCCCATCCCTATCGGTCTTCTTCTTCGGTTCTTCTTGTTTGGCAACGCAGCCATGGCATCCGGAGGTCTGAGGTTGGACTGGTGGGGTAGGGGGTGGTTTTCGGGCGCACGACGGAGGTGAGGTTTCAGCCTTATGAAGCCTCCCTGGTGGATTCGCCCTTGCTGCTTGTTGCGCGGGCCCGTCCCGTTTGTGAATTTTTTTAAAAAAATAATATTAATTTAAATTATAATTACAAAAATAAATAGTCAATTTTTTTTTTTACAAAACTAGGTGACGATGATTGTTGATAAGTCAATAATCCAGATATATCTTTATTTATTTATATATTTATATATAAATAACCAAGATCCTTTATTGTGCCCAAGTTAGCTTGGTGAACCTAAGATCAATTAAGTAGTTAGAAAGTAGGGCCGAAAGCCTTTTCTTTGAAACCATCCTCGAACCTCTTTTAGACGTCCTATTGGACCTCGCCTCGAGGTTTCTCCGGACCTCTCTCCCGCAGAGGAGGTCCTCAAAGGCGGTTGCCCATGTGTGATTAATAATAACTCACGTGGAGAGAAGACGTTGGCTGTTACATCCGGAGATATAACAACTACCATGAAGGGAGGCGGCGATTGACCTGAAGGGACGTGACTATTGGCGTGAAGAAGCACCACTACAACCAACTACTGACGCTTGTAGACTATAAAAGACCCGCCTACGTGCCTTTGTAATGATCTTGATTCAGACTCTAATCCACATTTATTCACAATCATTCTTCCTGTAATTAGATCATACCCTTTGCAATATATATCACTATTTGAGTCCTTTGGCGAATAAACAACAATCTCCATTTTTCCTTTATATCTTTTGTTTGTCCGTTTTGTGACGAGAGTTCCAGACATCGACGGCTGGTGCTGTCCGTGGGGATCGCCGTCATTATCTTCGTCGACTTAATTTTGGTGAGGCATCCAGTGCCTTGCACATGAATTGAAGTTTATCGGCGTGGAGAGAGGAAAGCATCCTCGACGTTTCGACTACGATGACCACATGGAGGAAGGCTTCGTCCTCGTATCGGCAATGCCAACAGTCTGCACCCGCTGGCTCTACGTTGGTCGTGCCTTCGTCCACAAGTGCCACCGTGGACGAGTACTATCCCGAGTCTATCTCCCTTAGAGCAGGAGATTCAGAAAGTCCATGGAGCCCAACGTGTCATGATGATCTCGCTGGCGACCTCCACGTTGAGGGCCTGGAGAGAACATCTGGATAAAATCTTCTCTTCACCTTACAATACACCTCATCCTCTTCCTCAGAGGACGACAACATGTTCACCCTTTTGTCTATTCCAGCAGCTGTCATGTCCTTTCATCATCCTTTCCGTCATTAGCTTGGGCTCAACCGTGCGACAACAGGAGCCGTAGCCTCTCAAGCATATAGTTTATGCAGCCTGTTTCGTTTGCATATATACCAAACACACATGCGGTTTTCGAGTTTAGGCGAGGAGGCCTAGGTGTCCGGAAGTAGATCGTATGCTAATGTATATGAGTACAGTGACATGCATTAGGTTTTTCTTTTTATCATTCGATCTGAAATGAAAGGGCTAGATAAAGCACTACGGTGCCTACGAAAACACTAAAATCGCTACTGTATTTCACTACAGTAGATATGTAGTTGGCCCGATGGCCCCTAGTGTGTCGCGTCGCTCACCTTTTCCATTCTTCCGACCATTTTCCTTTCGGATATGCTAATTTTCAGTCGCCTGAATTTTTCTTCTTTCTCAGTCGATTTCCTGGGCGTTGGATTTGCTTTGAGATGTGCATTTCACCTGACTCGGATTAACGGGCCGATGATCTTATTGGGTATTTGGTTCAAACCAAACCCGTTATTTGCTGGGGGACAACTCACCTAACCATAGTCCCATGACACATAGTGAGAGAGACGAGCAGAGAGAACCCGGGGGCGGAGGGGGCAAGGAGGCGACCTGTGATTCACGGTGATTTGCGGCGACGAGCGGCGGCCTCCCTCGGTCCCTCCTCCTCCCTTGAGGTCACCGCACTAGCTGGCACCCTCGGTCCCTCCTCTTCCCTGGCTGTCGCGGTCACTGGCTCACCACACCGGCCGGCTCCCTCCGCCACCAGGTTCATCTTTCTTCCATTCCTCTCCCAAATCCCGATCTGTTGTTTGTGATTTCTATTGAGCTCTCATATGTGTGAGCTATATTACATGTTTAAGCACTGCAATAGGGCTTGTTGATTCGTCGTTGTTGCTGTCATTTCTCATCGATTAGTTCGATATTATCGAGCTGGGATCGATTCGCGTCGAGCAGCAGCTGAGAAGTCTCGAGGCAATTTGCGGCGGCGAGCGGCGGCCTCCCTCGGTGTCTCCTCCTCCCTTGAGGTCACCGCACCGGCCGGCTCCCTTGGTCCCTCCTCTTCCCTCGCTATCGCAGTCACTGGCTCACCGCACCGGCCGGCTCCCTCCGCCACTAGGTTCTTCTTTCTTCCATTCCTCTCCCAAATCCCAATCTGTTGTTTGTGATTTCTGTTGAGCTCTCATATGTGTGAGCTATATTACATGTTTAAGCGCTGCAATAGGGCTTGTTGATTCGTCATTGTTGCTGTCCTTTCTCATCGATTAGTTCGATATTATCGAGCTGGGATCGATTCGCGTCGAGCAGCAGCTGGGGAGTCTAATTTTGTTGATCGTCGTCTCATTTGACTGCTAGGTGTGTTATTTTATCTACAACAACTATAGGGGATGCGTTAGTTATTGGAAAATTTAGGGTTATGAGCCATTTTTTGTTTTTTTTGTTGATTTCGAAGGATGTATCAAATTTTGTCGGATTTTGATTTTGTGCTGTCTAAATTTTAGGTTTTATGATGATTTGTTGTTGCTTCATTTTAGGGCACGGATGTGTTATACCTATTAGTGCTTCATTTTCTTCGTGACCTCAGATCAATAGCATGATTATGCCCTTTAATGTGTACCCATTTTCTTCATTTTAGGGAATTTTCATTATTCTATTGATTTGTCAATTAGGGCAAGTATGTTCTCATGCAAATGAACCATACTTTTAGATTCCGTTTCAACTACTAAAACTAACACTGATGACTGTAGATTGGGTAAAATTGGGTATGCCAACCTGGTCTTCCAAGCCATGTCCTATTTTCTCACTAGTGCCCTTTCCTTGTTGGCTGCAATGCATTTTTCTGTTGGATTTTGTGATTGCAAATCTACTGGTTCAATGTGTGCGAAATATGTTGCTTCCTCTCGGCGTGGGAATAGAGGCAAATCTACTGGTTCAATGTGTGCGAAATACCAAGCTGCAGTATTTTTTAAAAAAAACAAGCCATCAACTGTGATTCCTCTGTCATTAATTTCTCATCAAAGCTGTAGGTTAATTTTCAAAAAAGAAGCCATCAACTTTGATTACTCTATCATTTTCCTTTTTTTGTACTTTTTTCAATCTGTTAATGGTCCGCCAAACTTATGTCTTTGTTTTTGTACGTTTTTGGGTTCAGGACTAAATGTTTTCAATTATGCTGGGGTTCAGAAAACTAATAAAGATTTAGCAGCCTCATGCACAAGTGGTTTTTGGTATATTTCCTTTTTTCTTCTTCTTTTTTTGCATGTTCTGTTGTGTTTGGGGCCAACTAACACTTCCAAGGAGTAGGGAGCATATTTTTGTTATAAGGGTATATTCTCACCTTGTAATTTTCTTTTCCTTTATTTTGTTGGTGTCAGCTGATATCTTTATTTCCTTCTTCAGGCTGCATTTCGCTTTAAAGAAGCAAGTCGAGTCCATGTTCAGCTGAAGGAGACAACATGTATTATTTCTACTTTTACCTACTCGCTTTTTAGTTTGGCTAGTTCTTACACTTTTCTGCTTAATGGCCTACAAATATTTATCAAGTATGTAACTCTGTGTTACATTTATACATCTTTTCCCTATGCTTGTCCTTATGGTTTGCTATGTCTATGTATTTCGAGCGGAGCATTTATTAATGCTTTGTAGTAGCACTGTTGCTAATATGTACTATACTATGTGATTCCATACCGGTGATCAGAATACAGAGCGTAGTCTATGAAAGGGATATGCATTTTGTTCTTGCAATTAGTTAATGTTTGCTTCAATGTTGACTTCTGCAGCACCATACGTTGATGGTGCACTTGGCTTCGGAATTAAAGAAGAACAACTTACCTCACTGGCCAGAGACCACAACTATTGTGCTCTACAACAGTACGGAGGGGTGAGAAATTCTGGTGTCATTGCCATTTCACATGTATTTGTAATAGTTTCCACCTTGTAACTTCCTCTACAGATTTCAGGAGTAGCAAATATGCTAAAGACAGATACAGAGAACGGTATAAGTGGAGATGATTCAGATTTGATGGCAAGAAAAAATGCATTTGGTTCAAATACATACCCCTGTAAGAAAGGAAGAAACTTCTTGGTATGCTAATTAAGGATTCTTTTATATTTGTGTGGCATAATTGCTCTCTTTTCTCTGAGATGCTCACTCTTAGTGTATTGCCACTTTTATTTAGGCTTTCGTGTGAGATGCTTGTAAAGATTTGACACTCGTCATCCTTATGGTTGCTGCTGCCATTTCACTGGCCTTGTTGGGTGTCTCACAAGTTAATATTTATCTCTTGGGGAAACAACGATATGTATATCATCTTTTTTTTACTAAGATTTGCAACTTTTAGTTGTATGTTTATCATAGAAGAAACATATTACCAATCAAATATTGGTTGCATTTGAATTAATCATGCAGTGTATATGTTGCATATCATTATAACTAAACTTTAAGTATCATGTGATTTGCAATTTTAGTATATTGTTTGTGCAAGTTTCTAATTTCCATGTTGTAATATATTCATTTTAATATTAGTCAGTTTCTAATTTCCATGTTGTGATATATTCAGTTTAATATTAGTCACTACCAGTACCCATTGTTCAGCTTAGCTTTGCATTTAATTGCAGGACTTTCTTTTTTTGCTATGTGTTGACCTTTGTATTCAGCAGTTTATTTTGTCTAGCATAAATTCCTTTTTATTTTTGTACTTCATGGTGGTTGTCGTGTGATGATTTTTGGTGAATTGGAGATGCAGAGATGATATCAGTGTTCAGTTCTTACTTTCCTTGTTTGGTTTCTTCTTGCATATTTTCTTTCTTTTCTGTTAATTTTAGGTGCTTTTTTTTTTTGCTTTTGGTGAACATAGTACAGTAGGATCTTGGAAGCAAGGTTTGTGCTCATTAGTGTTAGTTCGGTGCCCCTATCTGCCAGGTTTATCATGCCTCTTTTTTGCTACTAGTTGAGGTTGAGGTTGGACTAAAAGTCATGATTAGTACCGAGATCTGAGTTCGTCTCTTTTTCGTCTTTGATGTTTCTTCGAGTGCTTGTATTCAGTCTACACTATTGGGAATTTGGGATAATGTACCAACATTTAAACTTCTCTAGTTACTTTCAAGTCAAGCTGAAACCAAGGGTTATAGTTATGCTGCATTCTGAATTTCTGATACTAGCTAACTTGTATCATGTCTTTTCTTTCTTTGTTTTTTCAGGTCAATTTGGAGGTTAAGGTGGTTTGCAGCTCATGCATTGGGAGGGCCCTAACCTAGGAATCTGCATTGATTGATGTAGACTTCCTTATTGTTGGAAGATCAACAAGTACATATCACGGTATCTCCTCTATTCATAATTGTTTTTGTCTGCTATTGCATCCTGATTTTATAGTATTTACTTCTAATTTGGTGCATATAAGGGGAAAAGCATTATGACATCCTACATATTAGAAATGACCATGGAAATAACCCATGAATATTACTATGGAAATAACCTATGAAAGAATCTTGCCAGATAAAAACTTGCATGCAAATCTAATTAAATTTGCAGTATCAAGTACTATGCAATTTTAGTACAAATTGCGTGCAAATTGTAGCTATATTTACCTCTACATTATACTTCGCTTTGTTTTTCTTTGCAGACCTTGTTGCATTGCATTGATGTTTTTTCTTCAGGATTGGTAGCACACACTTGCTCTCATGTATAAAGTTGCATAGGAGTTGTGCATTATTTGTGGTACTTCTTTACATCATTTTTAATATTATCTATCTATATTTGAAATTTGTTGTAAAGAAAAGTTCATATTAGATGCGTACATTAGCATTAAGAATTTAATAATTTTTTGCATGCATTGGCTATAAAGATTTAACCTCTTAGCAGATGGATTGTATTACATGTAAGAAAACTTTGATTTAGTTAATTCAGAGTTCAGATCTAAGTATGCACGTTTTTGTCTTGTAGAAAATATTGCATTTGTTGCTGTGTTTGTAGGGGTTCACAGAGGTTAGGATTTTTTAGGTTAGAATAATTCTTTTGTCTCTGTCTTTTGTATGGGTTCACTAAGGCTAGCTGATTTTGTCTGACCTAGAATAATTCTTTTGTCTCTATCTTTTGCGTCAGTTTCTTTGTAGGACTCACTAGCCAGATAAAAAAGCAAAGTACATATATCCCTTTGGAAATTCCATGTGGTTAAAGAAGCCACACATCACTATTGTTAAAATTTTAGTGTTTAGCAATTTGCAATCTTAGTACATCTTTTTTTTTTTGCTAGTCTATATGAAACAACTTCTTTTAGTTGCAACAATGTTTGTTTTTAAAAGAAATGTTACAGTAGTGTTGTGATTGAATTGTGACTTTTTTGTTTGTTTGGTTACAGAGTTTGCTTGTGAGGAGGTGACGGCTTGCTCCAAATTGTGCAGGTCGAAAGCTCGGTACTCATCCCATTTGAAACTCTTCTCTTACTCCATCTGTCTTTTTTAGTTTAGTTCCCTCATGAGATTATGAGGTTTACATTTAGGAGGGCCAGTTTCATGGTTTTACCAGTGCATTTTTATGCTTGCTGCTACATCCTTTGGAAATACATGCTAGAGAGAAATTTTCATATAATTTTAGTTAAAAATTTCTTTGGTAGGTAACATGCAATTTTAGAAGAGAGCTTCTGTGTAATTTATATTTTAGATCTACTTTCAAGTGTTGTACTTATCAATATTTTAGTTGATATTTTGGTTGATGCTATTTACCAAATGTTACAAATGACCCAATGTGATAATATAGGCGAATTATTGCTTGTAGACGCAAGACATGAATCAATATTGGTGTGAGGCCAATGAGTTGATTCTTGCAAGTAGTATCATTCGGAACTGATGTTACATGTTCTGCCCATATGCTACTTATATCACTTCTTTGATGTGTTGCAGAGGTTACCATGCTGCTCAAATGGTGACAATACTATATGACATATGATCATGTCAGATATTTCTCTTTCACTTAGCGTTCACTTAGTACGCTAATGTATTTTTCTTGGTTAGTTTGTAAGCAAACACCACTGACTGCATGTTGTCCAGTTTGTCAAACTTAGTATCTTGCATGTTGTCCACATATCTCTGGCTTGGTAGGTATGCAGATCATCAGTCCTGCTGATTGTCATGAACCCGTGGTTCTTTTTTCAAAGGTGGGTGCTTTGTACTTCACTTGTCGGGCTCAGCACAGCCACAATCGATGTCTGCCATGCGAAACTTGCACTACTGTTTAGTATATGTTGTAGTGTCAGGTCATGTGCAATTTATTCCTTGCATGTGTGCAATTTTGTTAGAGTGTCATGTTAACATCTCTTATTTGCATGTTGTGGTCTCTGCATATTTGTTTCCTATTTTTCTTTTAAAGTTTGCATTCCCACCTCTCTTATTCCTCCTTGTTCACCATGGTTTGTGATTGCCATTGCTCTTGGTATTATCCACCCAATGTTTTCATCATTATAGGTGTTATTAGACCATGGAAATAGCATATGAACAATTAGATGGAGTTAACCTATGAAAACTTGAAACTTCACTTGCCATTGCTCTTTGTACTTCATTTGTCAGCATAGCCACAATCGATGTCTGCAATTCGAAACTTGCACTACTGTTTAGTATATGTTGCAGTGTTAGATCATGTGCAATTTATTCCTTGCATGTGTGCAATTTTGTTAGAGTATCATGTTAACATATCTTATTTGCATGTTGTGGTCTCTGCATATTTGTTTCCTATTTTTTTCTTTTAAAGTTTGCATTCCCACCTCTCTTATTCCTCCTTGTTCACCATGGTTTGTGATTGCCATTGCTCTTGGTATTATCCGCCCAATGTTTTCATCATTATAGGTGTTATTAGACCATGGAAATAACATATGAACAATTAGATGGAGTTAACCTATGAAAACTTGAAACTTCACTTGCCATTGCTCTTTGTACTTCACTTGTCAACATAGCCACAATCGATGGCTGCAATTTGAAATTTGCACCACTCTTTAGTATATGTTGCAGTGTTAGGTCATGTGCAATTTATTCCTTGCATATGTGCAATTTTGTTAGTATGTCATGTTAACATCTCTTATTTACATGTTTTGGTCTCTGCATATTTCTTTCCTATTTTTACTTTTGAACTTTGCATTCCCACCTCTCTTATTCCTCCTTGCTCACCTTGGATGTGATCAATTAGTGTGCGTTGGCCTAGGGGAGTGCTAATTTAGTTTTTTTTGCAAATGATCGTTGTTGCTGGTGCTATGCTCTGCTGGTTGTCTGATGTAGTTTGCTCTGTTTTTTTGTTTTGGAATTCTAGTGATAGATTATTTGGTACAAGTTTATGATATATAGCTAGCAACTTCTTCCCTACAGTTTTTGCAATTTGAATTGTAACTCTTACTAGATAATTAAACCCTCACCAATTTGCATCAAAATTGTATAGTGAGTACCAATAGCTAGTTTCTAACTAGATATTACCTGTGTTCTATTGTGCAGGTCCATTATGTGATTGGAAGTTGCTATTTGCGTACTGCTATCTAGATTTAATTTTTTTCTACTTGTTATCTTTTCTGTCTCCATGTTCTTGTTCATATCTTTTTAGCTAAGTACTCCATGAACCAATATGTTAATCAGTTATGTTTTTTAGTTATGGATTCGGTTTATCTGCCTTATGAGATATGTGATTTATGTGCAAGCATCATCTAGCAGTTAGCAACAACATGCCTTGAATGTTTTTGTTGCTGGCTTTCTTTGTTTCTTAGCTGAAACTCGCACACCAGGAATGTTGAGTTTTCACATTAGCTCAAGTCAATTGTCTCAAAAATATCGATATAGACTAAATGTTGTTTTTCACATTCAGAATTTCTATTTTTTTTTTAATTTGTGTCTTGCTACTAGTTCTATGCCATTTTTAGAAAGCCATTATCTATTGCAAAACAAGCATCATCAACCATGTTTTTGTAGCCAATATGTTAATTCAATGGTCAATTTAAATGATTTTTGTTATCTAGTTCTACATTTCTTCCAGTGGTCAAATCCCTTGTTGCATACTATACTCCCTTATCTGCTTGTGTTTGTTTGTGCTATGTTTGAAATGGACTCTTTTTCTGTGTGTGTTTGTACTATTCTCCCCTTAATTTGTATTGTGCTCCCCATAGTATTCAAATGTTAGGTGGATTCAGTTTCTATTCATATCCTTTACTTTGAACAGATGTGTCATAGAGCTTCTCATGTTGATGTTTAGACACGCACACACAGAAGCAGCCAGATCAGCTCATACGGGATCACATGAAAACAAAAAAAAAACAATTATTTGTTAATTAAATTATTTTCGTTTTCCTAAGTTTAATGACTTGCTATTTTATTTTGTCCATGCAATAATTTTCTAATCATCATGAGGTTTGTTAAATGAATAACAATTTTAGTGTCAACTTACATACCATTTCATTAAATTTTTAGTTATTCTTATGCTGCAACTTTAGTACAAATAATGTGCAACTTATATGTATGCTACAATTTTTCATTAAATTTTTGGTTATTTGTTTGCATGATAATTTTATTAAGATTTCACTGTAGCACAATGAGCAATTTCAGTAATATGATTGTGTAAGTTGTTATTTCTAGTTCAATATTTTAGTATTTCTAATCGAGTTTTAAGCATAGATTGATATGGTTTTTGTGACATGTTATGATTTGTTGTTTATCTAGGTTAAAGTGATGTCATCTATTTTTGTCTAGGTTAGAATAGTTTTTTGTTTGCTATCTATGTTTATGTTCACCACTTGCACAAAAGTATTTGGAAGCTCAAAAATTGCATTACGTTTGAATTATTATGGCAGTGTTCACTTTTGTGCAATTTAGATTGATTTCACCTGCAATTTTACTTGATAGTAATATGAAATTTATTTGAGACTCAGTAATCATCATTGGTGTAAATTTTAGCTCTTTTATTCCCAATAGACTCTAAAGTTTTCAACCGCACAAGTCTCTAAAAATTTCCAGTGAATAGTTTTGATCTAATGTTCGAAATTATATCTCTATGTCTATGTAGGGGTTCACCAATCCCTAGTTTGTTTTCTGTCTAACATAAGAACAAAAAAATGTCTACATTTATGGAGGGGTTCATCAATCCCTAGTTTGTTTCTTTGTAGCGTTTTATCGGTCCCTAGTTTGTTTATTTTTGTCTAGCATAAAAACAAAGATATGTCTACATTTATGGAGGGGTTCATCAATCCCTAGTTTGTTTTTTTTGTCTAGTATAAAAATAATATCTGTCTATGTCTATGTAGGGGTTCATAAAATTTGACTAACAAAAAACATAAAATTTGCAATCTGTTCTTTTTGTTTCCTTTTCTTGTTGCGATCTGTTCTTCTTTATTCTTCATTTTATTTCTTGGAGATTGGGCAGTGTACATGGGGAAGAAGCCTAACCAGTGGGTTTTTTTCATTCTAGAGTAGCCTGTCAGAAGCCCACAATAGAAAAAAAACCCAACAAAAAAAGCCTAGCAAATCAGAGAACAAAAATACAACAAACCCAACAACTGACAGTCCAAACAAACGACGCATCCAGAAACATGCCCCAAATGAAATCAGCCCATACAAGCCAACAGAGCCCAAACAAATGGGCCGAATAATGGATCCAAATCACGAAATTCAGACCCGTTAACCACATATAACAAAAGTCCAGATCTGTTTTGGTTTTTTTCTTTAACATTGGATGAAAATCTAAAGGTAGCAAAAAATGACTGATAAATAACAAATTTTTAGGCAACTTACAACTAGACAGTCCCTTTTCCTTTCCGTTTTTTTGACTCGTCTGCCATTGTTTCCATGTCCGTTCATCATGCTTTCCGTCATTAGCTTGGGCTCAACCGTGCGACAAGAGTAGTCGTAGCCTCTCAAGCATATACAGTGTATGCGGCCTGTTTCGTTTGCATATATACCAAACACACGTGCGGTTTTCGAGTTTTCACTAGCGCTGGAGGCGGCAGCGTCTTGTCACCGACGTCGGTTACATCCTGCCAACGTCAGTGCACACATTGGGCTAACTGCTACATCAGGCTGTCGCATGCTCTTGCCAGCTTACCCCAAATCATCGAGCTCAAACGGATTTTGTGGAAGTAAAGTGTGTTCGTGGCAGAAAGAAAAGAAAGATGCAAAGTCCAGATGCATGACGGGAGCAGCACAGCAGGCGACCATCGTACCGCGAGATTAGTCCTTTCGGACCTTTTCAACCTTTCTTTTTTTACTTTGTACATATAAATTTTGAGAACCACCTCCTTTCTTAATTAAATTCGAAGGTAATTCTCTTGCCTACACGTTTAAAAAAATTACTATTTAAAATTACTATGTTAAAAATAGAATCAATCGAAACTAGTCTGACCAGGCTGCTTGTCGCGCGGCCTTGTCCCGTTTGTGAATTTTTTTAAAAAAATATTATTAATTTAAAAGATAATTATAAAAATAAATAGTCAATTTTTTTTACAAAACTAGACGTCTGTCGTCAATTGGAATGGCCATAGGTTGTTGCGCTAGCCTGTCCCGTTTGTGATTTTTTTAAAAATAATAATATTAATGTAAAAGATAATTACAAAAATAAATAGACGATTTTTTTACAAAACTAGGCGTCTGTCGTCAAGTAGAATGATTACATGCTCCTATCACCTGTCTAATTGGTGACAGGGGCCTAGCTACTGGTGATAGGGGGCCTAGCCACTGGTGATTACGAGCTCCCTGTCGCCAATTGAATTGGCGACAGGTTGAACCTCATTAGCCACCGGATTGGGTCGATTTGCCTTGAAGATATGAAATAAGAAAAATCCAGAACTTATTCTTTGTGATGATAGTGCCAAAAATTCTCAAGTTGGCTCATTTGTCTTTCTTTCTTTCCCATATGTTGGTCATTAGAGGCTTCTTAACTTTTCTCTTCCCTATTTTGGATTTTTTTTGTGTAATGCAGATTTACTCTTATTTTACTAGTAAATAAATAAAGAAAAAAATCTAGTAGTTTTCTGATAGAAATTATCTTGTTGCGATCCTATGGATCAGTTCAATTAAAACCTTAGATTCAGCTAACCAAAAGGCAAGGGTTCTTCGAATAAGAACCGCTTGATGATCAACTGGCGACAGGTCCCTGTCGCCAATTCAAATAGAGACAGAGATCCTCCCCATTGACCATTCCTACCAACTATTTCCTAGTGACTATTTTTGATAAAATACAATTTCTACTGACTATTTTTAGCATATTTTTTGTCGATAAATCACAATGATATTACATAACATTCAGCACAACATCATAACATCTTTTCTCGATAAATCACAATGACATTACATAACATTCAGTATAACGTCGTCACATACTTCGTGGACAAATCACACTGATATTACATAACATTTAGTAAAATGTCATAACACCTAGTTTTTGACAAATCAAAGTGATATTACAAAGCATTGAGCACCACATATTTCAATGGAATGAACATTTCCCGTGGCTACGATCTCAACGTCTGCCATGTGGATTGCCTCGAGTGGGGCGGTCAGATGAGGTCCCTTCGACGATGTCCGGACTGCCGATGTCTCCTTCGTCCTGTGAATTTCTCGTAGGGTATTTCTTGAAGGTGTGCCCAGACTCTATATAAATGGAGCACTTCTTCATACGACACACAACTTCTGCTTCATCTATGTCATTCCTAATGCACCTTACCTGTCGCTGGTCAACATTTCCCTTCAGCTTATCAATGTCCGCAGTCCAGATAAGTTGCTCCTAGGTCGGATGACCAGTGAAATAGCCAACCACGGTGTAACCATACTTCTCTACACTCCAAGTTTGCATCACCTCCTCCTTGTTGATATAGTCAGAGAGGTACTAGCCAGGATGCGTACTAGCCAGGATGTTGCGCCACCGTCGAACATGCGGCCATGACATGGGAGCATGGCTTATGTAGAAGAAGAGGCTTCTGGCAAGTGCATACGCAACTAGCGCAGCATAGTGTGCACTCGTGGGTGATTCTCTTGTGGTTTGTCCTGTGACGTCCTTTATCCTTGCACATTATCTCGAAGCGAAGCTTCCTTGTGCCCAACTTGAATGCCTGGTGCATCTCACCCTTCTTGCTCTTCTCCTCCATATATTTCATGATCATGACGAAGTATAGTACCCTATCATTTGTCATGGCGAGCGACGTGTTGTTGTTTCTGTCAATAAAATAATTTATGGTACCGCGGAGAATTACCTCCACAATACCAACCAAAGGGAGGCACCTTGCACCATGCATTGCCTACTTGTAGAACTCGGCTAGAATGGTTGTCATGACACCATATCGAGCACCACCCCTGTCATATAGCAGCGACCACTTCTCCTTAGGCTCGTGCTCAATCCAGTACGAGAAGCATTTCACCTGCGCCCCCATCTTTCTCGCCACACCAGGACCATCTGTGGGTAGCTGTGGCAATGCTTTGGGGCCTGGTCAGCGCTTGGGGCAACCTTTTTCACTGCCTCGCTTCTGTGCATCTGGGTCCGCTCATCCAGAATCTTCTAGAGTGCTTCAAACTTTCACTAATGGTTCCGGTTGTACAGCCGCTTAAACAGGTTCATCAAATCCTTGTTGTAGAACTACTTGTAGAAGTTTGCATCTAAGTGCCTCATGCACCACCTGCTCTGCAGATCCATCCATAGAAATGATTCGTTCTCTTCTTGTTATAACTGAGTTATTACACTCAACATGCCCGCATGCGAATCATGTATTAGACAATTTGTGCAGCAGCTAGATCAAAACTAGTTTGACTAGGCTGCTTGTGGCATAGGCCCGTCCCGTTTGTCATGGCCGCGTTCAATTTGCTCCTGTGTTTCTCGACATGACCCCATCTCTGTAACGACGCGTACATGTTGGATAAGCCGTAAGAAGCGCCGTCGTGGATGTCCATCTCAGATATCTGCTTTGCTGCCCACTCGCTCACCCTGACGTCATCCTCCTCCTACTGGTCTGGCCCCGAGCGATGGGTATGGAGTAGGGGGAACCCAAGACCTTGGCGTTTGGCTAGACGGGCATCGTCTGCACTAGGCGGACGTCCTCGTTGAGGAGGCCCGCACGGCACAGGAGGTCCACCATGCAGCCATAGTGCTCCGTCTTGGGCTCCACCCCGTGGACAGGCAGCATCTCAGCGAAGAACCTCTGACCCTCGGGCACCATCCTGGAGTGGTTACACGCCGACAAGAGCACCACAAACGTCACCCCGTCCAGCTTGACCTCGCTTCTCTCTTTCATTCTAGCCAAGTCGTGCAATGCCCTGACAGCGTCCTCGCCACAGCCGTTCATCCCAAGTCTGCGATAACCGTGTTCCACCAGACGAGGTTGGGGGAGCCGGGCTTGGTGCTCAAGACGTTGAGCGCTCGGTCGACGCTCCCGCACTTGAAGTACAGGTCGATGAGGGTGTTGCTCAGCATGGCGTCAGTCCTTGTCCACTGCCACCGGATGTAGAGATGGATCTGCTGGCCCAAAGTGAAGTCCCCCCCACTTGTGTGCATGCGGTCACCACGGTTACCATGGTGACCGTGGTGGGCCTCTATCTCTGCTCCTCTGGCTATAACGTCTGCATCAGCCGGTGAAACATCGCGATGTCGATGGCGGGGTCCCCTCTATGCAAATACCCTGCCATCATCGTGTTCCACGGGACGACGTCCCGTAGTGATGATCCCATACGATCGAACAGCTCCCAGGCGGCATCCATCCATCGGGCCTACGCAGTAGCCATCGATCATCGCATTCCACAACACGACGCTGCTCCTCATCGTGCGGAGGCTCGCCTCGAAGACCTCCCGGCGGAGGCGAGGTTGCCGGCCTTGCAGTAGCATGTGAGCATGGTGTTCCACGAGGCGGGGGGCTTGTCCGGCATTCGGCCGAACAGCCTCCTAGCATCGACCACCCTCCCGGTGGCGCTGGGTGCGGCCAGCATGGCGTTGATTGCGACTGCGTCCATATGCGGCATTTCATTGAATAGCCTCTAGGTGGGAGACAGGAGGCCCCGCTCGGCGTAGCGGGTGATCAAGGCGGTGACCAGCACCACGTCGGAGGCGAGGCCGAGCTTGCAGATGAGGCAGTGGAGGGCCTTGTAGAAAATGTAATCAAACGTGAACACACATGAGGTGGATACACACACACTTTCCCGAGGTAGACGAAGAACACGCAAGTTTGGTGGTGCCACAACAGCCTAGCACCGGATTTTGTTCTCTATTTTTTGCCACACTCAAACAAACTGATAACATGGGAATATATAACGTAAGCACACACGCGCAGTCACCTCATTCCCCTGTGCATGCCATGCTTTCGAAGGATACGTGGTCCACCCGCCAAACTACATGCAACTAACACACGAAACCAACAAACTAACTCCGCTTTTTGCTCCATGACTCAACGACTAGAAAAACATGCACCCATTCAACTATATGCAGCCATGCGAAGGTAACTTATGCATGCAAACAACTAATGCACCACACACACAATCTTGATTATTCCTAACAGGCCCGTGCTTCGCGACAGCCGAGGGACGCCGTGACCGCGCGGAGGAGGGCGGCGTGGGCATGGGAAAGAATCCACAGCTGCATCTACCGTATTGTGCCGTCAGTAGCACATGATGCATATCAACACGTGGAAGTGAATCAATGCTCTCGCAGAGCAAAAATCCTAGTTCTTTCATGAAAAATTTATCTCAACGTATGAAAGTGAAACAAAGATGTATGTTGTATAGAGTACAGCTTTGCTACGCTCCATGCTATAGTCATTTGTAGATTGGGAAATAGTGAATAGCCTGGGACTCCAACATTGACTTGTTGGCTTTTAGAGGATCGAGGGCTGCTGCATGGGTTTGTTACTTTGCGCCCCACCCCCGGCCCAACCTAATTTTCGAGAACTAAACTAACTTTTTATGTGTGCTTAGCATATATTACTTTCTTTATGGGGGAGGAATCGCCGGCCCCTCAGGCGTCCACACATGCGTTTCGGCGATTTTATGCTAATCGTGACCACACGCGTCGTGGAGGCCGTGAGATGTGGGCGAAATGGTCTGTGTCTGTTCAATCTTTCCTATCGACAGCGAACACCTCTGCTCCCTACTCCTTCGATCCGGCTCCCGACTCTTCCAGCCCCTTTCCCTCTCTCGACTCCCTCCCCATCGCCATTCCTCTCCCTAGCACCATCGCTTCCTCTTCCCTTGCCCCGCCGCCATCTGCTCCCCTGTTCGCAATGCCGCCTCCCCTTCACTGCGACACTGACTCCCCCTCCCTGACTCCTCTCCACAGCCATCTGCTCGCGCTTCCCTCATGCTGGCTTCCTCCCCGTCTCCTCCCCCAATGTGGCCACTACCACTGCTCCCTCCTCTCCGCCTTCCATGCTGCTCGCCCTCTCATCCCTTTTGCCTACGTCGCCCCCAGCCGCCTCCTCCACTTCGCCTGCACCACCCCTCCTGCCATTCATCAGTGCTGCCCGCCTCCTCCCCTTCACCCACGTCACCCCCGCCGTTTCCTCCCCCTTCACCCGCGCCACCCACCTCCTCCCCTTCGCCCGCGTCGTCCCCGTCGTCCCCTCCTCCCCTTCGCATGCGCCAACCCCTCCACTCCTTCGTACGAGCCCGTAAACCCTAGACGACACCAAACCTTCTCCTCTCATGTCGTGCTACCATGTCGGCTTCGCCCCACCACCCGCTGCTCTCCATCTTCCCTTCGCCTGCACCGTCCCCTCCCCCTTCTTACGAGCCCGTAAACCCTAGACAATGCCAAACCCTCTCCTCTCATGCCGTGCTGCCTTGTCGGCTTCGCCCCACCACCCGTCGCTCTCATCTCCTCTGCCACTACATGGTCTCCGCGTCATCTCACGCCTTCTAGCTCCGCCTCAACCCGCTCGTCGATGACTCGTTACTGTTGTATATTCAATGACGGAGCTTTGTAGAGGCCAACATGGCCATGGTCTCCCCTTCAATTTTGCAACACTTTGAAGAAAGTAGTGCATATAAGGTTTAGCTAGTGATTAGCGTAGAAACTGGCCACCTCTTGCCTTTACAATTCATTCTCTATTAGATGTCCTCTTCTCTGTTTGGACTCAAGTTCTGTCACTGTGCATATTGTATTCGTAGCTAAGACACACATGACATATATTCAAGTCTTGATCTTTGCATTACCTAAATAAAACAAAATGGTACTTATTTACAAGTATAGGTGTCCCACTCTTCTTGGGGTTGAATTTGCTCACGTGCCCACTATAGGGGGATGTTGCTCATCATGTGCTTCCTTAGACCATTAAGAATAATTAAGAACTAGCTAGAAGCTAACCCGTGCCATAGACCATTAAGAATAATTAAGAATTAGAAGCTAACCCATGCCAAATGGCGCGGGGTATGGATGTTATTAGAAAATTAAGCATATCACAATATTGGTCGCTTAATCTAAATATGTTATTAGAAAATTAGAGAAAGCTTGGCATATTAGATTAAAGTACTGCTTACATAATTTGCCTGGCATATTAGACGAAAACACTCTTGTACTAGTCTGTGTGACTTTTACCTTATCTTAAAAGAAGAAAAGTTACCCCTTTTCAAAAAAAGAAGAAGAAGAAGTAGCATGAGTATTTGAACTTTGAAAGGTTGGTCAATAGAAGATCAGAACACTAAAGTGTAAAACCAATCTTGTACGGTTAGACGACACTATTTTCACTTCAGTGACAAAACCACAAAAAAGAAGTATGGAAGCATCATTCAGCTAGTCTTCATAAGAATGGATGTTAAATTTTCCATAGACTGATAGCTAAACAGCTAAGCCTATTTCTTTCTTTTCATATGTTGCATACAGATGAACAATTAAGACTCCCCAACAGGAAGCAAACCCACATAACCCTTGTACCGTTTGGATGCATTTTTTTCAGTAAGGTGAACAAATCTAATGAATTGGACATTAGAAGACCAAAGACAATACAAAGGTGTTATATGAAGAAAAAAGCTGGAATGTCGTAAAATACAATCACACGCACTATTGATAGAGAAAGCAAGTAATGAGCAACACATCTCCTGCAAAGCCAAAAGATTCTGAAGGCACTTCCCTTGTTAATCGATTATAAGGAATGGTTTTGCTAGTTTTAAGTTGCCTGAAATTTTCTTAAGTTTAAGTCACTTGTTGTGACCATTGGATTTGTGTAGAGATTGGTGTGTCATATGATTGTTATATGATTGGATATTGATCCAATGGATGTCATATGATTGGATATTGATCCAATGGTCACAACAAGTGACTTAAACTTAAGAAAATTTCAGCAACTTATGAATAGACAATCCCTTTATAATCAAAGAGTCACTTTTCTGAAGTAAACAAAGGTGCCTATAGTATTGGGACAGGTCAAATTAGGCTCTTCTAGTCTTGTGTTGTATTATTTGCAACAAAAAGAGGAGAGGGCTCAGCAAGCAATATATAGCATTAATTACTTCTTTCCTAGTCTGAATTTGGATGAAAACCTTTATATAAAAAAAGGACGGGTAGCACTGTTTGGGACTCCCAGTAGTATGTTTTTGTAGACTGTAACATCCCAATTTTCTGAGCTTAAAAAACCTTTTAGTAGTTAGTAGGGAGAAAATTCACCATTTGAATTTTATTTGGTTTTAATTCCAAAGCTTAATATTGGACTTTACAATCAAAAACATTTAATGTGAATAATCCCAACTTGAACATTAGCCAAAACTATTTTATTTGGGTTCTATGTGCTCAGATATATTTTCTAGATTTTTTTAGAATTTTTCTGAGTTCATTTGCTATTTTCTATTGCCCTTTTGAATTTCTGGTATTTTATAAATTAGAAAAACTATTTAAAACCTCAGAAATAGTCTCGGGCCGAATTCCTTTCCCTCGGCCCACTCCTGTTCCTTCCCAGCCCGTCTCGCTGAGGCCCAGCCTCGCGCGCGCGCGCTTCAGACCACGACGTGTGGAGCCCACACGTCAGGTCTTCGCCCCCGCGCTCGGTTTCGTCCTCACGCACGGCCGCGCCCGCCCGCCATGTTTCCAAGCTCAAGCCCGTACGACAACGCATCCTTTCCAACTGAACCCCTTCTAGAAAACGCGTAGAATCTTATACTTTATCTTCCCGCATCTCCTCGGATCAAAAACAAATCCCGGATTCGTCTCTAATTCCGTTTTCTTGCGAAGCCATCTCGGACTCTTTTTAGGGTTCATCGCCGCACGCCGCCCTAGCCCCTCCTGACCCCTATAAAAGGCACCCCCGGGATCGCATTGACGTCCGCACCAGAACCCCCCAACCCATTGCGCCGCTTAAGCCCTAGCGCCGCCGCAACTCGAGCTTTAGGGTTTTATCGCGCCGGCGTTCTTCTGCGAATTACGCCGCCACCGGTGACACCCTTCCCTCGTGGAGTGCACCGCCGTCATCGCCGTCACCCGGGCTACCTCCAGAGACCACCCGCGCCACCTAGATCTCACCGGAGCCCCCGTCCGACAAAACCCAAAGCAGCTCCGCCGCTCAACCCTCGCCGCCGGCCGTCTCCGTCGACCTCGACCACCCGGAGCTGCACCCAGAGGTTCGCAATAGTGCCCTCTACCCGCCGGTACCACTCACCGCCGGCGAGGAGCCGCCGTTCGCCGTTGCCGTTGGTTCCCGAGCCGTTGTCGCCGTCGGTCCGTGTGGATATCATGGGGATATGCTCATGATCTTAGGATGATGTGACAATTGGCAATGACGTTGAAGGTTTGCGGAAACACGAGTTTTCGGCAAAGTTCAGATTCTGTCAGGTCTCAAGCGGTCTGACCGGCCTTGGTGGCGGTCAGACCGCCCTTGCCTCGAGTGTTTTGTGCTGGCGGTCTGACCGGCCAGGTCGGCGGTCTGACCGCTTGGGTAGCGGTCTGACCGGCGTCAGATGAGCGGTCGGACCGGCAAGTTGAGTGGCATTGGAGTTTGGTGGGCCAAAAATAGAGGGTGTAGGCAAGTGAGGAGTTTCTCCGCACTTGGTCCCATAATTTTGGAGCTGCGATCAAAAGTTCTATTCGTTTTAAATTTCCAAAGAGGTTGCGGATTTGATGTTGAAATTTTGGCTAAGTCCTTGGTGGCGGTCGCCAAGCCTTCGGTTGGCGGTCGACCGGCGATGGCGCTCGACCGGCCAAAGTGGCGATCGACCGGTTTTCACTTACGCCGTCACCCGTGTGGCGGCGATGGTTCTTGATTAGGTCAAGTTCATTGGTTTCATGTCATATGTGTTGCATGATGCATGTTTTGACTAACGTGGGTCAAGTTGTGAAGAACTTGTTCCCGATTTCGATTTTCTTGTCTATTGTTGTGCGAGGTTGCTTCGTGGTCAACGACGGTCAAAGCGAGGATGATCGGGACTAGGCTTGAGAGCGAGGTTCAAAACGATCGACGATGCCGGGTGAAGTCATTGGACTCAAGTATGGTGCAAGATGGACAAAGGTGACCGAACAGGCGATTCGGTCGGCCGGTTGAATCAAGCGCGCGGGGTCGATGCAAGTGCCATGGTGGTTTGGTGGAGCCGGATGGGAGAGACTTGTCGACATGATGAGAGCCGTTGGATCAACCTACACGCATGGGAAGCAGCGAGTGCCGCACAATATGAACACGGCGCTTTAAAATGCGTGCGTGTGTCACCCGTTTGTTTTGGGCCTTAACGGGAGCCCATTAGGGAGACTCTATTAGAAACCCTAAGCCTCCACTATAAATAGAGGAGGGAGGTGGCTGCACCTTTCCCCCGGCTTTTCGACCCTTTCATTGTTTAGAAACCCTAATTTGCTTAAGGAGAGGAGGAGTGGAGGTTAGGGTTCTAGAGAGTTGGATTGGATTTCATGCTCATGTATTGAGTCTTTGTCATCCATTGATGGAGTGGCTGTAAACTAATACCATATCAAATCAATCCAAAGAAAGTTTCTTCAAGATGAGGTCAATTGTTTTCTTTCTCTCTTTTTGATGATTTGAGTCTTTCTTTGATCCGCGAGTTTTTGCTTAGTTTCTGGACGTGATCTAGCTTGCTGTGACGTGTGGGAATACATCTAGGATCATCAATATCATCAATCACCCACGAGCAAGTCTCAAGATCATATTTTCGTTTTGACTCGATTTTTGACCTAACCGCTCAAACTGTAAAAGGTCGAGAATCTTGGCAAGAATTATCATGATCGTTGCTTGGAATAGGTTCCGACATACTTAGGTAGGTGTGTGTCAAATTTCACGAAGTTTGGATGCACGAATCAAAAGTTTGATCAATTTGCGTTTCGGTTTGTCGGGCCGTTTCTCTCGTTCATCGAACGGTGGTCCGACCGCGAGAAATCGGTCGACCGCTTGGATCGGTCGACCGCTAGACCGACCGGTCGACCGCCCGTGAGAGGATCGCGGTGTCTTCGTGTTTTGCTTTTGTGTTGATTTTACTTGGGGTTTTGAGTTGATTCATTACAAGTCTTCCGTGCATGATTGATTGATCTTCACGACTTTCATAGCTATTGGAGTGAGATTCGTATTGAATTGAATTTGGGAGAAAAAGAGATCGTGCTCCTATTCACCCCTCTAGTCGCTTTTCGGTCCAACAAGTGGTATGAGCCCGGTTAGTTCAATCTTGATCTTAACCGGTCATTGAACTTGGCGATGGATAAATACTCTTCCAAACCGCATATCTTCGATGGGCACGACTATGCCTTTGGAAGAACCGCATGCGTGTCTTTCTTGAGAGCGAACCACGAGGTATTTGGGAGGCGTTCGAGGTCCGCTTATCTTGCTCGAGGTTGCTACGCCGACTTCCAAGCTCTTTTGGCTAATGACCGTAAGGCAAAGAATTTTCTGTATGGTGGGCTTGGTAGACAGAATATGACAGATTTGCAATCTCGAGATGCACATGAGATTTGGAAGACCCTCAAACCTATCATGAGGGTTCTTCCCAAATCAAACAAGTGCGTCGGCAGTCTATAAAAGAGAATATAACAAATTCGAGATGCGTCCCGGTGAGAGCATCGATGACATTTTCGATCGCTTCAACACGTTGATAAATCGATGAAGTCTGTTGGTATTGAATTTACATATCGAAAATGCCATTCATCTCCTCGCTGCAATCAACACCGGAGTGGGAGATAAAGGCTACCGCTATTCAGAAAATGTCAACTTCTCGATCGACTTTGAGCTGCTCTATAGCAAGCTCAAGACTCATGAGATCCGTAAAGTCGACCATTCTAAGAAGGGTAACATGGCCTTGTAGCGCAACCGCCAAAAGAGCCTCTGATGGGTCGTTTGAGTCCTCTTCAGTTTTCACTTGCTTCTTTATCTGCAATCCAAGAAGAGGATCTTGAGAGTATTCCTGAGCCTGAGATGGCGCTTTTGATTAAGAAGTTCACACGGGCCTACAACAATATGAGAAACAAAAGAGAGGCGGCCCTGTGACTTGTTATGAGTGTGGAGAGCTTAATCACATCCGGGCAAATTGCCCCAAGCTGAAAGGTAAGAGCAACCACAAGGATGAAAAGCCAGCTTGGAAGAAGCCTCAGGGGCGCAAGTCCAGGTTTGATGATGCCAAGCTCAGGAAGGCTGCTCACCGGGTTCTTGCCGCTCTTGGAGATCGATCCTTGAGTGATGTGGACTCCGGGAGCGAGGAGGACAAGGAGGAGGAGCTCCTCAAGACAAGAAGGGAAGGCCAAGGACTTCACGGCATGTGCTTCATGGTCGACTCGACGACATCGATGACAACAATGAGGTATCTCCTTCTTATGATGTTCTCTTTGCTAGATGTGAAACTGTCTATGAGCAAATGCTAGGTCAGGATAAAGCTTTAAAGTTCATCATGACTAAGAATGAGGAGTTAGAGTCACAAGTAAAGAAACTCACATTAGAACTTGTGAATGCTAAGAGTCTTGAATCTGATGAATGTTCATCCTGCTATGCTTTACATTCTGAATTTGCTAAACTGCAATCTGCTCATGTTATTGCTTTGCAACAACTTGAAAATGCTAGAACCGAGCTAATTGAAGTTAAATCGCTCCTTGCGAAAAATGTTTAGAGTCTAGCAAGTTGGTTGCTTCGATGTGGTTGAATCTAGCTCTTGCTCATGCGCTTAGAACGTGAACGTGAATTACATGATGTTGTAGAAGCACTAGAGCTAAATATGCCAAGCTTAAGGACGGATTAATTCGCTACTTGTGCTTCATGTGAAGTTCTTAAGCTTGAAGTTGTTCCTTATAAGAAGAGGTTTAATGCTAAAACTTGTGATTCATGTGTTAACCTTAGAAAAGAAATTGCTTACCTTAATGACACATTAGAAAGATTTTCTAAAGGTAAGAAACAGTTAAACATGATTCTTGACAAGTCAAAAACTCCTTATAAGAAGCAAGGGTTAGGATACAACTTTGCCCAGGATAAATCTAATGACATTCAAATTTTGAGAAATGGCTTAGTTGAATTTGATACCCAACCTGCAAAGATCACTTTCAAATCTGCAGGTTTTGCCCAACCATCTGTTCAGTCAAAAGGTGCTTCTCCCAGTGGTACCAAGTACCATTGCACCTATTGCAAGAAGGATGGGCATTTGGTTGAGTTCTGTTGGCGTAGGTTGAAAAATGCTAAGAAAGATATTGCTAGAATGTCATCTAATCAACCTAGAGCTTTTGTGAGACATGGTAATTTAGAAAGGAAGAAACTTGGTCTAGGATTTATTTCACATGCGAATCATGCTCATGCTCCAGGATAACTCTCATGTTAGAGTAACCATTGCTCATAACAGAATTTCAAATAGAATCAATGATAGCACTTCTGCTTTACATACTACTCGCAGACGTGTGTCTCAGTACTGGGTTCCCAAGTCATGTTTAACTAACCTCAGTATTGAGACACATCGTTCTTCTGTGCCTTGATTTTCAGGATCGCCGCGGAAGGAAGGACACGTGGTTCGCCGACTCCATTTGCTCACGCCACATGACCGAGACTCAAAATGGTTCACCTCCTTCACGCGGCCGATAGGTGATGTTCTCATCACCGTTGGAGACAATACTCAAGGGCGGATTGAAGGAACAGGAACAATCAGGGTGAATGACAATTTCATCCTAAAGGACGTTGCTCTTGTGGACAAGCTTAGGTTTAACTTACTCTCTGTCTCACAGCTTCTTGATGATGGCTATGAGACTATATTTAAGAAAAATGCTTGTCGGGTGCTCGATTCTGCTGGTGACCTCGTTTTTGGGATTTATAGAGTTGCTAGGATCTTTGGAGCTGATTTTTCTGAATCTCTGGCTGGTTCTCTTAAATGTTTGTTTACACCTTCTTCTGAGTTCTGGCTTTGGCACCGACGTTTGGGGCACATTGGTTTTGATCATCTGACGCGAGTTAGCAACCTTGATCTCATGAGAGGTTTGCCCAAACTCAAAGTCGCCAAGGATGTCAGTATGTGCGCTCGTAGGCATGGCAAGCAAGTTGCCGCCACACCCTTCGATGACTTTGGTCATGACTAATGGACCGGGACAGTTGCTTCATATGGATACTGTTGGTCCTGCTAGGGTTCGGTCAATTGGTGGCAAGTGGTACATTCTTGTCATAGTTGATGATTTTTCGAGATACACTTGGGTGTTCTTTCTTGCTTCAAGGATGAAGCTTTTGGTTTTATCGTGATCTTGTTCTTCGCTTGGCTTCGAACTTTCGGTACTTTAAGAGCGATCTGCAGTGACAATGGCACGGAGTTCAAGAATGCCTCGCTTGCCTCTTTTTGTGCCGAGCGCGAATTGAGCATCGTTCTCTTCTCCACACGCCCTCAAATGAATGGCGTTGTGGAAAGGAAGAAATGTAACTTTAGTCGAGATGGCTAGGACGATGCTAGATGAGTATAGCACTGAGGAGGTTTTGGGTCGAAGCTATTTCTGACTTGCCATATTGCAAATCGTGTCTTCTTGAGACCTTCTTTGGGCAAGACTTCATATGAGCTTCGATTTGGTAGAAAACCCTCTGTTTCTCATTTTCGAGTTTTTGGAGCTAAGTATTTCATTCTTAAGACAGGAAATCTAGATAAATTTGAATCAAGGACTTTTGATGGTTTATTTCAGGTTATCCTGCACATTCGAGGGGTTTTCGGGTTTTTAATGTTGAAACTAACATTGTCCAGGAGACATGCAGTGTCACTTTTGATGAGACTAGCCCTAGAGCTAGATCCGACATTTCAGGTGATACACAGTGTGAAAGCATTTTTGTGGAGGAAGATGATGACGGCGATATTTGTCCTCCACTGCTGCTGCTGAGGCTCTGTCCAAGTTCCGTAACACGCACGATCGCTTCACCTCCAATTGAGGCTCTGCGCATCTTCTTCATCGATGATACTGCGGAGGTTGAGGAGATATTGTCTCCCGGCGCTCCACTTCATATTCAGAGGCATCATCCTCGGATCGATGATTGGTAATCTTAATGAGCGAGTCACTCGCTCCTGTATCACGATCCAAGTCTCTACTCTCATTCTCGCATTTGTTGCTTCTTTCAACCCCGCGATATATCACATGCGTTATCCGATTCTATTTGGGTTAATGCCATGCATGAGGAGTTAGAGAATTTTGAGAGGAATAAGGTTTGGAATCTAGTAGAACCTCCTAGTGGTCATAATGTGATAGGAACCCGTTGGGTGTTCAAAAATAAACAAAATGAGGATGGTTCGTGGTTAGAAACAAGGCTAGATTGGTAGCTCGGGGTTTTAGCCAAGTTGAGGGGTTAGACTTTGATGAGACATTTGCTCTGTTGCTAGATTGGAAGCCATTCGCATTCTCGCTTGCATTTGCTGCTTCTAAGGGCTTTAGATTATATCAGATGGATGTTAAGAGTGCCTTTTTGAATGGTTTTATAGAGGAGGAAGTGTATGTTAGACAACCCACAGGCTTTGAGAATCCCAAGCATACACATCATGTTTTCAAGCTATCCAAAGCCTTGTATGGTCTTAAGCAAGCCCCTAGAGCCTGGTATGATAGACTTAAGACCTTTCTCGCTTAAGAATGATTTTGAGATGGGTAAGGTAGACAAGACCCTGTTCATCCTTAGGCGTGGCAATGACTTCCGCTTGCTCGATTTATGTAGATGATATTATCTTTGGTGGTTCTTCTCATGCTCTTGTTTCCAGCTTTTTCGAGACAATGTCCAGGAATTTGAGATGAGCATGATGGGAGAACTCAACTACTTGGGCTTCAAATCAAGCAATGCAAGGAAGGGATCTTCATCCATCGACAAGTACACCAAGGATCCGCTCAAGCGCTTAGAGATGGGTGATCGCAGCCGATCGCCACTCCCATGGCGACTTCGATCGCTTTGGATCCGGATGAGGAAGGAGAAGCCGTGGATCAACGCGAGTACCGCAGCATGATCGGTTCCCTCCTCGCACTGACGGCCTCAAGACCGACATCCACTTCACGCCTGCGCCTCGTGCGAGGTTTCGAGCGTCTCCGAGGACTTCCCATCGCCAAGCCATTAAGCGCATCTTCGTATTTACACTCTACCCTCCGATGGCATTTGGTATTCTGCCGTCTTCCTTGTCCATTCGGGGGTTTTCTGATTCTGATTTTGCGGGCTGTCGGCTAGATAGGAAGAGTACCTCAGGCACTTGTCACTTCCTAGGCACTTCTCTTGTCTCTTGGTCTTCTAGGAAGCAGTCTTCTGTTGCACAATCCACTGCTGAAGCTGAATATGTAGCTGCTGCTAGTTGCTGTAGTCAGATTTTGTGGATGGTGTCCACTCTTAAGGATTTTGGGTTGGCGTTTGATAGTGTTCCTCTTTTCTGTGATAACACTTCTGCGATTAACATTGCTAAAAACCCTGTGCAACACTCTAGGACCAAGCACATAGACATTCGCTATCACTTTCTTAGAGATCATGTCGAGAAGGGTGATATTGTGCTGCATTTCGTGGAGTCCGAGGCTCAGTTGGCTGATATCCTCACCAAGCCTTTAGATCCAACAAGGTTTGCAACCTTGAGAAGTGAGTTAGGGGTAATTTATCGCTACAGTTTGGTTTGAGGGGGAGTTGGCTCTGTTCTGAACTTTTCTTGTTCATTTGAGCTTTTCTGTTTTTCTGATACCTTCTTCTAGTGGTATTTTCTTTTGATCTTTTTGATCTTTTTAGGCTCTTTAAGTTTTTGTGCATCTCATTGTTTCATACTGCATTCATATGAAAAACCAAAAAGATGCATTGTTATATAAGCTTTTCTGCTTGTCTTTTAAAATTGATGAAGCTTTGCTTATTACCCTTTTGAGCTTTAGCATTTCAATTCTGCTCAATGCCATGTCTAGTTCTTTGACTTGCTAGAATTATCATGCTTTCACATGTGTAGCTAAGTCTTTGCTGAATGAGCCAGAACTTTAAGAAAACTTGAACTAAGAAACTGCAATTTGTGGATGTTTTAGCTAGTTGCGCAATTAGTGCTCCTTTTGTGACATTGGCCCTGTCAAAATTGCTGTGTTAGCTCTTGAATCTAGTATTGATCATTACTTGAGCTTCTTGTTCTTTTAAGAATCTAAAATTGCTCTTGTGAAAAAAAAGGTCTCTTTTTGTGCGAAAAAACTGATCTCACCAATTCTTTCTCATGAGATGGCTTGCCATTGCACTAGGCATGAACTCAGGGGGAGATTTGGATGACCTAGATCATTCTTTTAAGCTTTTTGTGCTTAAGATGGTCGCGGCAAGACTTGAGATCTAGCACATGGATAAGAAAATGAATTATCAAAATTGGTAGAAGCTTAGGAAGAGTTTGTGGATGGCTCCTAGTCCAGGATCTTCTTCACTAAGATATACCTTTAATCAACTTCAATATTCATTGCAAATGAAAAACTGTTGGAAAATGGGCGTTTCAGACAATTTGAGCAAAATGATTCAATTCAGGACCTGTTTGTCTCTTAATGTGGTCTTTGTTAGCGTCTTGATCTCACATTGACATTTTGACATGGCCAGTATCATTTTAGGATCTCTGTTGATGAACTTGCTAGATCTGAAGCTTTGCTTAAAATGCTAAAATTTATTGCTTTACATTGAGCCTTCTTGCTTTAGCTTTGTTTTATATGTCTTATCATGATCTTGCTAGCGCATTCAGGCTGATATGGTGTTTATGCAAAATTTGAGATGCTAGCTTGTTCTTTTGGGTAATCTCCAAAGCTTCTTGTAATCCAAAATTGAAAAATACAAAAAATATGAAGCCACTCCATTGCATTTTATGCATGCTCCTTCTTATGTTTTTTCCTCATTCTGCATTTGTTATCTCTGGACGAGAGGAAGACGTGATTCCTTGATGACTCCATTGTCAAAGGGGGAGAAGATATTTCAAAATGTGTAAAGGGGAGAGGTTTTAAAAGTATTAAAAAGAGGGAGAAAATTGGAGAATTTGAAGTTTTCTGAAATTTGAGGATCATAGTGAGGGGGAGTTTCTTATTTGCATTCTTATGGTCTTATTGCTCTTTCTGAACTTGAATTGCAATTCTTGAGCCTCACCATGATCAAAGGTCATTTCGAACAATTGTTCTTTCATATGGACCTTAAGTGAGATTTTTGACTCTTCTTTGGAAATTGAAGCTTTCTTGCTTTCTTTTGCCTTATCTCACTTGCCGATGCTATTCTGAAGCCAGCTTGGTCATTTCCATTGCTTTCTCTTGCATTTGGACCAAGTTGTGTCTTTTTGCAAAACGTTGAGTTTTACTTTTCAAACCTCAAAACTTGCATTTGTGGGGAATTGCCAATGTGTTCATCAAGGGAGATTGTGGATATCATGGGGATATGCTCATGATCTTAGGATGATGTGACAATTGGCAATGGCGTTGAAGGTTTTTAAACACGAGTTTTCGACAAAGTTCATATTCTGTCAGTCTCAGCGGTCCGACCGCCCTTGCCTCGGTGTTTTGTCTTTGTCCGATGCGGCCGGTGTCGGTCGGTCCGACCGCTTAGGTAGCGATCGACCGGCGTCGATGATGGTCGGACCGCAAGTTGAGTGGCATTGAGTTTGAGGTGGGCCAAAAATAGAGGGTGTAGGCAAGTGAGGAGATTCTACCGCACTTGGTCCCATAATTTTGGAGCCTCGGTCAAAAGTTCTATTCGTTTTAAATTTCGAGAGGTTGCGGATTTGGTGTTGAAATTTTGGCTAAGTCCTTTGGTGGCGATCCGACCGGCCTTCGTTGGCGGATCGGGCCGCGATGGCGTCGACCGCCAAGGTCAGGCTGGCGATCGGCCGGTTTTCACTACGTCGTCACCGGGTGTGGCGGCGATGGTTGCTGATTAGGTCAAGTTCATTGGTTTCATGTCATATGTGTTGCATGATGCATGTTTTGACTAACGTGGGTCAAGTTGTGAAGAACTTGTTCCCGATTTTGATTTTCTTGTCTATTGTTGTGCAGGTTGCTTCGTGGTCAACGACGGTCAACGGCGAGGATGATCGGGACTAGGTTTGGAGAGCTGAGGTTCAAAACGATCGGCGATGCGGGTGAAGTCATTGGACTCAAGTATGGTGCAAGATGGACAAAGGTGACCGAACGCGCGATTCGGTGCGGATCAGTTGAATCAAGCGGCGCGGGGTCGGTGCAAGTGCCATGGTGGTTTCGGTGGGAGCGGATGGAAGAGACTTGTCGACATGATGAGAGCCGTTGGATCAACCTACACGTGGCGAAGCAGCGAGTGCCGCACAATATGAACACGGCGCTTTAAAATGCGTGCGTGTGTCACCCGTTGTTTTGGGCCTTAACAGAGCCCATTAGGAGACTCTATTAGAAACCCTAAGCCTCCACTATAAATAGAGGAGGAGGTGGCTGCACCTTTCCCCGGCTTTTCGACCCTTTCATTGTTTAGAAACCCTAATTTGCTTAGGAGAGGAGGAGTGGAGGTTAGGGTTCTAGAGAGTTGGATTGGATTTCGTGCTCATGTATTGAGTCTTTGTCATCCATTGATGGAGTGGCCATAAACCAATACCATATCAAATCAATCCAAAGAAAGTTTCTTCAAGATGAGGTCAATTGCTTTCTTTCTCTCTTTTTGATGATTTGAGTCTTTCTTTGATCCGCGAGTTTTTGCTTAGTTTCTGGACGTGATCTAGCTTGTTGTGACGTGTGGGAATACATCTAGGATCATCAATATCATCAATCACCCACGAGCAAGTCTCAAGATCATATTTTCGTTTTGACTCGGTTTTTGACCTAACTTCGCTCAAACTGTAAAAGGTCAGAATCTTGGCAAGAATTATCATGATCGTTGCTTGGAATAGGTTCCTGACATACTTAGGTAGGTGTGTGTCAAATTTCACGAAGTTTGGACGCACGAATCAAAAGTTTGATCAATTTGCGTTTCGGTTTGTCGGGCTGTTTTCTCTGTTCATCGAACGGCCCGATCATTCGAGAAATCGGTCGACCGCTGATCGGTTCGACCAGCTAGACCGACCGGTCTGACCGCCCCCGTGAGAGGTCAGACCGCCAGTGTCTTCGTGTTTTGTTTTTGTGTTGATTTTACTTCGGGGTTTTGAGTTGATTCAATACAAGTCTTCCGTGCATGATTGATTGATCTTCATAGCTTTCATAGCTATTGGAGTGAGATTCGTATTGAATTGAATTTGGGAGAAAAGAGATCGTGCTCCTATTCACCCCCCTCTAGTCGCCTTTTCGGTCCAACAGTCCGACGTGGCAGTCCGCGTCGGCGTCCACCTCAGCTCGCGTGCACACATGTAGTCACGTGTGGTGCCATGTCAGCGTCTGTCATCGCGCGGCGTGCGGCGTCTGGGCCGTCGGGTCGTGTGCCGCCGTAGGCGTGTCTGCGGGATTGGTCCAGCTCAGGGCCACGTGGCAGTTCACCGGTCTCCAAAACCAGAGGCTCGGTAGACTTGGTCTACCGTGAGCCATCTCACTGACATGTAGGTCCCACATGTCAGGTTTTTCTTTTATTTATCTTTTTTCGAAATTCTGAGGGCTGACGTCAGCATTGCGCAATAATCCGATTTTTCTTTAGAGAAATAATTCGGAAATTCCAGAAAATCCAAATTAGGGTTTCTTTTTAGATTCAATCTTCCAGAGCTCATAACTTTTGCATCCTAACTCCGATTGAGCCCATTCAAATTTCTAAATTTGTCTAAATTCAAGCTCTTTTTATCCAAGATTTTTATTTAATTTTTGGAGCTTGTTTTGCCTCTGTTATTTATTTGTTTTGTTTGTTTTTGTTTCGTTTGCGAGTAGACGTCGATTCGTCGGAAAATTTTGTGGAAGAATGAGCACCCCAAGATCAAGACCAGTACATAGACCTTTTCCAAGGCAAGTCATACCTTTGATCATCTTGAACCCAGTTTTCAAATTACTTTGTGTTAAATTAATGCATTCTACTTTAATTATTTATTTAAATGCTTTGGGCATAGTTATTATCCAAATTGCTATCACACTTTGGCCTTGTATGTCATAATTCCTTGTCACTCTAGATTGGTTATTAGTTGGTAATATTATAGCACCAACGTGGGTTGGTTAGATGCGAGTACAATTGCTTAGCCATGCTACGAGTCTCACATATCATGAAAGTTGCAAATATAAACTATGACTAAGTGACTATGGAACTTTGTGTAAAACTGTGTGCTGTATGTTATTACTTCGTGATGGCATGTGTTGCACTAAAACCAACTGGGTGGTAAAGGATTTAGACTGAGGCAAGTGGTGGAGACTGTGTGACATGGTGGTCTATGTGATGGGAATGATAATCTTTGTGACTTAGTTAGAACATGGAAGTCTTGCCTTGGTCAATTAAGGACTTAACTTTGTGCGCCATTGAACTGAGCCTTCACATGCGACCACATGCCAGTATGGGACGGGCCTAACTTAGTAAGTTATGGATTCTCGGCATTGATGTTCAGGTGGATAGGTTAGGCTGTGTGACAGGGTGGAGGTGTGACTACTTGGGTGGTTGCATCGCGGGACGATTCGCCTTCCCTGTCCAGCGGTGTGTGTTATACCAATTCTTTGTGAGCTGGTATAGTGGTTTGTAAGCACACTGGGAACGTCAATGTTTGAGATGAAGTCTCCGAACTGTTTTGTTACGATTAGTGCTTGCTACACTAGTTGTATCTTGTGGGTAAAGTGTACCACCTCTGCAGAGTGTTAAATCAATCTATTCGAATAGCCACGTCCGCGGTCATGGACATGCTCGGGGATTTCACACGAGGGGTAGTTTTCATAAAATGTTTGGGATGGGAGCTGTGTGACCTCAATCATATGGCTATGTGAAATAATCTGTTTAGCTGTGTGTCTTTATAAAAACAACTGTTAAATTAATATTGTTTATTTGTTTTAAATTATGCTTTTAATCTATTATTCATATTCAATTGCAAATGTCGCTTTTATGCAAAAGAACCACAGAAGCCTTTTCTTTGGAATAAGCTTGCATCTATACATTGCATTCTGTGGTATGATTTGCGAGTACGGTTGTGTACTCACACTTGTTGTAAAACTTGCGCCCAAACCTACAGAAGAGGAGGAGTCTACGCCGCTGAGGAGGAGTTCGCCAAGGCCGATCGTTCGTTAGTCCAATCCCGATCGGTTGCTGTGGTGAATTGGTGGGATCTACGTTGGAGTTTTCCGTTCTGCTGCTGTTATTTTTACATTAGCCTGCGTGGCTTAATAAGTGTAAACTCGACCATAAGGTCAAAACCCTTATTTGTTAATCAAACTAATCGTTTACTTTATTTATCATTTGTGTGGATCGATGTTTACCTATGTTAACCCAGGTGTGCACTAGCGTGATCTGGACTAGTGCAAGTATACACGCAGGGTTCCGAATAAATGATGCAGGTCCCGGCTGAGGTGGTATCGAGCCATATTGATCAGAGGTCTTGACCTTAGTTAGATTGGCCGTCTTTAGAGTGTCCAAATTATTTTCTAAAGGAAAAATTAACTTGCAAGGTTAATTGATTGCTTAACTCTTCTCATATCTCTCTCGCCTCAACTTTTGCTATAATCCTTTCTCTCCTCGTTGTTTTAAAGTTGCTCTTACCTGCTAAATCTGCCTTGTGGATGCCTCGTTTTGAGCTATGGTGAGCGCACCTGGAGGGTATGCTGCCGAGCTTTGGAAGTTGCTCCAGGTTCTTGGAGGTTTTGATCGTCCGTTGTACGTCGGCAACAACTGGACGGTGAATGGACAAAACCGTGGAGTTATTTGTCGCCTGACGATCTACGCCAGGAGGAATGACAAGGCAAGCCAACCTTCGCATGTCTCTGTGAGGAAGATCACTTGGCTGGAAGGTATCCAGGAGTCGTCGCGCTTGGCCATGCTGCGTATCTGCAACATCTACACATGGGAGCTTCAGGACACCGTCTTCCGTTACCACCCAGAGCTGCAGCCCTGGACTTGCCAGCACGCTACCCGTCCACAGAAGGAGAGAGCAACGCTACCGTCGTGCACCTCGCCCAGTTCGTGACCGCCCAGGAGGAAGCCTTGGAGAGAACCATCACGGAGCTGGATCATGTCTATGAAGCCTTGCAGAGAGCTGAAGAGAAGGTCGCCACTCTGCAAGAGATCCTCTCGACCAAGTTCGAAGAAGAGGAAGACCCAGGAGGATTATGAAGAAGATTCGGAGGAAGGCCCGGTTGAGCCGAAGAAGATGCAGAGCGGAGGAGCCGCGGAGCCGTAGCACGGGAACGCTGCTCGCTGCACGATTCTAGGGCTTCAGGATCGGTTGCCAAGATGCCTGGCTCACTTCGAGTCACACCGTCGAGGCGCCGCCGCGGTTGTGGAGGCTTTCTCGAGTAGTTGGTCTTAGTTCCAGTTTTTCAAGCTTAGCCAGTTTCAGTTTAGTGAGTCGCCCTTTAGGCGGTAGTTTTGTGTGCTTAGGTCGTTGTTTCTTTTGTGTGCGAGTATGAGCTGCAAAGGCCCTTAGGCATTTGTTGCAGCCATGCTAAGACCCTATTTAATAAAGGTATTTCATTTGAGTTTCTTGAGATGTGCTTTGTTGGGTTTAACCTACCCCCTACTTAGTTCTCAACTTATCTTGTGCTTGCTACCTTATCTAACCCATGGAGCTTCGCTAGATGGTTCAAACTCGCTGCATCGCTAGCGCTAGTGGTTCGGCACCCCCACCGAGAGGCAATGAGCAACCACCGCGAGGAGCGTTCCGCCACAAGCACCCCCAATTGACTTGCAAAACTTTGGAGCTTTCATGGCAACACAGACTCAGCTGATGAATACTATGATGACTCAGATGCAAGCTATGAACAACCAGGCCAACAACAACAACAATCGACAGTATGGAGCCCCAGCTGCTCATGGTCACCATGGACCATCCAAACTTGCGAATTTATGAGGACTCGCCCACCAATATTTTCGGACACGTCTCTCGGTGGAAGCGGATGATTGGCTCGAGTTATCGAAAGGAAGCCGCGATCACCCAAAGGCGGCCGATCGTGAAAAGGTTTGTATGCCACTCACGGATGGAGGGCACACTGCCGAATGGTGTGGAGAACTTCCGTCCGCGCGCATGAAACGCCACAGGATATCACATGGGAGGAATTTTCCGCGCATTTCGCCAAGATCACGTGCGAAGGCATTATCGATCCAAGAAGGATGAGTTCGCGCTCTCAAACAAGGAGCTATGTCGTTGTTCGACTACGCCAACAAGTTTTCTCACCAGCTCGCTATGCAACGGAAGATGTAGCCACGGACAAGGCTCGTCGAGTCGCTTTTGAAGGGACTAAACACCGGACTACAAGTCAATTTGATCGCCACACTTTTCCCGATTTCCAAGAGTGGTCAACAAAGCCTTTGTTCTAGAGGACAAACGCAAGGCGGAGGATAATCAGAACGCCGGATGGCTCGGCAAGGGAACCATCAATCACGAGAGCAAGAACAAGTGCAAGACAGTTCAATGTGTTTCACCCGCATTTCGTTGAGCACTCGCACCAACTCAGCACCCGCCACCGCCGTAACTTCCGCAACCCGCACTCCGCCAACCCCAATCCAGAAGCAACAGCAGAACGCACAAAGGTGCATTACTCCCGCTGTCACCGACATTTGCCAACCGTGTCCGCAAAGGGGAACAATCACTCCGAAGACGCTTCAACCTTGGAGCTACTCCATCCAAGATGCCGCGCGGGCATCAACCAAGGAGCTTCACAAGTTGCCGGTCAAGCCGGAGAGCACCACAGTCCGTGATCGAGGCGTGGTCAACCACGCCACTCGAAGGAGCTCAGAATCACGGACGCCGTCTCGGGTAAGTTTCTGGTTAACTCAGTACCTGCATCAGTTTTGTTTGATTCTGGAGCTTCGCATTCATTTGTTTCTGGAATGTTTGCAACCAAGAATAATTTGAAAGTTATGCAACTTAAGCATACTCTGTTAGTCCAGTCGCCTGGAGCGAGCTAAGTACTAGAGTGGGATGTTTAGGAGCTAAGTTACTCATAGCTGGAGTTGAGTTTCTAGCCAACCTAATTGTCCTAGATACCCAAACCTTAGATGTCATTCTTGGCATGGATTGGTTATCCAAGCACAAAGTCGTGCTAGATTGTGGCCGAAGAGTCAGAATGATCGAGGACGCCAAAGGAAACAAGGTAGAGTTTTTAGCCACCTCGATTCGTGATGGACATTTGCTAGTAAACGACTTGAAGACCCTTTCCTTGGAAGAAGTACCATGGTCGGTGAATACCCGGATGTGTTTCGGAGGAGTTACCGGGAATGCCACCGGATCGTGACATTGAGTTTGTCATCGACCTAGTGCCGGGGACAGCACCGATCTCAAAGAGACCTTATCGGATGCCAGCCGATGAATTGGTAGAGATGAAGAAGCAGATAGAAGAACTCCTTGAGAAAGGTTTTGTGAGACCTAGTTCGTCGCCATGGGGAGCGCCAGTATTGTTTGTCAAGAAGAAAGATGGAAGTATGAGGATGTGTATTGATTACCGATTCTCTCAACGAGGTCACTATCAAGAACAAGTACCCACTACCCGGATAGATGATCTGTTTGATCAGATGAAAGGAGCCGGATTATTCTCAAAGATCGACCTGCGATCAGGTTACCATCAACTGAAGATTTGTCCTAAGGATATACCGAAGACCGCTTTCTCAACACGGTATGGACATTATGAGTTCTTAGTCATGTCCTTTGTCGACTAATGCCCCCTGCATACTTCATGAACATGATGAATAAAGTATTCATGGAATATTTGGACAAGTTTGTAGTCGTGTTCATTGATGATATTCTAGTGTACTCCAAGTCGGAGGAAGAACACGTAGAACATTTAAGGATAATATTGGAAAAACTCCGAGAGCATCACTATATGCCAAGTTCGGTAAGTGTGATTTTGGAAGAAGGAAGTGTATTTCTGGGTCATGTGATGACAAATGAGGAGTAGCGATTGACCGGTAAAGTTAAAGCAAAGTGTTACATTGGGAGCAGCCCAAGACCGTGACTCAGATTCGATTTCTTGGGAATGGCGGTTATTACCGCCGTTTCATCGAAGGATTCTCATCGATTGCTAAGCCTCTTACGCAATTGTTGAAGAAGGAGAAAAGTTCACTTGGACTCGATGCAGTGAAGAAAGTTTTCAAGAAGCGAAGAAGCATTTGACTTCACTTCCAGTCTTGATTTTGCGGATATTCGCAAGGATTTCGATATCTATTGTGATGCTTCGCGTCAAGGATTAGGATGCGCCCGATGCAAGAAGGAAGAGTTGTCGCTATGCGCCAAGGCGATTGAGACCTCACGAAGAGAATTACCCTACTCATGATGCGGAATTAGTCGCCGTAGTGCATGCTTTAAAGATTTGGCGTCATTACCTCATCGGTAATCGCGTGAAGTCTATACGGATCATAAGAGTCTAAAGTATATCTTCACCCAGTCAGATTTGAACATGAGACAGAGAAGATGGTTGGAATTGATCAAGGATTATAATCTTGGAATCCACTACCATCCCGGAAAGGCCAACGTAGTTGCAGATGCACTAAGTCGTAAGAGTTACTGCAATGCTTTGGAAGTAAAGAAAAGTTGCCCAGAACTTTATGAAGAATTTCAGAAGCTAAAGCTAGAAGTTGTGTCCGAAGGATTTGCAGCCAATTTGGAGGTACAATCTACCCTGGAGAAGCAAATTCGTGAAGCACAACCAAAGGATCCTGTGGTTGTCGTAAATCAAGATCAAAATGGCGTAAGGAAATTCAAAGATTTCACCAAGGATGATCAAGACATACTACGGATTAATGGTCGTATCGTGTACCGGATATCGATGGTCTAAGACGATTAATCTTAAAGGAAGCCCACGACTCAAAGTATTCGATCCACCACAGGAGTACCAAGATGTACCAGGATGTTAAGACTAAATTTTGGTGGCCAAATTTGAAATGAGAAGTCGCAGAGTTCGTCGCCTTGTGCGACACCGCCGAAAGTAAAGCGCGAACACCGAGACCAGCAGGTTTGTCGCAACCGCCAAGATTCAGAATGGAAGTGGGAAGAGATCGGTATGGATTTCATTACGGTTTACCCAAGACTCAATCGGGTTACGATTCGATCCGGGTAATTGTCGATCGCTTGACCAAGGTCGCCATTTCGCCGGTCAAAACCACGTGCTCGGGAGATCGCCTTGCGGAGTTGTACATGGCCGAATTGTCGGTTATACGGTGTGCCCAAAAGATAGTGTCGGTCGAGGATCCCGTTCACTCTCGTTTTTGGCGAGCTTGCATGAAGCATTGGGCACCCATCCGAATTTCGCATCGCGTATCATCCACAAACAGATGGACGATGAAAGAGTTAATCGATATTGGAGGATATCTTGAGAGCTTGCGCTCTAGCTAATCTTGCCGATGGGATAAAAGTTTACCATATGCGAATTCTCGTACAACAACGATTACCAAGCGACCGCACATGTCACCATTTGAAGCCTTGTATGGTCGTGCCTGCCGAACCCGTTGAATTGGTCTGAAGCAATTTGAACGTTCAGTGTTCGGTCCAGACATCATTCAGGAAGCAGAAGAGCAAGTGGCCATGATAAGAGAAAGATTGAAGATAGCTCGGTCGCATGTAAGAGCTATCGCGATAATCGTCGCCGTGATCTCAGTTTTGAACCCAAGGATTTCGTTTATCTTCGAGTGACCCCGCTCAGAGGTGTCAAAAGGTTTCATGCCAAAGGGAAGCTTGCCCCTAGGTATGTTGGTCCGTTCATGGAGAAGTTGCTTATTAGTTGGAGCTGCCGTAGTCGTCAACAGGAGTACATGATGTCTTTCATGTCTCGCAGTTAAAGAAGTGCCTCCGTGTGCCAGAAGAACAAGCCCTGTTGGAATCAATTGATTTGAAGGAGGATCTTACCTACAAGGAGCACCAATCAAGATTTTGGATGTCGCGAGCGCCTCACCAAGCAAGACTGTTCGTTTTGCAAGGTCGATGGAGCAACCACTGAAGGAGAAGCAACGTGGGAACGTGAAGAGGAGCTGAAAGCCGAGTCTCCTAGCCTTTTCTCTAGCTAGCCTGAATCTCGGGGTCGAGATTCCTTTAAGGGGGGAGGTTTGTAACATCCCAATTTTCTGAGCTTAAAAAACCTTTGAATAGTTAGTAGGGAGAAAATTCACCATTTGAATTTTATTTGATTTTAATTCCAAAGCTTAATATTGGACTTTACAATCAAAAATATTTAATGTGAATAATCCCAACTTGAACATTAGCCAAAACTATTTTATTTGGGTTCTATGTGCTCGATATATTTTCTAGATTTTCTAGAATTTTTCCAGTTCATTTGCTATTTTCTATTGCCCTTTTGAATTTACGGTATTTTCTAAATTAGAAAAACTATTTAAAACCTCAGAAATAGTCTCGGGCCGAATTCCTTTCCCTCGGCCCACTCCTGTTCCTTCCCAGACCATCTCCGCGTGAGGCCCGACTCCGCGCGCGCCACTCGCACTCCCGGCGTGTGGACCCACACGTCCGTCTCCGCCGCGCCCGGCCGTCCTCACGCACGCGGCGCGCCGCCGCCATGTTTCCAAGCTCAAGCCCGTACGACAACGCATCCTTTCCAACTGAACCCCTTCTAGAAAACGCGTAGAATCTTATCATTTATCTTCCCGCATCTCCTCGGATCAAAAACAAATCCCGGATTCGTCTCTAATTCCGTTTTCTTGCGAAGCCGTCTCGGACTCTTTTTAGGGTTCATCGCCGCTCGCCGCACGCCGCACACCGCCCTAGCCCCTCCCGGCCCCTATAAAAGGCACCCCCGGGATCGCATTGACGTCCGCACCAGAACCCCCCAACCCATTGCGCCTCTTAAGCCCTAGCGCCGCCACAACTCGAGCTTTAGGGTTTTATCGCGCCGGCGTTCTTCTGCGAATTACGCCGCCACCGGTGACACCCTTCCCTCGTGGAGTGCACCACCGTCATCGCCGTCACCCGGGCTACCTCCAGAGACCACCCGCGCCACCTAGATCTCACGGAGCCCCCGTCCGACAAAACCCGAAGCAGCTCCGCCACTCAACCCTCACTGCCGACCGTCTCCGTCGACCTCAACCACCCGGAGCTGCACCCAGAGGTTCGCAATAGCGCCCTCTACCCGCCGGTACCACTCACCGCCGGCGAGGAGCCGCCGTTCGCCGTTGCCGTTGGTTCCCGAGCCGTTGTCGCCGTCGGTCCGACGTGGCAGTCCGCGTTGGCGTCCACCTCAGCTCGCGTGCACACGTGTCGTCACGTGTGGCGCCATGTCAGCGTCCCTGTCATCTAGCGCGTGCGCGTCCGAGTCAGCGTCGGGTCAGCAGCCGTCGCCGACATGTCACACTGGGATTGGTCCAGCTCAGGGCCACGTGGCAGTTCACCGGTCTCCAAACCAGAGGCTCGGTAGACTTGGTCTACCGTGAGCCATCTCACTGACATGTGGGTCCCACATGTCAGGTTTTTCTTTTATTTATCTTTTTTCGAAATTCGAGGGTGACGTCGACATTGCGCAATAATCCGATTTTCTTTAGAAATAATTGGAAATTCGGAAAAATCCAAATTAGGGTTTCTTTTTAGATTCAATCTTCCAGAGCTCATAACTTTTGCATCCTAACTCCGATTGAGCCCATTCAAATTTCTAAATTTGTCTAAATTCAAGCTCTATTTATCCGAGATTTTTATTTAATTTTTGGAGCTTGTTTTGCCTCTGTTATTTATTTGTTTTGTTTGTTTTTGTTTCGTTTGCGAGTAGACGTCGATTCGTCGGAAAATTTTGTGGAAGAAGGAGCACCCCAAGATCAAGACCAGCACATAGACCTTTTCCAAGGCAAGTCATACCTTTGATCATCTTGAACCCAGTTTTCAAATTACTTTGTGTTAAATTAATGCATTCTACTTTAATTATTTATTTAAATGCTTTGGGCATAGTTATTATCCAAATTGCTATCACACTTTGGCCTTGTATGTCATAATTCCTTGTCACCTAGATTGGTTATTAGTTGGTAATATTATAGCACCAACGTGGGTTGGTTAGATGCAGTACAATTGCTTAGCCATGCTACGAGTCTCACATCTCATGAAAGTTGCAAATATAAACTATGACTAAGTGACTATGGAACTTTGTGTAAACCGTGTCTTTGTATGTTATTACTTCGTGATGGCATGTGTTGCACTAAAACCAATCAGGTGGTAAAGGATTTAGACCGAGGCAAGTGGTGGAGCTGTGTGACATGGTGGTCTATGTAATGGGAATGATAATCTTTGTGACTTAGTTAGAACATGGAAGTCTTGCCTTGGTCAATTAAGGACTTAACTTTGTGCGCCATTGAACCGAGCCTTCATGCATCGACCACATGCCCGGTATGGGACGGGCCTAACTTAGTAAGTTATGGATTCTCGGCATTGATGTTCAGGTGGATAGGTTAGGCTGTGTGACAGGGTGGAGGTGTGACTACTTGGGTGGTTGCATCGCGGGACGATTCGCCTTCCTCGTCTAAATGGTGTGTGTTATACCAATTCTATGTGAGCTGGTATAGTGGTTTGTAAGCACACTGGGAACGTCAATGTTTGAGATGAAGTCTCCGAACTGTTTTGTTACGATTAGTGCTTGCTACACTAGTTGTATCTTGTGGGTAAAGTGTACCACCTCTGCAGAGTGTTAAATCAATCTATTCGAATAGCCGCGTCATGATCATGGACATGCTCGGGATTTCACCAGGGGTAGTTTTCATAAAATGTTTGGGATGGGAGTGTGACCTCAATCATATGGCTATGTGAAATAATCTGCTTAGCTATGTGTCTTTGTGAAAACAATCATTAAATTAATATTGTTTATTTGTTTTAAATTATGCTTTTAATCTATTATTCATATTCAATTGCAAATGTCGCTTATGCAAAAGAACCACGTGCCTTTTCTTTGGAATAAGCTTGCATCTATACATTGCATTCGTGGTATGATTTGCGTAGTACGCGTTGTGTACTCACGCTTGTTGTAAAACTTGCGCCCAAACCTACTGTAAGAGGAGGAGTCTCACGCCGCTCGAGGAGGAGTTCGCCAAGGCGATCGATCGTCATAATGTCCGAATCCCATCATCGGTTACTGTGGTGAATTGGTGGGATCTACGCTGAGTTTTCCGCTCATTCTTGTTTATTTCTCGTTAGCTGCGTGGCTTAATAAGTGTAAACTCGACCATAAGGTCAAAACCCTTATTTGTTAATCAAACTAATCGTTTACTTTATTTATCGTTTGTGTGGATCGATGTTTACCTATGTTAACCCTGTGTGCACTAGCGTGATCCTGGACTAGTGCAGTATACACAGAGGGTTCCAGAATCGTAATTCTGGGTCCCGACATAGACCAAGATTCCATTTCATATTATTCTCCCCAACAAATGGGGATTTTGTGTTTTTGCTTGTGTGACATTACAAAAGCTCCTAATTTTCTAGCTACAGCACAGTTCAAGAAAGGAAAAGCCTTGCTAAACTTCAGAAATGCAGCTAAGGCTACAACACATGAGAACATGAAGAACCTACATGAAAATTAGAATAACACGATGCCAGAAACAACAAAAAAACACGATGTTAGTTCATTAATATATTGTTCTTGACCATACTAGAAACAACAAAAAGCAAGGTAGCACACCTTCCTTTTCTCCCCATTTTTATGTCTGCCAAATCAAACCCCACCATATGAACTACCCATTGCACAGAGAGTGCACATACATCAATAATCACAGCATCACATAGACATCACAGAGCAAAGGGGAGGAGTAGAGAGAGGTAGAGAAGTAGAAGAGGGGGAGTATACCTCAGTGTGCGGCAACGACGGCAGCACAACCACAGGCATAATCATGCGTGCCCGATGGCCACCGAGAGCCTCAAGCCCCACCGTAGGTAGCCACGGCAACCAACCCCAGCATCTTCACCATGAGGGAATACCAAGCAACAAAATTAGTAAATGAACCATCGCAGAAACATGAAAACCAAAGCAACAGAAAAGGGGGAAAAGGGGGTTTGAGTCCAGGAGGAGGAAGCCGGACCCGGGCTACCACCCCCAAGTGTAAGACCGAGGAGACCGACTAGAGGGTGTGAATAAGCGGTTTTAAAAATCTTTTGGCTAAAACCAAGTTTATATGCGGAAGAGTAAATCAAATCGGTTTTGCACAATTAAGGCCTAAATCAACTAGTCTCACTAAGTGCACCAACAATATAAGACTATTGATAATGAAAGCAAACATATAAAGACATGTAAGCAATTTAATTCTAGGAATACAAATTGCACAAAGTAAATCGCAAGAGAGCAAACCACAATAACACAAAGACGTTTTACCTGTAACATCCCAAATTTTGGGCTTGTGTTTCAAATGTAAGAAAATGAGTAGAAATTAAAACTTTTTCTTACATCATGTATTTCCTGTTGTGCCAATCAATTCTTGTTCAAGGAATTATGGAATTACATTGTCACAAGTCTTGTTGATCCAAATCTTGCTATTCCAAAAACAATCTTGTCAAATCTTATGATCATCCTCTGGAAATATTTTTCCTAAGTCTCTGTGATGGTATGTGACCCTCTGAAAAATTTCACAATTTTTAGAAATTGTTTGAATATTTTTAGAGGCAATCAAACTGTTTGACTCTTAGTCAAACATTAAAACAGAGCCTTGCAGAATTTTTGGAGATTTATTCACAGTATAAAACCCTCGACAATTTTACACAAGGTTGATATCTGAGTTAGCAAGCTCTGTAAAATTTCATAATTTTTAGAGTTAATTTGCTACCTCAAATAAATCTTTCAAAGTCTCTATTTTTATTTCAAAGTCAAACTGGTTTTATCGTTACTCGTTCGAGTCGGACTGGGCTCGGGCCAATCGACTTGGTCCAATCAACTAAATGCACCGAGCCACTCTTTAAACGCGCGCGGTGGATCTCAACCGTTAGATCTAAATCGCACGGCGCGCGCTGTATCATTTCGACCTTCCGTTGCAAGTCCAATGTCAACCGTTAGATCTCCATCCAACCGTCGAGATGCGCCGAAACTTCGGACCCTCCGGTTGCATTTTTGAATCGAGCCGTTGGATTAAGATCCAACACTCGCGCACTCTTCGTTGTAATTTGAGTTTGCAACGGAGCCATTCGAGCCGCTCATTTCTAATCGTAGGGTTCGCAATATCTCCGTTGTGTTTTAAAGCCCGTAGGCGTGGCGCTATCTCACTGCTCGTGTCTCATCCAACGCCGTGAGTCACCGAACCTTTTCGCTGGTCGTCTTCTACCTCCGCCAGGCGAGCGCTGTAGGGGAGTAATGGCGTGTCATTTCTTGCCCTAAAGCCACCCTAGCCGACGTTTAGGGGTATGGGAGGTACTCGTGCAAGGCCATGCCCTAGTGCACGCCTACACCCTTTTCCTTGTCGGCCGCAAGCATTGTGTTTTGTGCTTTGCCTTCAAACATGAGTGGTGCAAACCCTAACACTTTCTTGGCCTTATAAGCACTCTCAATGCCTCCCGGTATTTCTTTAGACCACCATCAAGCTTCATTCTCGTATTGGAGCCTAACACCTCAAAAATGGCAAATCGCCATTGTTGACCCGTGAAGCTTCATTGGTGTTCTTGGTGTTCCAATGGTCCTCCTTCATGTTTCTTTGCCCTAACCTTATCTATTTACTTCCTTGAACATTTCCCTCACTTGATTTTGGATTTGATTCTCGTGAATTGTCCAATTTGGGGTTTGTTCAAATTCTACGAATTTGGTCATCTTCTTCCTCATTTCCGTGAGTGCTCCATTTTCCAATTGCTTGCTCATGTAGCTTCGTGAATCATTATGAAGCTATTTTGATGCTTTGGTATCACTCATTTGGCTCGTGGTGTCGCTTTCAACCTTTCTTCTTCATGTCCCATGAAGCCACCGTGATCAAGCATCTCCTGCCATCTTCGAAGCTTCTTGTCACTAAGGTAGCTTCTTATTAGTCCTTAGAAGCTCTCGCACCCGCACCCTAGGCTCGCAGTGGAGCTCATCGCGATTTTCATGTTTAGTAGTAAGCTCCCATTTTCGTTTTCCGCTAGCCGGCGTTCTAGTCCCTCGCCGCCGGCGAGAATGCTACCATTAGGTTCGTACTGTTATTGCGAATCCATTTTGGGTCTTGTTCGGCGCCGCCGCGGCCAGTGTCGCCGGCGATTTGCCGTTGAACTCACTCGGGTTTGCCGCACGCGACTCCGTTTTGCTATCCGATTAGGACACATTAATTGCTAATCATTAGTTATTAATTATGTCTTAATCGTTGTTGTTGAGCCAGCGACTAGTGGGCCCAATATCCTTAACTCGCTCTCCGTTCAATCCTCGATTGTTCCTACATCATTAATGCTAATCATTGGTTAGTTAATATGTCGATTAATCAATCGCCGCTTAATCTCCTCCGGTCGCATTGTCTTGTGGCCCGAGGGATTAAAATCAAATTCCGTGAGTCATTAGTGCCTAATTAATGGTAATCATTGGAATCATTAAACCGCCCTAACCGCCACTCTCGGCCGACAAGTGGGCAGCGCATGCGTGCACGTGGGTTAAACTAAAGCGCAGGTGACTGAAGTCACCGACATGCGGTCCCACATGTCAAGATCTTCCTTTGAACTGCGGTCAATATCTACCGCTCGTTTTTAGATCTGCGACCCGCATCGTGAGTGCATTCGACCTCCGGATGCCTTGATCATTCTCGACCGCCGATCTTGAGATCAACGCCGAGATCGTGTGCAATCGACCTTCCGACCGTTGGTGCGCTCGACCGCCCATCGCCAGATCGCGCGTTTGGGATTGGCCCAAGCAACCGCACCGTCCGGATGCATACACCCGTGAGCCGTTGGATCGTGATCCAACGGTGGCTCCGACAGGTTTGGCGCGCGTCAGGCGCCGCTTTTCGCGTGAGCCGTAGGATGTTAGATCAAGGGTGGCCGAGCGCCCACGCGTTTTCTTTTAATTGGGTGGTTACGTATTTCGTAAGTATTTGTTTAACAACCAAAATGATATAAAAACTTTAGAAACTCATAACTAATTCATTTTAATCGCTTTTAGATAATTCCAACGGTAATAAATTATGTTGTCACTTTAGTTTATTATAAAATGGATTTAAGCATGTTCCAAAGAGGTGAAATTGTTTAGTTAAGAATAGCTTGTTTTTCGCTATTTTTATATATTCTAGAATTGTATTAAAACTTGGAAAATGCATATCTTTTCTCAGATATATCGATAATTGTATGATTTTAACTTTGATAAATTTGTTATTAACTAAAATTTAATCTAAAATGGTGGAAGGCCTAAATCAAGACTTAAAAATATGTTAGTAGATTTAACCTTATTAGCAAGACTTAAAAATTCATTTAATGATGTAATAGACACCGTAATTCCTGTAAATCCTAAAAATAGAAATTTGATGTTAGGAAATCCTCTGTTATCATACTATAATGTGAAATAGGTTTTGCATATGTTTATATTTCTGGAAAGTGCATTATGCTAGTTTTGCATCTTAGAAAAATCATAACTAAATCATTTTAACTCAAATGACCTGAAATTTTATATGGGTTACCTATATACCAATAGGTAGCTACCATAAAATTTCAGCTTCAAAATCTTTCTAGAAAATTTTTTGCTACAGTGCTAATTATGGTAGAAAATGGGTTTTAGGTAATATCTTTGCACCACAAATCCAAATTAGGTTTTTCCAGTTTCTATGTCTTGGTATATTCGTATTTCACCTTGTGTATAAGTTTCGTCGCATTTGGATAATTTTGCTTGCTCTTTTGTTAAGTGTTGCTAGTCTTATTGGTTGTTCTTGGTTCTTTTTGCCTTTGCGCTAGGATTCGACATTTGCGGTAATCCCAGAGCGACCCTCCACAACAGCTTGAGCAACAGCAAGAAGGCAAGCAGTTTGATCATGTTAATCCCAGTATTTTAAGTATTTATGTTGATTACAAATTCTATGTATGCATTGCCACTTTGTGTTAATAGTTGGCCTAGTAGATGCATTCCTTAGCAAATGATTATCCTCTACTACCATGAGCCTAGGTTACTTGCTGTGATTTAGAGTTCATGGATGGGCTCTTGTCACTTAGTAGTTGCGAATTAATTGCTTAGCCATGCTTAGTTTCGGTAGAAATGGGCGGTTATCGACTTATCGATAACCTTGATCACACAAAACTTATTATGATTTATGATTTCCACCTTGTGCCATGTCTACTTATGAAAACTAAAACTGAAAACAAAATGATTTAGACTTGGGCACAATGGTATGATGGTGTGATTTTGGGTGTGATCGAATGGTGCCGGGTCAACAAGGACCGAACATCTTGTTACACTAAACCAAGCATTTTAGCGCTAACCACATTAGAGGGTATGGGACCTCTCTTGACTTAGTACTTTGGCGTGTATTGGCTCAGTCGCAGTGGAGTCGCGGGAGGGATGGTGTTGGGAGATTGTAGTGTCAGAAAGACTTCACCCGTGATGGGATTTGTTGTCTTTCGCTTGCAATGTAAGCATATGGGTTTCTATCCATATGAGCGGCTCGTAGTTAATACACAAGATTGGAAATGTCTCGTAGGACTTAGCGGGCGGCATACCTTCTGTGAGTGTGCTTGTGGCTTGAAGGCGATCCAAGTGTGGGTACATTGGTACACCTGCGCAGGTTAAAACTATTCGAATAGCCTCGTCCTAGGTTATGGACACGCTGGCAAGGTCTTTCAAGAGTTAGACTACAACCTTTTAAACTAAAAGTTGATGGGTGGTACGAATCGGGATTAGTGCTATGTTGTGGTGACTATTGGGATAGTCACTTCCAGTGGTTACTTGTATGTATCTTTATTATCGTTATTTCAACATTGAAAACAGATTTGCAAACTTGCTTTTAAATGTATTACATTATTGCAAATAAAGTTGGCTTTGTGCAAAATGAGACATACAACCTCCACTTAAATAAGCTTGCATGTAGTTTATGAATAGGTGCGCTATTCCACACGTCGATCTTGCGGGTACAAAGACAATCTTTGTACTGGATGCTATGCTTAATTGTTCATTGCGAGAGGAAGAAGGTGAGCCCGAGGGCCTCACTTTTATGAGTGTGTTGTGGTAGCTTATGGGCGACTAGCTTGGCGGCCGGTCGGTTGCCTTGTGGGTTGTGTGGCTAACCGGTCGACTTTTGTTCTAGCCATCTTATGGCACTTTTGCTTCCGCTGTCATTCTTGTTTATTGTTCTATTTGGCCAGTCGGCTCCCTTTTGTAATAGCTTTACTTTATGTTTGTCGTTGTTGAACTTAGTGATGTATGTGTATGGAATTGATGTGTGATTTTGTGATGATGTGCATATGCTGCAATTCTGGGAAGCATATGTCCATCGAGGCTTAGAATGTTTAATTAGTAATGCCAGAACCATTTGGAGGTTAAGTGTTACTAGTTAAATATTCCGGGGTCCTCACATTACCGTGGTGTTCGGAGACTTGCCGGTCTCCCTTAATCCACGTTGAGGTAAACCCAAACAAATTGGACCGGCTCCACGAATTAAGCCAAACACCTCAATTCCATTAGTGGTAGCCCTTTCCCGCTCCTGGTAGGTGAGCTCCAACCTTCACAACACACCGGGCCTCTTCACAATCTTCTTTGAAGAGATCACCAGACACGACGCCTCCACACTGATGAGGACATCAAACCTAAGGATGCAACCACTGCTTCGACCTGCTGCACTGCATCCTCTACTTCAACAACATCTTCACCAATAGGACTTTCGGCTAATGCAAGACCATATTACCCAATTGGATTGAGCTACGTCTATATGCCATGGTGCTACGTCTACATGCCATGATACTATGTCTACAAGCCATGGTGCTACTGCATGTGCCAAGCTGGATACGTTTTGGTCAGATCAGTTCGGAATCAGCCTGACAACACCAACTTCAAATGGGCATAACTTTCACATACAGAGTCCGTTGGAGGTCCACGAGTACTTGATTGAAAGCTTATTTCGTCCTCTTTCCAACGGATCCAGCCTCATCTTCAAATTCCTTCTGGACTTATCACAATCATCTAAAGAAGGCGTCATATCACCTGTTTGGGCCAATCTGGGCCTTGTAATCGAACTCAACTTGGCCCATATGCCGGCGGCCCACCTAGAGGTGCGGTTACTGTTCATGTGAACAGTAATCCACGAGTTTAGTCCCTCTCTACTAGTTCCTTTAGATTTGTGGCTCCTCGTTCCCTATTTAAGGAGCCGCACCCCCACTAGTTTTCTTGGATTTTGTTTAGTTAAAAGTTAGCTTCATAGCAACTTCGTGTATTGGCTTGTGTCGACTAGACCAACCATAATACCGCTTCAGAATCCCAACTCAATTAAATATTTCAATCCTATTTGCAATTTCAGATTGTTTATTATCTTGTTCTTGCGTGCTTCTTCGGTGTATGCAGGAATCGACCTTCGTGGTCAGGTCAACCGGGTATTCGTGCACGGTTGATAACGACTTGTCAATCAGTTCAGCGATTGCGTGGTTTCGAGCCTTGCGTGTTCGTAGCCAGGATCGTGAGAGTTGAGCGACACCTACCGGACTTATCGTTCTCATCGAAAGATCGGGCCAACAATAGGACCTTCGGGTTCATCACACGCCGTCTAGGTGTCGGCAAACACTAAGAGTAATAAGCCAAGCCCCTTGCTTGACTCTCACCATGTGAACCGAATGCACAAGCTCAAGTCGATACGAAATCCACCTCTAGATGCAATACATGCAACTAGAGTCCTCTCTCCTAACTCACAAAGTGCAACACATGCACAATTGAGAGGAGAAGCTCACACTAGCTCAAGTGAGTGAAATGGATACCAAATAATGTCTCTCAACCGGCCAATGGGGTATTTATAGCCTCCACAATAAAAACTAGCCGTTGGGAGCAGTTTTCTAAAAAAATCAGGATTTGTGGTAGTACCACTGTACAAAACCTGATACTAAAGTTTTTACTATTCAATAGTGGAAAAGAGTGCATTAACGGCTAAAAAATTAGCCGTTAAAAGTTTTAGTGCGGTAGTATCGCAGTACAAAGTCCGGTACTATCGTTTTGCGGTAGTACCACTCTTCTCAGGCGGTATTACCGTAGGCTAATTTTCAGCACAGACGATACTCGGTAAAAAGGTCATAACTTTTGACTCCGATGTCAGAATTGAGTGATCTTGGACTCTATTGAAAGATTATTTAGAGGGCTACACAACCCACCTATTTGATTGATCTCAAACACATTTGATCAAATCAAAAAGCACAACTCCAAAGAGTCACAACCATGGTCTAAGTCTAAGGAAATAGCAATAAGCAATGTTAGACCATGCCAAGGGAAAAATGCATGAATCCTAACAATTTACAAAACACATTTGAAAATTTAGATCATACCACAAGGAGTAGGTACATAGATTTCAACCATTTGTAAAACACATTTACAAAGTATATTCTCATGCTATAAGGATTAGACGCATGAGCCTCAACTATTTGTAAAACACATTCGCAAATAATAGCATCATGCCACGGAGAGCTAGAGTGAGCAAGATTGAGCTATCAATACATGATGAGATTTAAGCTACTAGGCAAGACCCCTCTTAATAGTGCGGCAACCTATACTAGTAATCCGGTCTTCCAACCAAACACCAAGACCGGTAAAAGACTAGGAACACATCCTTAGCCCTAGCTAGTTATACCTTTGCCTTGAGCATCCTCTTGAAACTTGATAACACACATTTTCACTTCAATTCTGGGTCATTGTCTTGATATGCATCAACCCATGATGCATCCTTCATTTGAACCTTGACTTGACGATCAACTCATGATGCCATCCAAAGTTTTCATCACCCTGGAATATAAACTATTCATCCAACTCATGAAAAATGTTAGCTCCTCAATGATTAACATTAATTATCAAGATATACCTATATTAAATGCTTCTGAACAAGCCATTACTGGCAGGTGTGGTATTACTGGCAACTAGAATCCAGTAATACCATTCTCCGGTAGTTCCGCTCAATGAACCCTGGTACTACCGCCTTCTAGGAGAGCAAGATATGCTCAAAAGGTGTCTCTCTAGAAAACACATGCCGTTAACCAAAGTTTGGTAAAACCAGACCGCGGTAGTTTCGCTTAGGATATGCGGTCATACCGCGATACGGTAGTTTCGCTAAAAGTACTCCGGTACTACCACCTCCCAGGTCTGACTCGACCAGGTTGCACGATCAGTTAACATGTTCGGACCGCCAGATCTGACCATCCATTTGGTCCATCTGATCGAACCACTCGATCGGACTAAACGTTCGGACCACATATCTGACTATCTGTTCGCTCCACCTGATCGGACCACTGATCTGATTGTCCGTTTGGTCCACCCGATCGGACCACTTGGTCGAAAATGAACCGCCAACTAGGTTTAGGTCGGACCGGGTTGCGGTAGTACCGCACCACTTTCCCGGTCATACTGCTGTTAGTAGTACCTCCAAGACAACATCGGTGCTACCGACTTTTCTAAGAAAAGCTTAGTTGGCTTTTAAAATAAATTCTAAGTGCATACATGACCCTAGATTGATCCAAATGGCACAAGAATATGCTATCAAGCTACTAGCCATAATCCCTCTATTGTCTTTGCATTGCCATTACCATGTCGCCATCCATAAACCAGGACTAAGCCTTCAAAACCCTCAGCACACACATAGTTCCATAATACAATTGCAAACAATTGAATATAAAGCAATGTGAGTATATATGAACTACACAAGTTTTATATACTCAAAGGATATGTTTCAAAGTAGAGATCCTCAATATATGTGGATAAATAAATATGGATTAATACTAATGAAGCCACAAAACATAGAGTGAACTTCCCCTAAATGTGTGCATACACGAATGTGTAATAAAACATATGCACATATTCAAGTTGGACTTTTAGTGGAGTTCAACCTATATTTTGGATCCGAGGAATGCAACAAGATATAGAAATATGATGTTGAATGCATACATCTTTTATTTTTACTTTTTATCTAAATGAGACTAAACAATAGGTATATCAATAAAAGTGTTAGTCACACATATAGATTTGTCATTAATCATAAAAATATTATATTAACTCATAAAGATGGGTCTAGATTCATATGATGTAATGATGTCTTACTTGTCATGTCATTCATAGCCTATATATAATACCAATTAAACTAAACACATAAGTTGTTGCTACGAAAAGTTAACTAATCATTCATTGATTCAAATATTTAGGTAGAGCAATGTTGTTAATTAGACAAATAATGGTGTATAATTATAAAAACATTTAATGATTTAATTTAAGTATAGATTGATATATAGTTAAAAATAATAAGAAAGAAAGAGTATACACTAAAAAGGAATTTTGGAGTAAATATCATATGTTTCTCAACTACTTATGCTAATTTAAATTCTAAAATGTTTATTGACAGGTCAAGTTTTTAAAATGAAAAGACTTGGAAAGCTTAATCATATAAGGAAAATATGTGACTATCCATTGGGGTACCTACCCACCCCCAAAATTTTGAGTTCAAATTTGACATCTTTTTCATGTGGAGGTGGGAAATTCTGAGTTAAAAGTTGAAAATTTTGACATGGAAGTAGGAATTTAGAGTTTGAACTCTTCGAATTTAAGTTGAAAGGTCTCAATTTTGACTTGCTAGTTTTCCACAATAGTATTGATAGTTTTTTTAAAAAAAAATTGAGTTGAAATTTTTTAGGTGAAACAGAGAAATTTTTAGTTGAAAGTCTTATGATTTTGAGTTAAAAGTTTTCGAAGTGGATAGAGAGAAGGACACAAATCTTGAAGGAAAAATTACTTTTCCATCAGTTTTTTCCCTTTCCCCTAAGCATGGTAATATGGATAAAATTACTTTCCTCTATAAATTAATTTGTACCCTTTAGACATACTATAATAATACTACTATATGTGTGTGTGTGTTAATGTTTACTTTAGCACCACTTAAATATCTTAATAGTGTGTATAAATATCTAGCTTAGAGCAAATTAATAGTGTGTTATGGAGTGTATGAGTGTGTAGGTTACGTGCAATTGTTTGCATTGGATCCAAAATTGAAAGGCGAAGAAAAAACTGGTGATGTGCCCTTCTTTTTACTTTATTTTTTACTCAACTTTTACTTTTCTTAGTACCCTATAAATATCTCAATATGAGGTTACAGAGCGCATTAGTGTCTAGGTTAAGTGCAATTTAATATAAAGTTTTAGTATATAAGTGTGTAGCTTAGGTGCAATTGTGTCCATCACATATGTAATCCGACAGCGGAGAAGAAAAGTGATGATGTGGTGCTCTCTTTTTTTATTTTTTTACACTCAACTTTAATAAAAGATTAGGAATATCTTATATACCGATTCCTTTATTTTTCTTGAGAAAACTTCTGTGCTACTTTTTCCCATGCCATTATGCAAGTCAAATAGCTGAGTGTGATACATGCTATATGGATTACTTCTGCTCTTCCTATGTTATTTTTAGCATGTAAGCGTATGCAACTTTTTAGAGAGAGAGAGAGTACAAAGAGGAAGTACACCCCCACTCACGACATACACGCATGCTTGTCCACTACACACTTTGCAAAGGCTCTAGAGTCTCACGGAGCACGGGACACGTGATTTCTCACTAAACACACATATATGTACTTGGATTAAATAAGACACTATATCGATAGGTATCAAATCCGGGTGCGTGGTAACAAACACCCTCACTCCCACCACCTATGTGTGAAATTATTAGTAACCATTAATATTTTCTAGTCATACACATGAGAAGTTGAAGAAGATTTAGTTTGCTTCTGCGATCCTCGATGCTTCACTTGATGCTTTGCCCATCCACGAGGAGTTGAAGCCTCAAAAGAACTTTTTGGTTGTCTCTCATTAGCTTGTTTATATTGTTCTCTTAGCAACTGTAACCATAAAATACTTGTCATTAATGTTTTCACTTTTTAGTAATATCTTATTATTATGTTTTATTAAATATGATTAGGGTTCACTCAATTAAGGACCGAATGATTTTTAGAATTTCTAGCGTATTGGTTTTTCTTAGCAATTGTAAAACAAGTGTCATCTACTTTTATATTATATAATGGATATTCATACTCTCTAAATGGGCACCATGTTCTATGATGTCTAATAAAATGTGTTTGATTTTCAGCTCATTCAACATGGGTGGCACCAAACTCGATTGTGGTCTCTTCACCAATCATCCCACATTGATAGCATTCCTTGTCGTGAAGGGTTCCTTGCGATTGCAGTTCACCTTCTAAAGATTCTGATGGTTCCATACCCGTCAAAAGGGACAGCGTACGAGGAGGTAAAGCGCACACACCACGTGTCAGGTGGTGGTGCTATGTTGCAGCCATCTCTTCCACCATGATTGCATCTAAGGACGGGTGACACGGGAGGTTTTAGTGGAAGTGAATTTTGGAGAGAGCTAGCTTCTGTCTAGCTCAATATTATTTATTTGACAATAAACATATAGCATATTTGCATATCCGTTTCACAAACAATTGTCTGCTTTGAATCTGAATCTATTGTAATATGCTTACAACTAATTAGTAGTGTTTGGTTGGGTGGATATGGTGGAATGTGATGAGTTTAATTTGGGATAATTACTACGGCCTGAAATATGAAGATATTCTTCTTTGGCGCTAGACAAATAGTAATTGATATCCATTTACTAGTCCCTATGCAGCGTAACTGTTGTGCACAGCTAAGGATTTGTGAGGGGCATATGCCCCCACCCACCAAAAAAGATAAAATAATACAATTTGTGAAACACATTATTGGAGTGACATATTGTTAAATTTTTCATTTAAATATGTACGAGAATATGGGATGAAATTAAAAGAATTACAAAGAATGTTTACACTGTCATGTTCGTGTCACGAAGGTGTTATGCATCATTGTGTGTGTTTTATCATTGCGAAGTAATTTATAACAATATTGGCATATCTTTTTTTCTTTTTTTGAGATAATGTATGAGCATATCTGGTTTGATGTCAATTGTTGCCAATGTGGCCCCACCCACCAAAAAAGATAAAATAATACAATTTGTGAAACACATTATTGGAGTGACATATTGTTAAATTTTTCGTTTAAATATGTACGAGAATATGGGATGAAATTAAAAGAATTACGAAGAATGTTTACACTGTCATGTTCGTGTCACGAAGGTGTTATGCACTGCTGTGCAGGTTTTATCATTGCGAAGTAATTTATAACAATATTGGCATATCTTTTTTTCTTTTTTTGAGATAACGTATGGGCATATCTGGTTTGATGTCAATTGTTGCCAATGTTTCTTACCATGGTAATGTTTGATCGGATTTAGAAAGCATTTTGTTTGATACCAAATTTTAGCAAGATTTCCTCCTCTTGTCTCTGATTCGTTTTCTTGCAAAACTTTGGTTGCAATCTTGGTTGCCAATTTGATAACCAAATTTTGGTAATACCAAATTTTGGCAAGGATCGGTAAATTTGGCATCAAACAAACATTCCATGTGTTATCCGCAATAGAATGCATCGATCATTGAACGCCGGTGTAGTGTGTTCTCGAAAATATATATATATATATATATATATATATATATATATATATATATATATATACCCCGGGTGTATATATTTTGATATACCACCTAAAGAACTTGACATTGGGTATACTCATATACTAATTATAAGATCTCGCAATGTGAACCACACGAAAAATTGCCAATAGATGATGGACCTAAAGTATGTCTAAAATTATACATACCAGATACTCCTTACTTGTGAGATACGAGGAGACCTAGCGGCTTGTTTGATCTCGTGTCTCATGTCGTCTTTTTGTTGGTAGTAGCATGTAACAGATCAAACAAGCCTCAGGTCTCAGCTTGGTCTGTTACTAAGCTTTAGGTCCATCATCTATTGGGCCCAAGGAAATAACACAAATTCACACGTATCCGCTTTGCCATCTATCAAAAAGCTCAGTCCACGTACTACTGCTCGGGCGTCCGCCTATTGTATGCTTGGTTTGATTTTGGGTGTTCGTTCTTGAGCTCTGTGGGCTCTTCAGTGGAGGCCATGTGTTGCCTATAGTTATGGGTGATTTTTTTTTTCTGGTTTTTGTTCTTGGGCCCAACAGAAGGGCGACTGCTATCTCTGACGACCAAAGCCTTAGCTTGCAGAAATGGAATTCATCTTGCTGCGAATTGTGGCGAAAAACCAATGATGCTTGAAATAGACGGTTGCTCTAAGACGATAAGATACTGCCCTAGTTGTAACCATAAATAGTGCCAACCCAGGATGTTGTTTGTAGGATTCCCAGCCGGCACCATATGAGAAATCAAAGTTTTTGGGTTCCGGGAGGAGCATGGTTGTAAGGCTGAACAGGAATTACTAGGCATGGAGGATTTGATACTAGAGTAGACGGTAATTTTCTCTATCTTTTTCCGGATGTATCACGGAGATGATTGCTTCATGGTTCAAAAATGGGGACACTTTGCTCTTTCAAAAGGGGGGGGGACACTTCTGGTTTTATCTTGCTAATTTTCGGAGTAAAATTCTCAGGAAAGACTGCATTCTTTGTGTTCCGTTGTGAAAATTAAGCAAAGAGCTTAATGCAACGACTACTACTACTCACGGTTCCTCATTTTTCATTGGGGTTTTTTTTATGCCACTGCAAACTTTTCGGATCTCTGGTCTGCCATTACAAAATAACATATCCCTTTCATGCTATTACATTTCACAAACATCACCCTTTTGTCACTGTCGTCAACTCCGTTAGATTTTTGCCATCATTTTTTTTCCAAATTATCCTCGTCTTCTTCCTTCTCCCTCCCCTTTCTCTCCCTCCCTCCCCCGGCCACCTCCCTCTCCCAGTTGCCTCCCTCCCTTCTTGCCGAAACCCACCGGAGGACCACCGGTGTTGAACCCCACCGCCACCCTCCTCCCTGCCTCCGTCGATCCGTCGCCTCTGACGTCCTCTTGCCATGTCGTCCACATCACGAGGTCATCCTCGTCGCACTGAAGCCAATCCCCACCACCTTCAGCCATCCCCTCCGCCGTGGACCGCCACCGCCGTCCTCCTACTCGCCGCCATGGTCGTCGTCGACGCCAGCCTCCCTAGCATCTCCTCTGCCGTCGTCGACGCCAGCCTCCCTAGCATCTCCTCTGCCACACTCATTCACAAAAATGGAATCCCCTCATTCGGGAACATTCTATGCTTGCACTATTCCAGTTGATTCTGCCCGAATTCGCCACTCTCTCTCTCTCTCTCTCTCTCTCTCTCTGTGTGTGTGTGTGTGTGCGCGCGCGCGCACGCCGGTTGCCTTGTCTCTACCCGTTCCAGTAGTCATCATACATCTCCGCACTTCTAAACACCTCCCTTGTGTTCGCGTCACCCGGGAACAAGTCAGGTGCTCAGCGGCGTCTCTATTCTACTGCTGCAGTCGCACCACTCTCTCTCTCTCTCTCTCTCTCTCTCTCTCTCTCTCTCTCTCTCTCTCTCTGTGTGTGTGTGTGTGTGTGTGTGTGTGTGTGTGTGTTTCTCTCCCTCCCCTTTGTCCCGATTGAAAAGAATGAAGAAGACGACATAAGGGCACAATGGTATTTGCGTAGCCACTTCATAGCTTGACTAGTCAACGATGGCATAAAAAGTATGGTTTAGAGTTTGTAGTGGTATGAAAGTGAGAGATCATTTTGTAATAGCAAATCACGGATCTGGGAACTTTACAATGGCATAAAAAAAATCCCTTTTGTAGTTGCATTCTCTTGAATTTGTAACAACACACACCGCAAGTCACTCACACACACGTACTCCTTCCTTTATTCAACTAATGACTCATGCATAAATATCACATGTTACAAATACACCACACGGCACATAAATATAGCAGTTATTAGTAACTTACAAGCAACCTGTGGAGATCATGTGGATATGATCATAATCTTAGTGTGTTGAACAATTGGCAATAGCGTCGAGGTGTTTTGAGAAACCCTTATTTTTGGTAAAGTCATGCTGCTTGTCAGGCATATGCGGTCTGACCGGCTTTGGTGACGATCAGACCGGCTGTGAGTAGGTTGCAGTGCCAGCGGTCAAACCAGCCTGATGAGCAGTTTGGCTAGCCCTACGGACTGACCAATGCAGTCAAGTTTTTCCAGAGAGAGTTTGGGCTGAATTTTGGCTAAATCCCTGAGATGACTAAGTGGCGGTCAAACCGGCCATGGGCAGTGGTTAGACCGACCATGGGTGGCGTTCTGATCGTCCAGGCAGTGTTCACACACCGGGACGGCGATGAACTTTGTGGGTTATGTCAAAGTCATGAGTTTCATTGCATAGATGTTGTATGATGTATGTTTAGGACTAATGTGGGTCATGTTACGAAAAACTTGTGCCCAAAAATAGTTGCTTGATCTATTGTTGTGTATGTGACTTGGAGTCAACTATGATCAATGGCGAGGATGATCGGGACTTGGTTAGGAGAACCAAGGTCCAAAATAGTTATGGATGTCGGGTGAGATGATTGGACTCAAGTAAGATGCAAGATGGACAAAAATCATAGAAGACAAAGTTTGAGCAAATGCATTTGTGAAGGTATATGCTCATGCCTCATCAATTATGAGAATTGATGATTGTGTGTATCGTGCGGTGCTACGTGATGATTTACTTGTTTGTGATGGTGGTAGGACACCAGAGCTAGGTCATGGTGAGGAGGACAAGATCGGGACTAGGCTAAGAGGACCGAGGTCCAGAACGATCGAGATGACGTCGGAAGATGATTGAGGCTAGCGGGGTGGTTACAAACCGAGAAGACAAGGAACTGGAGCGGAAGCTACAGGTGATGAACATGACAGGCAGCGGCAAGGTGTGCCGAGACTAGGCTTAGGGAGGAGTTGAGGTCTGGACTAGGCTCAGGGAGGAGCTGAGGTCTTGAACGATCAAGGAACCCGGGTGTAGTCATGGTGAGACATGTGGTGCGCCAAGTGACTTGGTCCTAATTGTAAGCGAGGACGGATTGGTAGGATCCGAACACGTGAGAGGCTTGGCGGGAAATCATTGGGGACACATGGATGATGATGGAGCATGGGAGATGCTTTGAGGCGAAGGAATCATCAAAAGTCGGTAGAAGGGCATTTTGGAAAATTGCCCTATACCGGAAAAGTGGTAAGTGGTGATGTGCGAAACCACCTTCTTGGCCTTGGAGAAATCGCTGCGCAAAAAGACGCAAGGAGAGGCGGTTTAGATCAAGAGAAGATGAAGACGACGCTTTGAGAAGCGTGTGTGAGTGAAATCCGTTTGTGTGTGGGCTTAACGGGTACCCGTTTGGATGTCTCTCTAGATCTAGCATCCACTATAAAAGGGGGGTGTTGGTTGTGCACCTCCCAACTATTGTAGCCTAGAAATCCTAATTTGTGATTTAGAGATAAGAGAGGAAAGTGGAGATGCTAGGGTTCATGAGATATGGATTGATTGAATGCTCAAGTATTGAGTTTTTGTTCCCCATGGTGGGGTGATTGTAAACCTACAATATCTCTAATCAATCCATGCAAAATTTGCTCTAAGATGGGTTTTATCTTATTCATGCTCTCTCTTTGATGCATTTGAGATTTTTGGTGTTTCTTAGGTTTTTATTTAGGATCTTGTTGTGATCTTGCTTGTTGAGACGTGTGGGATATGATATAAGGTCAACTTGATCATCATCCACGCACGAATAAGTTTTTGGATCAAAGTTTTTTTTTTTGCCTAGTTTTGATGAAAGAAATGATGATTTTAGAGGTTTTGCTCTTGAGGGCTTTTGGCTTGATTTTTCATGTGATTAAGGGTGCTGGGAAGTATGGAAAACCATCTTTATCTATCTTGGATTGACTCCTCCCACGTGATTATCTCAATCACCGTTTTCGTACTTGGACCAGTTTTGGAGCAACCTTTACTCAAACTGAAAAAGGTTGGAACTTTGTCAATGATCATCACGATCTTTGATTGGAATAGGTTTCTGACATTCTAGAGAAGGTATGTTTCAAATTTTATAAAGTTTACTGTTCACCAGTCTGGTTGCGTTCACCGGTTTAACCAGTCAGTGGGGATTTCAGCAAGTTTTAATTCTCTTGTTGCTCAGTTCTTATTTGAATGATTATCTCTGATATCAATTGCTCTACATAGCTATTGGAGTGAAAGAACATTGAACTTGTTGAAGCAGAATATTTTAAAGATATCGTTTTTGTGTAACGACTATTCAACCTCTTTCTAATCGCCTCTTCGGTCCAACACAACCACAAGGATTTGGCATGCAGAAGAAGGCAAGGGACGACATCGATCGCCGGTCGATCACCACGGCGCGTCCACGGATCAAACCGTCAGTTCCGGCAGGCTGAGCTCTTGGGCTTGACGATGAACTTCATCTGGCCCATGGTGCAGTGGAGGCCGCCGCGCTCGCCGCAGACGAAGTAGTGCGGCTTCCGCTTCTTGAGCACGAACTCGTAGCCCGAGCCGGCGCCCTGCATCACGCTGGCCACCAGCTTCGCCGCCTTGAGATTGCACGACTGGTAGTCCGCCACGTTCCGCATCAGGTACACACTGTGCGCGTGCGTCGTCGCGTTCGGCGGGTCGTACATGAACACTGCACCACGCACCCATAGAAACACATTTAGGATTTTTCGTGTGCCGTGTCAAGTCAGAGATGTACAAGCAGACATCTAAACAATACCATGAAATCCAACCGATGCGAGTGAACCTGTGTTCACCAAATCAGACCATTTATAGGACATTAGCACTGCTTGCAGGATCTAGACCAGAGAATCTCTTATTCGTTTGAAAGTGACTCCGGTGTAAGTAAAATGGACATATGCTTACGATCACCCTATTGACTATTTTCCATGTAACCACCCCTGGCTACTAGTTTTACACATACAAAAAGATTGGTGATCCTCTCGGATTGATTGGATAGTTCATGGTAGATGTCATATTTTTTGCACGGTTTGCACCTAATCAGGGAACAACCTAAATAAATTAAGGGAGAGTATGTCATTTTTGTGCCGTGGAACCTAACTAGCTAAGAGAATCTTTACCGATTGTAGCAAAATATATGTATTTTTTGCCTTAAACGGGAGGTGCTTAACCCGTTAGTGTTTCCAAATATGGCAAAACTAAATTGAAGTGCGTTTAGAAAGCCACCAAGCAATGCCAAGCGACACCACACCAAGACTGAACTAATAAGGTTAGCAGTATGCTGTATACATACCAAGGCTGTCGTTTAGGAAGAAGAGGCCCTTCTTGATGACCCAGTCCGCGTAGTTGTAACCCCACGTCCACCGCGCCGCGTCGCCGACGACGAACCGCTCCGCTCGGGACGCCTCGGGGACGAGAACCAGCAGCGCGAGCACGGCCGCGAGCGTTGCACTGCTCCTCGCGTCCATCCCGACTCAACAAACCAAGAAAAACTGTGTCACAAATGCGTCTTTTTACTTGCAGTGTTTAGTCACTAGCAAGCTGTTGGAATATTGCGTTGGCGCTTGTGATGAGCTATGGCATGGCGCGACCGAGCAGCGGTATAAATAAGGAGGAGCCCAGGGCGCGTACTGATGGAGCAGAGTTGACTACGCCGAGTTCGATCAGAGCGAGAGCGAGAGACCTGGAAAAATTTTGATGGGTCAGGTGGCCGAAATTTCGCCGTAACCGGTGTTATCGGTGGGGTCTGATAAATTTTTATACCGAATTTTGTGATTTATTTAATTTTTATCTAAATTCAAATCTAAATTCAAAATTTAGATAAATTTCATCTTTACATCCGAAAAATTCAAATTTTAATTCAAAAAATTCGTCCGAAATTTCTAGTATTCAGCGTAAACGGTGTTATCGCTACCCCGATAAAAATTTCTTACCGGTAATATTTTCTATTTTCTTGGCTGTTTTTGGATGACACGATCGGAGTTGGATGGTTCGGTTGGGACGTAGGTAGTTTTCGGTTTTCTCGCGTTTGGGATTGGTCATTGGTGCTTCATTAGCCGGCGTGCTTAGTGGCGGTGTTTGGGCCGGGGTTGGTGAGTATCAGTGGCCGTGGAATTCAGTAGCGTCTTGCTATTATATGTGCCGTCTCTAGTCGCTTCTATGTTGCGCAGGTGTTCCCATACTGCGGGCTAATAAGGGTCATTAGCCATTATTACTGTAGAGGATTAGGGCGGTGTGAGATGACTAGGCCGATGTGATCTCCCTCTAGTTGTTTGGTGTAAATACCTTCTGTTTTCTGAACTTTATAGTTTGGTTTTCTTTAAAAGGAAATGGGGTGCAAACATTTAATCAAAAAAAATTGGCCGATGTGTGCGCGCGCGCTAATGATTAGTAAACTGTAAGAGTGCGCGCGTGGCAGTACATACGTACATGCTTCGTGATCACGCCATGCTGATTGCATGTTGCTTGGAGTATATTGTGCTAGTGTCGTATTGGTCGAGCATGAATTATTCCATGATTCGTGACCACCGTCAAACACTCGAGCTAAAACCAGCAGCGTACGTAAGGTCAGCTTGTGGTCAAAATGGAATTCTTCGCCGTTCCGCACACGATCTGACCATTTGTCGACTTGCTGGGATTGTGTCGGCAAATCGCTTACCTTTGAATCTTTAATATGCTGTCATCGATCGGTGTGTTTTAACTTTGGGATACAGACACAGATTTCGTCTGTAATGCGTGCACGCTCCAACAATCACAACTCACAAGATCATTTAAGGGAGAGAGAGAGCTTGCTTGCGAATTGCCGTAAGTACTGTTTATGCACAGCGCTTCGATACGTCACACCAATATCACGCGTGTATGGTATACGTTCTTGTACGCAAATCTCAACTGAACAAGCAGTGCAAAGTGTAGTGCGTGCATCATGAGTGTTACTTGTATTCAAATGTCTTTTGTTTGACATGTGAAGTAGCTTCACACTACGCTACGCACTACTATTCACGGGTGTCCACATTTCGGTGGCGCAGTACGTAGCTTGGAAGACAAGATTAAAAGATGGGCAACTTATGATCATAAACTCGTCATAATATACATTCGATTGGCTCTCTCGGGAGTCGGGACCGGGCCGGGCATTCCGAAAGCGATAGCATAGTGTACACAACATTCCTGGCTGGCCATTTCTTTGCTTAGTTGATGATATCCATGTGGGGAATGATTAGGAGGATGCTATGAGTATTCCTCGAATTTTTTTACGAGTATTAGTATATTATTACCTACAAAAAAGAGGAAAAGATGCATTGTATAATTGTATATATGCCTTAAAACAGCAATGGACCTCAGTGGGTTGCGTTACAGCCCTTTATCCAAGGGACAGAATGCGTGAAGGCATCCTCTAGTGTCCTACACTCTCTCTCTCTCTCTGCTATATTAGGAGGCATCTATTAGTGATGTGTGCCACAATCTGGGCTCAGGTGTAGCCAAATTTTTTTTTTTGCCATATTAGGAGGGTGACAAATCTAGTGAAAACCCATCATCTTTTTGATAACTTATTCTTGTTTAATGGAACGAACAATGTTCATTATTGTACCTCATATTCATATAGAAAGGCCACAGTTCTTTCACTGTTGAATTTTACCTCGGTAAACAAACGTCCAAAAGAACGATAGGAAATCAGAACAAACAGAATACGCACCCTCCATCGCAAAAGAATAATACACACCCTAATCTCCAAGACTCCAACGAAACGGCTATTAGGTGTGTGGGTGGGGGGCAAGCCCAAAAGCACAAAAAAACGTCAAAAGCGCGCACCTGGTAATATGACATTACTTGCGCCTCGCAAACAAGCATATGTGGCGGACAAAAGACAAGGCAACCAGAGAACATCAACAAAGGCGAAATAAGCAAACCACGCAAAGAAGGGTGCCAATTGTCAGGTTTGACCACAACAGTCCAAACAAAAGGACATGTCTATTGGTAATGCCTTGCTGCAAGGTCTGAAAATTGCACTGTTCAGTTCAATGTCTCTTTCCTTAAGAAAAACGTTTAGATGCATGGTTACTTCTGTAGTAAAAAAAACAAAACAAAAGCTCTCTTCCCCCCACTATTTTCCCTTGTATCTAGATTGAGAGTCCACATTTTTGCTGGGCAGACTCCCTTGTTATACCTGCAACAGAAATCATTCTTTAATGTCAGTACATCAACAAAACTATGATAATGAGGAGCAGAAAGTGATGTTCTGTGATATAAATGGGACCTTTTTCGCGGACGGTTCCGGTATGTATCCCAGATTAAGCTACCAAAAGTTCTGCCGGGGGAAAGAAACTACAGATCAATTGCTCTCCTACAAGAGAACAAAACAATCATATTAGCACCTTAAGCTGCCCAGTCTGAGGGCCTGGAGCAAAAGTTCAACAAGATGAATTGGTACTTGAAAATTACTTCATTGTTTTTATCTGATTTTCCTGAAGGTTGGAACATCCTAGCAAATGCCTTGCGCTCCTGACCTCTTCTGTCGGCAATCTGTAATGTTTCCAAAGAGTTGGTAACAATAAACATTTATGCAGGCTCCACGTTCACAAGGCTATCAGACTGACCTTCTTCTTTGCAGCAGCCAGCTCTCGTTTAATTCCTCCTAAGGGTTGTCAAAACAAATCCATTAGATTCTCAGTTGCCACTAAGAGAAGAATCGCCAATGAAGAGGAAAGAGACAAACCATCAGTTGGCTCCAACTCCAATGCATGCTTGAAGCTCTCCACTGCTGCATCAATGTCATTGAGTGCCATGTGTGCCTGCAATTTGTTAGGAATAGCAACTTATATTCTCAGGGGGCCAAAGGGCCAGTATATATACACAAAGTACAAATGGTGAATATGCAAATAACCCCTCATAACAACGGGGAATAACACACTATACACATATCTCTAACACCCCCCCCCCTCAAACTCATAGTGGATCAACAACACTGAGTTTGGAGAGGTAGAAGCCGTGTTGTGCTCGAGTCTGGGCCTTCGTGAAGAAATCCGCTATCTGAATCTCTGAAGGCATATACTGAAGAGCAATCATCTGATCATGAACACAAGACCTCATGAAGGAAACATCAACACCAATATGCTTGGTGAGCTTATACTTCACAGAGTCACGGACAATACTGATAGCACATGTATTATCTGACAAGAAAGGAGTCGGTGTAGTGACAGAAATACCAAAATCCTCAAGTAACCACCGTAGCCAAGTAATCTCTGCTGTCAAGAGAGCCATAGCTCGCAACTCGGCCTCTGCACTCGAACGGGACACTGCAGTCTGTCTTTTCGTCTTCCAGACAATGAGAGAACCACCAAGAAAAACACAGTAAGCAGAGATAAACCAGCGATCAGAGGGATCGCTGGCCCAAGTAGCATCCGAATAAGCCTGAAGTTGTAACGAGCTAGAGCATGGAAAGAAGAGACGGCGAGAGATAGTCCCACGAAGGTATCGCAGAACTCGAAGAAGGTGGTTGTAGTGGACCTGAGTGGGAGCAGAGAAGAACTGACTCAGAATGTGGACTGGATAAGTGATATCCGGACGAGTAACAGCAAGGTAGACAAGACTCCCAACAAGGTGACGATAGCGAGTCGGATCAGAAAGAGACTCGCCATCAGAGGGTCAGAGGTGAACATTGAGCTCTATAGGAGTCTCAATAGTATGCTGATTAGTGAGAGAGGCGCGATCAAGAAGATCCTGAATATACTTCTCTTGGGACATAAAGAAACCATCTGGAGTGGAAGTAACCTCAATCCCAAGGAAGTAACGAAGAGGACCAAGATCCGACATAAGGAACTGCTCACTAAGACGAGCCTTGACAAAGACAATGTACTCAGAATCATCTCCGGTAATGATCATATCATCAACATACAAAATAAGAGTCCGACCACGAAACGAAGTGTGGACAAAGAGCGCGGGATCATAATCACTAGCTGAAAAGCCAACAGCAGTGATCACAGAGGAGAAGCGCTCAAACAAAGCACAAGGGGTTTGCTTAAGGTCATAGAGAGAGCGACGAAGGCGACAGATCATGCCCTCAGGAACAGAATACCTAGGTGGCGGATGCATGTAGACCTCCTCACGCAACTCGCCATTAAGAAAGGTATTCTTGACATCAAGTTGAGAAACAGACCAGTGGCGAAAAGACGCCACCGAAAGAAGAGTGCGGACAGTGGTCATATGGGCCACAGGAGTAAAAGTCTCGTCATAGTCACGACCATGCTCCTGCTAGAAGCCACAAGCAACAAGAAGCGCCTTATAGCGTTCAAGAGAGCCACAGAGCGAGTCTTAATCTTATAGACCCACTTACACGTGATGGGACGAGAGTGAGATGGAAAAGGAACAAGATCTCAAGTACCAGTATGCTCGAGGGTAGCAATCTCCTCGGCCATGGCATGCTGCCACTCAGGGTGAGTAGCTGCACCAGCAAAACCATAACGGGCAGGGGGCCGAATCGACTGGCGATCGCGGAGTGTAGCGAGGAGAAGATGACCCATCAGGGGAAGATGGAGCATCAGGAGAAGATGGCTCATCTGGAAGATCCTCAATACGAGGTCGACGAGTGTAGAAGAGAGGATATGAAGGTACTGTAGTGGGAGGAGCCGTAGGAGACGAAGCAGACAGCGACCACGGCGGAGAGGCCACAGGAGGAATATGTGGAGACTCAGTGGGACGGGTGGACAAGGGCAAGACGGGTATAGGTGTATCTAGAAAGGTCAAAAAGGACAGAGACTCCACAGAAGAAGTTGAAGGAGAGACAGGACGTGGGTAGAAGGGACGACTCGTCGAAAGTCACATCCCGAGAAATCTGCATTCGTCGACCAACAGGATCCTAGCACCGATAGCCCTTGTGCTCAGCACTGTATCCCAAAAAGACACACTCAACAGATTGAGCAGTCAGTTTGATGCGTTTTCGAGGGGGGAGAACGTAGCAAACGCAGCCAAACGAGCGAAGGCGAGTAGTCGGAAGAAGACCACGAGGCGCTCAACGAGATTGCACTCAAGAGCGTAAGAGGCTAGATGTTGACGAGATAGGTGGCAGTGGAAACAGCCTCGACACAAAAGTGATGTGGAATAGAAGCGGCAAGCATCAGTGCACGAGCCGTCTCAAGGAGGTGACGATGCTTGCACTCAGCGACACCATTCTGAGCATGAGCACTAGGACAGGAAAACTGAGCGAGAGTGCCTTGCTCAGCAAGGAAGCTGCGCAGGTAACGAGAAAGGTACTCACCAGCAGAGTCAGCACGAAAGACACGAATAGGAGTGGAGAACTGTGTGCGAACCATAATGGCAAATTGTTTATAGATAGACAAAGCCTCACTACGAGAAGACATGAAATATATCCAAGTGTGGCGAGAGAAATCATCTATAAATATGATATAATATCGATGACCCCCTTTCGAAACAAAGGGAGCTGGACCCCAAACATCTGAATGAACAAGATCAAAAGGACGTTGAGACACTGACTCGCTATGAGGATAAGGAAGCTGAATCTGTTTACCTAACTTACAGCCCTGACAATCTAAAGACACATCTCCTAAGACAGACCCGAGAAGACCACGACGAACTAAAGACGACAGATGAGACCCACACAAATGACCAAGACGGTGATGTCACTGCTGAAAAGAGCCGGTAGACGGAGTGGCAGAAGCGGAGAGACTGGTGGCGACGGTGGCAGCAGAAGGAAGGTGAAGCCAGTCAAGCTCCCAAAGACGCTGTGAGTCAAGGCGCTGAGGGCTAGAACCAACCAGAGCTCCCGTGTAGCGGTCCTGAACACAACAAGAGTCAGAGTCGAGAATGACCCGATAACCAAGGTCAGTAATCTGCCCAACAGAAAGAAGTTGCATGGTAAGGCGAGGAACATGAGCAATAGAAGGAACATGAAAAGATGAGTTGCTAAGAGGTCCTCAACCAGAGACAGAAAGAGATGTACCATCAGCAGTAAGAACACTAACAGGAGAATCAAGAAGTATAATGAAAGACAGAGTGAAAGCATCAGAAGTCATGTGAAAAGATGCTCCAGAATCAAGAATCTACGGGGAGGTACTTGACTGTGTAGCAGGTGGTTTCGCAGTGCCTGAAGAGTTAGTAGTAGAACTTGCAGAACCAGTCGAGGGAGAACCTGAAGCGGCAAGCAGGCATCGAAGTCTGGCTATCTCCTGCTCAGTGAGAGAAAACGTTGAACCTGTCGATGCAGACGTCGAAGTAGAAGCACCAGTGCCAGTGATAGTAGAAGAACGGCGTGAAAGATACCACTGCTTCTTATAGCACTGGGACTCAATGTGGCCGACCTTGTCGCAGTAGGAGCAGTGAGGACGACCACCGCCAGATGGAGGGCGGCCACCACCACCTGTGGCAGCCGCTGGAGGAGCCGCACGCAACAGGGACAAGTCTGACAGACATCCACCGGTAGAAGTCGTCCAAGGTGGCATCGAGCTACTGAAGAGAATGAATCTGATGCACAACGAAGAGGTACATAGCATCACTCGTTGGCTGGTAGTGAGCTCGAAGGCGCTCCCACATAAGCAAAGCCGTCGGTAGCTCCGCCACATCCATCGAGATGGCCACGGGCATGCTACCCACCAGGATGGCAATAGCACGGGCTTCGACATCCTGTCATCTCTCGTAGGCGTGCAGCTCAGACTGGTAGAGCCCCAGGGCCTCCTCCAGTGCAAGCATTGGTGGCCTCCTGAGCCACTTGATCCGCACCAACAGGAAGAGCTGGCAAAACTGGCAGCATAGGACCAGGTGGACAGGGGCGCTCACCGCTGAGATGACCCCAGAGGCGCTGGCTGTTGAGGTGAATCCTCAGGTGAATACACCACTCCCGAAAGTTCGTCCCGTCGAAACGAACTGAGGGGAGAGAGATGGCAAAGGAGCCGCCGGCAGAAGCCATCCAAAGCAGAGGGGTGGCCGCAATCATCGTGTCTGGACGCGGAGCTGAGGGGCTGCGACGTTAGGTCGACTGAAGGTGAGCTCGGGCGACGGAGATACGGGCAGAGGAGCTCGGGAGCAGCCTAAGGGGCAGCTGCCGAAGAGGAGCGCAGGGGGCGGCCGAAGGGGAGCGCAGGGGGCGGCCGAAGGGGCTCGGGCGGCAGCCGAAGGGGCTCAGATGATGGCCAACGGGACTCAGACGGCGACCGAAGATGCAGGGGAGCTTCACCGCGGCGGATCTGGCGGGCAGTGGACGAGCTCATGCAGCTCAGCAGCGGTAGAGGGAGACGCGAGGAGAAGAAACAGTTTCGGGCGTGCGCGAGGCAGAGCAGGGGAGAGGAGGATAGCGTGGGGTCGGCGACGGCGGTCACATGGGTAACCATAACGCTAGCTCTGATACCATATTGGAATGAGAACACTTATCTATTCCAATGAGCCAAAGACCAATATAACATATACAGGGTAGGCAATATGCAAAAAACACCATAAACTATATACATATGTAAGAACTAGGGATGGCAATTGTGCCCGATTACCTGCGTGCTCGACTGCTCGTGGCTAAATGCCCTAATGAAGCCGGGCATAGGCTTGTTTTCTTTGCCCACGAGCATAAAAATGGGGGAAACTCTCTGCTCGTCGGGTAAACGGGTACGGGCACGGGTTTCACTCGTTTACCCGCCACATACACTAACAGGTGGGCCAACAGTCAAGACTACCACTAAAACCCTAGTCAACAGTCAGTGCTAGGGCTACTCCACTCACTCCCTAATCCCAACTCCCAGCCACCAACATGCGAAGCGTCGAAGTCCAAATCCAGATCCGCCCTCAGCCCCTCATCCTCCTCCTGGTCAGCTGACGCCCATGTCCTCCTCCCGCCCGGCTGCCGCCCCCCGCCCTGCCGCCACTCCTCACGCCCAGCCGTCGCCCCTCCTCACACCCGACCGCCACCACTCCCAGACGAAGCAGTCAGCCACCTCCAGATCCACTCCCGTCCTCCTCCCAACTGACAACTGCCCCTCCTCCCACCCGGTCGCCTCCTCGCTCGGCCACCTCCTCAACGTCGGCCTGACTCCCTCCCCCTACCCCGGGCGCCCGGCTGACCTCAAAGTTCGGCCGTCCTCCCAGCTGCCGCCCTCCTCATACCCGGTCGCCTCCTCAACACTGGCCCGGCTCCCTCCTCCCGCCAGGCCTCCTCCTTAACCTCGGTGAAGTTCCTCTTGAACCAAGGTAGCCAAGGGCGCCTCCACTCTCGACGACGATACGCTCTCGCCATGTCATGTGCCGGATTACTATTCACTGAGTATTGTTCATGTGTGAACAGTACTATCTGCAATTATTAGGAAATCTTTATTATTTAGGAATCTATCTATTAGGTGTTTGGTATTATCTATTAGTTAGGTAAGTTATTATTAGATTGGATTGTTAGAGATAAATTTCCTTATAGAATATTTCTTAGGGGTCAAGTCTGGTCGTCCCTATAAAAAGGATAGCATGTATCCATTATGAATCAAGCAAGAAAGATGAATTAATCTAGTCTCTATCTCAAGGTTCTATCATCCCAGTCTATAGTCTAATCTCTCATCCCACCAAGCCGACGTCGCCCGGCCGTCCTCTCAGCGGTGTTTACCCCGTAATGATCTAAGATCATTACATTTGGTATCAAAGCCGTCGATCTTGGACTGTCCACCACGATCGGGAAAAAAACAGATCTATTCCGAGCCGCCATCACGCGCAGCTGCGCCTTCGTCTCCCGTCGCGCCTTCGCCTCGATCGTTGCTCCCGTCGCGTCGCTCCCAAGGTAGTGCTCCCATGCGTCAAGTCGCCACCGGAAGTCGCCGTCAAGCGAAGCGCGCCAGCATCGCCCATCTGCTTGTCGCCTCGGTCGAAGCGCCAGCGTCCTCCATCCATCCAGCGTCCTCACCTCGGTCCACCGCGGTCCGTGCGTCACCATCCTCTACGCGCGAAGGGAGCAGACCACATCCAAAAACAGCCGAGTCCACGCCGAGCAAATCGAAGCAGCAGACCAAGCAAAGCAAAAGGTTCTGTTGCATCACGTGGAGAAGACAAATTCCAGCCACCTTTGCTTCGTGCACACGAGAAGTATACCAGGAGTTCCGATGATTTTTTATTCACGTACACAGAAGGTGTACCAAAGAGGTCGTGATTTTTGCTAAGTTTACACATATCAGTACCAGCAATTTTTATGATTTATTCCTCATGACGACTTTGAAGTATGATAGCGGCTTCTTGTTTATTCACAAGGAGCTCGGCAAGATCACCCAACTGCACGTCCCGAAAGAATGCTGGAAGTTTCCTTGCCAGCTCCGGCATCATAATCTTTCATTGACCGGGCCTTCTTGGGCTTCAGTCATGGCCGCCACCACAGCTCGAGGACGAGCTGTCGCGAAAGGAGGGGAGTAGTTGTCATGTGCCGAATTACTATTCACCAAGTACTGTTCATGTGTGAACAGTACTTACTATCCGCAATTATTAGGAAATCTTTATTATTTAGGAATCTATCTATTATGTGTTTGGTATTATCTATTAGTTAGGCAAGTTATTATTAGATTGGATTGTTAGAGATAAGTTTTCTTATAGAATATTTCTTAAGGGTCAAGTCTGGTCGTTCCTATAAAAGGGATAGCATGTATCCATTATGAATCAAACAAGAAAGATGAATTAATCTAGTCTCCCTCTCAAGGTTCTATCATCCCAGTCTGATGAATTAATCTAGTCTCCCTCTCAAGGTTCTATCATCCCAGTCTATAGTCTAATCTCTTATCCCACCAAACCGACGCCGCCTGGCCTTTTTCCTGGCGGTGTTTACCCCGTTATGAACTAAGATTCATAACAATTTGGTATCCGAGCAGTCGATCCCTTCCCACGACTTCTGCTGCCATGGTTATGCCAACAGTTAGTGCTAGGGCTACTCCACTCACTCCCCAATCCCAACTCCCAGCCACCAACACACGTCCAAATCCAGATCCGCCCTCAGCCCCTCATCCTCCTCCTGGTCGGCTGTTGCCCATGTCCTCCTCCCGCTCGGCTACCGCCCCCCGCCCTGCCGCCGCTCCTCACGCCCAGCCGTCGCCCCTCCTCACACCCGGCCGCCACCACTCCCAGACGAAGCAGTCAACCACCTCCAGATCCACTCCTGTCCTCCTCCTAACCAACAACCGCCCCTCCTCCCACTCGGTCGCCTCCCCCGCTCGGCCACCACCTCAACGCCGGACCGACTCCCTCCCCCTGCCCCGGACGCCCAGCTGACCTCAAAGCTCGGCCGTCCTCCCGGCCGCCGCCCCTCCTCATGCCCGGTCGCCTCCTCAACACTGGCCTGGCTCCCTCCTCCCGCCCCGCCTCCTCCTCAACCTCAGTGAAGTTCCTCTTGAACCAAGGTAGCCAAGGACGCCTCCACTCTCGACGACGATACACTCTCGCCATGTCATGTGCTGGATTACTATTCACCGAGTATTGTTCATGTGTGAACAGTACTATCCGCAATTATTAGGAAATCTTTATTATTTAGGAATCTATCTATTAGGTGTTTGGTATTATCTATTAGTTAGACAAGTTATTATTAGATTGGATTGTTAGAGATAAATTTCCTTATGAATCAAGTCTGGTCATCCCTATAAAAAGGATAGCATGTATCCATTATGAATCAAGCAAGAAAGATGAATTAATCTAGTCTCCATCTCAAGGTTCTATCATCCTAGTCTATAGTCTAATCTCTCATCCCACCAAGCCGACGCCGCCCGACCGTCCTCTCGGCGGTGTTTACCCCGTAATGATCTAAGATCATTACACGCCATGCATCTCATGTCATAGATTTCGATCCCAATTCGACCAAGCAATGAATGAATGATACAGACCGAGATACCGCATTCTATCTCGATTGCTGCTGCTGCTATTGGGGAATGCGGATATTAACCTCTCATTTCAATCTCATGCCCTCCCTAGTACTTAATTGGACTACATGCTTTACATAATAGCTGATCGATTGATCATATTATCATGCTATTGTTGTTCCTATCTATCTCTACCTACATTGATTTTGACTCAATTTATTTGCATCTAATTCTACGGAGTACTTCCCCTAATTGCTTCATGTGAATGCATGGGGTGCTAGTTGCTTTCCATCCATCAAAAAAAGCTCAAATGTTCATGGGTACACGGGCATGCCCGCGGGCGACAGGTATGAGCGAGGTTCTTCGCCCGTCGTCCTTCATAGGCATGCCCGTAGGGGGGAATCGGGGTCGCAGACATGGGTATAGACGAACACTACCCGTGCCCGCTGCGCCCGATTGCCATCCCTAGTAACATCGGCATCAACATTGACATCCAATGAAGATGTGGCAACAAATAGTAGCTACAAACAACAAAATAAAAAAATTCCAACATCTCTCCAACCTTGGCTAATTGGCACAGCAAAAAAAAAAACAAAATTAGCTAATTGCTTCCAAGTAAACAGTTCCTTGGTTGTATGGCTGTAACTTAAGTCCAAACGTTTAAGTAAAGCCTTAATATTATTTGTGTTGTAGGGTTCTTGCCATGCTGGTGAAAATATATTTTAAAACCAAAAAAATGGTATAACCCTCCACTTATGTGCCAGATAGAGAAGTGAACTCGGCAGAAAATGTCCATACATCATCTTAGATGACAAGGGAAAATATTGCTACGCACTTCAAATAAGACCAGAGCACATGGAAATGTGAAAAAGGAACAATACAACATTTGAGCAAATGAACCACTCAAATCTGCAATGAATGATAATACATAAAAGATTCCAAGTAGTTTGAGAAACTAAGCTAGAATGTTCACAAACAAAAGTATGCATGCATTGGCAAACAAATTATAGTTTGGAGAAAAGCATCAATTGAAACTTAGAACCATTGCACTTAAGGTCAATAGTCAATACCAACCTGTCCTTGTCGGAAAAAAGCCTTAGCGTTGCCTTCCCTTTCACGTAGTGCAAAATCCGCATCCAACAAAGCACCCTTCAAATCTCCCAACTTCAACTTGCATGCCTGAAGTTATATATCAGTTTCAGGAAACTAGCAATAACACTAGTTTGGTAGTGCACTAGTGCGTGCCATGTTGAGATTGAGTAGTATCTTTTTTTAATCCGAAGTAGCATTTCATGGTCCTTAGTACACAAAAAAAATCATTGTAGATGTACTGTTGAAATGGTCCAAAGACACTCGCAGGCAAGAGAGGCTGATACAAGCATTTCAAGCAATTGATTGACGACAATTATTTTCTAGAACAGTGGAACAACAAAGCATAAATTTGAAGCTAGTTAAGGAACATGCAGGAGGAAAAAAGCACTGCTTTGGCTAAGTAGATGGGATTTTCAATGCGATGAACAACAGGGATGATTGAATTTTAGATTAGATTCCCATTCCTCAAACTCCCTGGTAGAGCTTATGAACAAGTAACTGAAAGACAAATGCTCCTCTGCTTTGCAGTTAAATTGAGTAAGGAACTTAAAGTCTTAAAGACGAGCACAAGAAGGCAACCTAGAGTTAGGCAACAGGTAATCAGATACACAAACCATGTAGCATTCTGCCTAACTTAGGCCATGCACCTTTTGAAGTGCTTGTTAGTTGCTACAAGCTACAACCATGTGGATGAGTGGTGTGGCAGAGCTAGTAAAGATAATATTGACATCACAATTTTCTTAGATGTTAAGAGTGGAAGATATTCATCCAACAGGGAAGTAAATAAGTAATTAGACTAGACAACATTACTTAAGGAGCTATTTGTGAGTATTTCATCCAACAGGGAGGGAAGTAATTAGACTAGACAACATAACTTACGGAGCTATTTGTGAGTATTATAGACTTGGTCTTCCGCAGTGCTGAGCTCTTCTCTGCATATCAACATGTTCATAATACTATTAAGTGCGATGTAACTTGTTTAATGATCAGTACGTATCATGTGACAGAAACAATCAAAATTGAACAGTTGTAGTGGAAACAATATAATTGCCTTCATCTATCTCTTCTTTCTCCCAGCAAACATCCAAGTAGCGCAGTGCTTTCCTGTACTTTCTCAGAGCTGTCTTGTAATCCTGTTTCTGTAAAGAACAGAGGCGCTAACTTCAGCTTCAGGGAACCAGATAGGGATATATAATAATATAACAATAACATTACATATCTACAAAACATAACTAGATTATGTCAGAACTTTTAAAATGGATAATTCCTATGATAAACAGAAGAGGCGTTACTACAATGCTAAATTGCTGAATATGTCATGGGATATGTAGGCTGAATAACGAAGTGAAAACACTTTTATTAAGTCGGGATCACTTTACATGTAGAGTTATTTATATAATTAGCATTCTAGAATAGCATTTTAGCAACTGAACGAAATATCAGAAGAAAAACTGGAATGAAATCCTCAACAAAAGCCATGTGGGAAGTCAGAAACCACAGATCAGGGAGTGTATCTCATAGGAACTAGGCTTAAACTAGGAGAAGGAGAACTCTAATCTTAACCACAAGATCAAGTTCAAATGCTGTAGATCAAGGTGGATTTTCATATCAGTAGAAGGTGGAAGGGTATAAATGCACAGTAGAAAATTTCAAGGGATCTTTTGAAAAGTGTTTCTCTTTTAGTGGTTCATGGAAGCCATCTAGATACAATCCAATAGCTAAGGTTGTTAGCTCTAATTATCCTATTTTAAAGCTAGTTCTCATTTGATAGGCTTCCCCACATATCATATGTCATAGAACTTCCTAGTGTTACATCATACTACGTTACGGATGCATGGGTTGGACTAACATCACCCATTGCAGTGAGTCAGTGGCCATTATTGTGAAAACTGAGTACACATCAAAGAAAGAGGAGACTAATAATTTGTAGCTAACAGCTATATGCTGGGAATGTGGAAATGAAACAACAAAGTCATCTTTGATGATAAATGAAGAATACAATTGAGCTAATATAGAGGGATTCTGTTGAAGCAGCAGTAGGTAGGCTACTTTACCAATATAAACATGATGGCAAAAGGCTGAGGAACTGTAAACACGTCAATAGTAGAACTAGCTGAGCAAGTTGTAAACAGCTAAAAGGCATAAGTTATGCCCGCTATCTCAAGCTACACATTTAGATTTAATCTCTGTCAGGATGTGATATCATTATCTGAACTTACTTCATACACTGATTTGGTTTCAATGTAAACACTGAGTACCACTAATCGAAACAAAACAAAACCAGTTGGAGTTTAGCTTAGAGAGCAACTTACCTTGAAAATATCATTGCCAAAAGCCTTAGCAGACTCCACAGCATCCATCCACCATGAAACCTCTGTAGGCTTCTCATTAAGATCATTGGGCCAATCAGGATATATATCACCATCATTGAAAAAGTTCACAACTCCATCATTGGCACCTTCAGGAAGTTCCCCACAATCAACAATTACGACATCAGCAGTGGGACGGTCAGCTTCTCCAATGGGAACATGCTCAACAGAGCGAACTACCCCCATTCCCTTGATTACTCTCCCAAAAACTACATGTTTCCCATCTAAATGAGGCGTTCGGGTGGTAGTAATGAAAAACTGAGATCCATTTGTGTTGGGACCAGAATTAGCCATTGATAGCATTCCTTTTCTCTCATGCTTCAAAACAAAATTCTCATCCTCAAATTTCGACCCATAAATTGACTCTCCTCCTGTTCCATCACTAGCAGTTATATCACCACCTTGTAACATAAAGCCTTTGATAACGCGATGGAAGCATGAGCCCTGCAACAAAACCAATTACCAAAGATGTGTTTAGTGATTACTGTGAAGACCTGGCAGCAATTTTCAGTGCAATGTATGCAATTGTGAAAACATCAAGCTTTCAGCATCGTGTTTTTTTTTTTGGGGCTACAGTTAGCAGAGGCCAGAGAGAGAAATGAAAATGACTAAAAAAAGAGTTCTCAACAAAAAAAAAACATCCATCAACTCTCATTCCTGTAGTAAAGTATCAGTATTGTATCTGCATCCATTAACCCAAAAAATGAATGTCATAAGTTAATATGGTGGGTTGGCTTTGTCAAACTGTCATCACAACAAACAATACCGCCTGATGCTTTAATTTAAAAAGAAAGAGAAGCCAATTAGTACCAGTCCCCACCACTAGAAGACCAGAACAACTCATAATGCACGTTGGGAATCCATATCCACACCACACCTACCAGCAGGTGAGCAGAAAGAGGCTAGTCAGTACCACTGCACCTATGCATTCCTCGCGCATCAGTTATCATTGGCATGGTTTCACTCAGGGTGATCAGCGATTGCGAAACATGAGGTGCAAATGCCAAGCAATTATTCAAACATTAAGTACGTCAGCACGTGATATGCTCTTCCTATAACCTCTAAAATTTGTCTTTGACTAAATGTCAAAATAATGACCAAACTCAAATCAAAATGACCAGCAAAGCAAATCTACATACAGAGCTGGCTTCCCTCTCTTCCAAAAGGCTACGATGTCTGCTATGAGTACAAAATGTTTCTTAAACCCTCCCGATTTCTCACTAAAATACAGCCATTCGTGGATCCTGGTTGCCCGCCTGTCAGTGAGTAGACCGTAAACGATTGGGGCCTCGTACACATTTCATTAAAAAAAAAAGGAACTTCTATACACAAAGCTTATGCACGAGGGCTAGGGCGGGCATCCTCTGTCATTCCATTGGAAATGTCACGGGTAAACAACATCGTAACATTCTATAGATTTAAGCTGCTCCAATTAATTGTACAGTGATGCTACAGTAAAACTGTAGCTGTTTGTGAACAGCGCTGATGCTACAGTGCTTTCACCGCAGTGTGCTCCGTTGACCAAACTCGCTTTCGTCCATTGCTTTCTGATCCAACAATTGCTACGCAATGTTATGGTACTGTAGCACCATAACAACGCGTAGCAGCATCGAAGATGGGCGTCCGCTAGGGACGGGCATCAACCTGCCAAAGGAATATTTTGAGATGAAAGTACCACAAAAATTGGTGTCCCGTATCCAATTCCTGCGCTCGTAGCCTATTGTTAACATCAATGCAGTTCCTCGTGTGCATAAGAACCTCCATGTGACCAAATCACGAGACCTTGTCATTGTACGACTGCTAGTATGCTATTCCCTATTCCTACAAATAAATCGACCAACACTATAGCAGCACAAAGCCAACGTGCCAAATTTTAGCAGCAAAAAAATGTGACTGTTGCCACAAGCATATGATAGACAACAAAAGCTAGCACGGGATGGTACTTGGTAGGTTAATAGGTGCAAGGTCAGGTAAGAACGAAGTCAAAAGGGATGGGTCCTTATTAACAGTACAAGAACTAGCGGAAGCAGTGCATACTGCATAGAGTTCACTGCACATCAGAGGACACGATTTGACATCACAGGACGAATACTACTATGGAAAAAACGAAGAAAAAAAAGGGGCACTAGTTAGAACCCTAAGACATCTAGGCAACAATATACCGAGGAATACCCAGCCATGTGATAAAAAAAAAAGGACGATATTTACAAAAACAGGATCCAATTATCAATAACAGCGGCTAACTAATCACACGGAAAAGCAAACCACTCGCATCAAAGATTCAAAAACGAACCATTTAAACTCCTAGGGATTAAGGAGGCAATCCCTTCAAGGAAATTGCTGTGCAGGAGAGTAAACCAAATCAATAAACAAATCTTTCGGATTCCAGGGTTATAAATCCACATCAAAACCCTATAATAACGAATTAATCGCATCAGCAGCAAAACACAAATGTTCCTACCCTAACAGAAGCACATTGATTACGCAAACTAATCCCAAATCGAGAGGCTCAAACGCTTCACTCAACCAGACCAAATTACATTTTCCAACGCCCAAACCCCTCGGCAATAACACCGAAGGACCTACCAAACGGAACCAAATCACACGAGGCGCAGGAGCCAAGCCTCTCGGCGCTCCAATCGATCGGAACTAACCTTGAAATGCAGCGGCTTGCCGGTGGCGGCGCCGGCGCCCTTCTCCCCGGTGCAGAGCGCGCGGAAGTTCTCCGCCGTCTGCGGCACCACCGACGCGTAGAGCTCTATCACGATCCTCCCCTCCATCTCTCCGCCGATGCTGACGTCCATGAAGCACCTCGGGTTCTTCACCTCCGCCACCGCCGCCGCCGCCGCCGCCGCAGCAGCAGCCGGTGCCGCGCCCTCGCCCCCGCCAACCATTGCGACCGCCCGCTTGAGAAGGCAGCGAGACCAAACCCTAGCCCTAGAGGAGCTTTCTCGAGGTGAGGTGGAGGAGGTTGTGGTCTTCGTCGGCTACCTCGGTAGACTAACGGCGAGAGCTGCGTGTGGACATGCGGAGGGGTGGGGTGGGGTTTTATGGGTAAGTGTTCTAAGAACTATTTTTAAGGGAAAAATATATAAACATCCAGTAAATCATCTACTTTATCAATTTGTCCCTCCTATATCACTACCGTTTACTTTACCTCTATAAATTAAGTTGGCTTACAAATATGGCTCTTGGTTTGCATGTTCGCACTATTATCTTTGGACTTTGCTTCAATGATTATACCACTTTTTAAATGATTTCAATCCTTGTGTTTAATTATGTGAGTTATTTCGTACTTGTAATACACGAGCATTACAACTGTCACATTCACAAATTAATAAACAGGGTTATTATGCATACCATGAGCATGCATCATGTTTTTCAAACATTTACATTATATATTGCACTTAAAAAATCTCAATAAGAGGTTAAACATGCACTTCAAATTAAACTCCCAACGGAAAATAAGAACAAAAACTTATGATTATCCTTTGGAACTAATTTATTTAAATACTATATTAATTAATTTAATTTAATTTAATATAATATAATTTTTCTCAGATTTATGGGACTAGATTCAACCCTTAGAAAATTTAAACTCAATACAATGACCTACTTTGGGTTTGAATTTAAACTATACAAAATAAATCATGAACAGTAAGGTTTAAGAATTTTTATGAATACTAGACCTTCCCAGGAATCCCTTTGAATTATTTCAGGATTTTAGAAAAATTATTTCTATTTTTAAGACCTTAGTCAAAGTGGAGAAGATAATTTGAATCTCAGTCAAAACCCTTCACTGTTTGGGCTTGTTTGACCGAACTCAACTGCTTTGACTCGACTCAGTCGAACCAACTAAGCGTACCGCCCGAGCCAAACTCCGACCCACGCGATCAGACCGTTCGATCAAGATCGAATGGCCCACACGGATCCACTTAACTCTGGCTCGTGCGCGCACGTTGAGCCGCTGACGAGGCAGGCCCACTCGTCAGCTCTGTCGTCCTCCTCGCGCAGGGTGCGTTCAGGCACCGAGCTCCATGCGGTTGTGCTGCTCTGCTCTAAGCCGTTGAGCGATGCTCATGTCGTCAATCCACTGCCCAATTTGACATGTCCCCGAGTTTCATCTGCTAACGTCGCCTCCATTGCCGTCAATCCCCGAGGATAATACCCCCTTCGGCACTCTCTTTCTTCCCCACTTCTCTGTTTGACCGAGGAGAGGAAGGCTTGCGGGCTAGTCGAGTCATGTGGGTAAAGTAATACACCTCTGCAAAGATAATCTATTTGAATAGCAGTGTCCACAGTTATGGACAACACTTGTTTAGTATGCGTCATCGTTAGTCTTGAAATTAAAAGTTGACATGGTTATAATTTGGTGTTTGGCACGAATGGGATTGTGAGGACCCGGGGTATTTAACTCGTAATACTTAACCTCCAACTGGCTCTAGTATTACCAATTAAATATCCTAATCCTCGATGGACATGTGCTTCCCAGAATTGCAGCACACATACATCTTTACACAATCATGCATCATTTCCATACAACTTACAATACCACGTCTAGCAAAAGACATACATAATATAGAGATATTACAAAAGAGCCGACCGGCCAAATGACATCAAAGTAACATAAATGACAACGGAAGCAAAAGCTCCATAAGATGGCAATAACAAAATCCAACTGGTTAGTCAATAACCCACAAGGCAACCGACCGGGTCGCCAAGCTAGTCACACCCACCGCAGCAAAACTCGCAAAAGTCAATCCCTTGGGGATCCACTTCCTCCTCTGTAACAACAAAGCAATGCAGTTGAGTACAAAAATGTACTCGCAAGACTTACGAATAACAAACCTATACATAGCTACATGCAAGCTGAAGCAAAGGAGATGGTTATATGGTTAATTGGACGCATAAAATAATTTTTATTTGCAATAATGTAATAGATTGAAGGCAATTTATCAAATCTGTTTTTAAATGTTGAAATAACAGTGAGGTAACAATAAATAATATAAGTAACCACCTAAAGGTGACTAACCCAATAGCCACCACAACATAGCACGAATCCCCGATTCGTGCCACCCAATCAAGTTTTAGTGAAAAGGTTATAGTCTAATTCTCACGGGGTGTATCCGAGCGTGTCCATAACTTAGGACGAGCCTATTCGAATAGATTTAACCATGCAGGGGTGTACCAATGTACCCACACTTTAGACCACCTTTTTGTCAAGTTATTAAGCACACTTCCTTTGGTATGCTGGCACGGCTAAGTCATACGAGCCATTTCCAATAGAAAATACTAATTAAGAGCCGCATGTATGGGGGTTAACCCTTAATGATCTGCCGGCGACGAAGAGCACAAGGACCCATACGTAGAGTAGGATGCACCGGCCCAGCCTAAACAACTGCTTGTGCTCCCCTCCTTTCCTTGTCCCATGTTGCATATAAACAAATATACAACCCACCACATGACTCATTAATTAACACCCCCCAAAGTACTAAGTCAAGAGAGGTCACATTTCCCTCTAGTGTGGTTAGCACGCAAAAATGCTCAGTACGGTTGCGCAAGTAATTCGATCCTTATTGACTTGGGCACCATTCCAGTCACACCCAAAAGCACACCATCTTACCATTGTGTTCAAGTCTAAAATATTTTATTTTCAGTTTTGATTTCTCGATTAAACATAGCATAAGGTGCTGAACATAAAGTCATAATAAGTTTTTGTGTGATCAAGGTTATCGACTAAGTCGACAACCGCCCAACTCTACCGGTAGCTAAGCATGACTAAGCAACATTAACTCGTAAACTACTAAGTGATAAGGGCTCATCCAACGAACCCTAAATTACAGCAAGATAATCCTAGGCTCAGTAGTAGAGGATAAACATTTGCCTACAGATTATGCATCTAATGGATCAACTAATCGACAATAGTTTAATAGCAAAATAGCAATGCATATATAGAATTTGCAAACAACATATTAGACTTTGAAAATAGTAGGAGCAATATGATCAAATAATGCTACATCTTCTTGCCTTGCTGGTAGTTCTCTTGCTGCAGAGGATCACTCTCGGGCTCAATAAATTCTTCGGAACCTAACGCAAGAACGCGAAAATCCAATAAGAACGAAGAACACCGAAAGAGACTCAAAAACCAAAGTCATCCAAAATCCATGAAATTTACACAGAAGGAAGAACATGATTTTAAATGAATTTAGCAACAAGAATCAATCAATTTGGACTAAGCATGCAAAAGTTATAGCCTAAACAATTTCAGTCTACTGGATAATTCAATTTAAATTGTTTTATGTTACTGTTTATGGCACAATTTTCTAGAAAGTTTTAGAACCTAAAATTTTTATGGTAGGCAGAACATGGTATTCTAAGAACATCAAAATTAGGTTTGCTTCATTTGGAGTTAAATTGAATTACTTATGATTTTTCTAAGTCATGAAACTAGGGTATAGCATTTTTCAGAAGCAATACATGAATGAAACCTATCCTACATCAAGTCATACTAACAGAGGATTCTAACACATTTTAGTTTACTAAATTTGGAGTTACAGAGATTTACTTCTGCATTTTACAAGTTTAAAGGAATTTCTAGAGCACTAATTAAATGCTAAAGCAAGTTAATACAATATACACAACTTTCTGGTACAGAACAGTGCCTAAATACATTTTTTTAGATTATAGTTCAGTTCAACAGGACAATAACAAAATTTGAATCACTCTAAAAGGAGTTAAAATGAATTAGTTATGCACTTTTGAAATTTAAAGCAATTAATAGTTGGCAAATAAAAGCTTTCGGGCTTTTCTGCAAAACCAACTCAACAGGGGAGGTCAGGGCCGTAGATCAGAGATCGCACGGCTCCTGCGCACGGGAGCACAGCACCCGCGCACGCACGCACTGAGGGGGTCTAGACTGTCAGATCTAGATTTGACAATCCAGATCTACAAGGGGAGGTCCTAAGGGGGAGGTCTAAGAGAGGAGGTCTGGGATGGCCAAGATCTACTAGAGGAGGTCCTGGACGGCCAAGATCTAGACTAAGGAGGTCTGAACAGCTAAGATCTTCACAGAGAGAGGTCTTAACGGTCAAGATCAAAACTGAAGGAGGTCCTGACAGCTAAGATCTCACAGAGGAGGTCTTAACGGTCAAGCTCTAACTGAGGGAGGTCCTGATGGCTAAGATCTCACAGAGGGAGGTCTCAACGGTCAAGATCTACACGAGAGAGGTCCTAATGGTAGAGATCTAAACGGAGGGAGGTCCTGACGGCTAAGATCTCACATGGGAAGGTCTTAACGGTCAAGATCTCCACGGGGAGGTCCTTAATGATAAGGTCCAAAAGAGAGGGGAGGTCTTGAACGGCTCAGATCTCCATGGGGAGGTCCTGAACGGTCAAGATCTACTCGGGGGGTGGTCCTAGAGGTTCGGATCTGCGAGGAGGGATGTCCTGAGGTTTTCTTTACAAAAGACCAAAGGGTGGTCTTTTGCAAAGAGGACCCCAAGAGTGGTCCCGGGGGTGATTTTTTACAAAAATGACCACAGGTCTACCCGGGGGGTGGTCCTAGAGGTTCGGATCTGCGAGGAGGGATGTCCTGAGGTTTTCTTTACAAAAGACCAAAGGGCGGTCTTTTGCACAGGGATGATTCTAACGGTCAAGATTAAAATCAAGAGGTCTTTAACGGCTAGGATCTATGCTGGGGGAGGTCCTGGCAACTACGGCTTTTACCGAGGGAGATCCTACAGTTAAGATCTAACCCAAAGAGGTCCTTAACGGTTGAGATCTAACCTAGGAGATCCTGAAGGTTGTCAAACTTACGACAACAAGACAATTACCGCGCTTTGCCCACCGACTTGCCGCCGGCGACTCTAGTCACGATGGTGCAAACCAACAGCGGCAAAACGTGCGCAATACAATTGCGAACACGATGGGAGCACTTTCAACGGCGGAGCTGGCCTAAAATGCCGGTGAGACAAAAAGGGGCAGAGGTGCACGTACGGCTAAAAACGAAAACGGCGAAAAGTTCTGTAGCTAACCAAAATAGCAGGTGCTCGAGCACTAAGGGGCTATCGCGAAGGTACCTAAGCACATAGGGGGGGTCCAGAGGAGGTCGGAGAAGTTCTGGTGGCGGAGACCAGCGCTAGAGTTGAGGAAGAAACCAGTGAGGTGCGGCCTGAGCAAAAAGGAAAGACACTGGGTGTCAAAAGAGCTCCATTAGGACCCACAGGAGGTCCACGAGCAAACAATTGACCAAAGAAGACACTTACTGGAGTTGGGGAAGAAGGGGCAGATTTTGGCCGTAAGGATCCAAAACCCAAAATTAGGCTGCTCCTGCGAAGGCAACCTAAAATTAAGTTAGGGAACTTGCTCAAGATGATGAGGTGGTCCAGGCGACGCGAAAAGAAAAGCCAGGGAACCACTGGAGCACTGTCGACGATGAGGAGCTCGAGCGATCGAAAATGGTGGAAAACGGGGCTCTTGGTGATTTGCGCACAAACACACAAAGAGGGAGCTGGGGTGACAGAGAGGGGCTAAAGAGGAACCAAGGGAGAAGCTCGGAGGTCCTCAAATAGCTCGGGGTCAACGGTTGTGCGAGGATGAGCTTTAATGGCGACAAGGCCTAAAGTTGGTTTGGGACAGAACAGAGGCGACGGGAGCAGGTGAGGACAAAAAGGCTACTGGGCTAAACACTGACATGCGTTGAAAAATGGGGCTCGGAGCCGTTGAAGGGGCCCCACGAGGTGACCAAGCGCTGCACCTCAGTTGCCATGGCGCACGCGCGTACGGGCGCGAGGAGGAAGAAGAAGAACAGAGGGAGGTCGGGGAGGTCGTGATCGTAGGATCAGAGAAGAACGGCTAGGATTTCACGAGACCTCCGGAGGTCCAAAACGGCACGGGAGGTCTGAGGCGTTGGATCAAGATCCAACGGCTCAACACATGCGCCCAAACGACCGCGCCCGATACAGTTAAGTGGTCCGACTCGACCGCTGAGCCCGAGTCTGACTCAGACCTAACTGGTTTGACAAGGGTTTTAATTTAAAGCTGAGACTTTGAGGAATTGTTTGAGGTAGCAAACCAACTCCAAAAATTCTAAAATTTTTACAGAAGCTTGCTAACTTTAGAGTTGTTCTTGTATAAAATTTTCAGAGATTTTTATGTAGTGCATGTTCCTCCAGAAATTCTGCAAGGTTCTGAGCTAGGGTTTGACTCAAGCCAAACAGGTTTGACTGACCTCTAAAAATATTCAAATAATTTCTAAAAATTGTAAAATTTTTCAGAGGAGTCACACATCAACCCTAGAACTTAGAGAAAATATTTTCAAAGAATGATCACAAGAATAGATTTCAAATGGTCAAGACTTGGTTAAAAGAGGCTTGCGATTTGGATTTTCATAATTCCTTTACAAGAATTATCAGAACATCCATACAACAGCGAGATCTAAGAATTTTTTTTAATTTCTACATATTTTCTTACATTTGAAACACCGGCCAATACTTGGGATGTTACAGGGATATTCATGCACATTAGTTTATCAAAGTGGGCAGTCACTTTGGTATTGCTTGATCTATATAATTATCTATATCTTGCAAACTTCTTTTCTTGACCAATGATTTACAAAATGGCATTTTGCAAACTAGATGGTCTAGAAAAGTAAGTTGTTGCATTTTCTGCAAAACTAAGCCACTAATGCCTTTCTTTTGATATCCTATATGCATAAATAGTTTTAATTTGTGCAAGACTTGCGAGTACAATTGTATTCAATACGGTTTTGCAAATTCAGGTGAGGAAGACTTCGAGTCCGAAGAGCTCATTAGCAGTGATTTAGGTGATGCTGACGAGTAGTGCTATCATTTAACTCCCAGTCAGTTGCCATGGGTTATGGAGCACACCATGCTGGACTTTTGGTTTATTTATCTTACTTCCGCTGCTACTTAGTGTTTTTATTTGAATTTGGCTGGTCGTCCGCTTGTAATAGATGTAAAACTTGACTATTATGTTGTATGTCTTTTGGACTCTATGTATGATTGTTGTATGGATGTAACCAACGTTGTATATTAGTATGAGCGTGTTGATCGCTGATCCTGGAACCAACATAGCCTCATGCTCACTGTCGATGGATTCCCTATTAACTCGTTTAAGTGTGGGCTTGGACCAATTTGAGAACTGGTCATCATGCAGTGCTTGCAGAGGAGCAGTGCGCATGATCGCCGGGTCTCTAGCTCGGTTGTGCCTCCTACTTAGATGGAGTTAACTTGAAATCCATTTACCTGAGTCCCAGAGTTGTTTCCATAAGGCCAAGAAGACCCCAGTCTTGCGGAAATAACCCAGGGGTCCTCACAACAACATTAGCAATGGAATTATTACAATTATTAAAATCACCCAATTTTTTTTTAAAAAAATAAGTATTAGCAATTAGCATCATTGAAATAAGTATTGACATCACTGAAACAAGTGACAAAGATAATAAAAACTACGAGAAATAGTGCTAACATACTACTTAGTAGTACTTGCACACCAACTTAACTTATAGGGGCAAAATAAATGATAATTAGATATGAATGCAAATTAGAAAGATAGTTGACTAATGATGGTGTTTATGGATTTTCCCTATTTTCAAAGGAGGGGTGGAATGGGTATATGGGGCCGTCAGTGAGAAGAGTCTGTGGTTTAACCGACGTGTGGGGCACTCGCGCTGCTCCTAGTGGGGCCAAATTGTCACGGAGAGAGGATTCATGTTCTGAATTTCCATAATCCAATATAGCCTGCCTCTAGAGGTTTCGTTTGGTGGTCTTAATTTTTCTTCTGGAGAGCAGGGGCATTAATATACTGCCTTCGTTCCAAAATTTGTACTGTTTTTTATATAGACATAGTCCGTAATACATATTTTTAACTATTTTTCTAATTACTATATATGTTACTGGAAATTACGAAAGAAAAATATAATTTAGAGCCGTTCGGCTCTTATGGCCCTGTTTCGGGATGCTAAGTAGTTCATCGATTCGTTGGCGAGAGGTTAAGCTCGTCAAGGTCAAAAGAGATTAAAATCTCTTGAATTAGCTCAAAAAGCTAGGAAAGTCCATTCCTCGGCTATTTGGTTAGCACATGTTCTCCTTGACTGTAATGCTACCCTTGAGTAATCAATGAAATCTCTCTTTCCCCTCACAAAAAAGTATTATGACAAATTTACTAATGTCGTCCCCACGTCTAATGTATGTTAGTGAAACTGCACGTACTCTTTGAAATGGGCTGGTAGCTTATAAACCTTAAATTACTGAGTAATTTTGTCGAATATGAACATCCTTTGCCAGCAAGGCTTAAAAGTTCACGGTGTGACTAGAACCCATGATCTCTTCTGATGTTAATTAGGTGGATTACCAATCGGGCTTTAACTTAATTGTCCTTTGATGGTTTGATAATGTGAGAATCCGGAAAATCAGACTAAACTAAAACAACGCTAATCGGTAATTAGCAGAAATAAAATTCACCTAAACCAAAAACAAAGCATAAACTCAGTTGATAACAAACGCATCACAAAACAATTCCATATAAAATAATATCATCCATAGTTTAACAACAGAATTTATAATATAAATTATTGCCGCAAGAACAAAACATTGATATAATCTCAAAGTCCTTTACATGAATCCTTTACAATCTCAGGTAAAGCAGTAAAATCAAACTCAGAATTAAATCACAATAATTCATTGTGTCAAACCAATATACAACAATCCATTACAAGCATAAGTGAATATTAATTCAAACTCGGGATTTAATTACAAGAAGATGTTATCAATAGAAACAAAATAATAATACAATCTCTGAATTAATTACAACAGATTAGGAAATAAATTACAACTTTGATTAAATTACAAAAGAAAGGAATAAAATAAAATCTTACATGCATGTCGCAAAGCCTTTCCTTGTCCATATATCGCCAGCCGTCGACACCTTCCTCGACTCAATCCAAAACCCTGCACATATCTCCACCGATCGCCAACAACCAATAGAACCGCAACAAAACCAAAAGCTATACATAGAAATTAGAGTTAAAAAGGATTGCCGTCAAATTCCATAAGGATCATCGAGGTTCCCAAACTAACCTAAGTTAGTTGGCACCATATCACCTCACTTGGTCTTATCACCCGGCAATTATTAAAATCCGACACCCCTTTTTCCAACTTACTTTCGCCGTAGAAAATCCGAAAATAGTATTAGAACCCACCGTTGGACCAATAGTTTATAAGCCCACAGTGTCTTGTGAGAGTGAGAGCAAATGGGATAAGGCAATGGCATATTGGTCATGCACAGAGCATAGGAAAGAGCTCACAGCCGAAGCTTCCCACCTAAGCACATTGCCTCATAGCCAACACAAGCCATCACAAAACATCCCTCCCTCACAAGCATTAGCTCATAGTTGAGGCAACCCACCAGAACAAGAAAGCCATTCATTCACAAGCACAACCAGAGCACACCACCAAAGCCAAGAGCAAGCCAAATACCCCCAGAGCAAGGAGCTCAAGCAAACCATGAGCCAACACAAGCAAGCACACCTCACCCCTATTTCATCCTCCAAACCAAAAGCCACGCACCATCAAAACATCAAGCACAGACAAGCATCACCCACCATTTGCCAACAAGCAAACCACCACCAAGGATACCCACTGCCATCCCAAGGCAAGCCAAGACAACCATCTACACCCACACCCATAGCTACAGAAAGAAACCGGAGGAGAGGCGCAAAGGGGAAGAGGAAGACCAACGGAGCGGGAACGACATCAGCATCAACCAGAACCAACAAGAACCGGCATCGACCACTGAGGACCAAAGCGACCAACCAGAAGCAACCAAAAGAGCACCAACATCACCCCCATGAACATCGTCACCTCCATTCCATTCCCAAACCGACTGAGCCAACCAAGGTAGCCCACATGCACCCCACTGACATTCTTGTCTAAAAATGAACCCCAAGAGGAACTAACCATCCACTGAACACTAACAATAGCAATAACCAAAACCATGCAACTATAACAGTAGCATCTCATACCCACTAACAGTAGCATCATCATCCATCACCCACATCACAGAGCAAGGGAGGGGAGGAGTAGAGGGAAGTAGCAGGGAGTATTATACCTCGACAACAACCCACCACATATCCTTCTTCATGCATGAGCAGCAAGTAGCCCACCTCCAGTGCAATCCTCCATGCATGAACACAAGGTTGACCCACATCCATCACCCTCTCTGTGCATGAGCAAAAATCGACATCAACAAATAGACCAAGCACAAGCATTTTAAACCAAGTCAGATCAATCAAAAAGAGAAGAAGAGGGAGACAGAGGGGAGGTGGTAGCGCACATGGGTTGAGCGAGGAGGCCGTAGGCCGGGCCGGGCTGCGCTTGGAGCCAGGGGCACGCGCGAAGGGCGCTGGCGAGCGAGCCACAGGCGTACGATGAGGGAGCCGGGCGTGGGCTGAGAGATGGCGGCGGCGGCGGTAGTCGCGCCGGGTCGACCGGGAGTAGGGGGAGGGAGATGTTGGAACCGAACCAAAGAAGACTAGCAAAAACACGTGAACATACCAGAGATCACACACACGCACGCTATCACATGGACACACACATGCATACGCTAGAACTTGAAGCACATGCACTCGCTGCAAGGAGCACTCACACTGGAAGGAAACTCACGTGAACATGTACCGGAGGCAACACACGTACATGCTAGAACCAAAGCAGGTAACTCACATGATGTAGTCACGTATGAACACACTAGAAGCAAACGCAAGATGGAAGCAATACACACGCTCGGAACTCACGTACACACGCGATGCTACGAGGGATTTTGGTGCTGCATGCACAGCACGACAACTTTTCTCCTTTTTTTCTTTTCCTATTGCTTCAATCAAAACACATATGATTACATGTCCTTTTAAAGACTACGAAACTTGCTAACCAAGCCAAAACTAAATATGGAAAGCTAAACATGGAAGGTCCAACAAAGAAAACAAACTAAATTGATCCGATGCTGATTGCATCAGGATCCTAGCATCCTATTACTTGGTAAGTCTAGATTAATTTCCAACAATCCCCCCTAATCTAGACTTGCCGACTCTAACTTGTTGCGACAGTCGGTCTCAACTACGACTTGCCCAACTGATACTCGACACAGGACGGCGAACACATCTCCTCAACATCCCGGACTCGACTCAGGACGGCGAACACACCTCCTCAACGTCCCGGACTCAACTCAGGATGGCGAACACATCTCCTCCACATCCCGAACTCAAACTCTACACACACAAATCTGGCACCGCAACCGTCTAGTACCAACACAACGCTTCCATATTGGCAACGCGCAACTCACCTAGCGTTCCACCGACGTACAGTCTCTTCCTCGTCATGGAGCCGCATGCACCGTACCATGCGTCGGTCTTGCCACATCGAGCCACCGCGCACTCCGGCGCTGCTGCGCCTAATGCGCCGTATATGCCACATCATTGCCGCCGGTGACACAACTAACCGGGCAGCATCTCCTCATGCCGATTCTCCTTCGCCTGTGATGCAACTTGACAGTGATGGAGACTCGGATCTCCCCACGAGGCCGTCGACTCCTCGGCCTCAGGCTTGCGCCGCTCATGCTTGTCAGGCACAACATGCAGCCAGCTCCCCACTAGGGTCAGCAGTACACGCGTGCACCCGAGCCACCAACACTCCTCGCATCGAGCTGCGTTGGCGAGCCACTGCTTGGTGAGCCGTCACCGGACAGCTTCTCCTCTTGTCGAACCTCGCTCTGATACCAAATGTTGGAACCAAACCAAAGAAGACTAGCAAAAACACGTGAACATACCAGAGATCACACGCACACATGCTATCACATGGACACACACATACATACGCTAGAACTTGAAGCACATGCACTCGCTGCAAGGAGCACTCACGCTAGAAGGAAACTCACGTGGACATGTACCAGAGGCAACACACACACACATGCTAGAACCAAAGCAGGTAACTCACATGATGTAGTCACGTATGAACACACTAGAAGCAAACGCAAGATGGAAGCATTACACACGCTCGGAACTCACGTACACACGCGATGCTACGAGGGATTTTGGTGCTGCCTGCACGGCACGACAGCTTTTCTCCTTCTTTTTTTTCTTTTCCTATTGCTTCAATCAAAACACATATGATTACATGTCCTTTTAAAGACTACGAAACTTGCTAACCAAGCCAAAACTAAATATGGAAAGCTAAACATGAAAGACCCAACAAAGGAAACAAACTAAATTGATCCGATGCTGATTGCATCAGGATCCTAGCATCCTATTACTTGGCAAGTCTAGATTAATTTCCAACAGGAGAGATGCGAGTGGGAAAAAGAAGGTATGAGAAATAAGAAGAGAACTAGGAGATATTTCAGCTGTGAGAAGATAAGGTGGAGATAGAAAAGTGAGATTAGGTGGGTGTTTAGTAAAAGGGAGAAAACAATTAAGAAAGGGGAGAAAAATTAGAAAAATGGTAAAATGGTAAATTTTTAGGGAGGAGTAGTAGTAATAAATTTAGATAAACACTAGTATTAATAATTATCGGCACTGTGTAATTTTTGGACCATACGCATTTAAATAAGCCACGTGAGGCAGAAAAATATGTAAAATTAATCCAAGACTATTTAGAGAAATTCATCGCCGATGGCACTCATTAAATTAGACTAATTATCTGAAGCGTTACAAAATAATTCAAGCAAGATAAAGTAGTTAAATTAAGCAACACCGGCGTAAAATCGATCAAGCATATTCGCATGCACAAAAATTAGATAGACCTAGTTGCATGCAGATACGTTTAGTATTTTAGTTTTGTGCAATAGAATGCGACTATAGGAAACCTCGATCCTAGAGCTGATATACTAGAATAACTGTAGTTAGGGAGTGATAACTTAACGGGGGTTCCGAAAAATGTTAGTAAATTAAAATCCGCTAACGAAAAGAGCCAACTGACTAATGTATGCATAATAGCACCAAAAGCAATTATGTATTTATTTATTATTCGTGCCATCGTATAATTGTAGTAGACGAACCAACGCCGAGAAGAGTAGCTGATACCTATTTTGTCGACACCTATCTTTTCTACGACTACAAAGGCAAGCTTTTCTCTTGAACATAAATATAGTTATATTAAATGTAAACATTACTTTGCTTTACCCTTATACATATGTGCATAAAAATTATGTCTCAAAATCAAATCGGATAAGAGAGATAAAGAGAATAGAAAGAGTTGATGAAATGCGAAAGAGGTAGTATAACTGGGGGAGAGCCGCTGTACTGTAAGAGAATTATTAAGGCTGGTAAAGAGGGCCCTTGGCAGGAAAAGAGAAGAGGGAAGAGGCGGGACCCTTTACATATGGAAAAGAGAAGAGGCAAGGGGAGGGAACGGAGTAGAGAGAGTGAGGGAGTAGAGAGGGAGTAGAGGAGAGGTATACCTCGATAGACCATGGCAACGGCGGCGCACCACCCGGTTTAGCTACTCACACCCGACGGCCTCACACTCCCCAGCATGCGAGAGGCCTCGGCCCCGTCGTAGCTAGCCACAGCAGCCACCACCATCACCTTCACCATGCATGAGCATAAATCAACAAAAATCATAAATCGAATCAAGCTCAAAGCCTGGAAACCGAAATAACAGAAGGGGGAAAAAGGGGGAAGCCAAATCTGGGCCACCACCCTCAACTCCGGCAATCTAGTGACTGGCAGCCGGGCTGAAGGCGTAGGGGAGCCGAGTAGGTCGGGCGAGCCCAGCCGCCTGGCACCGGCGGTAGGGCGATAGGTCGCGAGCAACCGGGAGCGGCCGAAGGCGGCGCCAGGAGAGCCACCAGAGAGAGGGAGAGAGGGTCTTCAGGAACAAACCATGCGCTGGAGCAAAACACCAGAGAAGGAGAAATGAGGAAAAGGGGAAGAGGAAGTGGGTAGACAAAGGCCTTTGGCCGAAATGGGTAAAGGAGAGAGAGAGATTAGAGAAAAAGGGATTAGGTGAGGGGAGTGAGGTTGTAGGTGTGTGGTGTTGTGTTGTGTAGAGAGGTGTGTGTGGATTTAGAGTTTTAGGTTGTTGAGTGAATGCGCCTAGGCGAGTGCGTGTAGTAATTTTGAACGATGTAAGGATAGATAGTCATAGAACAACCGGTATGGAATATAGGTGGGAAAAAGGCAAAATTAATTTAAAGTGCAAGAATTAAATTGTTGACCAATAAAATCACTAAACTAGATAAAACTCGGTAATGGACCATTCGACCCAATAGTGATTGAGAGGAGAGATTAATCCACTGGCGGCATTTAATTAAATTAGTATAGTGCGGGTACGTGTAGTATTTTATTTTTGTGCGATAAAACGCAAGAGTAGGCAACCTCGATTCTAGAGCCAGTAGACCATAGAACAACTGTAGATGGGCGGTGTTAACCTAGCGGGGATCCAAAAACAATGTTATTGAATTAAAATCTACTGAAAAAGAAAATCAACCGATTAACGTATGCCTAGTAGCACCAAAAACAACTAAGTATTTATTTATTATTTGCGTCTGTTGTATGATTGCAGAAGACGAACCAATGCAGGCAGGAATAGCTGATCCAAAATTCACTGACGCAGATCTTTACTATGATTACGAAGGCAATCCTATCTCTTGAACATCAACATAGTTATATTAAATGTAAACATTACTTTTCTGTATAATTATACATATGTGCATGAAAACTATCTGTATAATTATACATATGTGCATGAAAACTATCTCACAAAATCAAATCGGATAAAAAGAGATAAAAGAAAAAAGAGAAAAGAAAAGAGATGAATATGAGAAAAGAGCAGTCCAGCTGAGAGAAGCAGCTAGGCTGTAAGAGTTAATACTAAGGCTGGTAAAGGGGGCCCGTGGTAGAAAAGAGAAGAGGGAAGAGGTGGGACCCTTTACATATGGTTAATATATAAGGACCAACAAAACTCTCACCCGGATAAGGGACCATATTTAAGTGCCAATCATTTTTCCGTTTCGACGGGCAGAAAATGCTACCTTGTTACGTGGCTACTCTCCACATCGGGTAAGTAATATCATGTGAGTTATGGAGGAACCCAGGACCGGTAGGAGAGTCCAAAAGTGGGGGATCCAAGGCGCTATAGTAGTGCAAGGTGGAGTGTTGGGTGCAGAGATGACTGGCCCAACCAACATTATGAGAACTCGGTGGAGGACTGGGTGAGCGCCCCAGGACACTAACGAAAAATAATGGGTAGAGAATTAATCACGTAACTTGAAAAATGTTCCATACTCTGAACTTGATATTGCATTAAAGGAAACACAGGAGACCTAACTTAAGAGAGCTCAGAGTAGCTATGGGTAAAGTGGTACAAGCTTGCGCAGTGCTATATAAAACCATGAATTCATGTCTGTCTCCTGGATTGGAGTCTACGGTGACCGTTAGGGGTTTATCTTCTTACCGAGTGGTAAGTAGTCTTTTCATAATTAAAACTTGTTACTTAAGTTTTAATGAATTATTTTCCAGAGAAAAAGAGATGAGCTAGAAATATGATAATGAAATAGAGAAGAGTCATACAATGCATCTTGTATTAAAGTACTTGTATTGAAGACCAAGCGAACAGAGACCAGTGGATCAGAGCAGGCAAGCGAGGGGTTTTGACCCGTTTGGCAGTGTAATTAAAGTACTTGATCAAAGACCATAACCTTACGTGGCTAATTGCTATAATAAAGTACAGTTTCTATCTTATTGTTCTGCTGTGTTAACTTTGGTAAAGTTTATTATTCGTTGGAGCGGTGGTCTACCGGACAGACGAATAATAATCTGTATGCCTAAGTGTGATTACCCCCTGGGGTAATGACACGGGGCGCCACACTATGTAGTAGGTTTTCTTGGTTATGAGCTTTATGGCTAGCTTAGGTGCATAGAGAGAGAAGTGTAAAATAAACCAAACTGTCTCTTTTGATCTTTCTACCTATATTGTGTTGCTTTATTTCTTAGTTTGGTTTAAACCTATTTTTGGACTGCCCACTTAGCTTTGGCTACTTGTTACAACATAGATGGCTAATGTACATTGCATGTTATTTACTCAGAAGATTTCAGAATTATTGATGGCTAATGTGCATTGTGTGTTATTTACACTACTACTACAAAAAGGCTAATACTGGACGCCTCATTACAGATGGTTGACCAAAATCGTCTGTATTACATGCAATAATAGACGGTTTTGGTTTAGAGACCATCTGTGTTACTAGCTGCGCTAAAAACCGTCTGTGAAGAGACCAATATCACAGACGGTTCATATTGAAAACCGTCTATGAAGTATCACAGACGATTCTTAACATGAACCGTCGGTGATAAGTCTGTGACTTAGAATTTTCCTACTCTGTGATTTCAAGCCATGGTAAAAAAGCCATGGTAAAATCAGAGAGTTAGTGATTTCAAACCATGGTAAAATCAAAGAGTAAGGAAATTCTAAGTCACAGACGATTTTTAATATAAACCGTCTATGATACTAGCTTATCACAGACGGTTTTTATTTGAAACCGTCTGTGATTCGCGGAAATTTTTGAACGCTTGCGCGGGAGGTGAAATGTTTTGGCATTGTCCTTATAAATTATACCCACCCCTGCTTTGTCTTTCATTAGTCTCTCCTTCTCCCCTCCCCATGCCGAGCTCTAGCGACCGCAGTCGATTCCCCGGCGCGGTTCGACGAGGAGACACAACCGACGAGGAGGAGGAGGAGGGATGCGTAGGTGCTCCATGTCTGCCGCATGTGGTAGACTGCCGGAAGGTACGTGTATATCCCTAAAACATACACAATTTGTTGGTTGTTTGATGATTCTTATTTTATTTGTACCCAATGTCGGAGTGCCGTCGGAGGTTTTCGATCGTCTCTCCTTGCCGACGAGCTTGAGTCGAACTCAGACGACATGCAAGAATAGCTTGTGATATGCTGGTGAGGTGCAGAGAGAAGCAGTGTTGAACCAATCCAAGAAGCCGATGAGTTCTTCAGGAGTTTAGAGGCATATATGGTTTCTAGCTAGTTTAACTTTGTAACTTTATTCCTTTTTTCCATTCGGAGGGGATGTTGTGAAATCTTTTAGTTTTCCTTTCCTATAATGTGTTTACCATCAGAATTTTAGTTGAATTTTAGTTGTCTTGCTAGAGGTTGCATATGGAAACTACTGTCCAGCAATTGATTAGTTTTGCTTAAAATCCGATTTTTTTTTTTGCAATAGAAAAAACTTTCACAGACGGTTCTGAACAAAAACCGTCTGTGGTAATTACTTATCATAGACGGTTCTTATTCAGAACCGTCTGTGATAGCTCTTTTCACAGACAGTTCAAAAACCGTCTATGATGACTCATGACATCACTGACACATAAAGTCAGACGGTTTAGAAAAAACGTCTGTGATGACGATTTTGAACCGTCCGTGATGACCTTTTCTATAGTATTGTTACTTGTTGCAACATAGATGGTTAATATACATTGCGTGTTACTTAGCTGGGTTTGTTTGAATCTGGTCGAACTGATCTGGCGCTGATGTGAGTCATGTTTTTGTTCCTTCATCTGTGTGATCAAAATGACTTCAAAATAATTCTATAGTTTGTATTTCCGTCGCAACGCACGGGCACTTCAATGATTACATCAAGAAGGGAATTGAGTTTGATGACATGGAAGCACTGTACAAGAAGGTTCATGCTGTCATTCGTGCTTATCCTACCATTTCCAAGTCAACCAAGGAACCTCCCAAGACCCACAAGAGGTATAGCTAGCTGATGATTGTAGTCTCTTGACTTGTTTTGCCACCCTTATATGATTGTAATTTAACTTGTCTATATTTGTTGTAGGTACAACCCTAAGAAGCACACCTACGAGGAGAGGAAGGCCAAGCTCGCCAAAAGGTTGAACGCCCTCAACTCTACTGTGCTGATGATGATGAGGACGAGGGCGACAATGAAGAGTGAACCCTATCGTAGATATCTGTCATGGCGAAAGCCTATCGGGTAGCGCACAAAACGCTATAATTGTCTTGTAGAGTTCACTCTACTTTGGTTTTTGAAGCAAAAGTACTGATCGGGATCTTGTCATATAGTTGTGGAAGACGGGTCGAACTAGAGCATAGGCCAAAGGCAACTCTTCTGTTTGGGACGTGCACTATTGAGAAGATGTCGTATCTAAGTTCTCGATGAAGCCATAACTTCTATAGACAACACAACAGATGCTATCCTTAGAAAACGATCAAGACAGAATTGAAAGACTGAACTGTTATTATAGTCACACACCGTATACCGATAGTTATGGACTGCACTGTGGTACTTGCAATGGGCGATGGTACGCTCCTCTTCTCTCAAACTTATACTACATAGTAGCAATCCAACGAAATTTGCTTTATTTTGTTTTATAGAACATGTGGTATGGTTTATTCGCTGGTATGAGCCAAAAACTCCCAAGAGTGATGCCCATGTACTACTTCCACACAATGCAACAACCAAATTAATAAAAAAAAAACAATTTACACATTGGAAAAACTGGAAGAAAAATTAGTTCCAAAAATGTATCCCCCACCCACCGTTAGAGCTGGGCATTGGGCTGTGCCATGCCGTCTTGGCCCAGGTCCGTCGTGCTTCGGGCCACATCGTGTCGTGCCATCTCGGCCTAGTCACCCTGCCCTGCCGTGCCGACCCACCTCGCCTTCGGCCAGGCCCAGGCACGGCCCAAAGCCTGTCGTGCCGGGGTCGTGCCGTGCCAGCCCAAGCCCAGCCCTAAGTAACTATAGACGGCGGAGGCAGACACGACGACGGCGAACTCTCGTGCCCGCCTTATTAAAAACTTAGTTAAAATTGAATTAATTGCGTAAAAACATGGGCACGCAAATATTTCGGGGGAAAAGTGATTTTTGTTTGATATTTTACAGATATAATATTACTGTCTCGTTAAAAACCTTACGCCCCAGAGTGGGGTTCCCCGAGTGAGGAAAAGAGTATAGCACCCCGCCCTTCGCCCAGCGCTGCTGCTGCCGGGAGTGGACCCATCAATATTGCCATCCGTGGACGGGGTACCAAAGTCTGGCATCTCCATCGGGTCCGGACTGCGTTGGTACTCCTCATATCCCTCCGTACCGTCCATATGACAATCATCCATGCCGTAGTCCCTCATGCTTGGGGAGAGCTGACGAGCATGGATGGGAGAGGAGGGGGGAGGAGGACTAGGGGAGCGGCGGGAGATTGAGCGGCGTGATACTGAGCATCTCCCTCTCCCCGCTGCTGCTTTCGTGCTACGACTCCTTGATAGCACAACGCTACCGAGCTCCGCCGCTCCCTCTGTCGGCTTCATGCTTCGACTCCTTGGTAGCATGCTTTCTATTGTATAGAGTACTAGAGCAAAGAGAGAAACAGTAGAGCAAAAGAAGAGTTGAGCTTCGTGTGAAGAAGAAATAAGCAAGAGAGAATCAGTAGAGCAAAACAGAAGCTGAGCTTCGTGTGGTGAGCATGAACGACATACTTGCGTTTTTATAGGCATGGAGCACTCGAGAGAAAGAATATTGCCATTGTTTTGCCCGTTGATTTTCCCCTCGTCGTGTCTTGTCAAAGTAACCTTATCATGTCTAGCGCGAACCGTTGCCTGGTTTCCGTTGCCCCTCTCTCTCAGTAAGCCAGCGTGTTGGTGCTACAACAATTGCTAGGTGTGTTGTCAAATCAGCCACTACTATTTGGATTTGTTGGTCCATACCATGTTGTGTCAGTGTGTTGTCAAATCACTATTTGGCATTTGTTGGTCCATACCATGCATGTAGCATTGTAGCATGATGTGGATGCTAGTTTGCTACTGATATGCGATAGCCATAGGGCCGGTTTACACTTAGACTTAGTAGCATACTATACTAGCTAAGCTCTTTACACTTCACTGCTTTGTGTAGCTTCTGCGCCCGTGCCCCAGGCCCCCCACCATCTATTCTTTCTCCCCCAATCCCATCTGGCTGTTGTGGCCATCTCCATTCTCCGGTTCTCCCTCAACTCTGTCTCCGATCCAACCTGGCAACCTCCCCATCTCCGGACTCCGGTCTCCCCCCTCCACAGGCTCATGCACACGGCGCATATGGTGGATTGGTGGTGGTCATCCATGACCGGTGCCCTCTGGCATCCCCGGTGACCTCGGCGCGCCCGCCACGGCGGGGAAGCTTCGGACCGACCTCAACGCCACCGGCCACCGTGTCGGCCTCGACGGACTTCAGCAACATCATGACGGGTGGTGCTCCCGGCTCCCCGCCGCATCCCCGCATCCCCCATCTCCCCCACCTCCCAGATGGCGACGCCGAAGCTGATGCGGTGCAGCCATGCGGGGGTCGCGGTGCGGGCAGGCTTGGCGTGCCGTCGTGCTGCGATCGTGCCGTGCCGCCCATCGTGCCACGTCCGGAGGCCCAGCCCGGCCCACCTGTTCATGCCATACCGACACGGCCCGTCACGTGACGTGTTGTGCTATGTCTGGGCCGAGCCGTGTCGGTCGGGCCTCGTGCTGACCCAGAATAGCTCGACCCAACTCCCAGGTCTACCCACCATCCTGACCGCCAAGACGGGTCAGCAACTGTAAACATGAAAAGGGTGCGGTGGGCCCACCACCCGGCAGGCCGTCTGCCTCTCGGATGTTGCCATTTGGCTTCCCACTGTTTTTCTTTTCTTTTTTTGCTGCTACCATAACCACCGCTGGTTCTTCCTCCGATTGTCCTTCCTCCAATAAGATCTCCAGTCTCCCCTATGTCCGATCGCTGTCCTATCACCTGGCTCGCAAAACGAGCTGCTGCTGAGGAGAGCGGCGGCGGGGCCCTCCCGGGCAGCGTCCGAGGAGGACGATCGAGACGTCGATGGTTCGTGGTGGTCGGGCACTCGATCGATCGGCGTATCGGGCCCCTACCTGCCACCACCCTCGGCGCCTAGACCATTGTTGCTCAACAGTCAACACTCGCCTACCTTTCTTGGACCGTGAAATAGTAGTAGTCCGTGCCTCCATGGTGGTTGTTGGACGGCAAGTACGTGCGTGATGTTACCATGCCTGGCAATTATTGGGGCGGTCTGTACTAGCCTAGCTGCTCGATCGGGTCGACGTAATAATACAGTACTCGACGAGTGCAATTATCGTTTTTTTTAAATTTATCCTGTGCTACCACCTTAATCATAAAATAGGTTTATTGCCATTAAAATTACAAAACTAGCCCCTGCTGAACGCAGATGAACTGGAGGCCAACGCGTGGCACTTCCCATGCTTGGGGCGCGGCGCGGAATGGCGGTGCGCAGGGCAGAAAGCCGTGTGGGCGCGGGAACCAACGACGCGGCGCGGAACGTGGTGGGCTCAGGCGGCTTCGCGCCACCGAGCGGCGCAGGACTCGGTGCCGCTCCATCAGAGCGCGGAGGTACCGAGCATGTACCCCACGGACGCCTCCTCTCTTCTGTATGGAACTACGTGTGCCCTGTACCTCTCGCATTTCACATCAACAAAGCCAATGTGAAAAAAGGGAATCACAAACATACATGTACGAATGTTCAATTAAGGTCAACATTAGCCATTGCCCGCCATCCTCTCGCGCTCCGGAGGAGTGGAAAGTATCGGGATCCCTACCACGCTTCGGTGGTGTGGAAGCCGTCGGGGCCCGCCATGTTTCGCACCGCGCCGTTGGTTCCTGTGCCCACCCAGTTTTCCGTGCTACACACTGCCATTTCGGGGCCCCCAATGTGGGAAGTACCACATGTCAGCCTACAGTTCTTCCGCGCTCAGCAGGAGGCTAGTTTTGCAATTTTAATGGCATTGGGCCTATTTTTGCAATTAAGGTGGCAACATGGGACCAAATTTTTTTAAAAAAATCTGCAATTACCATGGCTCGAGAGTTCGGTGCAATTGCAGCTTTGGGAGTATAGTATATTGAGAAACCATCGCTGGCGAGTCTAGTCCGATTAGATGCTCATAGGGGAATCAAACAAAACAATGTAAGAACAATAGTAGATTGAACACAAAGATATCGAAGACTTCTTTATTCTCTTTTGAATGCTGGTTCTAGGAAGGTTGTGTGACTCATTTGAAAAAATTTACAATTTTTAGAAATTATTTGAATATTTTAAGAGGCTAGTCAAACCTGTTGACCCTGGTCAAACCCTAACTCAGAACCTTGAAAAATTTCTAGGGAAAAATGTTTTGCATAAAAACCTCTAGAAATTTTATACAAGGTCAATCCTTGAGGCAGCAAACTCCTGTAAAAATTTTAGAATTTCTGGAGTTAATTTGCTATCTCTAACTATTTTTTCCAAGTTATCAGCTTCAATTTAAACCCTTGGTCAAAGTACTGTTGGACTCGAGTCAGACTCGAGCCCAACCTCCCTTCTTGGTTGAATCCAACCCCTCCCGCACCGGCTCAGCCTTTTCAAAACGCGCGATCAATGTCAACTGTTAGATCTCCATCGGGCCGCCCCCATCGTGTATGCCTTTCGGACCTCCAATCGCACCATCGCATGTTAGCCGTTGGATTTTAATGCAACCATTGCGGTGCATCCCCCTTTTTTGCGCTCGGTCACACCGCTCAAACCGGCTCAAGCCACTTGGTTGAACCCGATCAATTAATTGCACTCGGGCTCGTTTCAAAGCGGCTCTTGGTTTTCAACCATTGGATTTCCATCGGACGATCCTGATCGCTTGTGCCGTTCGGACCGCCCGAACGTTGCGTTAAATCGTGGCCGTCCAATTATGATCCAACCGTTGGGGGTTGGACCTATGCCTGTTGGTTTGACTCAACCCTTTAGTCACTTCGGGCTCGAGCCATTTGTTTGTCTCACTTACATGTGGGCCCTCGCCTCCTGGTCATCTTCTTCTTCGCAGAGCGCGTGCGCCACGGCGTGGGCGGCAGTGGCTTGTCACCTCCATGGAGTCCTTCAATGGCTCTTTGCTGCAAGCATTAAATGTGCATCAGAGCTTCTCCCCCGAAAGTCCTGGTCTTACCTACTCCCGTCGCTCAACTTGTCCATGATAGTGCTATAAGCCAAGTTCACCGTGGAGCATTGCTTCGCTCAAAACCCTATCTCTCCAGCTATATAAAGCCCTTGAGCTCCTCTTGGTGTTCTTTTGAACACCATAGTAGCCTTGCCTTGCTTCCCCTCTGCTTATTTGAGCTCAAACACCAAGAACCCTAAAACTCCATTGTCGGTCGTGCAAGCTCTTCATTGCCACCAGTGCTCTAGTGGTTCAATTGCAACTCCTTTCGTGTCAACTTGTTCCTTTAATAACCTTAAGCATTTCCCTTAACTTAATTTTGTTTGACCTTCACAGAGATTGTCAAATTTGAGGTTTGTTCAAATTCGGCCGAGTTCATCCCCTTTCTTCCTCAGCTCCAGTAAGGACTTCATTCTTAAATTCCTTGCTCATGGACTATCTATGAGCTATAATGGAGCTAACCCAATGACCCGGTCCTTCTCTTGTTGCTCAAGTTGTCCTCTCCACTTCTTCTTCTTCAGCGCCAGCAAGCTCCTTCATTGCCGAAGCTACTCCGGCCACCCCTAAGCTTCTTCAACACTAAGGTACCTACTAGTAGTCCCTAGAAGCTGGGCACTGCTTCTCTGAACCGCTGTGGAGCTCCTTTTTTCTTTTTGTCTTTCGGCCGTGTTAATCACCACCGCCTCTCTCCGGCTCGTCAGCGTTCTAGACCGTCGCCGCCGTCGAGGTTGCCTCTAGTGGTTGCGCAATGTTATTGCGAACCCATTTTGACCTTTGGGTTGCGCCGCCGTGACCGGAGTCGCCGGCGGTGAGCTTTTCTTTTCCCTTGGGCTTTTGTCGGACGTAAATGACGTTGTAGCGTTGTCATTAGGACAAAGCTCCGATCATTAATTGTTAATTATTATTTAATCATTGATTAAACAATAAATGGCTGTCCTAAAATGACTTAATGAGTCGCTGCCATATGGGCCCGCACTTTTAAAACCCCGTGCGTTTTTGAATCGTTGTGAGTGGACATTAATGGTCACTTACATGTGGGCCTGCATCTTTAATCCCTACGCTGTGCGCGTGCGCAACACTTAGTTGATCCTGGACCGTCGATTTTGAGATCAACGGCCCAGATCTTCGGGAACGTTTGGACCACCGAACTCCCCAAATCGTTGTGAGCCGTCCGTTTCTAGATCCGTGGCTCAGATCTCGTGCACGTTCGGACCTCCGAAGGTGACCTTGATATGAGCCGTTCCTTTTTAGATCCACGGCCCAAGTTTGTTAAAGCATTCAGGAGGTTCGAAGAATCCCTCTCTTGTGGACCGTTGGATCTTGATCCAACGGTGGCTCTGTTGGGCCTTCGTGCGCGCGTTGTGCTCCAGTTCGTTTGGGCCGCTGGATTCCATCTCGACGGCCCAGAAATTTTCCGTTTGAGTTAAGTTTAATTAAAAACCCGAGAGCATTTATTTGTAAACCGAAAATTGTGTTAAACTTCAAAATGTCATAACTAATTCATTTTAACTCCATTTTAGATGATTCAAACTTTTTTAAATGTCTATGTAACTGAACTTTGATCTAAAAATGTGTCTGGACACTATTCTGTACCAAAAAATTTTGTAGGTTGTATTAACTTGCTTTAGCCTTAAATTAGTGCTTTAGAAATTCCTTTAAACTTGTAAAATGCATAAGTAATTCTCTGTAACTCCAAATTTAGTAAACTAAAAGGTGTTAGATTCCTCTGTTAATATGCTTTAGTATAGAATAGGTTTTATTTATGTCTTTGCTTCCGAAAAAATGATGTGCACTAGTTTCATATCTTAGAAAAATCATAAGAAAATCAATTTAACTCCAAATGAAGTGAGCCCATTTTTGTTGTGCTTAGAATGCCATGATCTGTCTACCATAAAATTTTCATGATAAAAAACTTTCTAAAAATTTGGGCGATGGACAGTAACATAAAGCAATTAAATTGGAATTTTGAGCCGAATGAAATTGTTTAGGCTATAACTTTTGCATGCTTAGTCCAAATTGAATGATTCTTGTTGCTAAATTAATTTAAAATCATGCTCTTTCGGCTGTGTAAATTTCATGGATTTTGGATGACTTTGGATTTTGAGTCTTTTTCAGTGTTCGTCATTTTTATTAGATTTTCTCGTTCTTGCGATAGGTTCCGAAGAATTTATTGAACCCGAGAGTGATCCTCAGCAACAAGATTGTGATCTTCAGCAAGACAAGCAGATGTAGCATCATTTGATCATATTGCTCCTATTATTTTCAAAGTCTAATATCTTGTTTGCAAAATTTATGTATGCATGTGCTATTTTGTTGTTAAATTATTGTTGGTAGTTGATCCTTTAGATGCATAATCTGTAGGCAAATGTTCATTCTCTACTACTAAGCCTTGGATTATCTTGCTGTGATTTAGAGTTCGTTGGATGAGCCATTGTCACTTAGTAGTTTACGAGTTAATGTTGCTTAGTCGTGCTTAGCTACCGGTAGAATTGGGTGGTTGTCGACTTAGTCGATGACCTTGATCACATAAAAACTTATTATGATTTTATGTTCAGCACCTTATGCTATGTTTAAATTGAGAAAACTAAAACTGGAAACAAAATGTTTTAGACTTGGGCACAATGGTAAGATGGTGTGCTTTTGGGTATGACTGGTTGGTGCTCGAGTCAATAAAGACCGAATTACTTGCGCTATTGATCCAAGCACTTTTGCGTGCTAACCCCACTAGAGGGATATGAGACCTCTCCTTTCTTAGTACTTTGGCGTGTGTTAACTCCGAGTCGTAGGAGGATGCGCGTGTTGTGGTAAAATGAGGTGGTGTTATGTGTTGGGTGCATGGGAGTGGAATCCTTTCTAGGTTCTCCACACCGAGGGACGTTGTAGTTGTCCAGGTTGCTTTACCCTATATGGGTAGTTGACTCCTGGCTTTACAATGACTCCGATGCAACGTATGAATTTCTATCCATACGGGCGACTCGTGGTTAATACACAATATTGGAAAACGTTTCGTAGGACTTAGTTGTGCCGGCATACTTTCGAAAGTGTGCTTAATCTTGTGGAAAAAAGGCGGTCTGAAATGTGGGTACATTGGTACACCCCTGCAGGGTTAAATCTATTTGAATAGCCTCGTCCTAGGTTATGGACACGCTTGGTTATTTTCCGTAAGAATTAGACTATAACCTTTTCACTAAAACTTGAATTGGGTGGTACAAATTGGGAATTCGTTTTATGTTGTGGTGGCTATTGGGTTAGTCACCTCTAGGTTGTTATTTATGTTACTTATTGTTGTCTCGCTATTATTTCAACAATTAAAAACAGATTTGATCAATTGCTTTCAATCTATTACATTATTGCAAATGAAAATTGCTTTATGCGTCCAATGAACCATATAACCATCTCCTTTGTTTCAGTTTGCATGTAGCTATGTATAGGCTTGTTACCCGTAAGTCTTGCGAGTACATTTTTGTACTCATCTGCATTGCTTTATTGTTGCAGAGGAAGAAGTGGATCCCCACGGGATCAACTTTTGTGAGTTTTGCTGCGGTGGGTGCGACTAGCTTGGCGACCCGGTCGGTTGCCTTGTGGGTTATTGGCTAACCGATTGACTTTTGTTATCGCCATCTTATGGCACTTTTGCTTCCGCTGTTATTTGTTACTTTGATGTCAATTGGCCGGTTAGCTCTTGTGTAATAACTCTATATTGTGTATGTCTTTTGCTAGACTTGGTATTGTAAGTTATATGAAAATGATACATGATTTTGTAAAGATGTATGTGTGCTGCAATTCTGGGAAGCACGTGTCCATTGAGGCTCAGGATATTTAATTGGTAATACTAGAACTATTTAGAGGTTAAGTATTACGAGTTAAATACCCCGGGTCCTCACAGTCCCCTACGATATATAGTCTACAAGGGATGAGGAGCCCACCACGGGCCAGTCCTGCAAGGCCTGGGCCCATGTTTCCTAACACCTCCCTTGGGCACTCATCCGATATGTTCATGTCTCATCAAAACTCCATAAAACCTTAGTGGAAAAAATTGAAAAAAGAGTACATGAAACACGTTCTGCTGTGTTGCACAAATTACCTCATTAAAAAAAATCTTAGCCGAGAAACTTCAGGAAAACTCGTCAAGGAAAAAGAGTACAATCTAAGGAAAAAGAGTATAATTCACCCAATTTCATTTAATCTCTAGGATTTATTCTTTGGGTACTCGATCTTCATGATCAACTTTCAATAATGAGTTCGTGAAGATTCTTGCCCTGAATTCTGCACTTCTCTAAGTCTCATCATTCAAATTCTATGTATGCATCTTTCAAAGCTAGACGCTGAAAGTGACTTAGTAAATAAATATGCAAGATTTTCACATGACTTAGTATGTAGTACTTTAATTTTGTGGATATCATGGGGATATACTTATGATCTTAGGATGATGTTACAATTGGCAATGTTGTTGAATGTTTGTTGAAACAGTCGTTTTTTCAGCAAGTGTCAGGATAATCGGTAGTACCGGCGTGTAAGGAGCAGTACTACCGCATAGCGGTACGACCGCAAGTGTGGAGCGGTACTACCATACTTAGTTGGTTCTTGTGGTAGGCCGATTGTTTCTAAGGGTTTTGAACGTTTTTGTGAAATGGTAATACCGTAGCTTGGGAGCGGTACTACCGCAGTCTGGTAGTTCCGCTTGTGTGTAGCGGTAGTACCGTTGAGCGGTATGACCGCATAATGAGCGGTATGTACTTTCCAGAGAAGGTGTTTTGGGGTTTTTGGTTCTCTCCTGGAAATTGATACAACCGCAAGAGAAAAGCGGTACTACCGCAAGTGCGGTAGTACCGATTTGAAGAGCGGTACGTAAATTACAGAGAGGTCTCATTTTTCCGAGATGAAATTTTGGCTAAGTCCCTTCTGGGCGGTAGTACTGGCTAGCAAAGGGCGGTGGTACCGCAGCTCCGAGGTGTGGTACGACCGCAGTGTTGTGAGCGGTACTACCGCAGGGCGGTAGTACCGGTGGTTAAATGGCGGTAGTACCGTTTGTGAACTGATTGTCGATTCAATTGAAGATTTTTATTTGGGTTAGATCAATTTCATGGTTTTTAGTGCATTTATGTTGCATGATGCATGTTTTGACTAACGTGGGTCAAGTTGTGAAGAACTTGTTCTCGGAATCGTTTTCTTTGTTTATTGTTATGCAGGAAGCTTCGAGGTCAACGACGATGATGATCGGGACTAGGCTTGGAGAGCTGAGGTTCAGAACGATCGACGATGCCAGGTGAAGTCATTGGACTAAAATATGGTGCAAGATGGATAAAGGTGATCAAACGGGTAGTTCGGTTCAACTGGTTGGATCAAGCGGTGCGGGGGTCGGTGCAAGTATCATGGTGATTTCGGTGGAAGCCGGATGGGAGAGACTTGCCGACATGATGAGAGCCACTAATCAACCTACACGTGGCGAAGCATGGGATTGCTTCATGAAGATTGGACTCGGTCTTCGGAGAAGGAACGAGAAGGGGTATTTTGGTAATTTCACCTAAATACCGCCTTGATGACCTTTTGGCTAAACCACGGTGCGAGACGATGCAAGGAGAAGTGGTTTAGGTCAAGAGAAGCTGAAGACGACGCTTGAAAATGCGTGCATAAGTGAAACCCGTTTGTGTGTGTGGACTTAACGGGTGCCCATTAGGAATACTCTTCTAGAAGCTTGCCTCCACTATAAATAGGGGAGGGTGCTGCGTGCACCTCTCAACCCTTTTCATTGAGTTGAAATCCTAGTTTGTGCTTAGGGAGAGGAAAGTGGAGAAGTTAGGGTTTTAGAGAGTTGGATTGATTGTGTGCTCTTGTGTTGAGCTTTGTCCTCCAGGATAGAGTGGCTGTAAACAAACATCAATCTCAAATCAATCCATGCAAGATTCCTTGAAGATGAGTCTCTGTTCGTTTTTGTTCTCTATTTTGTGATTTTGGTTGTTTCTTTGATCTATTGGTTTTCCTTTGGTTTCTTCCCTGGTTTTAGCTTGCTGTGACATGTGGGAATACATCTAGGATCATCTATCACCCACGAGCAAGTTTCTAGATCACTTTTTGGTTTTGACTCGGTTCTGGAGCAACCTTCACTCAAACTGAAAAAGGTCAAAACTTTGACGTGGATCTACACGATCCTTGGTTGGAATATGTTCCTGACATCCTAGAGGGGTTATGTTTCAAGTCTCATGAAGTTTGACCGAGGGAATAAAAAAGTTATGCCAAGTTTTGATTTCGCGTGTAGGCTGTTCTTCCTGTTCATCCGCTGATTTCACTGTTCATCTGTAGTACCGCAGTGTCCATTGTGGTAGTTCTGATTTTACTGTTCATCGGTGCTTCTTTGTGCTTTCTGTTGCTGTTCTTTAGGGGTTTGGAGTGGATTCAATACAAGCCTTTCGCTATGCTTACATACTAATCTTCATAGCTCTGATAGTTATTGGAGTGAAACTCTTATTGAATTCAATCACATGCGAAAAAGAATTCGTGCTCCTATTCACCCCCCTCTAGTCGCCTTTTCGGTCCAACAAATTTCATCTATCTTTTGTATTCATGAGCATAGAAGAACTTAGGGTTGATATGCTTTGTGAGTTGAGTCTTCACATAATCCATCTGCACTTGTGCAACACAAGCTGCATTATCTTCATAGATAATAGTAGGAGTTTGCGCGGTATTCAATTCACACGACTGCTAGATGTGGTGAATCATCCGTCGAAGCCAAGCACATTCTCGTGAGGCCTCGTACAGTACTATGATTTCCGAGTGGTTCGTCGAAGTTGATACAAGATTTTGCTTAGGCGATTTCTATAAAATTGTAGTTCCACCACATAGGAATACATAGCCTGTTTACAATTTGGTTGTATGCGGGTCCGACAGGTACCGGCATCTACATAGCTAGTCATAGTCAGGTCTTGATTCTTTATGTAGAATAGAGCAAGGTCTTTGCTTCCTTGGAGGTATCAGAAGATGTCCTTTATCCCATGGCAATGCCTTTTGGTAGGTTCTGCACTATACCTTGCTAATAGGTTCACGGCAAATACGATATTCGGTCTAGTGCTGTTTGCTAAATACATAAGTGCTCCTATTGCACTTAAGTATGGGAATTCTGGTCTCAGAACTTTCTCCCCCTCTTCTCTAGGTATGTATGGATCCTTGTCTTGCTACAAAGATCCCCCAACCATTGGCACTTTCAAAGGATATGCTTTTTCAAAGTCGAACCTTGCTAACACTTTTTGAGTGTAGATTAACTGATGCACTAATATCCCTTCAAGGACATGCTCAAGCTGTAAGCTTAGGCAATATTTGGTTTTACCCAAATCTTTCATTTCGAACTCCGACTCCAAGTAAGAGCTTGCTTCCTTAATATCCTCTAGGGTTCTGATGATATTCAGATCATTTACATACACTGAGATTATACAAAATCCATCCTGGGATCGTCGTATAAATACATAGGGACAATCTTCATTGTTCATGTAGCCTTTCTTTCATAGAAAGTCGCTCAAACGATTATACCACATCCTGTCTAATTGCTTAAGTCCGTACAATGACTTTCTGAGTTTCACACTGTATAGATTTCTATTTGCTCTATCTTGGTTCGGGACAGAGACACCTTCAGGTACCTTCATATAAATGTATGAATGCAAGTTTCCATAAAGGCATGTAGTTACCACATCCATCAATTTCATTTCTAAATTCAAGTTTACTACTATTGAGATTAAATATTTAAAGGTAGTCCCGCCCATGACCGGGGAATAGGTTTCTTCATAATCAACTGCTGGACGTTGAGTGAAACCTTGTGTAACGAGTCTTGTTTTATATCTTACAACTCCATTATTTTCATTTCTCTTTCGAACAAATGCCCACTTATGACCTACGGGGTGCACATGGGGAGGCGTGCAACTTACAGGCCCAAACACCTATCTTTTATTCAGAGATAATAATTCAGTTTCTATTGCCTTCTTCCAATATTTTCGATCTGATCTTTTCTTACATTCAGCGAGCGATGCAAACTCTGGATCAAGATCGATGATTGTGGTAATTTTTTTTGCAAAATAAATATCGACATTGGCTGTTGTCTTATTCATAGATTCTCCCTTGGTCACATAGTTTATAGCTATTTCTTCATAGGGTGATTCTTCTAATGCTTCTACTTGCCCACTGTTGCTTCCAATTACGGGGGCAAGTCCCTTCAGTTTTTTAGCTCCGATGTGTGTGCACACATCCATGCTGGTATCTCCCTTTGTGGGAATGTTCAAATCCGGTATGCCTTTTCCTGAAGGTTCCATACTGGTACTAAGCCTCAACTAGCTCCCCTTCTGATTCTGAGGAACTTCAGTGATCGGCTGTGTCAAGTCCTTCTTATCCTTTTTCACCAGGTGTCCCCAGTTACTTGGGATTTGAGGAGTCGGAGTTCTCGTCCTTTCCCGAGGACTTTAGATGGGATTAGGGATACCTTCAACTTTCTTCGGTATTTCAACTCTCTTCGGTGTATTGCGTGCAAGCACATGCGACTTGGTCACGCTTTTCAAATCACTAAACTAGTTAGGCGGTTGATTCGCTAATGCTTGCAAATCAATTATCTTCCGAACTTCTCTGTTTGCTTCACTAGTGCGCTGGTCATGTGTATGGATTCCCGTGTCTTGCCACGTTATTTCCCGATATTTTTCATCAAGTGGTTGATTTTCTCCCCCTAATGACGAGATAGTATCCTCATCAAATATACTATCAGCGAATCGGACAATATGCAAATCTCCTTATATAGGGTCCAAATACCTGATTACGAATGCTGTCTTATAACCAATGTATATCCCAGACTTTCGGAGGGGCCCATTGCAGTTCGCTGTGGTGGGGGAATAGGTACATAATCTTTGCACCCAAATTTATGAAGATGATAAATTTTCGGTGTTGATCCTTGCGCTAGTTGCATAGGTGAATGGATCTTATATGTCGATGGTCTAAAGTTGATGAGAGTTGTTGCGTGCCCCCAACATGTAGTTGGTAAATTACAATTCTGCAAAAAACGGTCGGGCAATAAATTTAGTCCTTTTAATTAATGCCTCTGCTAGTCCATTCTGGGTATGGACATACAGTACGGAATGCTTAACGTTAATTCCCATTGCCATACACTAATCATTAAATGCCTTTGAAGTAAATTCTCCGGCGTTGTCCATTCTAATGAACTTCACATGATGATCAGGAAAATTATTTTTAATTATCTGCAAGATTAGTTTTGCAAAAGCGTGATTTGTCGTAGACAATAAACATACGTGTGACCATTTCGAGAAAGCATCGATGAGCACCATAAAATACCTAAATGCCCTAACAGGGGCTGTATAGGACCGCACTTGTCTCCCTGGATACGGTCCAGGAATGTAAGGATTTCCTCCTTTACTTTCAGAGCAGAAGGTCTAGTGATTAATTTTCTGGTCGCACATGCGGGGCACACAAAAGTTTCCTGATTCGGGTAATTCTTTACATCGATATTATGTCCCTGTGAATTGTTAATTATATTTCTCATCATCCTAAGA